>OY755047.1:31540850-32258350 GCA_963576565.1 Aspidapion aeneum | reverse complement strand
GTTGCGCCAAAAAAATATTTAAAAAAATACACATGGAAATGTGAGACAAAAAAATCATGTGTGTTAGAAACGACATTTCCTTTCTCTGCTAAAAAAACTTTTTTCTCGCTATAACAACTTAACAGTATTTTAAAAAAATCTGTCGAATAGTTTCTTATGAAACACATTGGTTTTTAGCCTCACGTGTCTATCTTGTAGCAAACGCTATTGGATATTTAATAAAATCCATATTTTTTCGCAACTTTGTGAAAAAAAAACTTCTTGATGGCTTGTTTTATATTGGTAGATGTGAATGTTTTGTTGGCTCTACAAATTCTCGGCATTTGGTTTGAATTTTGAGAAATACTAAATTATAATTTAATAAAAGGTGTCATAAAAATTACCGATCAAAAAAATTAAATCCGTAAATTTTTGTACTTATTTTTAGCCGATCTTTTAATTTGAATAATGAAACATCCACATCTACTTATGATGTATGTCAAATATTTAGAATCGTCGTATTTTAGCAGCATTATTGAACTTATTATGAAAAGTTTTTATGCCGTATTATACATAAAGTTATACTTACAACAAAACAAAACTGGTTAAATTTAATGTCATAAAAACTTGTTGGGAAAACCCTAAAACTTCTGTCATTTTGATTTTTGTGTGTTTTATTAGGCAAAATTTTTTGTAACCAATGATATGTATGGGAAAGAGGGGAAGGTTAAGTCTAATGGGAGATGTTTTTGACGCCTTAAATGACAAATTTATTTTTATTTTGTTTTTGTATCATGATACGAATAGATTAGGTCCTTTGAGAACGAACCGAACCGAACGCACCTTATCAGACTTTATATCCTTAGAAATTAAAAACTTTTTTATGAAAACTTGGAATGAATCGAAACAGTTATCGTCTTAATTTGGTTTTTTGTAGCATCTTAATTATACATAAAGTCATTACCAATTTCCAAAGAAAAGAAGTGTAAAATCCAACATGCATAAGTATAAGAGAAAGCAATAAAATCATAAATATGTTAAAAAAAAGCGATTATATCATTATTATGTATTCTCGTATTAATGAATCAGCTCAATTATCACGTGATCTTTATGATCTGGTCAACATTGAAGTTGGTTTTTTAAGTGGACTTTCAAAATAGAAAAAAACAAAAAGTTTTGATACTGATTATTGCTGTTAAAATACGACGCAAAAACTTAGAGTAACCCCCCCCAAAGAGGCTTCAGAATTCTCAATTTGTTAAAAAAGTAATAATAAAAACTTTGTCGAGAGGGTACGTAACAACTATGCCACGTCAAAAGTAGAAGGGCACATATACTTTTCTGTAAATTTCATTGTCATTATAGTTTTAAAAATAACTAAATAGCTTCACTAAAAAAAAACAGGCAAATTTCATTAAATTAATTGTGAAAATATTGTCAGTCATAGTTTGGGGTTTTATGATAGAACAAATCTTCAAAGTTACATAATTTTAGTAACCTATTCAAGTTGACATAACATGTCATATGATGTCTAGGTGTTTGAAACTATAATGACATTTGAAATAAAACCCAATAATGTGCATTGATTTTAAATCCGGTAGAAGGGGAGTTTTTTGTGAGATACCAAACTAAGCATTATAAGAACACTAGAAAAATCTGGTAGATTAGCCCACTTATTTGATAGGTTGTCACGTCATTATTGTGTCAATTATCCCAAGCATTGCTTTAAAAAGGTTTTTCTTTAAATAAAGTATCAAGAAAGATTTAACTTTCAATAGTTTTTGAAAAACTGAACTTTACCAAACTTTAAACCTTAAAACACTGGAAATGCTGCAAAAACAGCAAAGGGTTTTAAAATGTCAGTAGTAAAGCCAATGGACACTTGTGAATCTGTTTATTATTTTATATTTCTAGTGTACAGTTAACAGTGAAAATCCGCAAAACCAGCTGATGCAAAGATAAATTCATTTAAATGACCGTTCTGTCTGACAAACAGACATTTTAAACCTCTGCTTAAATGTAGAGAAATTCCTATTTACTTTGGTCTTTAATAACTAACTTCATCATCCCTGTGTAATTTACTTGACTGTGATATTAGCGATAAATAAAAAAAAATGCCATTTGATTTGAAGCGAAAGTTGATTTTTTAAATACAAAAATGATTTTCAGGAAACGTGAGGTCGCGTTTTATTAAATTTTTGACAGCGTGTGGGCCAGCAAGTACTTAAAACGTGGCAACCCTGGCGAATTCAAGTGGGCTTTGAATTATAAACTCATTTAAAATTCGGTGATTCAATGCGCATGTGATTAATCACGTTCGGGTGAGTCTTGTGACCAAACCAAATTCATAAATATTGTTGAAATCGCCAATACGAACCTACAGTATAAAGGTCAACCGCCTCAAATGAATGAAGCCGTTATTTTGGCAACTTTTCTTGTCAATGGTTATCCTTTTGAAAACTTGTTTGGACATCATTGGGTTAATGTCGGTGCTACTGTCGCCATTTAAGGACATTGACTAATTCTAATATTTTAAATAAACTAGACAAACCTAGTTGACGTTTGTCTTTTTAACAGTTATTACGGCTTACACAGACTCTTCATAATATAAAAATGTTTCAGCTTATCTTATCGATAAACTTATCTTGAAAATATTAAAATTGGGTTGAAATTGTCTTCAGAAATATAATATGTAGAACAGTACTTCACACTGAGATAAAATGTTTGAAATTTTAGTTTCCGTTTTAGAACTGTAAGTATCTTCATTTACATTAAAAAGCTTGTTGCTTTCTTGTTTAAATATGAAGTTGAAACAAGACGCTAGCCCTACCAAGTCCACTTTCAATCCCTGACTTCGCATGCGCAGATCTACTAATATTATTTACCTCATGTATTAGAATAGATGTACAGGGTGATTTTCACTTGAATGATTCTAACCACATGAAAATAGAAAGTTTCAAAAACCTAACCTAACGAAACCTAATCAAATCTAACCGAACCGAACCAAAGCAAACTAAACCAATAATTTTTTTCAAAAAAAAACTTTCCTGACTTCCTACCCGGGATCCAAGAGGATGTGAATCCGAACCGGACCGTACCGAACCGAACCTATCCAAACCTAACCATACCCAACTAAATAGAGTGTGTTGTAGTTTAGTTTGGTTAGGTTAGGTTTGGTTCAGTTTAGTTAGGTTCGGTTCGGTTCGGATTCACATCCTCTAGGATCCCGGGTTCAGGAAAGTTTTTTTTTTGGAAAAAATTATTGGTTTAGTTTGCTTTGGTTCGGTTCGGTTAGATTTGATTAGGTTTCGTTAGGTTAGGTTTTTGAAACTTTCTATTTTCATGTGGTTAGAATCATTCAAGTGAAAATCACCCTATATTCATCTATTCTAACACATGAGGTAAATAATATTGGTAGATCTGCGCATGCGAAGTCAGGGATTGAAAGTGGACTTGGTAGGGCTAGCGTCTTGTGAAGTTGAACGGTTATACAAAATTCCTCTTAGGGTAGAAAACTGTTTAAATATTATTCAACGCACACGTGACGTCACATATTTTTTGCCCATATCACAATGCTTTTGATTGACTTGTCTCTTCTTGTTAAAGTATATTATTTGTAACATCTTCACATTACCTTGTGTTGATTTCACCCTATATTGCTTAGTTTGGTGTCTTATTTAAAAAAATAACTCCCATGTACAGGGTGTTCTAAATTGTCAAATTTTAAGAGGTTTTAAGGTATTTTCGGGGTAGAGAAAATACTGGCCCCCTTTGCGACGCTCAAATTTCAAGTCAGTTTTTTGTAGCTCTCCTGGAAGTGCTTTAAAATTCCTCAATTTGGATCACGCTGTATATATACCACACAATTAAATAGAGATTTGGCAACATAACGCCAAAAAAACTTGATTGATGTAAAGACTGGCTCACTACATTTGTCTCGTATCTTTAAAATTGTAAAAGACTTTTTTTAGAAATAAAAAAAATACCAAAAACAAACCGAAGGTTGTGCTCAAACCAAGCATGATTTAAGTCAACTTGCGTTTTTGAAATCGGTTTTTAGTCCGTGCAGTGACGTCAAGGGTAATCAATCAATTATTAGTTTTATTGTTTTATTAGTCGATCTTGTTGTCCATAGGACTGAATAGAAATGTCGTATATTCATTCTTGTTGTCAGCTCTGAAAAATGGTATAAACAGATTTTAGCAACACTTCGGATTTTTTAAAATCATAGAGTTTAATAGCTCAGTAACAGATATTTTAATTCAGTGGAAACATTTTTGTGGCAACTTTCTAACTTTTCTTCGTTTTAGGTGTAGCAAAAATCTGATTACATTATTTTTAATAGCTCAAATAAGAGTGAAATGAAAACCATAGATCGTCATTATAAAAAAAATACAAATTTTATAACATTTCAAAACAATGGCGTCCTATTTAAAACTAGCTATTAGAAGCGCCTTTTACCATTGTTGTCACTGCAAATACTAAACTGCGACAGTTTTTTTTCTAACAAAAATTCTATGATAAGGCTATATTTTTGATAAATTCACAAACTTTTATCATAATCCTACCTGGTTTGAATAGCTTTCATTTTTAACTTAGAAAAAATACAGCCTTATTTACAGAATTTCAGTTTGTGCGATAATTTTCTACTAAAATCGAATTTTGACTAAAAACAATTTTGGTTTGACCATAACGGTTTTATTTAATTTTAATGTTTTTTATTATTTAGTGGCTTTTTGGATTAGGTGGTACCCTTTCAACAAAGTTTTATTTTATGTAATTTTAGTTGTTTTTATAGCTTTTTTATGAATTTGTTTTGTCTCATGCTTGTACTAACCAAACATTTGCATTGAAAGGTTGCCATGCTTCCACCAGTCACTATTGATTCCCATCCCTAACATCACTAACAAATATTCTTAACAAGTATCTTCCTTGATCGTAAAGCCCCGTGTGCACTCGCGAGTAAAATTGCAAAATATTGCTGAAAGTTATAATTTTTGACATACGTCAAAATAAAACTTTCAGCAATTTTGCTCAAGCTCTTGTTTACAAGTGTTGCGAGTTACTTGTGAAAGTAGTTTTCGCAAATTTACCTCAGCTGCCGAAAATTAAAAAAAAGTAATTGCAGATTTATTAATACCTAAAAAAATTCAAGTTTTTTAAAAGCATAGGAGTAAATAAACTTGGTGTAAATCATATCATAACTTCGGTATTTCTTAACCGATTAAAAAAATTCTTATACCAAAATGTGCGTAAGAAACGGTGAATTAAAAAAAAACTTGATTCCTTTGTTTTATTCTTGGGCAGCCGACTTGCAAGTGGACATGGGTCTTTAAATACAGTGTAGACGCGCCAGTAAGTTAAAACAAAAACTTTGAAATGGTTTTTGCTTTTTGATGATTTTACAAAAATAGTTTTTTTTCTTCGAGCTTGTGCAAACTTTAATTAGCAATGGAACGTCCGGTTATCTGTTCTCTTTCTTTAAATGCAAGAATCTAAGAGAGCGTTTAACAAAGGAACGTCAAAAAATCGTGCATTTTCATTGTTTTATTAACCAATAATAACCCTGCTCCCAAGGTAGGTTATCTTTGGTTAAAAGAACTGAAAATGCATGATATTTTGACGTTTCTTGGTTAAACGCTCTCTGACTCTCGCATTTAAAAGAAGAGAACGAATAACAGAACAATCCGTCGCTAATACTTACCTTTAAACTGTTACCATGCAAACACTATATATGCGCATTTCTCTTATAATTACCGTCTTCATGCACGGTTGTCAAACGTTAAGTAATTTTATAAAAATAATTTAAAGTATGAGGGTTTTACGTGTTTCCTTATTATTTGTTGTCAAATCTCGTAACAATAAAGCTCTTTTAACACCTGTATAGATTTTCTTCTAATTAGGGAGAAATGAGAAACCATCCTCAAATACATGCATCTGATTGGTCAATACTTGCAATTTCTCTCACTTTTGGCATTAATGACATCATGTTTGATGGTAAAAGTTTGTTTCCATTTCTCTGACGAGGAACCAGTAGAACAAATTTTACCACAAATAATGGCATCTGTGTCAAAACTGAGAGAAAGTATCTGCTTCAGCCAATCAGCAATTTGTATTTCAGAGGGATTCTTTGTTTTTCCTAATTTAGAGGATAGCGATACTGGTGAATTCGCGTCTTTGTTGCTGGTGGAATCAAAATATAAGCATTTAAAAGTTGCATCATCACACAAGCTTTACAATCATAATTTATTTCCCGCAGCTAAAGCTTATCCGTCCGACTGATTTTACATCTGGAAATGTATTGCTTTGCGTCAATAAAAGAACTATTTCCTTATTAAAAATAAACAAATTACGAGCTGACTTTCTACTAATTTCAATTTGGAACAGTATTTTCGTCCGGGCTTTTGTTAAAAATAGAGAGTCCTAAAATTGTACGGTGAGTATTTTGGTTAGAATATTTTCTTGATTTAGCATCTGCGCTGATGCCCAAATTTGTTTTTAATATAAATGTTGTACTTGTTACTCATGTATAGGACGTCTTTATTTATATTTTTTCTATTATGGTTTTTTAGGTTCTAGGCATGAAACCCCGGATACGGTCGACGAACGTCTGGACATGGGACCGCCTCGCAGCCGAGTCTATCGTGACAGTTACCGTGGTAGTCGAGGAGGTGGGGGTCGCAGAGGTGGCGAAGGAGGCGGTAGAAGAGGAGATGATAGGCGTAGGAACCATGATGATGAGGATACTGTGTTAGATAGTCATGAGGCTTCTAGTGCCGATAGAGGTAACAATATAAAATTGATTACTCTTTCAATGCATTACAATGTTCGAATCTTAAAATTAACATTTTCATATGGTCCATATTACCACTTTTGCGATTTATAGCTTAATTTCTCTTATTTGGATCCTCGTTTGGGTTCAGGGCCGTAACAGGTAATGCCCAACAGGATTCTGGCAGCTAAAGACACCTGAACGAGGATTAAAGATAAAGAAATTAAGCTGTTGAGGTTTAAAAGTGTCCTCGCGTCATCTGTCAGTCTGAAAATAATTTATACCCTCAGGCTTGGTCTCTGAATTTGATAGAATGATAAAAGGACTATTTTGTGGCGTAGTTCCGATATTCCTCGCTCTGATATCTTATGTGGTAATTTTTTACCCAAAACAATTCTAGCATGCTTTGTATGCATTTAGTAGAATAGTGCCCTTCGGCGTTCTTGGGGTTTTTACTCTAAAACAAAAATAATTCTATCGCTCTCTAGCATTGTCTTTATGGATTTAGTAGACCTTTGGTTAAGCTGCCATTTTCTGATTTAGTCGATACTACCAACGAATTAGAAAATGCGCATAGCTTTCCTATTCCGAGGTACTGGCTTTGGTGTCTATAATTCTAATTCACCACATAGGATACGGTGACATTCGTGACCGTATCAACCCAGTTGTAAAATGCCCTTTGGACTAATATTTTCTGGCCTAGTGTCCCTACTCCTCGCTTTGGTATTTTATGTTAGGGATTTTAGCCCAAATCAAATAAATCCAGCATGGTTTGTATACATTAAGTAGAATGCTCGTTGGCATTCTTGGAGTTTTTACTCTAAACCAAACCTCTCCCCAGCATTGTGTTTGTGGATTTAGTGGAATGCCCTTTGGCTAAGCTGCCGTTTTCTGATTTAGTCGATACCAACGAATTATTCCTTGCTTTGGTATTTTATGTTGGGGTTTTTAGCCCAAAACATAAATAATTCTAGCATTTTTTGTAAACATTTAGTAGAATGCCCTTTGCCTTTTTACTCTAAACTCTAAACCAAAAATAAATCTACCTCTTCTTAGCATTATCTTTGTGGATTTAGCAGAATACCTTTTGGCTCCTGCCGTTTTCTGATTTAGTCGATACCAACGAATTAGAAAATGCGCATAGCTTTCCTATTCCGAGGTGCTGGGGTTGGTGTCTATAATTCTAATTAACCAAATAAGATACGGTGGCCATACCATTAATGTATCAACACAGTAGTAAAATACCATTTGGACTAATATTTTCTAGCTTAGTTAACCTATTCGTCGCTTTGATATTTTATGTTTCGGTTTTTAGACAAAAAAAAAAAATAGCATGGTTTGTATATATTTAGTAGAATGCCCTTTGGTATTTGGGTTTTTACTTTAAAAAGAATGCCCTTTGGTTAGGCTGCGGTTTTCTGATTTAGACAAAACCAACGAAAAAGAAAATCCGCAAGGGTCTGGCTTTGATGCCTCGTTGCACCAAAAATTTAAATATTTTTCTCAATACAAAATTAAAGATTTAAAAAATGGGATTTGCGAATCAGCCGGTTTGGCTTTGAATTCTGCTTTTTTAGGAAATTTACGTGGGATCGGGAAGCTCGTTCAGTAAGCAAATGTGAATAGGGCTAGTATTAGTGTGACGTTTGGGCCTAAATATAAATATGAAGTCTTTTAAATTAATGGTAAGAGTGTGTCCTATACCATTGGAATAGAGTTTATCTGGATGACGTCATTCTTTTCCGCGAATTTTTTAAATCATTTAGTAAAACTAATGCTTTAAGTCATAATAGTTTACACAAAGTTAGAATAACTTTTAATTTCTTTAAATGTAAGTTTAAGGACTTAGACGTCGAATAATTCAATTCAATTCAATATATTTATTTACAGCTTACTTTTGTATAATTAACAATTTTTCTTTTCGCACCATTTTGCAGTAAATAAATATATTTCGTATGCATTTTAAAGTCCCAGGGACTTGTTTGCAAAAATAAAATATTTTATTTATTGGCATGGCGGATTTTAAATTATTCTAATCTATTTCAAAAGAGTTGTCTATTCCTAATTTAATAACTAATCAAATACTTATGGAAATATTTCATCTAAATATAAAGGAAATAAAAATACTAATAATTTTTTGTAATATCTAGCCTTAATTCACTATATATATATATATATATATATATATATATATATATATATATATATATATATATATAATATATTTGTTAAGTACCTACTCATTTTATGTTATTTTTTTTAAATCATTTGACGCTGATCGGGATTGTGATCTAAATAAGGGAAAAGTGTCCTAATCAGTTTTTTTGTCTGTACTAGTAGAGGTTTTTGTCATAATAGGTAATTTATATTTTTTACTTATATTTTAAAATTATATTTTCTTAGGGTTTTTATTATCACATAATAAAGTACAGTCGAACCTCTATAACTCGAACTTGAAGGGACAACCAAAACAGTTCGAGTTATGGAGAGTTCGAGTTATAAAAACTCGAGATACATAGGTTAAAATACATGTAAAAAGTGAAGGGGCCGCGTAAAAGGTTCGAGTTATAGAGGGGTTCGAGTTATAGAGGTTCGAGTTAGAGAGGTTCGACTGTATAATATATTTTATTTTTGAATTGGTTTTAATTTTGTGTATAATACGTATTTTTTAAATCAATCCAGTTTTGAATATTTTGCCGTGATATTGTTTTTAACCAAGATTTTAAGTTTAGTTTGAATTTATGTATGTTGTCAAGTATTTTAATGTTTTCCGGAATATAATTATATAACTTTGGCCCTAAAAAGTAATAGCTTCATTGCGTAATAGTTTTTTCGACCTTTGGGACTATATTTACTATCTGCCTAGTGTTATAAGAATGTTCTCTATAGATTATTTTGTGTTTATTATTTTGTTGTCTTACCATAATACTATAGCAAAAAAGCTGCCTTAGATCAAAAAATGTTGTTTCTCTAAATAAAAGTTCTGTTGGGTATTGATAAGGCTTTTAAAAAATTATTTTTATACACCATTTTTGTATTTTTTCCACGCAATCCAAATGATTATTTGTTGCCCCACCCCAGGCAACTATTCCGTAATTTAAATGAGGTTCTAAAAGTGCTTGGTGTATGTTTGTATGTTCGTGCCATCGCATATGTGCATCAATGTAGAGTCCAAGATATTTTATTTTTAATGTTTTTTTAATTGATATTGGAGCACAATCACATGTATTATCATTAAATATGTCCAATTTATTAAAGGTGGGTAAGTTATTTGAATAAGAAGTAAATGGAATAAAGAATGTTTTAGTGTAATTTACTCTCAAGTTCATTTCATTTAAATAATGTAATATTTTTTTTGTTTCTTTTTCGGCTTTTTGTTTTAAGAGGTCCCAAGTATCATCAGTAAAGTAAAGACCTGTATCGTCTGCAAAATTTACTATCGCCCCGTCAATGTCAATGTCAAAGAGACCATGAAAATAAATGTTAAATAAAATAGGTCCTAATACTGTGGTACACCAGTTGTAATTATTCTTGAGTAGCTACTTGTATTTTCTATTTCAACAGTTTAGGTTCTTTCTGAAAGGTAGTCTTTAAAAAGATCCAGAGATTTTCCTGTGATTCCAATGTTCCTAAGTTCTTCAGCCAATAAATTGTGGTCAACCGTATCGAATGCTTTCGATAGATCTAGAAATATTACAAGAGATGGTTTTTTTGAATCAAGGTTTTTATATATTTTTGTTGTTAAATATTCTATTGCATCTTCGGTCGACTTGTTGTTTCAAAATCCAAATTGCGTTGGTGACAGAATTTTGTTTTTTTCTAGGAAATTATTAAGACGTTTTTTTATTATTTTTTCAAGAACCTTTGCAAAACTAGTTATTAGTGAAATTGGCCTATAGTATGTTTGTTCCGGTTTTAAACAAAGGTTTAATTATGGTAGTTTTAAAGGTTTGTGGAAAAATTCCCGACGTAAAAGAGTTATTAATTAAGTATCTTAATGGCTTAGCTATGTAATCTGATATTTTTTTTGTAAGTTCCCTTGTGATTTTATCATAACCTGGGGCTTTTTTGGGTTTTAATTCGTTTATTGTTTCTTTAATTTCTTGAACTGTCGTTGGCCGCATAAAAAAGTTATTTGTGCGTTTTGTTTTTCTTGATTTTTGATAATATTTGCATTTTTTTAATTTTTTGGATAAGTTTTTTCCAACATTTGTAAAAAACAACAAAGTTGTTTGATAAATCTTTTGCGTCAGTTACGATTTCTCCATTCTGTGTGTTTATTTCATAAATTTTAGATTTTTTGTTTTTTGGACAAATTTTATTAACAACGTCCCATAATGTGTTTGAATCATTTTGGTTTTCATATAACTGTTTTTGAAAATATTTTGCTTTTGTATTTTTATTAAAAGGTTTAAACTATTTCTATGTTTTTTGTAGCTTTCGACATTGACAGTTGACGGGTTCTCCGATTTTGTTTTAAAGAGTCTATTTTTAATTTTTATGTTGTTTTTTATTTCTTTGGTAAACCATGGTGTCTTTTTTTTAAATAATTTTTGTTGAACTGTTTTTGTACAGTGTGACACATGATTTATGATTGTCGATATAAAGTTATCTGTTGCTCTATTGATATTTACTTCTTCATAGACGTTTTGCCAATTTTCGGTTTTAATGGAGTTTATAAAAAGTTTTTCATTAAATATTATTTTTGTTATTGTGTTTTCAGTCTGAGCTTTCTGTTCGGGATTTTTCAAATTTACTTGTAAAAAGGTAGTATAATGATCTGTTATGTCCGTCTGATATACTATCGGAGTCAAGTTCTGTATGTTTAAATTATTTTTTTTCCTGATAAAAATATGATCTAAGCAACTTAGCTTTCCATTTTCAAGTCTAGTGCCTTTATTAATTGAAGATAAAAACCTTTTTCATACATTATATTTAAGTAGTCTTCAGTTATTTTATCTTTAGTGAGAAGGTCAATGTTAATGTCTCCTAATGCATATCATGAGATTTATTACAATTTATCAGATAATCAGAAAGGCTGTTTAAAAAGTCTTTTTCATTTGTTGATGGAGATCTATAGATGGCAGTAATAAAAATTGATATACCTTGATATTTTACTGATAATTCAATGTTATTTTGGCATCCAATTATTACTGTTTCTTTATTAAAATATATGTTTTCTTTGAGATATATTACTACTCCGTCGTGTAAATTAAAGTTCCCTTCGCTATAGATCATATTAAAACCACTAAGTGTATGCAAGTTTATATCAGGAATTATAAATGTTTCTGTTAGAATTACACAATGAATTGTATTCGATATTTCTTGAATTTGCAACCAAAATAAATCAAAATTTTTGTTAAGACTTCTAATATTTTGATGAATTACTTGAAAGTCAAAGCTGAATTTTTTTATTTGATTTTGAAATTGTTTAATATCTTTAACTTCAAGTGATTCTATTTCATTTGTTTTAAAATTTTGAAGGTAATTATTCATTTTTATTGGTTTAAATATTTTTTTTTATATTTTTTGTAAAAGAAAAATAATTTTAGTTTTATTTTGAAAGTTTTAATTAATAACAATGTTTAATATTTATAGAAAATTTGAAAATTAGGTAGGTACTTATTTAATACTAAAAAATAATTAATTATAATTATACAATAAATAAATAATAATAAACTTATCAGTTGTTCACTTTTGGCTTCTTTTGACGCGTTCTTCTTTTAAGTGGAGTTATAGTCTTTCTCTTGTTTTGTTCCGTGTTTTTTTCTGTTGCAATATTGTTTTCGTGACCTTCCTTCTTGGTTTTCAAGCTCCCTTGCACTGTAGTTTTTATCTCCTACTATAAGTTTTAAATTTTTTATTTTGCAGTCTATATTTTTTTCCTTGTTTATTTTTAAGTGTTTTAGTAATATTTTTTGTTCTTTCCTATCTATAGGGCACAAATCATTTGCAATTGCAATGTTTAAATCTTTAACAGCCCTTAGTTTGTCCTTATTTTTGAACAAGTCTAATTTTCTGTGGAAGCACAAAAATTCTACAACAATTGGTGATGTATCTTTTCTTCCCAATCTGTATATATTATTTGTTTCTTGTAAAGTTAGGTTTAAATCGAGCCACTTGTTTAAGTTTAGTATAGTTTCTTCTCTTAAGGACTCAAAATGTTGTGGTTTGAAATTAAATATCAATATATTGTTTCTCCGTAGCCTTCTTTCCATAAAGACACATTGATCCTCTAGCTGTTTAAACCGCTGTTTATTTCTCTTATTGTGTTTTTCAAAAATATTTTCAAAAGTTTCGCTGAGTTGATTTTTAATATCAGTAGAGTTTTGCACTAAAAGCGCCCTAATGTTTTCAAGAGTAACTTCTCCCGCCATTTAACTCAAAAAACACTTCTTTTAGCAAAAATAAGTATATAATTGTTTTTGTAGGTATTTACACCTGCACGTTTAAGTGTTTATTTTTAGATCAAATTAAACCAACAGTTCTAAATCTCATATGTTGCATTATCAGTACTGTGCGCTGTGGTTTAAACTTTGTATGCGGCGTACTAAAATTGTCAAGGTACGCAGTGGAGAAGCGAGACACTGCCGACCGTACCTACTAGGTCAGTTCCGTCTTTAAATTTACACTAGATAAGGGCACAACCACCCCTGTTTTGCACTGAAATACTTGTTTTATATAAAAAATATCACCAAAGATCGATGCACGGCACCCTTTTTTATTAGTTTCATTGGTTTTTAGAATAAAATTCGCACTATTTATTGGCGTAATACACTAAATTTTCGGAGCACATTTTTAAGTGACTAGGCATTCACCGCCATATTTATAATTATTGGGTTCAACAATCATATCATAGTGGCCAACACGAAAAATAACTCAGCTTAACACCATATTACTCAGCTGTATACCTATTTTCTCATTAAAAGGATGGTTCTGCTTAAAATGGTTCCCTTCTACTAGTGTTCGCTTGTAACAATGTTAGTTTTATGTTTATTGTTTTTATAGAATCAATCTCAAGTCGAGAGGGAGGGGAGTGGTCTGAAGGCGGAAGCCGATCAAATTCACTGCGTAAACCCCCACCATCGCGCCGCAGGCCTAGAGGTGACGGCCCGCGGTCTGACAGGAACTACAACAGCAGAGGAGGTCCCCCTCCGCAAAGACAAGATTCCAATTATAATCAAACTGTCAAAGAAAGCACACCTGCACGAGACACTGATAGCAGTGTTGTTGGTAAGTAGGAGAGCTTTTTCAGTCTGTGTGGATCCTTGTTTACATCTCATGCCTCACTTGCAGTTAAGAGTTGACCCCTATCGAACAAAGGAAAAATATCACTTTCATAAAAATCGGTTGATTAGCTGCCGGGATATAAGCATAAAGGCACTCAGCGCGCGTAAGATTGTTGACGCATTGGTGGAAGAGTGCGCAGCGCTGAACACGCTGTTTCGTTAGTTTGGATTCCGGGGCATGCAGGGGTACCAGGCAATGATAAGGCGGGCAAACTCGCGCAGATCGGAGTGGGATCCAACTATGTAGGACCGGAGTTACTTCTGGGCGTGACTAACAGACAAGTGCAGAGCGGACTCGAAAACTGGGCCCACGATACTCCAAACAGCTCTTGTGCAACAGAAACAGTTCGTAGACCGACCAAAAACAACCAGACTTAAATGGTTGCTGGGAAGGACACGAAAAGACACTGCTGATAGATATTCTAACTGTATATAACCGTTTAAGGAAGCACATAAAACGAATAGAAATCGAGAAAAACCCTACCTGCCCAGCCTGTGGACAGGAAGAAGAGACATCAAGGCACCTCGGCAAAAGGTGCGGGTTATGCAAGGATGAGACAACAGGTCCACGGGCACCAATCCTGAGCAAGGAAGAGTTACTCTTTCTCAAATAGGCTGAAATTGTAACAGAACAGGCCCAATGAGCTACCGAAATAACTGTCATCCCCCACTACTACTATTATACTGTTTCTTTTTGTAGCGCCGAAGCCAGAAACCAATGGAAACACAGAAAATCAACCACGAGGTGGAGGTCGCGGCGGTTCACGATCCAACAGACCACCACCCCCAGCCAGAAGGAATGAAGCCCCTAGAAAGGAAGGTATGGTGAACGGCACCTCTTAAAACAACGGCTCAGGTACGGCTGTTCCTTCAACTTCAAAATACACTTAGATTAAGACGTTACAGATCTTGGAATCACTCAGGTTCCTCAGATAGAGAACTTGTTATTTGTTTCTAATGTAAAGCCCATATTCCTGACACTAGGTACTTAAAGTTGGATAAAAATTCGTTACCACTTATGTCAGTTGCTTTTATACGCGCGATACTTGCGATAATCGGGCACCAATTACCCTCAACTTTGTCGACTAGTTACCAAGGAACCAATACAGTCAAATATCGTTAAAAAAGACGACCCTTCCAAAGGCCCATTCTCGATTTTGTAACAAGAAAGAACAATTACAACTGCTAAATTAACAATAAACAGAAATCACGTGATGTGGTAATCTGAGCGTATTTTTTTATAAATTGCAGCTTAAGCTTTAATTTATTATCTTTTTATGTAAATTAAACAATTTACTGAAAAACAGTGTTCATAAAAACAATATAAAGCCGGTAGAGATTATTATAAAAACTTTAAACATTTTAAAACTAACAAGGATTTGTAACCTTGACATCAAAATGTGCTACGATTAGCTTCTCTGTGACAAGAGAAGCTTGGTCTAACCCGTTGAAAAAAAAAAATAATAAAAATAGGCAAAAATGTGAAGTGGGTACCAGATGCCACAAAAGTTAAAAATTATTTTGTTAAAATTTTTATTTACATTTGTGTTTGGCATAAGTAAATATAGACTTACAAATAATAAGCACTTGTTCTATCCTTAGTTTGTTTCTAATTGGTATAGATCTGCATATGTTTGTGCTAACATTAGCCCTTATATTATTAAAAATATGTGTCTTTGTGCCATAATTTTGTTAATGAATTTACTGAAAAGGTTGGTTTACTAGCGTGTAGAGAACGTTATAATTGATGAAGTCAAAATAATCTAAAAATAAAGTTACTTTGTTTGATGAGGGTTAAACTAAACCATTACACTCAAAATCGACATACTCAATTTGGATTTAGAGAACGTTGTTTACCCTTCATATACACTGTGATATATTCGTAATAAATTTCTCCTTTTTTTTTCTGCGGGATAAAAAAGACAGTGTTATTACAAATTTACTCATGGTTCATTGGATGGTAAATGACAATTTTCTTTTTGTCGTTAAATAAAATCGTGAATTTTGTTCAAGATTTTATAAGGAAAGGAACTACACATAGGCATTTGTAACAAAATCGGTTTTGTCAACTTTGTAGTTAGAAATAACAAATTATCTAGTAGGTGGTCGTTCCAAAAGTGAGACTGCTATTTTAAGTGGTGGTGCTAATAGTTGAGGATGACCGTTTTTTAAGTCTGTGCAAAAACCTGTTACATAACAGAAGTAGAAATAAAATCTTATAATTTTTTTGTGTTCACAATTAATATTATCAGCAGGTGCAAGAGAATAAATAAAATAAGTCAGTAAAAAAACATGTAACGTAAAACGGGAATACATAAATATTTGCTTAGTTTCTTCATTAATTTTGCTAATTGGATGCATAAAATAATGTCAAATGGAGGTAATTTAGGAAAGTACTTTTGTAATTTTATAAAATATAGTTGTGAGCTTTAACCTCCAACTAAAGCATCTTTAAGCTTGTCAAGCTTTGTTAAACTGCAATCTATCATGTATTGTCAAGAAAAAAGTGAGAACTGCCAGTAGATTTAGACAAGTGAGTCTTTTGTAATTTTTGGAAGAAACATTTTGTAACCTATTACGAGTATGTGGTTGGCGAAATATTGTAGAAATCATGGTTTTCAAGTAAATTAATCACTAGCACCAGCTTGTTGCGAGTTAGTGGTGTTTCACTTTTCCATGAAATACATATACAGTGTGTCCACGGATTGAGTGCGGGTAAGGTATAAATGACAACAAATTTTCGATTTAGATTCTGATTTTCTGGGAATCGCTCCTGCTCGGTCTTAAACTAACATGTTAAGAAAATAAGCCAAATCAGTCAATATATAGGATGGTTTAGTAGGTTGATTCGAACGTGTGAAACGTAAAGTACCTTTGTTTTAAGAAATATCAGAAAAGGTTATTAAGAAAAGTTGTTTAGAATTAAAGGGTACAACTGATTCTTAATTTTCAGAAAAATGAGGTAAAAATTATCTAAAGAAAAATTTTCATAACCAACTTAGAAAATCAAAGTTGGCTGATTTTTCTGAAAATTGAGAATCTGCCGTAATTTTTGGTTCTAAACAACTCTTTTTAATAACCTTTTTCGATATTTTTTAAAACAAAGGTACTTTACATTTAACACTTTTTAACTTTTTATTAAATCTGTCTACCAAACTTCCCTGGATATCAATTGATTTGGCTAATTTTTTAAACATCTTAGTTTGCAACCAAGCAGGAGCGATTCCTAGAAAATCAGAATCTAAATCGAATTTTTTTTGTCGTTTATACCTTACATCATTAAATCACCCTACTAAACCACCCTATATATTATTTGATTTGGCTCATTTTCTTAATATCTTAGTTTGAGACCAAGCAGGAGCAATTCCCACAAAATCAGAATCTAACTCCAAAATTTGTTGTCATTTATACCTTACCCGCACTCAATCCGTGGAGACACTGTAGGTATAGTATACGGGTCTAATTTTTAAGTGACAAGTAACAGGCTGAATTTTCGTACATAAATTCAATTTGCCGAGACGCCCAACTTTTTCCTCTGTGAAAATTTTTGAAAATGATTCTTGAAAGAGTGCGCGGGCGCCAAAATCTTTAGACCTTCCGACTGACGTGCGATTTTGGGGACAATGTTGCCATTTACTTTCAAACACATTTTTTAAGCCACACACACACACACTTTTTTCATCTCATATATTACGAGATAAGAAAAAGACACAGTAAAGAATAAGTTACCGGATATTTTTTGTCTGTGGCTTAAAATATGTATTTGAAAGTAAATGTAAAATTAGTCTGAAGATCAAAATATTTCTGCGCCTGCCCACTCTGTTAGGAACCACTGTCAAGAATTTTCTCAGAGGAAAAAGTTGGCCGTCAGCCTGTTACTCATCACTTTTAAAAAAACCGGTGTACTGTGCTTACTATGGTTTAGATTAAAATCTTGAGTGTGTAGAGACTATTGTGCATAAGACCGCGTCTACATTATGCGTATATACCATAATTATATAAAATATGTTTGTAAAACAACCTCGCTGTTTTTTTTTAAATATTTTGTGCGAAGATTTTGTTTTATTACCAATTAATTTTTGTGGTCCATCATTTATTAAAACTAGAGGTCCTTGATATATTTTGAAAGTTGTTTTACACCAGAGGTGATCAATTCTCTTTGACAGTTGTTTGGAAAATCTGTTTAAAAAAAAATGTTAGTATTACTAATAATAAAATTAAACTTTTTGAATTGCTAAAAAAGTCATATTTCTGCCACGCACAACGAGGTATGAATCATTCAAATTTGTTTAGTGCTTCCCGTAAAATGTTTTTTTCAGCCGTTGTTTTACCAATTATACGATTGCCTTCTCAAATTTGTCTGTATTCATTTTCCCACAAATGAGTTTTTAATGAACTGATTTTAACAAAATTAAAAGCATTATAAAAATTATTATCAAAATTTGCCACCATGTGAAAATCCAAGATGACAAACTTAATCACATTTGACTCTACATAAACTATTGCTTTTTTTGTATTGCGAGACATTTTTCGACCACATACAATCTGCAAACACGCTTTAAATAAAATCATTTTTACTGAACCGATTTTAATGAAATACAAAGATTCTCACTATGATGCTTCTTTGAAGTCATGTTTGATTCTGTTTGTCATCTTGCAATTTAAAATGGCGAACAAAAAACATTTCCGGTCAATATCTTGCAAAATGCAGTTTGTCCAATTAAATCGGTTTTATAGTTCAAGAGTTATAATGAAAATCATTTTTTGGCCTATCCGGTATGTATCTAGATTATGCTAGTGGGGCAACATATCAGTCAAATATATTGAGGGTCTCTAATAAAAGTATAAAAAAAGGAAACTTGTACATAATTTTCGATACTTCTCCCAGAAGTGTGTTGAGATGGAAGGGCGAAAAAATATCGAAACCCAAAATATCAAAAACAATAAATATCGAAAATACAAAATATCGAAAACATACAAAATATCGAAACTACAAAATATCGAAACCACAAAATATCGAAACTATACATTATATCGAATTACAAAATATCGAAACTACAAAATATCGAAACCACAAAATATCGAAACTACAAAATATCGAAACTACAAAATATCGAAAATACAAAATATCGAAAATACAAAATATCGAAAATACAAAATATCGAAATTAACAAATATCGAAAATCAAAAATAGAAAATTTCGTAACCTTAACCTAACCCGACTCTGAAGTAACCTAACCTAATCTAACTAAATATCGAAATTAACAAATATCGAAAATCAAAAATAGAAAATTTCGTAACCTTAACCTAACCCGACTCTGACGTAACCTAACCTAATCTAACTAAACCTTATCTGACCTAACCTCATAAAAATAGATAGTTTCAAAAATCTAACCTGACAAAAGCTAATCGAATCTAGCCGAAACGAACCTAACCGAACTGAACCGAACCAAAGCAAACTATGAACCAACAATTATTTTCAAAAAAAAACTTTCCTGACTTCTTTCCCGGGATCCTAGAGGGTGTGAATCCGAACCGAACCAAACCTAACCTAACCAAACTAAACTACAACACTGCTAGGATAGGTTCGGTTCGGTTCAGTTCGGTCCGGTTCGTTTCGAATTCACACCTTCTAGGATCCCGGGATAGGAGTCAAGAAAGTTTTTTTTTTGAAAAAAATTGTTGAATTCAGTTTGATTCGGTTCGGTTAGATTTGAATAGGTTTCGTTAGGTTAGGTTTTTGAAACTATCTATTTTCGTGTGGTTATATCAGATTAGGTTAGGTTAGGTGAAGGTTCCGAAATTTTCTGTTTTTGATTTTCGATATTTTGTTGTTTCGATATATTGTATTTTCGATATTTTGTTATTCGATATTTTGTGTTTTCGATATTCTGTGTTTTCGATATTTTGTTGTTTCGATATTTTGTTGTTTCGATATTTTGTATTTTTGATATTTTGTAGTTTCGATATTTTGTAGTTCCGATATTATGTACTTTCGATATTTTAATTCGATATTTTGTTTTTCGATATTTTGTGTTTCGATATTTTTTCGCCCTTCCGTACATAATTTTCGATACTTCTCCCAGAAGTGTGTTGATTTTACTTCGATTCTTATTCGTATTTAAGTATTTTTTTCAAGTGTATTTTTATTATTTATTAATAATAATATTCGATTTTATAAAGGTTTGTTTTTAGGATAGTACCAGATATTAACCTTAATCTTAACCTCATTCGTAACCTTTAATTTTTTTGGTATGGCTAGTTTTTCATATTATACAGTAAGGAATAAATGTGACACTTTTTCTCCAGGGACGAAAAGTTTTCGTCGAGTAATTAAAGCAGTTTTTAATTCCTCAATATAATTTTAGTTTGTTGCATATTTGTGTTTTCTTTTTGTGTGGTGCCAGACACCCCATGCACTTGCCGCTTTGGTGGTGAATTTTTTATGGATATGCACTGAATTTCTGGTATCTTTGTTTATTATTTATGTGTCATTGTCTATTACATTACTCACGATATACTAAGACACGGTATGTGCAGCGTGCATCCATATCGTCCCCTATCTCACGTACCGACGTAACTACCGAATTTCTCAAGAGATCGACAACTAAAAAATCAGCTGTATTAAAACGTCGAACACAAACAACTCTTTACTGTCATCCTATTGCTAGAGATACGGTTACGCCACTTTGTGAGCATAAAGTCGTACTTATGAATAGCGTATCTCATTTTTTGAATTTTTGTCAGTTACGTCGGTACGTGAGATTGGGGACGATATACAAGGTGACAAGGTGAGTATATTAAAGACGCTTGTAGTTAAGAAGCCTATGGTACCCGTGGGCTAGTTGTGGAATATTTTTTTAAACTAGGTAGGTTTGCCTCCAATTTCAGTGGGAGGGCCGGTGTGACGTGATAAATCCAAGATGGCGGCTTTTTTCATGTTCTTCTCACAAACTTTGGCTTATAATTTGTGCAAGTTTTTTGTTTGCAATAGATAGCAATTAAGGTAGTGAAGAAATTAGCTTTATATCTTAAAAACTAACAAAAAATTTTTTTAATATTAAAAAATAGTAACGTTTTTTTACCAAAAAATAAAAAAAAATTGGAAAGGAAGTTTTAGACTACCCCAAATCGATTAGTTTAAATTTTTATAATTTTTTCTTGTTGACAAAAATTTATTAAAACGACAATTAAACTGTTGTTCTATTTCAAATAACTCATAAAAAAAGTTTGTGAAAAGACGTGGAAAAAATCGCAATCTTGGATTTATGCCGTCACAGGGCGCTCTTACTCAAATTTGAAGCAAACACCTGGCAACTTAAAATTGAGTATTTTAAAAAATATGTTTTAAGATATGAAGCTATTTTCTTCATTGTATTAATTGGTTCTCTTGCAAACAAAATACGTACTAATAGTTTTTCTGTAAAACTAAGTTAGCGAAAGTTATAAGCCAAAGTTTTTGAAAAAAACCTCAAAAATCTTGAATTTATGACGTCACATAGGCAAATTGGAGGCAAACACCCAGTGAGTTAAAATGGTGTGATCTGTTACCAATCGATCTAGGGTAGTTTTAAAAAATCTTCCAACTATCCCACAGGACACGATTTTTTCCTATAAGCCACTCAACTATTGTTAAAATTGGGCCAGATCAGAAAAATGCAAGTGCCTCATTTTGCGGCTTTTCTGAACTAACGCGGTGCCCATTTTGAACAACGTTTCAAGTCATTACTTTAAAACTAGCCAATAGAGTTAAAACTTTTTGGAAAATCCTGAAAACTGTTAATATTAAAAACTGGCTGAACGGTTATCCAGCAAACGCTTCAGCCTACATATGTTCATAATTCGGTTTAAATCGATGGGCTTGTTTTGAAACATTGTTGAAAATTGGACCCCGCATGTATTCAGAAACATCCCAAAATGAGGCACTTTCATTTTTCAGATCTTGCCCAGTTTTACGATGATTTTTGAGGGCGGCGGATAAAAGGTCGAAAAAATAAGGTCGAAAATACAAAAGGTCGAAAGTACAAAAGGTCGAAAAACAAAAGGTCGAAAATACAAAAGTTCGAAACTACAAAAGGTCGAAAGTACAAAAGGTCGAAAGTACAAAAGGTCGAAAGTACAAAAGGTAGAATGTACTAAAGGTTGAAAGTACAAAAGGTCGAAAAGTACAAAAGGAGGAAAAGATTAAAAGCTAATCAAGTCGAATTGCCCTGTCCAGCCGAGGTGGTCCAGAGGTCAAGGATAGTTGATAGTTAACCCGGCTAGGTTACAACCCCAACCTGACCAGGTTAGGTTTGTTTACTAAAAAAAAACTACCCTGATCTCGTCAGGAAGGTTTTTATTTGATATACTAACCTAATCCGGTCAGGTTGGGATAGTAACCTAACCTATCCTCGGCCCCGGGTCGGCTGGACAGGTCAATTCGACTTGATAAGGTAAATTGGTATTTTTAATACTTTGTATTGTCGATTTTTTTTTTCGACCTTTTGTACTTTCGACTTTTTGTACTTTCGACCTTTTGTTTTTCGACCTTTTGTACTTTCGACCTTTTGTACTTTCGACATTTTGTATTTTCGACCTTTTATCCGCCGCCCGCTTTTTCAGCATACTCAAGCGTATTTTTGTGCAAAATATCAAGTTAATATGTTAAATCTTTGGACACTTATCGCCGATCGCGGAAGCAGCATTAAACATTAGCTGAATGCTAATTTATCTATTTTGTCCTCTACATGACGTAAACCGTGTACGAGGTCTGGCTATTAAATAGCAAGACTGGTTACGAAAAAGGGTCTTATTATAAAAATTATTCTACATTCGAATGCTCTCCTTCAATATACTCCCCTTCCCTCGCCACACACCTTTCCATACGTTTTTTCCATTGATCGAAGCAGTGCTGGAAGTCTTCTTTGGTAAGGGCCTTTATGAGCTCTGCCGTTTTTTGCTTTACCGCTTCCATCGACTCAAATCAGGTCCCTTTCAAAGCAGATTTTATATTCGGAAACAGAATAAAGTCGCACGATGCCAAATCTGGTGAGTACGGCGGGTGTTCGAGCACTGGAGTGCACTTACTGGCCAAATACTGCTTCACAGATAGTGCGTTATGGGCAGGTGCGTTGTCCTGGTGCAAAATCCACGAGTTGTTATTCCACAACTCGGGCCGTTTTTTTCGAACTCGTTCTCACGATACCGTTAATGTCGAAAAAAACGATCAACATTGGAGTTGAAACAGTCACAGGGCGACCTGGGCGCTGGTCATTTTCAGTAGTCTCTCGGCCCTAACTAAAGCGCTTACACCACTCAAAAACACGCGCACGAGATAGAGAATTGTCCCCATAGGCCTCTTGCAGCAATTTATAGCACTCAGTCGGGGTATTTTTTAATTTAACGATAAATTTTAGATTGATACGTTGCTCCTGTTTTTGGTCACACATGGTTTTCGGCACGAGAAAAAAACACATTCGTTTCAAACCACTACTGCACAAATACTATAATAGTGACGGAAACGTGTTTTGGGACGTGCATAGACAAGATATCTAGATACCCAACGCACTATTCGTTTTTTACCCCACCCGTCTAGGGCGCCATCTAGGCGCGCAGTCTCGTTATTTAATAGTCAGACCTCGTATTAGTGTATCGTGACAGTACTGAAATTATTACGTCACTGCATATCCAAAAATAAATAAACTCCTAAGCTAGATCGCTTTTAAAAATACTTGCCATTCAAAATATATGTTTTCTTTGCTAGACGAGACATTTTTAAAAAGCGCGATAGTTCAAGTTTTTGTTTATGTGCGTTACAAATGTTCATCACCAAAGCAACGATATGTAATTATAATGTGGCCATGCCAAAATCAAGTTTATCCTTTATCAACTAGAATTACGTTTTTTCGTTATAATTTAAGTAAGGTTGTGTTTTTGAAATAAAAATAAGAGTCCTTAATTTAATTTGATATTTGCTTTGGGCCGAATCTATGCGAAGAGTGAACTGAACTAAACTTAATCAAATTTTGTACACAAATCCTGTGGAGGCATAGTTTTTAAATAAGTAACGTCAATGATTACGCACTTGTACACAGCTTTGCAACCCAACAAACTTAATAACTTTGTCGTGTCATCATTGGAACTACATGAATATATGGCAGAGCCATCTGTCCGCTGCTGTTATTAAATTTGTTGGGTTGCCTATCTGTGTACAAGTTGTGTAATCATTGGTAACGTTTACAATATCGAAATACATTTTATCTAATTTATCAAAAAACAAAATCTCGAACATTGTATATTGCAAATCAAAACATCGAATAATGTAAATGTTAAAAATGTCGAATTAAAAAACGTCAAAACATTTAAATATTCAAAATCAAGTTCGAGATTTTAATTTTCGACATTTTGGTTTTCTATTTTTTAATTATTCGACATTTTCATTCGAGATTTTGATTTTTCGATCAAATTTGTTTCGATATTCTAACCGTCACGTTTTTTAAATATTGGTTACATTTAAAATTATAAAGTGTGTCCCATTTAAAAACTATAACCAAAGATTTTTCGGGAGCTGCCAAAAATTTAGAAAGACTTCAAAGACTTGTCTATTTTGTTCTAAAGAAAGGCCTTATTTGAGTCTAATGAAGGTACTTTAAAAAGGTTTTTCAATTGCTTTTGCAATACTCGCATTTAAAGTATTGAGTAAAAATAAAAAGTAATAATAAAAAGACATAGGTAAGCTTCTTAACAAGGGGCTACATAGCACATGTTTCCTTTTATAATATAAGGGGTAAGAAACATATTTTGGCCCTTAAACCACTGTGTTTTTCTAAATTTATCGTTTCATATCATGAATTTTTAATATAATAAAGTAACACTTAACCGGCTTTCCTTAACCCTTTCAGGACGGGACCTCTCAGCTATTTATGTGCCACCTGGACGGCAGTTTTTGTAGTGCCAGCGGACGGGTGTCATACAGTTATGATATTTTGTATTTTGTCACACCACTCGGCCGTCTGATAAGCAAACTCCGTCTTAAGCGGTGTGACACTCGTCTGGCTGGCAAAAAATAATATAAAACTTGTCTTTTACGATATGAAACCCGCTTAGCAGGCGAATAAACAAGTGTCATAAATATGCGACACCAGTCCGTGCGCATCTGTTCTGTACTGTCACATAAGCTGTGACATCCGTCCTGAAAGGGTTACTCACGGGGTAAAATCTACCCTCTCTGAAATAATATTGGCCTGTGCAGGGGCTTTTCTAAATGTTAAGCAGGGACCAAAAAATTCTGGGCGGTAGGTTTAAAACGGAACACACTATATAATAAATCAGCGTTCTCAACTATGAAAGCAACTTTTTTGTTTTTATTTTTTTATTTGTTTTTTTTCTTGCTGTTTGTAAAGGAAATAAATTTGTAAGATTAAAAAACACTTTAACACTTTATTTTCCTTAGTTCCTCTATTTTACATTTTAGAATCCTTTATTTATAAGGATATTATACAAAAATATAACAGAATATAAAAGCTACAAAATCAAGCAACACACTGGTGAGCAATAAAAGCAATAAATTTTAAGTAGTTTTTAAAAAGAATAGTAAGTAAGTAAAAATACAAAGTAATATTAAAATAACAATACGCACTATACCATAACATCCCCAAAGTTGCATAAAAATGACTATACATTTTAAACAAAGAGGTATTAATCTAAATCCTAACCTGTTTTATATTTTGAATTACAGGGCTTGTTTGTGTAATTAAAAATTGACTTTTTTAAAAGGAACTTTAGCTTCTATACCTCGTTGTTAGAATTTGCAATCATTTAAAAGAAAGTTTTGGTTATAGTTACCTATTTTAATAGCAATGGCTTGACGTATGTAATCCTCTATGGTAACAATAAAAATATTAGTGATGGGATCATTCCAATAAAAAAACCCGTTATATACTTACTATAAAATAGTAATTAATAATTCAAATAATTCGGTTATGCCCATCACTAAAAATATAGCCATCTTGGTGGTATTTGACAACTCCAAACGTCAAATTTTACTCGGGTTATCTTACGGGAACCAAGAAAGATAAACTATATTTTTAGAATTTAAATGCCGATAGCTATTAACTTGACATTTAAATTGTCAAAAAGCATCTAAGGGCCAGTGGACTAAGGCTAATTCATTTAGGCTTGCTAAACGGAGTTTACTTAGTCAAAAAACATGTTTTTTGAAGTAGCAAAATACTTTTTACAAAAATATACTTTTAACATTTTTGTAATAAAACTACGAAAATCTTAACTACGTAAATTTGGTATTTGATGTAATTTGAGGTAGAACTTGCGTACAAAGGAAATCCGTAATTTTGTCAATTTTTTTCCGTTCCAGAAAGAAATACTGATGATGCGGCCCACTGACAACAACTGTGTGAAATAAAGTCCATGTTTTTAATATTTCGGCCAATATAAATTTATAGGACGGGGTTTCATGAATTCAGATCCAGTTTTTTTTGTAGCTTAAATTTATTTAAAAAAACCATCGAGAAATAAAAAAAAGTCTTATAAAATTAGGGCGGACTAAATTGGAAAACGTTTTAAAGCGACATTGACAGAATATATCCAAAATGACACTAAAATTCAGGATTTTTAGAAATGTTTAACGAAAGTACAAATTAGATTGAAATGTTTTCCTCCAGTATTAAATTGGTAATTCGCAAGCCTATATGTTAAATCTGACACACTGAGTTGTCAAAAACCTACAGCAAAAAATACATTTTACTTAAGCACTTCTCAAGGACTCAATCTTCATACACATTTCTTCTTTAAGAGCTGGATCACCGATCAAGACTATTTTGCTTACGTCACCAGAGCTGAAGAGTTTCTTTTTCTTTTCTGAAGCGGTTATGCAAATGCCTTTTTGCACGATGCTCACTGGTTTGTTTAGCTCTTTCCACGTGTACGACCATTCGACCTAAAACAAACAAATTAATGTTTGTAAGACGGAAAAAGATGCGGTATGTGCAATAAAACAAAATCAAAAAGGTTTTGCACTAACAGACACAGTGTGCCTGAATTAAGTATAGGTTACATGAAAATGGTTCCAAAAACTAATTGCACAGTTTGAAAATGGACTCTTTCCTGTCTCAGACTCATATTCATATAAATCCTAGCTGATCCTCTTCTCGAAATTTTATAATTTTTTTACATTTTTCTAGTTAGTCTAGGCGCTGGCTCTTGTAACGTGTCACCTAATATGTGTGCTCAGTTTGACTGCGGGGCTTTGTTAAGCACTCATAAGAGTATAAAAAAAGTTTGGTCGCGTGTTGGTCGTTTGGCCCCATCATCCCAGTGGTCCAATTCTAATTTTTTTAAAGCTTGTTTTACTCCTTTTTTAAAGGCAAACAAATTTTTTCATAACACATTTCTTGATAAATCAAATAGTTTTTGAGACATACCAAGACTATTAGTATTTTCAAATTCGCAAAAGAATTAAAATAAAACCCATGCTCATTTTCATATAGCCAGAATATTATTGACATTTTTTTTTGTTACATAGAAGGCTTTAAACCCTTCACAGAAGAGGATATTGACTTTAGGTTTTTAAGGTTCGATGGATGGTACCCCTAAAGACTGCTTTAAAGAGGGTGGTATTAGAAACCACCCTGTTCACAAGATTATAATAGCAATAAAGAATTTGCAGCGAAACGATGCATCCTAGCGAAAAACGTTAAGAATAATTTTTTATAGTACTTTTAATTCTGCTTCTTTTGATGTATCACTTAGCACCTTAGGTAGTTAGCTGTGCAAGCCAGCTAAAATAAACAATTTTGTAAAAATTCCATGTTTTCGCTCCAAAATCTATTTCTTTCTTAAAAATTGTAAAATATATAATTTTTAAGTAAAAAATTAGTTTTGGAGCAAAAACATGGAATTTTTGCAAAATTCTAAATTGTAGCTGGCTTGGACAGCTACCTACCAGTGCAAGAATGCCAAGTGACACATCAAAAGAAGCGGAATAAAAAGTACTATAAGAAATTATTTGTAATGTTTTTCGGTATGATGCATCGTGTTGCTGCAAATTCACTTTTTTTATAATCTTGTGAACAGTTTTAGGAACCACCCTCTTGAAGGCAGTATTTAAGGGTACCATCCATCAAACTTTAAAAACATAAAGTCAATATCCTCTTCTTTAAAGGGTTTAAAGCCATATGTGTAACAAATTTAAAAAAAAGTTAATAATATTGTAGCTAGAATAAAATGAACAAGGCTATTATTTTAATACTTTTGCGAGCGGAAATATTAAGAATCTTGGTATATCTCAAAAACTAATTGATTTATCAAAAAATGCTAATAGCCAGGCATCGTCTTGCCTGTAAGACGCGTGCGCCGTCTATGACAATTTTCGTCCACTGAATGGAGTTATCAAGAACCACGTGAAGCAACTGAGCAGGAATATGAAAATGCAAACGAAAGAGATGGACAAATTTCCGGTGTGTGAAATAAAAGAAAATCAAAAAGGTTTCGTACTAACACACAATATCTTGAGTAGGTTAAGAACCGACCAAAAACAATCCGATATTTGCTTTTTTAGTACCTACACGGAAGTCAGATACATTTTGTGTACGAAATATATTTAATTAAATTAAAATAAATTGTGAATTTAATTAATTTTTGATCCAGGTTTTTTAACAAATTTGACAATCCAACTATCAAGGTCAGGTGCCTTTAGTTAGATACAGAATAGATCACAAAAACCTTTTCCTGGAGTCCTTTTTCCTATTAGGCTCTTCAAACCCACTTTCAGTCAGTCAGTGGAGGAAGCATGAGCACAACTCATAAAACCTAAATTACATCCTGCGTCTTCATATACTCTTTTGTCAGTCAACAACAAATCGTAATGATGCAATCTGTACACCTCAGTGTAGGCGTAAATCCTTTTGCACAGTTCCATGAGAAGTTTGACAATAGATCTTTGACTACGCAGCAAATAGGACAGCAGCATTATTTATTTTAAATCTAACATACCTTCCAACCATCAAACAGAACACTGGTCTCGATATAATTTAGTCTTTTTTCAATCAACAGCAGAACCACTTTGTGGGATACGCGATCGTAATGATGCACGTTAATGTCAGTAGCGGCGTACTTCCCTTTGCACGGTTCGATAAGAAGTTTCTCAATAAATCTGAGTACACGGCAAATAGATCATGAGCACCACTTATCCTAAACCTAACTCAACCTACCTGTCAACCGCCAAAGAGGTCGCCTGTCTCGATATACGCCAGTCTTTTGTCAGTCAACAGCAGAACTACTTTGTGGGATACGAGATCGTACTTCCCTTTGCACAGTTCCATGAGAAGTTTGTCAATAAATCTTTGATTATGCAGCAAATACATAATGAGCAGCACTTAAACGTAACTCAACCTACCTGCCAACCGCCAAAGAGGTTACTTGTCTCGATATACGCCAGTCTTTTATCAGTCAACAGAAGAACCACTTTGTGGTGTTAGTGGCAGCGTACTTCCCTTCTTATCTTAAACCTAACTCAACGTACCTGCCAACCAACGATCCTAAACACAGGATTGCCTATTAGCTCGAATCTTTTAGCGGTAGGCAGCGCCTTGCTTACGTCACTAGTGGACCTCTGCCCAGCGCGCTTCATTTAATACATATTGCAATCGTGAGTTTCCCGCTTTTTTCTTGCTTATTTGCAAACAAATTTTTTTTTCGTGTTAGTAATAATTAATAATTTCATTCATTCAAAACAAATGATTTGATAAATCAAGAGTTTGCTCTGAGAGCTGAATTTTCCCACCAAACCATATGTTGGAGTTTCTTTTTTAAATAGTTGAAAGTTTTAGAATAGAAGAAGGATTTTTTCTAAAAGTTTAATCAATTTAAATCACTAGATGTATAATGTATTATATTATGTAGAACAAAAAGGTATTTATTTGATATTACAGATCTAAAACTAGAAGGCATTTTATCATACAATTTATACAAAATACAAATTAATTAACAATCTTTTTTAATTAAGATGTGTTTTTCAACTTCTTATGCTTTAAATCAATAGATTTTCATAAGTTTTTTTTTCAAATGATTTACATTGTTTGTGTTACGAGTTGTTTTTATCCCACCCAGCACCCGTTTTCACTCCTTCTCCTGTAACATGATTCTGAAAACTTCTATAGACTAAAAAAACTTAAGAAAAAAACTCTAACTAAACTTGGAGGAACTGTCTACAAAATAAATTTTCCAAAAATCAGTTTAATAAAAGAAATACTTTTGCGGCATAATTACCAATTTTCTTCAATGTGATTACTTTAATGAGCAAGGAGTTTCCAAAAATGTAAAAAAAAAATTAAAAATTTGGTTATATTTCTACACTGAATAAAGCTTTTATTTCAACAATAAATTAATGTGCTCTCTTTATATCAATTCACATTTCTAAAGGTTTATTTACCTCCTAAATAGTCAACCACGCCGTCAAATTAATGAAAAAATGCAAAAAAACGGAGATAAAAACTTCAAAAACACCTTAAAATCACACGAACTCTCAATACAAACAAAGCAACTAGTCCGCTGGTGACGTAAGCAGGCAGTGTTCGTCTCGCTTGAGCGACGCTAACATATAGTTAAATGGAAATAATCAATCCTGTATGTTTAGGATCGTTGCCTGCCAACCACCAAAGAGGTCGGTCATCTTGATATACGCCAGTCTTTTGTCAATCAACAGCAGAACCACTAAACGAGATCGTAATGATGCACGTACACGTCAGTGGCAGCATACTTCCCTTTGCACTGTTCCATGAGAAGTTTGTCAGTAAATCTTTGATGATGCAGCAAATAGATAATGAACACCACTTATCTTAAACCTACCAACCACCAAAGAGGTCGCTCGTGTCGATATACGCCAGTCTTTTGTCAGTCAACAGCAGTAATGATGCACGTACACGTCAGTGGCGGCGTACTTCCCTTTGCACGGTTCAAGAAGCAGTTTCTCAATAAATCTTTGACTACACGACAAATAGATAATGAGCACCACTTATCTTAAACCTAACTCAACCTACCTGCCAACCACCAAAGAGGTCGCTCGTCTCGATATACGCCAGTCTTTTGTCAGTCAACAGCAGAACCACTTTGTGGGGTACAAGATCGTAATGATGCACATACACGTCAGTGGCGGCGTACTTTCCTTTGCACAATTCATTGAGAAGTTTGTTGCCCTCTGCCTCAACGCTGTTGTAAGGTCGTACTAATCCATCTGATGGCAGGAATCGAGGAGGTCTTAGTCGAGAGACTTCTTCTGAACATTCTGCTGCCCTGCGTATGACAAAGATAAGAAATTAGGAGACAAACATTTTTTATTTTAGGTGGAGTTATCCCTTTAAATAAATTTAGAAGAAAAAAACTTTTTGAAAACAAGCTTTTAAAAAATTGACTAAAAAGCATTAAATAATTTTTTGAGTGTTCTGATATCATAATAATAAAAGCGATGGGCGTATTAAAAGAAATTTACCCGTTTTTGTTTTAGCCTTGTTAACTCGAAGTTTAGTGAAAATCCAAATTCATTATATTATAGCAGAGAAATGTAAGGGTAGACAATTTAACCCAACCCAACCCAACCCTACTCAAGCTACCCTTACAGCTTTCTGATATGGATGGACATTATTACGCCTGCTTCATATTAGGCAGATCATCCGCGACCGGCAGTGTGTCGATTTGTTTTGTCACACTGAAAAAGTCGGCCCATCATCGGTTGTGGACGATCCACCAAATGCGCATGGAAAGGCATTTACCTAATATTAAATACGCCCATCGCTTTTATTATTATGATATCAGAACACTCAAAAAATTATTAAATGCTTTTTAGTCAATTTTATAAAAGCTTGTTTTCAAAAAGTTTTTTCTTCTAAATTTATTTTCTAATTTTTAGATTTGTCCGACACTTTGCATTTCAGTTAGCGCATAGATATTGCAGGGAGTCTTTCCTGTCAATCCCTAAAACTGTTCGTTATTATTATGATCATTATACGCAAGGATTAATTAATTTTGGTCGAGATCAAACAAACTAAAGCCTTACCTCTTCTACGCCCCCCACCTTTTTAGTGGGAGAGCATGTGAATTTTGAAATTAATCAGATACCTACGTGGAAGTCAGTTGAAAGTAATTAGAAAAACTCGTCACACCAATTTTGGTGGAAATCCGACAAACTAAAATTTTACACCCTCTCCGCCCTCCACGTTAGGGGGGAGGTAGGCAGTCCGTGATACCACATTATTGGATTGTCATCGGAACTATAACGGTATGCGAAATTTGAAGTCAATCGGATACGTGGAAATCAGTTGAAAGTAATCAGAAAAACTTGACATTAAATCGTCCATTTTGAATCCGCCATATTGAATTTTTGTAAGCTGATCAAAAATTCGTAAGCCTCATCTTTAAAAACCCCCAGATACCAATTTTGGTGGAAATCCAACAAACTAAAATTTTACCCCCTCTCCGCCCCCAAGTTAGGGGTGAGGTAGGCAGTCAGTGATACCACATTATTGGATTGTTATCGGAACTATAACGGTATGCGAAATTTGAAGTCAATCGGATACGTGGAAGTCAGTTGAAAGTAATCAGAAAAACTTGACATTAAATCGTCCACTTTGAATCCGCCATATTGGATTTTTGTAATCTGATCAAAAATTCGTAATTCTCATCCTCAGAAACCCCCAGATACCAATTTTGCCTAAAATCGGACAAATTAAAGTTTTACCCCCTTTCCACCCCCCACGTTAGGGGGGTGGTAGGTACCCGATGAAACCATATTATTGTATTGTCATCGGAACTAAGACGCTATGCGAAATTTGAAGTCAATCGGATGTTTGGAAGTTCTTCAAAAATGAGCTGCAAGATTTGATTACATACATACATACATACAGGTGAAGTTAAATAAAAGCTTGTAAAAAAATAATTTGAGTTAGTGTTGATTAAGTTCTTTTTGCTTACTAGTTAAAAAGAAAAACAGAAAAAAAAAACGTATTTATTAACTTTAAGGGATTTTCAAGGTCAAAGGTCAACAAAATATATTTTGAATGTTTTACTGTCACAGCGATGTGGTTTGTTCAAATTTTAGTAAATAAATAGTGGTACCGCCATTTTCTTAAATCAGCCGACAAATTGGAACCGTTAACAGATGAATCAATTTTGTTATCGATGTTATAACAATATATTGATGATTGATTGATGTAACCCTTAATGAAGTGAAATTTTCGGAAAAAAGTAATTTTGCCTGGGTAATTTTTCACGGTTATTAACTTATAGCTGATATCTGCAGATATAGCAACAGTTCAAGTTGCTAAGATACCTTAATATATTATGATTTTTATTCACAAGAAATGTAAAAGAGAAACTTTGCTTTTTGAAGTCCAATGACTTATTTGTACGTCACGTATCAATGAACAGAAAAAAATCTTTATCAGTAAGGAATGTTTTTTAAGTTCCTGATCTTGTATATTTAAAAAACAAGTTTTAAGTCACAGTTAATTTTGGTGCAAGCCCGAACAGGTTTGTTGTTTGATGTTGGCGGCTAACATTACCTTTTAACAGCATCCAATGATCCACTAGCAAAATCAACTATGCCAGCCGCCGGTCTGGCTACTAGGCCCACGGCGCCTTTGCCCAGGCCCTTGAAGAAGCCTTCGACGCCTTGTTCCTTGGCTCCAGCCACTGGTTTTGTGAATACACCTGTCACACCGTCGAAAACACCCTAAATAAAAAAAAATCCGTCAGTTTATCCTTCAAAAACATTCTGAAATAAAACACAAATTTATTTATGTTGGCTCAGTTGGCAAGCTTCCGTTTTGCAAGCAGTGTCGTTATTCTTTAAATCAGGAAAAAGCGAGAAATCTGTATGCATCTCAGCTAAATTATCTTAATTTTGACACCGATGACATTATATTCGGAGCCAATTACACTAGTGCTTAAAAATTTTCGATAATTGTTCATGAATAGAACATGAGTTTATTTTCATATTTAGGCAATAGCTATTTTACAAAATATAAAAATAAACGTGTTTTGTTTTACGTGTAGCTCACGTTGTTTATGAAACAGTGTAATTTAGGGAGAAAATTACTCGAATAACGGTTAATAAAAAATCATATTACAAATTTGACATTATCTCTTCTTATAGATTTTATAGGTGGTTGTCCAAAGCGTTAACAATGTTTACAACTTTAAAATACTTTCTATACGACTGTCTTGAAAAAGGGGGTTTTGCGCACGGAGAACACGATCTCCCGTTATTGTGATTTTTGTTGTCAGCCAACAATAATAGTTGGCTGAGTTCCATAGCAATCGTCAAAGTGCGACCCTATAAAATTTAGGTTTTTTGAGAAGGCCACCAAAATTTTTTTTTGGTTCCTAATAATAGACTGCCCCGTCATTAAAAGCCACTGCTCGCCTAAATCGCAGCTAATCCTTCTTAAGAGATTTTTGAGATTAAATTTTTTTTAATGTTTTTTGTTAACAGTCTTTTAAAAAAAATTAAATTTATAAATTTTGTACTGGCTATGAGGGTCATATCTGCTGATACCATCAAATAAGCAGTGGCGCACCCAGGAATATGTCTTGGGGGAGCCCAAGACCTTTGAGGGGGCCCCAAGCCTCATGATGGCGTATTTTATGCTATCTTATCTTTTAATTTTTGAAATATGTGAAAAATATCTAAAAACGTCTTAGGCTTGGGGGGTCCGGGCTCCGCCCCCCCCGGGTGTGCCCATGAATTAAGCCAAAAATTTCCGACTCACTAAATTATTTAATAAATCTTTGGTCGTTTTTTACCTCTAATAAAAATTAATAATTATCAGTTTCGGATGTTTTGGTAGTGATTTAAATCCCATCCGAGAAATCGTTGCTATCACGAAGAAAATCGAAGAAAGGTTAGTGCAGGGTGTGGTTCAAAAATTAATTTTGGGAAAAAGAACCTGGATACCAAATTTAGAGTTTCAGTGGCCTTGAAAAATTTTATTGGTGAGTTTTTAAACCCAAATTATCGTATTTCAGATGATAAGTATCCAATAGCAATATGCGCAGCTTGTCGCATTATTCTAAAAAAGAAAAAGGAAAAAACTACCAATAACTTCGATCAATCATACTGTAATTGCACGATTTGCACCTGTGCACGAAGTAAGGGCACGGATAATAGAACATTAGCGGATTGGATTTGACTAAAGTAAAACCGGCAAATCCAAAATGGTCGCGTCCCAACCAAAAAACCCCAGAGAACAAAAGACGAAATGTCAAATTCTTGTCAACTGCTGTTTTTGAAAGTTTTTGCAAGTTTTCTTAATCGAATTTGGATAAATTTGAGAAATATTAGTAACACAACACAAAAACAACACGTCTTCCGCCATTTTGCACGGGCCCGTCACGATAAAATCAAAGTATAAAAGAGTTTGGTTTGGGCTGCCGGCAGGCCATGACCCACAGAACACCAAGTGCCCAACTATTGTTTTCGATATGTCAAACGCATGGCGTCCCCACTTTTTCTATTTTGGTTGATTGTGAAATCCAATCTCTTCAATGTTCTAATATCTCTGAGTAGGGGACATAAAAAAAACCAAAAAAAAAAAGACAGACTTGCTTACAAACCCTTGGTAAAGGAATTTAGCGTCCTTGTACCCTATATAAAAGTAGCAACAACGCTTTAAAACTTCTGGAAGCAACACCTTCTAAAAAGCTAGAACAAGTAGCAGGGGATATTATAAAAAAAAGAGTGAAAAGACCAAAGATTTATTAAATATTTTAGTGAGTCGGATGTTTTTTGCTCCTTTCACGAGCGCACCCAGGGGGGGGGCCGCCCCTCCTCAAGCCTAAAACGTTTTTAGATATTTTTCACAGATTTCATGAATGAAAAGATAAGATAGCATCCACTACGCCATCATAAGGCACATATTCCTGTGTGCGCCACTGCTTATTTGATGGTATTATCTGGTATGACCCTCATAGCCAGTAGAAAAGTTATAAATTAATTTTTTTTTAAAAGACTGATAACAAAAAACATTTAAAAAATTTTAATCTCAAAAATCTCTTAAGAAGGCTCAGCTGCGATTTAGGCGAGCAGTGATTTTTAATGACGAGGCAGTGTATTAAAAGAAACCAAAAAAAAATTTTGGTGGCCTTCTGAAAAAACCTAAATTTTATAGGGTCGCACTGTGTCGTCACGGCTCCTTTGTTTTGTTGATTAGATACTTCAAAAAATTGTTGAATTTTCAAAGTTTTGGTGTAAAAATGTCGGATTCTGAGGAAATTGTACAGAAAGCAAGCGAAATATGTTCGGGACTGCTACCCACAAAATCCAAAAGCAGGTATGAATCGGTGTATAGCCGATTCAAGGCATGGAGAGTAGCCAAAAATGTCCAAACTTTCTTAGAAAAGGCACTAATGGTATATTTTGAAGAACTGTCTGGGAAATATAAATATTTAACGTTGTGGACGATTTTTTCGATGCTCAAGTCAACGTAAAGTGCCAATCACAACATAGTTCTTGGAAGTTATAAGAAGTTGCAAGCGCTAATCAAACGAAAATCCGAAAACTTCGTCCCAAAGAAATTCCTACAGAGGAAGATTTTGACCTGTTTTTGAAGAAAGCATTAGACAACAAGTATTTACTTTATCAAATACCAAATTGCAAATAATGCAAGGACCTAAAACTATAAACAACAAGTGAAATTAAAGAAAGAAAAATAAGAAAAAAGTTTTCTGCTTCGGCCGGGGATCGAACCCGGGATCTCTTGCTATCTAAGCAAACATTCTAACCACTGAACTACCGAAGGCATACATAAAGACACCACAGCCTGCATAGATGGAAGTTTTCCGAAACTTTAGACGTCTAATTTGAGTTATCATACCTTTGGCAGTGGGAAAGAAGAATTTAGAGAGATCAGTTGGATGACTTGGTCGAGTTAATTAACCCTGAGAATTTCTCGTTCTTGTATTGGGACACCGCAGCCTGCATAGATGGAAGTTTTCCGAAAATTTGTGTATGGCTTCGGTAGTTCAGTGGTTAGAATGTTTGCCTAGATAGCAAGAGATCCCGGGTTCGATCCCCGGCCGAAGCAGAAAACTCTTTTCTTATTTTTCTTTCTTTAATTTCACTTTGTTGTTTAAAGTATTTACTTATCAAGGCGGTGGTTGCAGTTGGCCTGTCTGGGGCATGTTGAAAAGAGGAATTATGTTATCTCAAATAGAAGACACGAAAGAATTCGGCAGTGCTATGCTGATTCAACTTCAACCGGAGAATACAAACACAAAGGTACCAAGATCTTTTACAGTTACAGGAAGCCTTTACACTATCTTGAAGAAGTACTGTGCTCCTTGTCCTCCGGATCTGATAGGAGATAGGCAGTTTTTTTTTTACTATCAAACCGGAAAATGTTTAAGACAAAACGTTGGCATTAACAAAATCGGAAACGTGGCTAGAGAAATCGCCAAGTTTTTGTTGCTGGAGAATCCAGAAAGTTTCACGGGACAGTATTTTCGGCGTTCATCGGCCACAATTTTAGTCAATTCTGGCTCAGATCTGCTTGCCCTTATACGCCATGGCGGATGGAACTCCAGTTCAGTTGCCGAAGGAAGTGGTTCACTCTCTGAGAAACAAAATGGAAATTTCGAAAAAAATAGTCTTGTGTCTTCTGCTCATCTGTCGTCACAGAACCAGAACAAGCATTGTAAATTTGAAACAGAACAAGAAAACCACGATTACACGTTGAAAAACACGACACCAAAAATATTGTCTATTGCCGAAAACAAGGTGAAAAATAAAACTGCTTTTCCCGGAGTAAGCTTAAAGGAATATTCGAATGTTACCAGAAATATTAAATATTAATTTGTTTGTTTGCAGTCGTATAAAAAGTATCGTAAAAACTCGTTTGAAAACCTCTTTGCACACTCCCTCGACTTGTTGACCTCGCCATCGGCTCGGTCCACCAAACTGTCTGGATCGTGTGCAAAGAGTCGTTTTCAAACTTTGTTGTTTAAATAACTATTGGAAATGCCTGGAAATAATGAAACTGTCAGATATTTTAATCAAAAAATTCCGTTGTTAGGTAGTTATTGTGCATGGAAGATAAGATTTTAGTATCAAAGTGTCAGAAACTCTCATTGTTGTCATCAATAAACAATGGGAGGGATGTTTTTGATAGCTGCTAGGGCAACCTTGGCTAGCTGGAGGGGTTGTTTTCGATGTAATCAAACAAAAATGGCATGGCTATTTTATGGCGGTTTTATTAGTTCATAGTAAGAGAAATAACATCAAACATAAAAAAGTATGCCAATAGTATCAAAAGTGAGAGAATCAAAAAAAAAAAAAACAATTAGATGCGTCTATTCGAGGGGGATTTTTGGTTTCTTCCTAAAAACTAGAAAAGCTACACAGAGGGTTGTGAATATATAAATCCAGCAGAGGTAGGTAGGGGAAACTCCAGAATTGGGCGAAGCATGGGTATCACCAAAGTATAGGCAAAAGTTGAAGTCAATTCAAGGCTCAAAAATGACGGGTACAAATGTATCCTTACCATAACAAGTCCTTTTCCGCCTCTGGCAAATCCTTCTTGAACGGTCTGTGGTTTCTTATTCATTTGGTCCCTTCGCTTTCTCTGGAAGTCCTCGTCAAATGTCAAGGCCGCGATACCTTTTCCCATGGCACCTAAAGAGCAGAAAACAACATAGAGAGCACCACACATAGCACGCATTAAAATCACGGTTCAATTATCATGAACGGATTGGATTTGACCAAAGTTAAAGTGGCCAATTCAAAATGGCCGCCGTCCTGTTCTTTCTTCTCAGGTTAGAATTGTCAAGTGCTTGTCAACCATAATTTTTTAAAAGTTTTTTTAATTAAATTTGGGATAAAATCTAGCTGTTCAAAACTGTGTAGGTTCTTAAAGCAGTACTTTATCCATTAGGGCAGGGAAAGTCCGAGAATTTCTTTGTTTTTGAACAAAAAAAGCCGCGATAAAATCAAAGTTTAGTAAGTATGGTTAGGTTGCCTACAAGTGCTTTTCTCGAGGGGTGGATCGATAGCCGATATTTGTACACCAAAAGGAAATGCTGTAATTCCCCAGTATTTTCTCAAATTTTAATGGTATTTCCTAGTATTTCCCAAGCACTTCCCGGTATTTCCCAGTATATTTCCCAGTACTTCCCAAGTAATTCCTGGTATTTTCCCTAACCTGTACACCAAAAGGAAATACCGAGCTACCCCTCGGCTTTTCTATTTCAGCCAAATTTTCAGCTTTTTCAATAGTAGTATCAAATGCATGGTGGTTGGTTGTAAAATGCAATCTCTAGCTGTTCTACTCTAATTAAAACCAAAAGGTTTGATATTTCTTACTTCATCAAGTAAGCGTACCAAACTTTACAATAACATCAAATCAGAATTAATTATAGTCCTTACCATATGCCGTTACACTTTTGCGACTTGAAATAAACATATTTCCTAACCAGAAATATATTAAAAAGTAAATATATCATGTTGGTATAAAATTAAAGATAAAACTGTCATTGTCTCTGGATAAAAAGATGCTGACGAGGTAGACAAAAAAATGCACAGGTAAAAACAACTTAGATATGCTATTTTTCAGATCTTTTTTTGTTGCTGTCAGTATGCATATGATAAATGAGGGGTGTAGAATCAAAGGCGGATATCTCCAATTTTTCATGTTTTGAGTTAGGGATACCATATTATTGGTCTTTTATTCTCTTTAAGATAAAACTAAAAGCAGGGATCAAAGGTATCAATATCCATAGCTGAATCCGTACCAAACACGGCAATCTCCGCTCCGGCCAATGGGATTCACACAACGCACGCACATGACACGTGCTATTCAGTTCAGTTCATCTGTATTGTTGGAAGATTTCATATTGTTTTTGTGTGTCATTTAAACTATTTTAGTGGTTACAAAGTTAGTTTTGCCAAGAAAATATTTTAAGTTAAGTTAATATTACTGTCACACCAACGAAGGCAAGAAAACGAATTATGCAACCTGAGAAATGGAAAAAGAACGTTGTTAATTATTGATACGCATAGTATTGTTTAATTTCAGTATATATTTTTTAGTAAGTAACTAACACAGATATGTCAGGCGCGGATCTACGGGAGGGGAAAAAGGGGAAAATTTCCCCCCTAATCTCAAACTATATTTAGATTTGACACCTCCTGGTCACTGAACAATATAGCTTTATGCAATATTTATTATGACATTCCCCCCCAAATAAAGTTCCTGGATCCGCCACTGGAAATATTTATTATTAATACTATATCATAGATCATTATCAAAACCGGCAATATCCTCATCGCTCATTTTCAAAACGGGCAATATCCAAGCATTGGAAACAAAAGTGACAATCTAAAATATTTAAAAAAACAATAATTATTGACTTCTTAGACAACTTTTTCTTGGCATTAGATTTCAAACCATATTTATATAAATCACTAGCCATTTTAGTGTTATGAGTGGGTCCTATTAGCTTCCACAGTTTTTTGGTTCCTGAAAATTTTGGAAAAAGGAAATTGCCGCCTTTGATTTTACACCCCTCAAATAAAGAGGTTGGAAATGTCACAAAAGTGTATCTGCCTATGGCAAGGACTATACAATTCATTTGGGTTGTGATTCTCAGATTATACCCCAACCTCATTACAATGAAAAATCCTACACAAATAAAAGTGTCACACACCTATTTTTAATTGTAGGATATTCATCTATTTTTATTCACAGGTAAGTTGTTTGGCTTAACTAACCTGTTATTCTAGTAGCAGCTCCCATTACACCGCCTACCACGTGACCTGCTAAACTCTTGACGCCGAGAGCCAATCCTTCAGCAAATTCGCTTGGACCTTGAATGGCGCCTACATGAAAGAAAATAGCTTTATTAGCTGTGAAACAAAACAATGATAATCTTAGAGATTTTTCACAGATTGATCTATATGTCAATTTGAAAGTCAAAAATAATAACTACAACTCGTTTAAGAATATTTACAATATTAAATTGGGAAAAACAACCTTCGTATGGTTTGTAATTAGGCTTTCTCTATTAATTATTCAATGCTCCAAGATCATAACAAAAACTTAAAAAGAGGCCAAGTACACGACAATGTTATTCTCCAAAAATAATTTAGATCAAAGTCTAGCCAAGGTATTCAATACAAATTTTAAAATGAAAGGTTCTCAGTTTGGAATTTTTGAAAATTTTTATTTTAACTTTTTTGATTGATGAGTTTTGATAATCTATACAAGATGAGTGAGTGAATATTGACTAAGTTGTTTTGAAAAAAGATAATACAGCAGACTTTGGCGGGGGCAGTGCCATGTAGTAAGGAAGTTAAGCGACTTTCAAGAGAACCAATCTCGAATGTACTACTATGTCGGTTTAGAACGTTTTTCTACGTTGTCCGACGCCTATTCTCCACCTCCTTCAATCCTGACAGTCATCTTCCGTCAGGTTTTTTTGACTCATTGATTTTTGGATTGACTGTTGCCATTCCAGTTTAGGACGCCCTCTTTTTCTGCGCCCTATTGGGTGCCATTCTAGGACCTGCTTTGGTAATCTTTCGTCGCTCATCCGTTGTACATGGCCGTACCATATCAGTTGCCTTTTAGTGATGTCATCCGTTATGCTTCCCTCGATTCCCACTCTTTCTAGATATTCTCATTGATCTTCTTATTGCATCCATTTCGACACTTTCCATGTTTGCTTTGTATTTTTCTGTTACGCGACAAGTCTCTATTCCATACAACAGCGTGCTTTTCACCATTGTTTCATATATGTTAAATTTTGCATTATTTTTTATCTCTCTGCTCCATAAAATACCGTTAAGACAACCAATAACCTTCCCAAGTAACATTTCTTTATTTATAGCAGAAGCTAAAAGGTTGCCAGCGCCTTTCCTTAAAACCATTAGTTTCAATGTTTGGTCGCTAGCACGTTCCCATTACCCTTATATACCCCTTAGACCTCCTAAATGGGACTCCCCAATTGGTGGTGGCAACCTATGTATTAAACTCTCTATAAAACCATAAGAAATAAACTCCAGCTTCGCCCTCTAGCGGTTCCTCAGTATAGAACCTTTTAAAGCCTAAAGCTATTATACCAGGTTCTAAAAGCAACTCAGAAACGTCCTCTATCCTATTATAAAACTAGATTTGGTAATTTGGTATCCTGGTGATTCTGTTGAATACCATAATACCTTTAGGGTAAAGAAGTTTTCCTATAAAAGCTATGGCGATATTTTAGATTCACAATGGCTATATAAAATAATTTAGGTCACAAAATTGCTAAAAATGTCAGAGTCCCAAAATTATTTTATCACATAAAAATATACCGAGTTTGTCGTTGTGTTGATGATGAAATTGTTTGCCAGATTTATTTTTCTGATAAAATCGTATCCGAAAAGCTCTCAAAACAAGCGCGCCAGCTCAGGAATGCTTTTTAATAGTTTTTTGATAACAAAATAACAAATATTTAAAATTAAAAAAAAATCATTTACACTATTCACCATTAAAAAAGTCTGTATGGTTTACATAAATCAAAATTAAAGTAAAATTATTGTTAAAAACCACTGCTAAAACGACTAGATAAATATTTTCTCTTTACAATATTTTTTAAATAAATTTATATACGCCATTATGGTTTTATAGTGGTCACTTGGTTTTATCTGTTACTGTATCGCAACAAGAATTTTTGAGTGCCCTTATGAAACCAACAAAAAAGAACAATGTAAACATAGTCAACATAACCTCACTTAAATTTTTTGTATTTGTTTTTAAAGTGTTTAAAAGCGTATAATTCAACACTTTTAAATATTTTTTATTGTGCAATTTCGACACAGTCGAGAGGGCCAGTGCAATGATATTCGTTGTGCCTGCAGGTTGGAGGGCAACCTCTTATATTGGCCGTAAAAACAGGCCTTATCTAGGCCTCGGTGTCCTACCCAGGAGGACGGAAACTCACCAATTATTAATTATTGGGCTTTAAATAATCAATCTTGCAATAGGTAGGTACCAATCTGTACCTAGGTATATCTATTATTTTTAGAAGAAATACCTAAAAAAATAAAACACGAAAGTATTTACTTCCTTCTGTTAGAACCCTTAAGGAAACACGTTTTATATGGCCGCCTATTTAAATAATATTTAATATACAGCTATGGGTAACTATAAATATAAAAGAATTAAGTTTACCTTTAAGCCTTCCTATAAAACCTTTTTAAAATGCCTAAAAGTAATGGCAAAAACCAAAAGTCTAAAGTTTATATTTACCACTCTTAAAAACCTTAAGGAAACTAGGTTCTATATGGCCGCCTATCTAATCATATTTACTTTTAAACTACTGGTAACTATAAAAACAAAGGGATATAAGATAACCTTTTAGCTCTATTATAAAACACTTTTGTGATGACCTAAAGTAATGAAAAAAACTAAACGACCAAAGTTTATATTTATTTCTTTTTAAAAACTTTAGGTAAAATGGTTTTATAAGACCATCTTTATAAATCAGAAATCAATAAAACCAAAAGTATCTAAAAGGAACAGAAGGAATATCCGTTTTATTATACTCCCTTTATAAATCACTTTTTGGTTGTATAACACCCCTTTAGGTAATTGGTAATATAAATTACCTTTATGTAGCCAAATTGATCCTAAAACCCATAACAGCACCCTCTAAATAACCTAGGAACCAAATTAATAAAACCTTGAGTGGTAATAATGTTACTTGGGTTTTTTGCTTTTACTATTCTTTTTTCCAGTTCTTTACAGTCTGTTCCCGTCTTATCAAATGTGACACCCAAGTATACATACTCATTACATGGAGATATTGTTTGTCCATTTTCTAGTTCTAATTCACTTGATTCGTTTCCAATACATAAGTACTGTGTCTTGCCCACGTTCACTGTTAACCCCCACTTTTGGTATTCTTCCGTTAACTTTCTCATCATATACATGTCTTCTTTATCATTAGCTACAATTACTTGGTCGTCAGCAAACTGTAGTGTGTATATGGTAAATCGGTCGTTAAGTTGTATTCCCATGCCGTGTACTTTGCGTTTCCAGTTTTTTAGAGCTACTGCGATATATATTTTAAAAAGAGTTGGAGAGATACAACATCCCTGTCTTAAGCCTTTCGTTACCAGGAATTCTTTTGAAAGTCGATTTCCAATTTTCATTTTAGATTTTGACCCTTTGTATAGTTTTTTTATCGCTTTTATGTATGTATGATTGACATTAGTTTGCTCTAACACTGTCCATAATTTTTCTACTGGAACGGTATCATATGCTTTTTGTAGGTCCACAAAGGTAACATGAGTCTCTATATTTCTGGCGCTCCTTTTCTCAATTACTTGTTTAAGACAAAAAACATTATCACTACAAGATCTGCCTGCACGAAACCCACTTTGCTCTTCTTCTTCTTGAAAATCATTCTCTATTAGATCTCTAAGAATCCTACCGTACAATCTACTTAGAGTACTGGTTACTGAAATTCCTCTGTAATTGTTGCAATTCAGCTTGTTTCCTTTTTATGTATTGAGGATATAAATGCAATTTTCCAATAATTAGGTACTGGATGTCCGTTTATGCATTGCTTAATAATATATGTGAGATTTTCGAGTAGTTTCTCTGATCCATATTTGAGCATTTCAGCATATATTCCCCCAGGTCCGCTAGCTTTTCCGGATTTAAGCTTTTTAATATTATTCTTTATCATTTTTGATTGATGAGTTTTGATAATCTGTACAAGATGAGTGAGTGAATATTGACTAAGTTGTTTTGAAAAAAGATAATACAGCAGACTTTGGCGGGGGCACTGCCATGTAGAAAGGAAGTTAAGCGACTTTCAAGAGAACCAATCTCGAATGTCCATTGACTTAAATACTAACCTTGGAATGGTTCGTAGAAGAGGTCCTCAACTCCTTTACTGATGCCAATGACCAAACCGTAGGGATTGCCGATTACGTCCAAACCCAGTACTAGTACGTACAGCTGTTTGACAAGCTGTCCGACGTAGTGACTAGTTGTCTCGGAAACCAGCTGCTGTTGCGTGAGGAAGGTGTAGTCTCTCTCAAAAAATGCCAATCTAAAAAAAAATTACAAATGAAATGACTCAATGAATTTCAGCGCAGGGAATAATATTATAGTGTAGTGTTATACCGTTTTACACTGATAATAATTCCCTGGCGTCGGTGAATAAGCAGGTATGTTACTTTAAGTAAAATTTTAGAGATTTCAAAAAAATAACTACTTTATTATTATTACTATTATTATTATTATGTCAAAATTCTTGTTAATTCTTAACAAGTTTGTATATTCACAGGCTTATGATCAGGAAAACAATGTGTATTGTGTACTTATTTGTTTATTCGCATAAACTCCAAACAAATTACTGTCAGTAACAAACTAGTAAACATAAACAAATCTACTGTTAACCATCTTCTGGATCTCAAAATCCATATTAATTTTTTCACTAGAGTAGGAAAAGTCCAAACTGTTCTTTCTTTTTAATAAAAACACTCCAAAAATAACAACTAACAGCCTGGAACGAATGGTGTGACCGAACCGAAACCACTCTTTTTATTTTGGTTGGTTGTTAAATCTGCTGATCAAAATTGACAGCACTAATGTCACTTACTTGAAAACGACATCTTGTAGATCTGTCAACGTCACACCAACGCCTTGAAGTAGAACATTAATGATGTTGGGCGTTGAGGCGCTCTGTCCAGCAGTCGTCCCGGCGGCCATCGAAAAACTGATGTGTATTTTCAAAGGCGAGAAGTGCAGCAAGTCATAGAAGCTTTTCTGCTGTTGCAGAGCCTGTCCGGCCGCATGTGTATAGAGAGCTTGGTTTACTAGATCCATATCTTTGATAAACAGTTGTCTCTGAAATGTAATAATAACAACATTCAAAACAACTATAAAAATGAATGGATCCATGACGGATCTAATAGCTTCCTAATTTGTCCTGGCAGATTATACAAGGTTAGTAGTCGCGAAAGAAAGAAATTAATGAATTACAGTGATCTTTAAACGTCTTTTTTTCATCTAAGATTACACCAAGGTACTTAATTTTTTTAAGACATTCCAAGACGCTACCTGCAATTAAGAGTATGGTTATTAAGTGCAAGGCTCTGTTTTACATTCTCTTTTGCGATAATCAAATACTTTTCTTTTAGCTTTATTAATACTTAACAAATTTTTTTGACAATATATATCGATTCTTTCTAAAACCACTTTCATGCCTTGCATCGCAAATTCGATATTATCAAAACAGCCAAAGTCAAAGTGTCATGAGTCAGCAACTATATGTCTTCACCCTCCACACTGACAATATCATTTATATAAAGAACAAATAACAGGGGCCCTAATACTGCTACCCTGCAGTACACCACAATTATTTGTTAAACATTCTGACATTCTCTCATTCACTCTTACTTGCTGGTTTCTATCTGACAAATAACTTTGAGACTAGCCCAACACTCTTTTGTTTTGGACATTCCGATATTTTTTAATTTCTGAAGTTGTTTACTGCGATCAATAGTCTCGAATGCCCTTTGCAGGTCCAAGAACACTGCAACTATGCTATCGCCGTTTTACAACTATGACTCTTTCTAAATCCAGACCGGCGTTCAGTCATTTCATTACAAATTTTAAGATAATCTGTTAACTGTTATAAATAACTTTTTCAAGGACTTTTTTAAGGACTCGAAGAGTGTTTATTGAGCGGAAATCTTTTGCCTCGATGCTTTCGGCTTTTTCTTAATGGAAACAATGGTAGATAATTTTAATATATCTGGAAAAACTCCATGCTCCAGAGAACTGTTAGTTAAATTTAAAAGTGGTTCTTTAATGATGGTAAACATATTTAAAAAAGCACACATTAAGGTTATCTGGACTGCCCTTATTTTTAGGAGAAAAAATAATAACTTTTAGAGTGTCTGAGTCATTTAGCCTAAAATACAAAACAATAAAGAGGGTGAATGGATTAGCTAAGGCTTGTTACCAGTTACCAGTCATTTTAACCAGGTGCGTTTTTAAGTTTTGGTAGAAACGTATTCCTTTAATGTCAAAATCTATTTCTATTCCGTTAATAAGAAACATATCGCGATCCTTTTTGGTCATTAATAAACTTACATCTGTTTCATCATCGCTTTCACTCTGCTGCATCATGTCCATCAGAGCGTTCACGAATCCGAGATCGACTTTTATGTGGAACTCCTGGACGAGGACTTTAAAGTATTTGTACTGTCTGACTTGAGTATGCTTGGTTAACAGCTGGACTATACTGACTTCTACGAAGGGTTTAATGCCTGGAGAAACAAAGTTGTAAAATATAAGTATTTTCACAAAAAAGACCCAAAAACAAAACTTTGCTTTTTTACGAAAGTCATAATGCGGCAGTGGCAATACCAACTGTCTTATTTTAGATGCAACCACCTATATATTATTTATTTTTTTAATTCTTCAGAAATCCTACACACTACACAGACACATAATTCATGTACAATATTAACAGTTCAAAGAAGGCAATTTCCAATTTTGAGGCGAAATATTTCGAAAACGGTTAGAACGATGGAAAAGCGGCTGACATGTCCCTAACCTTATTTTTTTATCTATCGATCTATCGAACACTTTCGGTTTAACCGGAATTTCCGATTTTTCGTAGCACGCGCAGTAACAGAAATCCTGTCCACCCGAAAAAGAAACATTAAAAATTAAAGGGGGTCCTGGCTTCAAGCATCGCATGTTGCTGACATGCCGGGTCTTGGTTTATTGTGGTGTTTTTTAAAAATGTCAAAACAAACAAATTTAAAACTCAGTCATAGCCAATTTGACTAAAGGAGGGACCGGAAAGAGTCTCTTGATTATTTCCCGGTCCCTTTCAGAGATTGGAAAGTTTTTTTAAAGAACTTTCCTGTAAATTCACACATCCTTTATAAAAATCTGTGTAGAAATTGCATGTTTTTGGTTGAAAAATAAAATAAAACATCACATTCGTTATAACGCAAATGTGGCAAAAGCATTATATTATACAGTTAAACAAGGGGTACGTATGTAGTTGCACTTACCACTATCTAAAGCTACACTCTTTGGAGGGGGGATGGGTGCCAAAACTACAGGGAAGATACAGTCGTACATTTGGTTATCTAACTGCAACCGGTTGATTTTGGCATGGAGTTGCATTTGGCTAGGGCTGGTCTTCATTTGAAGCCAAACGCCCGTTTGGAAGGTTCGCCTACGAAAATAAAAGAGATTCTGGCTATGAAACCAATACATCTACAGTAAACTCGCGCTGGTGTGAACCTCCCAGTAGTGTGAACAGTGAAGATTTTTGTATTATAGTAGTATAAAGAGTAACGAGTCTTGATCATATGAAAACGGAAAAGAGGTGTTAATCAAATGGTAAGATTTAGGGGAATTACCGAAAATTACTTAGTTTTAATTCATTTTTTTGTGGTAAATACTAGTACCATTTCATGTTTTGCTTTGTAAAATGGTTAAAACCAAAAAGTTTTTAATTCTTGCTCCCAGAGGTAAGTCTGGAAGGCGAATCTGAGAATGAAATGAAGACACCTGAAAAAGGTGCAGTAAAGTATGTTTTGGAATCACTTGAAGTGGTTACATTATTGTCAAAAACAAACAACATAGGTGTTAGAGCCTAGGAAATATTGAGACCAAACAGTAGTCACTCATTGGTCAGCTAGCTAAGTTTGGACTAAAATAACATCGTATTTTACCTAATGATATGTAAAGTTTGAAGTTTCATAAAAATTCATAATTGTGGTATTTCTCGATACTTTAAATTATCATTTTCAGCAAAAACTTATAGATTTGCCCTAAATTTTAGGAATACATTTAAAAGTTGATAGTTATGGATTTATTATATCTTACCAATAATATTTCGGTTTTAGAATAGACCTTCCATAGTGTGAACAGTCTCAATGGTATGACCGTGCAGATTTTTTTCGTGTTCACACTAGCGCGAGTCTACTGTATTGTAAAATATAAGTACTCCAAAAATCTATATAATTTTATGACCGAATATAACTACGAGAGCTGGCTTCTATATTTTGCATATAGGAACATAGATGATGTCACTGATCGAGTCGCTACTAAAACTTAACCTTAATTTTTACCTAACCTAAATTCAAAACGTCAGTGCGATACATATAATTTTATAGATACAGTTAATTTTTTAATTTAACAAATTAATCGAAAAATGGAATTAAACTGAGAACATTTTCGGGCTGTAATTTTTTACAAACTTTCCATATTATCTCAACAAGAATGCGTTGTCGAGTTGATTTCTGTTTTCGGGAATGAAGCACCACATCAGTCGACTATTTTTCGTTGGTATGGATAATTCAAGCGTGGGCGAATAAGCCTCAGCGACGAATTAAGACTCGGTGCACCAAAAACGGCTGTCATACAGGAAAACATTGACGCTGTGCGCATGCTCATCACGGAAGATTGACATGAGACATATCGCGAGATTCAGGCTTCACTGGGGAATTCAAAGACGTCAATTAAAAAATTTTGCATGTATAATTAGGGGTAAGAAAATTAGTTTCCCGCTGGCTACCGCATCTGTAAACCGAAGAACAGAAGGAAGCAAGGGTCAATCGTGCACAGTATCTTCAATGGTGATGAATCGTGGATTTACTCATATGAACCCGAAAATAACCGTCAGTCGTCTGTTTGGGTGTTCCAAAATGAAGAAAAGCCAACAAAAGTCATTGTATGCCCGCAGTTAGAAAAACGATAACTGCAATGGACTGTATATATTTTATTAAATGAAGCGCGAACAAACATAAATATATTGATACGAAAGCACGAAATAGTTAAGGTCCATAGGTTAATTGCTGGTACCATACAACGGAAATCAGAAACAAAGCACTCACCAGTTTGCAGCCAATTTCTCCACGTTCCAGGGGCCCCTGTCTTGATCTAATGATGGCACCACGTAGCTGAAGGGCTGAAGTTTCCAGTTCTATGCTTCAGTACACCAAAATCGAGCACTTTCAAGTGTAGAAATTTGTAATAGTTGGAGAAAGAAATTAACACGCCATTTACTCGAGGCGGTAGAAAAGGATCTCTCCGATTCTTGGTGCGCATGTCAAAATGCGCGAAACATGTACTCTGTCCGTCATCCAATTGTGTGGTTTTAAAAAGTAAAAACAACCGCGAAATTTAGCGGGAGCTAACATAACTGCCCTCCAAAACACACAATTTTAGAATATCAGCCGGACAGATATAGATATAAGAAAAATGATCGACCGATAAATATAAATGAATGAAAAACAGATAAGTAGCGTAAGTTTATTTAGAGATAACGAAAACCCGAAAAAGGCAAAACAAACAAACAAAAATTCAAAAAAAAAAAAAAATAAATAAAAACCTATTGTAATACCCGGTAATAGGTAGAAAAATGAACATTAGTTTTAATTCGGAAAGAGGCACAGTTTTACAACTGACCGCTTGTAAACACCGGTAGCCGTTCGTACCGTCGCTACACGCACTTGACCGTCTCCGCCGGGATGCAATTCGAGAACCCGACCGACTGGCCATTTCAAAGGTGATTGGATGTGATCACTCGTTATGATAACCAAATCATTTAATTTGATATTTGGGGATGAACCGAAAGCCCACTTGTGTCGCTGTTGTAGTGTATGCAAATACTCTACAGAATACCGTTTCCAAAAATCGTTATGTAGTTTTTGGATTAGTTGCCATCTCGAGAGCCGATTTAGGGGAACCTCGGACAAATCTGACTCCGGAATTTCTGAATTAAGGGGTTCAAGGGTCAAAAAATGCCCAGGGATAAGAGGTTGAAGATCGTGTGGGTCTGAAGAGGCGGGAGATAAAGGGCGACTATTAAGTACGGCTTCTATGCGACATGTAAGGGTGGACATTTCCATGATGGACAACTTCTGGTCGCCGACTACTCGAACAAAGTGAGTTTTAAAACTTTTGACGCCAGCTTCTGCCAGGCCATTGAAATGTGGACTGAAAGGAGGTCCCAGATGCCAACGAATAGAAAGTCTGGTGGACGCACTTCTTGCGTAATCAAGAAATTGGTTACGAAACCCTATAAAATTACTGCCCTGATCTGACCAGCATTGCGTCACGCTTCCCCGTCTGGAAATGAATCGATGGAATGCACCTACAAACCCTTCGGTGGACAGTTCCATGGTTAATTCCAAATGCACGCAATGTGTGGCCGTACAGACAAACACACAGACATACGATTTGAAAGCTTTACAACCACGGTAACGATGAGGAATCACAAAGAAAGGTCCACAAAAGTCGATAGCTACACTCGAAAAAGGTTTAAGTTGATTGATTCGATGAGCGGGAAGTGAACTCATTATGGGCGGTCTATATGGTTTAGGGTTGATTCTAAAACATTGCAAGCACTTGGATATGGTTCTTTGAATTGCCCGTCTGGCAGATAATATCCAAAATTGCTGTAAAAGCAGATTATGTAATGTTTTAAACCCAGGATGAAGGTATTGTCGATGAGTGGACTCGATAAGAAGAGTAGTTAAACGATGGTTACTCGAAAGTAAGACGGGGTGTTTTGCAGAATAAGACAAAAGGTCAGATTTTTGTAATCTGCCACCGACTCTAATGATATTATTTTCATCAAGAAAAGGTGAAAGTTTTCGAAAAGGTTTCGGTATTGGTTTATCCTTAGATAACGCGGAAAAAGCTCAGAAAAGCAAGAACCTTGAACGCGTTTGATAAGAAGGTATAACGCACTTTGCATCTCACCGGTGGTAGGAAAAACAATATTTTCAAAAATAATTTTTTGGTCCGGTAGATTAGTGGGTTTTTGATAGGAATGGTTTTAAAAAAGGTTAACTATTCGAAGGACATAACAAATGATACGTTGAACTTTTGATATAGATGAATATTTAATAAGAAGCTGATCTAATAAGTTAACGTCAATTATCGCATTGCAACAGACCTTTGGCTTTTCCTCCAGACTAATATCTCCGAAATCAATCGGCATTTTTGATTTATGAAAATCGGGCCATTCGTTTTCGGGAGACCACAAAAACGACGGTGCGTTCCACCACATGTCATGTGAAATGAGCTGTGAGGGGGTGGCCCCTCGTGACGCAATATCGGCTGCATTTAAAGCAGAAGGAATGTAGCGCCATGAGTTTGAGGGAAGGATTTCTTGGATTCTACTGACTCGATTTCCAACAAAGGTTTGCCAGCGATTAGGAGGGGATGAAAGCCAGTGCAATACGACTTGCGAATCGCAGAAAGTAACGATATTTGTAAAAGTTATTTTTCCTTCATAGCTAGATAAGACGAAATCAATTAATTCGCTTAAAAGAAATGCGCCTAGGAGTTCTAGCCTAGCCAAAGTTTGTGACTTTATAGGCGCGACCCTAGATTTTGCAGATATGAGAGAAACAGATATATTGTTTTCCTCTTCTACACGAAAATATACGACGCCTGCGTAGCCTCGAATTGAAGCGTCACAGAAGCCGATGATTTGACAGGTATTGGTTTTTGACAGTTTGATTTGTCGGGGTAATTGAAAATTGGAAAGAAGCGGGAATTCAGAACGAAGTTTCTTCCAAGAGTCGATGATAGAAGAATCTGGTTCTTCGTCCCAGCCTATTTTCGATATCCACAACTGTTGCAAAATAAATTTTGCTTGTAGCAACAAGGGACAAAGAAAACCTAAGGGATCAAAGATTGTTCCTATGATAGATAAAATAGAACGTTTAGTTGGGGCTTTGTCCTTCATTCGGCATTGATAAGAAAAAATGTCGTTTTTTGGATGCCATTGAAGGCCTAAAACTTTGATAAAGTGTGGTTCATCCTTGTCAAAAGAGAGAGGCATTTGACTATCGGATTCTGGCAATGTTGCCAATAACTCAGGACAATTGCTTGCCCATTTTTTAAGTTCAAATCCTCCCGACTTCAACAAATCATTGAGTTCCGTTTGAAGGGAAAGAGCTTCAGAAAGCGAAGGGCTAGTTCCCAAGATATCGTCGATGTAAATTGACGTTTTTAGAACAGTACTAGCCATAGGAAAACGTTCCTTTTCTCTTGCTGCTAGCTCATTTAATGTACGCATGGCTAGAAAAGGTGAGCATGTCATGCCAAAAGTGACAGTAGAAAGTTCCCACACTGAAAGTGGGTCCTGTGGAGAAAACCTCAACAATATCCTTTGATAAGGACGGTGATAAGGATTGATAAGGACTTGACAGAACGTAGGCAATAGGATTAAGACGAAACGTAAGGAGTAAAGAAGCAATATCCTTTTGAAGTTTCGGTCCAGATAACAACGCGTCATTGAGACTAATATTCTTTGGGGTGACTGCCGAACAATCCCAGACTACCCTTAATTTTGTACTTAAGCTTTCCGGCTTTAGTACGCAATGATGTGCCAAAAAACATGATACGTCGACTTTTGCTTGACTAGGTCAAACTAGACTCATGTGATTAGAATCGATATAGTCTTGCATGAAACTAGAATAGGCAGTGTACAGATCAGGATTTTTGAGTAATCTATTTTCTAGAAGTAAAAATCTACGATAAGCTTGCGGATAAGTATTTCCTAGGTCAGGGTTTATTTTATCTTTAAACGGAAGATCTACCATGAATCTACCGCTCGGTTGTCGTACGACACTCGCAGTAAATATTGATTCCGCTTGTTTTTCCTCCTTTGATAAGATTTGTTTTTTAGGCAAATGTTCGATTTCCCAAAACCTAGGGATAATGACCTCTAAAGGAGGTTAATGACTCGTTAAAAAACAACTGGTTCGTTCCGTAAGATTACTTACTTCGTTAACTTTTCCCATGACGACCCAGCCAAAGATGGTTTCAAGGGCTGAATGTTGCCCTATTTGTCCAAGAACCCTGCCCTCCTTGAATATCTGTGCGAATAGCTCGCAACCAATAACTAGGTCCACAGGTCTAGATTTGAAATAAGATGGGTCGGCAAGTTTAAGGTTTTCCAAGTGTTTCCACTGATTATCGTTCAAAGTGAATGTAGGCATATTGGAACATAGTTGTGGAACAACAATTGCTTCGAAATTAAGTAAAGGAGTGACCTGTCCTTGTGGCTTAATGTGTCATTGAACGAGCCCTTTGGAAGTAAGAGAAGACATTTGATTTAATCCGAATATTTCAGTGGTGTAACTTCGCCTAGGAAGATTAAGACGCTGAATACACTTTTCACTGATGAATCCTGTCTGTGATCCAGAATCAAGCAGTGCCCTTGCAGGTTGAAAATTTCCGCAACCGTCCATAACATCTATTATGGCGGTGCATAAAAGAAAGGTACCTGAAGGTCCTGAGGTATTTAATGACACATGAAGATTATTGACAGGTGGTGTGTGAATGACAGGACTAGTATCTTGGCTTCCAGACTATTTATTAGTTTCTAAGATATGAGTTAAAGTGTGGTGCCTTTTACTATTGCAAGTCCTGCATGAATATTTTGATTTGCACGTGTCTACCCCATGCGAGGGATGAAAACACGCTAGACATAATTTTTTCTGCTTGACGAAAGATAGGCGCTCGATAGGTGAGAGGTCAAGACATTTCGAAAGCACGTGACCTTGATTACACCGGAAACATTTTATTCCCGTACTTGAATTAGTTGAGGTGCCAGCCAGTCCTATAAAAGGCGAATTGGATGATTTATAGGTAGGCTTTTGCCCAAACTGATTTGGCATAGAATTTGATTTTTGATAGGTAGGCTTTTGCCCAAACTGATTTGGCATAGAATTTGATTTTTGATAGGTAGGCACCTTTTTGGGTGCTGTTGATTGAGGAAGTGGGTGGGGAAGTGAAAAGTGGGAATTTCGGTATTAGTATTGGCGTGACTCATTTCGAAATTTGAACGCGTCGGAATATCCAATTTTTCTAACAAAATGAAAAAAATAATAAAGTCCCAACTGTCAACGTCAAAGCTAAGTGATTTTAAAATTTCTAGGGATTCTGAAAAGGTGTCAATTAAATTACGCAATTCTTTAGCTGACTCGTTTTATAATGTAGAGTTCATAATTGTGCTTAAAGCATCATTTGCGAGGTCTCGCTTGTTTTGATATCTATTGACTAATTTTTCGTAAGCAATTTTATAATTTTGATTAGATAAGCTAATCCCTGATATCAATTTTAAAGGCTCATCCTCGAGATATGAAAATAAATATTGAAGTTTTCGGACGTTACTTAGACTTTGATTTTGATCTATAATGTTATTAAAAAGATCGAAAAAGCTTGGCCATAATTTTTTATCACCTCGAAATATGGGAATACCTAACTCTTTGAGTTTTGGAGTTTCAGATTCGTTTTGACGAACATATGATCGCGCAAAGGATGGGGCCTCAACCGGAAATATTTCAGAGTAAACCCCTTACACGCATAAAAATATTTACGAGCTTCTGAAAGGATCGCATCCTGCGTTTTAAACTCCTCGTCGTCCGAGTCGTCTATCAACATAATGACATCATTATGTGCCAGCATGCATTTATCGAAGATTTCATCCAAATCGGAATACCTCACTTGAAACTCGTTTCTCGCTTTTTCGTCCGTTGCCGCGGTCGCAGATAAAAAACCCTTGCGTTTTTGCACGGCTTTTTTGATAGACATGATTTTACCATTGAAATGACGAAATTGTCGGTAAATATACAATTAACGCTAAATTAATGCTTCTGAAATAGAAAAATGACGAATTGTCGAAAATATGCACTAATTTATCGCAATTGATGAAAAATATCGAAATGGTATGGAACAAATCTAAGCACAGAAATTGTGTTTGTTTGTTTTGATTGCTTCTCGATTTTTGTTTACTGAAATGACCACGCGGTAAACCCTGCGTTACCATAGCAGCGGACCGAAAACAGGTGAACTGCGCCGAAACCGAAGGTCGAATGAAAATCTCTCTCGGTTCAATACGATTGGCAAAATTCAAGGCCGTGTGATCTCGGTGAAAAATGGCCGACTTATTAATACCGTCGTATGGAGTAAAATTTAAATAATTCGGGTAGAAGGAACACTTTTTGTTTGCCCGCAGTTAGAAAAACGATAACTGCAATGGACTGTATATATTTTATTAAATGAAGCGCGAACAAACATAAATATATTGATACGAAAGCACGAAATAGTTAAGGTCCATAGGTTAATTGCTGGTACCACACAACGGAAATCAGAAACAAAGCACTCACCAGTTTGCAGCCAATTTCTCCACGTTCCAGGGGCCCCTGTCTTGATTTAATGATGGCACCACGTAGCTGAAGGGCTGAAGTTTCCAGTTCTATGCTTCAGTACACCAAAATCGACTTTCAAGTGTAGAAATTTGTAATAGTTGGAGAAAGAAAATAACACGCCATTTTCTCGAGGCGGTAGAAAAGGATCTCTCCGATTCTTGGTGCGCATGTCAAAATGCGCGAAACATGTACTCTGTCCGTCATCCAATTGTGTGGTTTTAAAAAGTAAAAACAACCGCGAAATTTAGCGGGAGCTAACAGTCATCTCTTATCGAAGTATATTAAAAAATATGGTCGCGACATTTGTCTCGACCAAGATTATGCAAGTTCGTATAAGGCACAGAAAACCATTGAATTTTTAACTCAACAAAACGGCGAATTGTGGGACCATCCTCCATACAGTCCCGACCTAAGTCCCAACGATTTCTATACTTTTCCGAAAATCAAGAATGGACTGCGTGGTCAAAGATTTCAGGCGCCAGACGACGCGGTCGACGCCTCCAAGAATGCAATTCTGACAGTGCCAACAAACGAGTGGAATTTCATCTGGTTTGAGCCCATGCAAAAGTGCATGAATTTTTGTGGAGAACACCTCGAAAAACAATAAAGTCTTTAAAAGTTATACTGTTTTATTCCAGCTGTATATGCAAAAGACACGTTCATTATATGACATACAAAGAGCTCCCTCCTAATAATTACAGAAAATAGTTATATTAGCATAATGACATAATTTGAGTATTTTTTAAAAATAATTTGAACATTCAATTACCTTTTTTGTAATGCATAATGCCATAATGTCGAGTTTTTGTTGTAATTTTTAAAGAAACTAAAAATCGCAAAAAAAATTGTATCAAAAAACAAAATGCAAAATGTCATAGGGTTTTTTATATTTTTTTACTTTTCCTACAAGTTTCGTGCACCGTTTAAATTATACTCCCTACAGTAGGCAAGCAAGCAAACTCAACGACGGATTAAACATTTGTTCTTAAACAGATAAATACTTGACTCAAACTTTTCGTGAATAAGAGCTCAGTACCAATTATCCTGATCGACCTTAAAACTTTGTTATTTGTTTAAATGCTTACCTTAACTTTCGCCTGGTAGGCTTGAACATTTGCATCAAGCCAAAATCAATTTCGTATCTGCCATCAATGTTTACTTTTCCATTCTCTATGGACGTCGAAGATTCACTTCTATCTAGATATTTTTGATATGCGATTTCTATGTGCATGGACTCCTTGACACCTGAAAAATTTTTTATCCGACTGCACTTTCTAGGTGTGTAAGTGTTATAACTACACGAATAAGCAGTTGTAGTATGAACAGAAGGCCTGGTAAGTAGGTCTCGATACAAACTTTTTTAAAAGTTTAACGATCGCTTAAGGGCATTGTTGTCATCAAACTAAACCAATTACAACAACTCAACATATCGAATACTCGTTATTCTTGTAAGTCCTTCACATTGTCTTAGTAAGTGAAATGCTGTTTGCTCTTTCTTTTTGCACTTGGGGCATGGCTAATCATGATTAATTATGATATCAGTTAAATGTCCCTGGAGTTCACAATGTTCTGAGCACTCCAAGCTGGGAACTCACGTTTAAGGAACTGTTACCTGACAGTATTTATAATGTTTCAGCTTACTGAAGGTGTTTGACATCAGAGGTAATGGATAGCCGTTTCTTTCTGTCATGGCATTCAATCGACGATAATCGACACAAAATCTCCATTTTATGGTAATTTTCTTTTGCTCAACTACCAGAGACGCCCATGCATTTCTACTAGGTTTTATGACACCTTGGGCCAATATCGTAACTTTATTATCATCTATCCTTTTTTAAATAACAGGGGGAACATAGTAACTGCTAGCATGTTAGGTTGTGTACTTGACGACTAACTTCTGCAGACACATACACACAGACTTCAAAGGTGTCAAAACTGTAAGCGCTTGGTAATTTAAAAATCAACAGCAGGGGGGCCCCAGAAAACACAAATACTTCAACAATACGCAACTTGTCCAGAGTAACTCGGAGGTTAAAAATTTTAATACTTGGCACACAGTGACCCTAAGTTCTATGTGTGATCTAACAAACTAAAAAATTTGTTTTTGTTGATAAACTCACCTAAAGGCTTGAATCGCTTCTTGATCATTTTGCAATGCTCCCAAATTATACCACTGCTCGCTATACCGATATACAGCAATTCTTGCCTGGTTATGTTGTTGACAAGCGACAGGCCGACGCCGTGAAGTGACAGTGTGATCTCTTGCTGAATTCTCTCGAAGATGTTTGTTGCGTTCTGTGCGATTTCCTTTTCTGGAGTGAAGAGTAGGACCCTTTGCATTCCTGTAAGAATTAAATCTAATAAGTATCTTTTTGAATCTAATAAGTATCTTTAAAATTAGGTTCGTCTAAAAAATCTTGCCAGATTCTCTTGTTTCCTGTCCTTTATTAATTTTCCATAGAACTTGCAATCAGATCGATTGACACCAACTCAAAGTCACTTGGTGACCCTTGCGTGACCACAAGGAATGCATTATTTATTCTCAAGTAGGATTTCATTTGACAGAAAAATACAAAGCAAAAATGGAAAGTGTCGAAATGGATGCAATAAGAAGATCAATGAGAATATCTAGAACAGCTCATATAAGAAATGAGATCATAAAAGGAAGAATGGGAATCGAGGGAAGCATGGTACGGCCATGTACAACGGATGAACGAAGAAAGATTACTAAAGCAGGTCCTAGAGTGGCAACCAATAGGGCGCAGAAAAAGAGGGCGTCCTAAACTGGAATGGCAACAGTCAATCCAAAGATCAATGAGTCAAAAAAACCTGACGGAAGATGATTGTCAGGATCGAAGGAGGTGGAGAATAGGCGTCGGACAACGTAGAAAAACGTTCTAAACCGACATAGTAGCAGCAGGATTTTATTTGATCTGAGCCCCTTATACGTGAGACCAGACACCTTAAAGTTGTTTACTAGATACAAAACCCTAAATAAAAATTGTCAAATTCGTTACCGTCTAAAAATGATGACCAGAACACTTCCTCTTGCTCATTAATGTAAAAGTTACCACACCCATCTTTTCTGAGGTCGTTTTCTATCTCGTTTTTGTGCGACTTTTCCCAAACTATCTTACGTGGGCCTGATGGATTTTCCCAAGTGTATAACAGACATTGCTTGGGCAAAAGTTTTCTAAAGAAAAAAAAAACAGACAAAAATTATCATAAAAATTCTGGTTGATCTTCATTGGTATAGTCTTTTTTTTATTTTTCTGATATAAAGAAGACAGAAAATAACATAAAAAATCATTGTTGGCCTCAGATTGCAGTTGCAATCCATGTGTTTTCAGTCTTCAGTCTCAGCCGTATTAACTGCACAGCGGAATTTCAAGAAAAACATTAATAGGTAATGACAAAAATTTTATGCCATTCAAAACACCGCCTTAAGAAAACTAGTTCCAAAAGTTTGTAAAACTATTGTTTGAACCAATTGGCAAAATTACATGATGCAATGCGACAAACTAATTTTGGAAGAAAATGAAACAGCGAACTGACGATGGCAGTTCATAAGATGAAGTTTTTTGGACGATGAAAATAATTGATTTTTGCGTAGTTTGTTTTTTTTTTTTAGTTTTTTAGTCATATTTTCAGTTTTTTGGTTCGTTCAATTTATTTTATTTTGACTGATAAACGCAATCGTTTATTGGGTTGTTAAAATACATAACTTTTAATTCCAGGCAGTGTTTCACACTGAAAATTGAAAGTCAAACTTAAAACGAAGTCGTTATTTTTAAAATAGTGCCTGGCACTATTATAGCCTGGCTTTATTTAAATAATTCTCTATTATATTTCATGAAAATAGTAATAGCCTCAATATAGCTCTTTTTAGTTGATATATTGTCTGAATTTTTTTTTAAATTCGTTCAGACAGAGTCTTTGTCAATACTGTTTTTGTTGAAATTCCCAAAGCCTTTGCGGTTAAATCAGTTGGGAGCTTCTTCACACTTTTTAAAAGATCTATATGTCGACCATAAAAAGTGTAAGATTATTGTATGAACATATTTTTTGTTAAAAAATATAATAAAATACTTTGTTTTATTTTACTCTAAACAAACAACATAAATGCTTATATACTTATTATAACAAAGAAATAAGTAAGTACCTATATTAATATGAGTCGCGCTTAAGTTAGTTTGTGAAAACTACAAATAATAATAATTTAACTTTTATTAAGTATTTATGCTTAGGTATCAATATGTAAAACTTCAATTTACAAAAAATATAATATAAATAGGTCCTAATCATATTTAAATCATTATTTTTATCAAAACAAATTGCGAAGCTTAGCTTAACTCCATCTAGAAATATATTGTAGATAATAACATTTTTTTAAATTTAAATCCTCATTAATTTATCGTTTGTTCATGGTTTGTAGCTCTACGGAGAGTCGCATTGAAAATTTTCCAATGGAGAAACTTTGTTGGTAGGGCCAAAGAAGATGTAGGGCACCCCAATTGATTGATTAATGCATACCAGTAAAGCACATACGCTGTACACACATTTTTTACTACATAAAATCATTTTGGAATAGAAACTTTTCTTAAAAAAACTATTCCAAATAGCAACTAAATCAGAATTTAAATAAAAAATTATCTTTCAAAATCAGAAATTTCAGAACGATTGACAGTTTAAACACCGAACCACCAACCTGACCGATCATATTAACCTTAAGGTAGCTGATACTTAGTTTCGTAGCTCCTATTATCTAGGGTCACTGCATCCTGGAAGCCTGGCAAAGAAGACACTACGTCTTCGTGATGCAGTGACCCTACTATTATCAGGTACCTTAGGAACCTGTGGTTTAAAATTGAATTAAGAATATACGTGCGTTTTGTTACGAGAATTACGGGGTGATTAAACAACAGCCTTATTGCAAGGACTATAGAAGTCTACTGTATCAATTCTTACCTTATTGTTACAGATTCCTTTTCCCAAAACGCCAGTTCTTTATTGGTCTGATTGATTAGCAGGGCCGGCGCACATCCAACGTCGTATGGTGCCAAGTTGATGTAAACAGATCCTTCTGTCAGTTGTATGTCAACATTAATACCTAAAACATTAATAAAGTAGTAGTTGCTAAATTATATACAAGGTAACAATTTAAAAAGGATCCACCAGGATTTTCTCGAAAATTATCAGGAAATTAAAAAAATGCCGAAACACGTCGATTTCGATCACTTTTTGATCTTGAAATTTTTGTAGCACGAACCCCCTTCGAGGGGTATACTTTACTCCTATATTTTGAATAGGGACTAGTGATACCTTGTTTTAAAGGCCTTTTGAAGGTCCTTACAACCGTGTAAAAATTTTAAAAACCTATCCATTAGTTTTTGAGATAATTGCTTTCAAACTTTCAAATTTAACGTGGACTGATAAAATAAAAATTTAATGAAAATTTTATATTTTTCGGATTTAATTTTTATTTTATCATTTCATGTTAAATTTGGAAATTTGAAAGCAAATATCTCAAAAACTAATCGATGGATTTTCGAAATTTTTACACGGTTCTAAAGATATTCAAGAAAGCTTCAAAACAAGGTATTACTAGACACACTTTCCCTATTGAAAATATAAGGGTAAAGTATACCCCTCGAAGGGGGTTGGTGCTACAAAAATTTTTTTTTTTCTCTAGTACAATAATTTAACTAACCTCCATATTTATTCGACAACTTTAACAAAGTCGTATGACTCTCGGTGTACAAAAACGGAGCGGTGATTTGCTCGGTACCGATTATCCTAAGCTTCATCAGTTTATCCTCTAGTTCACTTTTCGGCCACAAGGGGGAGCACGACTTCGGCTCGATTCGGACCCACGAATCAGCCGGTCGGTCGTTTTCTTGACACTCAATTGCGAACGGCGCATCGTTAATGATGACGTAATAAGGAGTAAAAGTCACTTGCTTCGTAAGGCTGTTGTAAGTCAGTTGATTATGGACACCGATCTAAAGAAAAAATTGGTGGTATTCTGTAGTAACGAATATTTTACTAGAAGTAGCAATATAAAATTTCTCCATAATAAAAGGAAAACAAAAATTAAATAGTGCCTGTCTTATAAATATTTTCTTATGTCAGAATCACCGTTCTCTAAACTGTGAAAATGCTTTTATGGGAAGGAACCCAGGATTGCTAAATAAAACTAATTTACCTGATGTTTCACGCCATTACTCTTACAAACGACGACGCCCATTGAGCCAGCGACATCTATGGAAAATTTATCAGACCATTCACCGGCGTCTACTCTGATTGAAGCTTTTTTCTTTCCAAAGAAGTTCTTAGCATTGAACGAGAACAAGATTGGACCTTTAAAGTGTGCAGGGTGGTGAAGGACGTTAAGATTTTCGTCAGATGTCTAAATTAAAAAATTGAAGTTTCAAAACTATTATGTTAAGGCCAAGTAGTATTGCATCAAAGCGTGTTGAAAAATATTCTAGGTAAATAAATCTACAAGTCGAAATGCAGTAACAGTAAGGGAAGCATATCGCTTCCTATTGTCAAATTGCATTAATAGTGACAGAAGCCTCTCGCTTGCGAAAAATGTGACTTTTGATGTCATTTCAACAAAGTTAATGGAACACGACTTAAAAAATAATTTAGTTAATAAGCTTCATGCCCATTTGCAAACAAAAATCTTAAGACTACTCTCCCAATGCCCATTTGCAATAAAAAATCTTAGACAACTCTCCCAAGTTGCGAGACAACTACTGGCAGACTTTCTCGAGATTGTAGTGTACACACACATACTTTCTTGTGGAACACGGGTCAGCTTTTCAATTTGCTTATACCTTGTCCTTTTAAATCTGTTCCGATATTTGAAAAAACAATTAAATACAGTGTAAACCTGCCAGCAAATACTTCATAAAAAACTGAAAGTTACTTTCATTAGTTAAAGACATGTTTGTTCAGCAGATATTTAGAGTAAGAGGAACGGTATTTGCAGTTTCTGTTCTTATGGTATTTTCGATTACATTGTTTAATATTATCTTTGGTTTTCACTGACGTAATGCACGATAAAATTTGGTTCGCCCCTGTTGTCTCTTTTAATTGATAGTCTGTACAACATAAATCTACTTTATGAAATGAAACAACATAAAGCATAAAGAAAGTAAAATTCTGTCTGTCTTTAATACCTACCTCTATTAAATATTGGGTTGGAATAGGAATACTAAGACACTTGTTCTTTTTTAAGTAATTTATTTTTAGATATTTTCTAGTATATTGTAAAACATTTTAGATACTTCTGTTCTGTCGGTATATCATTACGTTCTTACGATTGTTCGAGTTAGTGTAAAAAAATGAACAAACGACAAATTTGAACTTTGTACTTATTAGAATAAGTGACAGGTTACACCGCACGAGCTACGACTAACAACACTGGTCGGCATGAAAATCGGCCCTGACACCATTCTTGCCGATTCTTATGTAAAATGGCCTCCTGAATCCAAATATGAACTCCGTTTTACCCCATCACCCCCCATTTTCGGGGGAGACCCCCTACCTATTTTTACTGGTTTTCGATAGTTTAGTGGGATGGAAAGGATTATTTTGGCCTTAACATCATTCAAAATGACTGGTAAACAGCTGGAAATCTCTGGGAATCACTAGGAATCATTGGTAAAAAATGAAAATCACTGTATGTTTTTAAGGGTGGCGAACTTTCCCTCGGGTAGGCCCTTTTTCTTGGGGGGGGGGGTTCCGCATCAGTGATAAATGGACATCGGCGATTTTTCCAATTTACATACATTTTTTAGTTATTTTTTTTTTAAGTTTAGTAGTAAGTAATAAACGTTATAACAATCCGTTAGTCCCGAAAGATAATATTCACTTGCCGCCTTTGCACATCAAACTCGGACAGATCAAACAGTTTTTAAAAGCACTGTACAAAACAGGTGACGCATTCATATTTATAAAAACTAAATTGCCTCGTCTTAGTGAGGCTAGAATCAAGGAAGGTGTTTTTGTGGCGCCCCAGATTAAACAACTTTTTCAAGATTCGACGTTTATTGAAGACCTGAATCAAAAAGAAAAAAACTTGGTTTGCATTCCAAAACGTGTGTAAGAACTTCCTGGGTAGCCACAAAACTGATGATTATGTCGCTCAGGTCGAGGAATTGCTCTTAGCCTACAAGGCCATGGGATGTAACATGTCTTTTAAAGTACACTTCCTTCACTCGCATCTGGACTTCTTTTCTGAAAGTTTAGGAGTAGTCTCGGATGAACACGGAGAACGGATTTATCAAGACAGTGACTAAGTTGGAAAAGAGATGTTCAGGGAAGTGGAATGAAAGCATGTTAGCGGAGTACTGCTGGTTTTTGAAACGAGAGGGTTGTACCTTAGGGTATAAAAGGAAAGCAAGCACTAAGTGAAGGTAGAGTATGAGTGATAGAAGAAAATCCAAGCTATATTTGGATTCAGGACGTCACTTTACATAAGAATCAGAAGAAATAATGCCAGGGCTCAAGAATTTTTATTTTTTTGCAGACCAGTGTAATATAAACCATTAACGTATTAGGAGTAATACGTTAATGATATACACCCAGCCTACACTCGGTACTATGTCTTAAAGCAGGAGCTAGAAAATAAAAATTAAAAATCAATGAAATTTAAATCTTTATACAAGTTCATTATTGAAAATAATACACCTGATGCGCTTTCGCGAGAGGAAAAGCCCACAACTCAGAATGGGTGCGCAAAAAAGTTGAAGATAATACCCAGGTCCCGACCTTTTTTATTTGAATTTTTCGACACCTGTTTTTTGTGTGATGTCCGGGAAAATATTTTAATTATTCGCCGTTGGAATCATAGATACTGGCTACAGGCGACATTAAAAAAAAAATTATGTTGGCAAATTTTTTTACAGTAGTTTATAGATACCGCACATCCGAATTTTTTATTAACTATTTCTTGAAACAATTTTTTTCAGCGGTTTCGATTGGTTTTAACATTCAGTTGATTTCAGGGTTAACAAGTTCTCACCCAAAATTTGAACGGGGTTTTTTATTACAATATTTGGACTGATACACGATACCTTATCAAGCATATTTCCCAGATATTGCCCCATCAGACTGCTATTTCTGTGCGCAAAAAAAAATAAGATAAGTCAAATAATGGATATTGTGGTTTTTCTTGCTTTTGAAAGTTCTTGAATTCGAAAATTAAATTGGTTACATTTCCATTATTTACTTTGACTACCGAGTTATGAATAAAAAATTTTAATTTAACAACTTCCAAAAGCAAAACTACAACGCCCATTATTTGATTTATCTTCTCTCTTCCGTGCACAGGGAATTTATTTAGATCCTAGATTATCTGGGTGATAAACAAGTTTTCCACTCGCGGCCACCATAGTTTCTGAGAGGAAAATATATAAACTTGCCCAATCGTTGCCGAAAGATCTTAGATGCTTGTGGTGAACTAAGTCTCAACACTTTCATGTCAACCCTTTTCTGTTAAATATAATATGTCATTTTTTTTCTGTTTACACTTCTAAGTAACCAGATCACCCAGATTATTTAAACTACGTAATTGAAACAAGTTTCAACCAAAAACTTGCTAAAACCGCATATGACCTAGACATGGATGACCTTGATAAATGAAAAACAAAAAAAAAGTGTAAAATGTCAAATGAGAATAAAAAAGGATAGCTTTGGTTTAGGATATTTAAAAAGTGCTAAATGCCCAAGGCACAATGTAAAAAAATAAAATACTAAAAGAAAAAATTATCTCAAACAACTGGAAAGAATCCATAACCAACATTCTACACAAGAAAGACGATAAATTAGACCTAAAAAACTATCGACCTATAACACTCCTCAATGTAATTTATAAGCTTTGCACGAAAATATTAATAGATAGACTAACAACAAAATTTTACGGAAATCAATTAAAAGAACAAGCAGGCTTCAAAAAAGGTTTCAGTACAGTTGACCACCTATTAGCCATAAAAACAGAACGAGCCAACCAATACAACATTCCAATATATATTCCGTTTATACACAGGAAAAAGCTTTCGATAGCATTGAGTATTGGGCAGTAAAAGCATCTTTAATTTATAGCCAAATAGATCACAGATACATAGACTTAATAGCCAAGCAACAAAATCAATAAAAATTAACGAAGGAAACAAGCCAATCCCATAAGAAGAGGTGTCAGATAGGGTGACACAATATCCCCAGTCCCTAGAAGATATTTTTAGAAACTTAGATTGGGAGGAAATAGGCATCAAAGTAAGCGGACAATACTTGAACCACCTAAGATATGCTGATGATATCGCCTTAATAATAGACAAGAAAGAAGAACTGATAAAATTGCTGGAAGAACTGGATGCAGCAGCTAAAAATATAGGCTTGAGTATGAACTAGACTAAAACTAAAATAATAACAAACACAAATGAAGATATCACGATCAGAATAAACCAAAAGAAAATAGAACAAGTAGAGGAATATATATGCCTGGGACAAATTATTAAACTAAAAAAGAAAACCAAACAGCTGAAATCAAGAGACGAGTAAGATTGGCCTGGGCACCATTAGGTAAATTAAGCTACATATTAAAAATTAAAAATATCGTCAGACACACAAAATCAAACATGGATAAGGTAACAAAAGCCCAAAGATTAATGAAAAGACAAATGTTACATGTAAAGCTAACAGATAAAAAAAGGAATGAATGGATAAGAAATAAAACAAAAGTAAGGGATGTCAGAGGAGGAGTAGCAAAATTAAAATGGAAATTTGCCGGTCATAATGTCAGACAGAAAGACGATCGATGGAACGGTTCGGTTCGGTTCATGTATGTATTGTAAACTGGAGACCTTGGGAAAATAAAAGAAGTAGGGGAAGACCCCAAATGAGATGGGCGGATGATTTGAAAAAACACGCGGAACCAGATGGACACGACATGGCGACAGACAGAGAAGAGTGGAAAATATTAGGCCTAGCTCGAAAGATGGACTGAAGAAGGCTAATAGATAGAAATGCACAAGGGCACAAAACATATTCTGTCCACGAACGTCGTGTATCTGTAAAAAAGTTTATTTTCTCCACCAATAAAAGGCATGTCTTAGCTCAATATTTTCTATTTTTTTTCTTTCTCTGTTTCTTAAAGTAATTGCTTAGCCGTGTTTTTACTGATGTTGCGATAAAATCACTTTTGAGTAGCGCCATCCTTCAATTTGTCATTATGTTTTCATATAAATTGACAGATGGCACCACGGTGGCGCTTAAGGTGACAATATGCCAACAGTGGAATTATGCTATTTAAGATGCATTGTACTTTCTAGAAAATATTAAGCTAAGTTATGCCTTTCCAAATTTTCCAGCTGCCCTTTCTGGACCAAATTTACCTATAATGTTTGGTTAGCCCCCAATAACGCTACAATAATTTTGTTTATATTATTCACATGTGCTAAATCATGCAATAACCTTAAAACCAAAAAATATATATTGCTTTAGCCAACATAAAAAGTGCTAAAAATTAAAAAATAATATATACAAAAAAGTAAGAACTCTTAATGTGAGATATTTTAATACCTTTAAAGGACTTCCAGAAGACTCATGTTTTTCGGTTTTCTTTGATTTCTAAAAAATCAGAAAAGCTTGTACAGGGTATAAAAAGAAGGTATTTTTATAAGGTTAAATTTTAAATTCAAAAAAACATTTTTAATGGAAACCAAATTAAAAGAATCTCAAAAGTAATAATAATATAAGAAACTTTATATTATAATTTAATTTTGAAAACTTTCTATATGTCACATTCAAGAACAGAACGCCCAATTTTTTATAATTTTCTTTTGTTTATGTAATTTTTCCTAAATTTACTATCATTATAAAATTAAATAGTAATAACAATCAAAATATCATTACAGTATTAATTAATTTTAAAATCACCTTTTTTTGAATCTTGTTTAAGAATAGAAAGCCAAGTTTTATTTATGTCAATAGATATACTAGAAAAACAGTTATCTTCATTTAAATAAATACATGATTCTTTTAATTTTCTTCTAATGTCATTAGATTCTTTTTGTAAAATTTAGGTTTCTTCCCATTTTGTTATATGATTACATTCAAAAGAATGTTGACAAATTCTGGATCTCTCGTAATCACCCGTTCTAAGATTATACTTATGATCATTAAGTATTACTTTAAGTGGCCTAGAAGTTTCAACAAAATAAATAAATCCGACTAAAATTTGGACTTTTATTTACTTATTAAAAACCTAAACTTACCCTATATCCAATCATAAGTCCAGTTTTATTCAACATCCAGAAGGGACAATACAATGAATAAACGTAAGAACCGTTCTTGTTGATGGTATGCATGCCGAGGTCCAGAGACCTTTTGGTGGGGCTATCGTAGCTATGGAACGTCCATACCTCGAACTCATCTGGATATTGCTCTGTCTCTTTCCGACAGGACCATTCTTTTTCCAGATATTGTGGTAACTGGAATAAAAAAACGAATATATGGATATAAAAGACATTCATAAAATTATGGGCGCCATCTCATTTGATAGAAAAAGTAATATTATCGGGTTTTGAAAGCAGTTTTTGGTACCTATTGTGGTTCAAAAGTTTAGTATAAATATTATTATAAAATATTAACCCTTAAAAAGATATTTTTCATCAATTTTTAATAAAATAACCTCCGACCCCGTGTAGATCTACCACAATTTGGCTGAAAATTTCGTCAAAAATCGATTTAGGACCTTCAGAAAGTTATCAACGCAACGCAATTGTGCGTTTTTGTCGAATATCTCGAAACTAAATCCGGTTTTTAATAAATTATGTTACCGAATTCCCTAAAAATTTTTTTTTCTAATATATTTAAAAAACCGAAATTCTTGCAAAGTTATTAGTTATTACCATCCTTTTTGCAAAAACAAATATTTCACTAAACGCTGAAACCATTTTGCTGTATATTTTGAGGTTTAAAATTTGTTATACATGTCCATCTCGGCTAATTCTTGGTGTTAACTATCCAGACTCAACAAGGGACCGAAAAGGAACCCAGAGAGAGACAGAAGAATCTATTTTTATGGTCCCTCCATTGACTTCTATACCTTACGGGTAGACCCGGCATGGGCCAAATTTGCCATTATATCAAGCTTTTATCGCAATTGACCAAATACAAGTAAGAATTTAATGAGCAAAATAGGGATGAAAATAGAATTTCGGTTTGGTGAGTCCGGAAACATGCAACATCGCAAAAATATTCTATTTGCTTGTCTTGGATAAAAAAGGGCAGTGGCGGCGCAAAATAAAAATTTTGAATTCCACTAGAATTTTTTTATCAACAATTTTCTGTTTGAATAATAAATAATTCATGAATACTTACTTGTGTGTGTTTACAAAATTCTCTTCAGTAAAAAAAAGAGTAAAAAGAATTTCTAAGCATGCTAAGTGCAGTGGATGTATTAAAATTATTGTTTTCATCTTAGAACTTTACAAATGTTGTACCTTCCAGGTAAAATATTTTCTTTCTTTGAACAAGGGTCTTCTTCAACTCTTCTTTTCTTGGGTGGACTACAAGTTATGCTCGTGTCAGATGAAATTTCGGAACTAAAAATTTCAATTCGGAATGGGACAACCGGGCGCCGGGCCAACTCGGCGCCGCCAACAGGGCGCCACGCCGGGCCTAATGGGCGCCGGGCCAACTCAGCGCCGGACTATTTTTTTTTCGATAAAATGTGCAGATAAAAACAAAATAAATATGTTATTTATACAAAACTTTCAACATCTATTAAGTCGAGTGTTGAAATTTGGTAGGTGTAGTGTTCTGCGACTTGAAACACCGCCAAGTTCCATATTCGATACATATCGATGCATAGATAAGAAAGTCCGCCATTTTGGATGCGCCATTTTAATTTTTTTAAGTTTGTTTTTCATCTGCACATTTTATCAAGAAAAAATATTTTAGCCCGGCGCCCAGTTGGCTCGGCGTCAAGTTGGCCCGGCGCCCAGTTGGCCTGCCGCCCAGTTGGTGGCGCCGAGTTGGCGGCGCCCAGTTGTCCTAGACTGCAACACATTTCAGGGGTCTGGTACGTTTTACCACCTTTCTTAAAACTACGAAGTTTTTTGAAAAATGATAATTTTAGACCATTTTATAGTGATTTCTAAAAAAAAATTGCGGACTATCGTTGATTTTGTTAAAAAAATTGAAATTGAAACATTCTTAAAACCCCATTAAAACCCATACAAATTGCTACAAAAGCAGCATTTTCTCATTTCAAACTGAAACAAAACGGTCCCTGACGTCTATCAGCTGTCAACAAAAACTTGAAATAACTAAGGTCACTGATCGAAATCGGGTCAGTTTTTTGGTCCTTTTATAAAAATGCACAATTTTTAAAAAAGCATGAAATTCAAAACAAAATCAAGAAAACTATGATTCCTACATTTTTACAAATAAAAATTAGTTTAATTGAACATTATATCAATTTTTATTCCTTAAAACACTAAAAATTAATAATTATTTACTTTTTTAAAATTTATCGAAGGTCTAACTGAACAAAAGCAAACTGAACCCATCCGTATCGAAATGAACCAAATCAAACCGAATCTAACGGTTCGGTTTGGTTCGGTTCGATTTGCTTAAACTGAACCGAACCTAACCGAATATAGCTAAACCTAACCTAAACAATCCTAGCGGAACCTAACCGAACATACTCAAACTGAACCAACCTAACCCAACCTAACCCAACCTAACCCAACCTAACCCAACCTAACCCAACCTAACCCAACCTAACCCAACCTAACCCAACCTAACCTAACCCAACCTAACCCAACCTAACCCAACCTAACCCAACCTAACCTAACCCAACCTAACCCAACCTAACCCAACCTAACCCAACCTAACCTAACCCAACCTAACCCAACCTAACCCAACCTAACCCAACCTAACCCAACCTAACCCAACCTAACCAAACCTAACCTACCTATTGTTAATAAATATAGTAAAAGTTGTTAGGTTTATGTCCAGGGGGTAACCATTGTCCATAATCGTCGGAAATCGAGTTAGGATTAGTGTATGCGACCATAAACATTGAGTGGCGAGTGAGTGTTTGGTCTTTAATTTTTTTAGGGAAATTTTTCAAAATCTTTTTTTGGGCACTCTGGGCACCCTAATAAACCGTAATCTGGTCACCCTAATCCATCGCAATCAAAGAAAATGGGTAATCGAAGTGTCACAAATTTTTTGTTGGTTTCTATTCTTCTTTTATATTATGTAGGACAAAATTATTAATTAAACTAAGTGACCTTATTACGTAAGACAGCATGATAGTCAAATGACATTAGAAGGACATAAACATATGATACCGGCCTGTAGACCGGTCGCGGTGGTCATATAATAATAAATATATACTTTCGCGATGAAAGACCAAAATTTAACTTAAAATTACTGTAAAGTCCGCAAAAAACATTAAATTTATCGAAATTTATAAAAACATAGATCAGTGTGTGTAACAATTCATCAAGATGTATGAAACTCGACCGTGACATGTCAAAAGTTTGGTTCGAAAAAACAAAAACAACTGGATAAAAATCGGTATGTAAGCATTTAAAAAGAAATCATTTTTAAGAAAATCAAATACTTTTTTTTAATTTTCATGCAATGCAAAAAAAAGTGCGGGGAAGTGACACTTTCTGAATCAAAATGTGTGAGGGTAAAATCGCACGGTCGCAGAAAAAACTATCTATCGTGACGCTACTGAACTTTCTCGTGTTTTAGGAAAAACTATCCGTCAAGACGACTTACCCATGAAATGTTGTTTTTTTATGGATTTTTTTTCTTCTTTTGCACAAAAAAACAATTTTGGACCATGTTTAAACTCAAATAGTTACTTCTAAACTTGTTTTTAAACGTTTTAAGATTTCTTTTTGTAATATTCCCGCACAAAATTCAAAAAAAATCATTTCCGTACTTAGACAACATTGTCTATCAGTTTTCCCTGTATACACGGACTAACAGGTAGAATCACTCAAAATACGGCAGGTGGATTAAAGGTAGCCAGCTGCTTTTCTGTCGCACTTATGCCGTCAGTGTGAAAGAGATAAAAGTACCCTTATATTATCTAGGGTATTATTAGCATGCAAAATCACCCTATCTTTGTCCGTTTCACATGTTCAATAATGTCTATCTCTGTTTTTATTGTAAAAGAAATACCCGACCATAGGAACCAAATTGGATAGGGTCAATAAAAAATGCCTTGTCTTTCCGTCTCTAACGCCCTTTTAGGGCGTTATACAACTCAATGGGTCCCTCTTTCAGCCAAGTTGGTCATCACTTTTGGTTACAGTATCTAAATTTTATTTATTTTAATACGTTTGACATTTAAAATAAAATAATCTAAAATATGAAGCAAAAATATTTAAAATTAAGTTGAATTCTCCATAGCACCGACAAACTGTCTACTGCTGCTTTATTACCGAAAACAGAAATTAACTCGGCATGCCTTCCTTGTTGAGATAATTTTCTTTTAAAGTTGTAAAAAATTAGAGTCCGAAAATGTTCTCGGTTGAATTCGATTTTTCGACTGATTTGTTTGTAATTGAACTTAAAAAATTCACTGTAGCTATAAAACTACATGTATCGTACTGACGTTTTGTAACGACATTCGGTTGTAGCCCTCTCCGTTCTTATATGCAAAATATAAAAGACAGTCCTCGTATAACGTAACCTATTGGTTTTCTAATAGTTATAAATATACACGCTTTTTAGTAAGTACCCTAATGTTTAAATGTTGTTTATGTTTTTGGTGTTTTAAGCCATTTTAAAAAATGTATATTTACATGTTCAGTATTTCTGTGGTGTTTCATGTCGGTTTAAAATAAAAAAATTGGTACAATACACTTCTCAGGTTTACAGGTCTCGCCTGCGGCTGGCCCACCCTGTAAATTTCCTAAGTTGACCTAGTAAATTGACGTTTCCGGTCTAGTAACGTGAATACCTACTTATTTTGATACTGGGAATGTATCTAAAAATAAAACTTACCCTTATGACAATAACCGATTTACCGGGATCAATATTTGGGAGTTGCAGAGTATCCCCGGCGTTTACTTCGACTTCGTCTTCAAGCTCGTCGACGCACATAATAATTGTCAATGGTAGGAAGTTTTTAAAGATGGCGGCTGGTCGTAAATGAATATTATAACATGTGCTCGCCATGGTATATCGGGTCGTGTCTTCGTAGTAAACCTAAGAAAAAAGAAAGTTAAGTAGGTTAAGTACCTAGATAATTATTTTTTCTTCGATTGGTGAGTTATAGGCAAAAGATGTAGGTTAATAAATATAAAAGTGCAATTTTGTATAAAAAATAATTAAGAGAAATATGTTCATAGATTCCAAATAATGCAAATATGGTCTCCAAAATCAGTTACCACAAAGACAGACTGTAGGATAATAAAGACCTTATTATAGAACAAACAATTTGAAGATACTAAAAGTATTATTCCAAATATTGTAGTATCTAAAAAGCAATAAATGGAATTTTAAGGATTTGTTTTGATCTCGAACATCTAAATCAGTTTATGACGCGACAAAACTTTACTATTCCAACATTCGAGGATATGGTTTCATCATCCATAAATAATAGTTTTTATGGTGTTAACCTTTTTTCTAAAGATGTAGTTTAAAATTTTCCGAGAAATCAAATAATTTTTAAATTTGGGAACATATCGATTTCTGAGAGTTTTGTAAATTAGTTTTTAAGTAGTTTAGAGATCTATAGCGACGAAAGCAAAAGAAATAAAATGATTCAAAAAGTTTTGCTTTCTCCCTGATATATTGAAAAAAAACTTAATGAATTTTGTCTGTAATATCAGATATTACGCAAAAATATTAAAAAGCAATACTAAAGAGAAGTTTAATCATAAAAAAAGGGATTATAGTAAAAACTAACATAACAGGCATACATCTTGATTTATTGATAGAATTGTTAGTTTATTAATTTTTCATTGATTACTGTTTATATTAAGTTTTGTAATTTATACCTGTTCCATTTCACCAACAGCTTTAATTATAAACGGACTTTTTCCCGATTGTATTTCTTGTAAGACTGGGCATTTCAAAATCTTCATTACGCTGACGCTAGACTGAAGTTCTTTCCAGACGTAGGGAACCGTTGTTACTAAAAAAATGACCAAATTAAATTAATAACTCTTTCTTTGACTGATCTTAGATCGCCCGGTGTTCAAATGGTAACGTCTCGATTAATATCTGACAAATCTCAATGGGATTTAATATATTTGCTAAAATAAGTCACTGCCCTATTTCCATGGTGATCTTACCAGCATATCCGTTGACACCAAAGAACAGCTCACATGTGGGGGTGTAGACTGCCTTTAGTGGTAAATTAAACAAGTTATTGGGTTCTACGGTGCCTACCAGTTCTAACTCGTTTCCTCTCGCTGTCATGTAGTAAACGTCGATTGGAACGCTGAAGTGATTAAATACCTAAACAAAAAGAATGATAGCAAATTCCAATGCGAAAATAAGTGCAGAACTCGTAACGCACTGGCCATAACTTTCGTCTTGATCTCGTAATGCCAAGGTCTGCCGCAATTTACGCGGAAGTCAGGCCGCGATTCAGGCGCCTAATTTCTGCAAAACTAACTCGATCCTGTTTCAAAGATGTTAGGAGAATTAACATATGTTCACTCGGAGACAAGGTAATGAGGCGACCGAGAGAATAGCCAAAACAGCTGTTGTCACAGACAGTAACCAAGTTGACAATATTTCGGCGTACTCGCCTGGTTTATACACAGCAGTAGCTAGTTAAATTAAGTATTCAAGATCTCTATTCCTCACATCACAACGTTTACGAAAGATTAGCTGAAGTTGATAGCTAGAGGTATGCCATCTCACTTAACCTTAGAAGTTCATAATAAGTTACTGCTTTACAGACAAATACTGAAAACAGTATGGACATATGGAATTCAACTATGGGGTTGTGCTAAAGAGAGTAACATTCTAGTTTTACAGAGATTTCAAAATAAAGTATTAAGAAACATTGTAAATGCACCTTGGTACGATCGAAATAGTGACCTTCATCGAGATCTAAAAATCGAAACTGTAGCAGAGACTATAAAAAAGTACGCAAAAAGCCATGAAGATAGACTCCATCGGCATGTGAATGTGGAAGCAATTCAGCTTCTAGACAATAATATGCTAGTTCGAAGACTAAACATAGTGAAGCCGTTTGAGCTAGTAAACTAAGTGAATTACATAAAACAAAATAATGCCATAAACACAACACAATTGTGAGTTACAGACCAAACAAAGCGGGGAGAACTGTTGAGTGAACCCTAAATTTAAAATCTGACTTTTCTAGTAAATTAAGTTAAAACAAAATTGCTAATTAGTCTTACCAACTAGATTGTAATACAATAAACACAGTGTGTTTGACAAATAAAATAAATAAATAAAAATCTCACTTAACCTAACCTAACGCAGTGGCTTAGTGTTATCAGCTGCAATCCTGAGGAGTTGGTAGCTTGTTTTTATTATAGGTCCTCACTAGATTTTGAAAGAGGTGGGCAACCGTCTTTGACAGTTGTGGACAAATTGTATTCTAGAATAAGATCAACTATATTTTTGACAAAGTTTTATGCGCCAAGGGCCAAAAACAGTTTAAATCGCGAGCTACACGATAGATAGCGCTGCTTAAATGTAATATAAAGAGTCACTGCATCCTAGAAGCCTACGTGTCACATCTGTCTCTGTTGTCGAAAACCGTTTTGGTGTTATGTCAAAATTTTAAATAGTTCCTTACCTAAAATATTAAAAACGTCAAATCTGGTTTGTTTTGTTGTCAAAATATGTGTTTAATAAATATTTCCTAAACTAAAATATTGAAAAGGCTAAAAAATGTCAAGAGAAATAACAAACACAAAGGTGTAGGTCCTCAAAACTGGCTATTACATGTAAAACTGAATTATGACAGAAGAAGAGGGCAATGTGACTTATGGGCAACCACATCTGTAAAGTATATACAGGATCTCTATTTTTTTTATCTTATAGCAATCTATTAGACTATTTCTTGTACATTCGGTGTATCTTACCTGCACAATACTCCTAATAGTGATCGTCATGACACCTTCATCCATTTTCACATCGGAAATGACTCCCCAGTTGGGTTCGCTTATCATGAAGAATCGCTTATCCGCCCGCACAACTGGCAGTCTTAACATGACGCCAGTCCTATCATACATGACGTTTAAAATGTACTTATTGCTTTGCTCATTTTTGTTCAGTTCCTGGTTCAACTGAATAACGCTCACTTTGGTTTCTTTCAGCACCAAGGGAATACCTGAAAAATAAATATTGGGATCTCAAAATTATGCAATATGTTTGTATACAAACACCTAAATACGGTATGTGTTTGCGCATATTCGTCCCACTTCCCCGTATTATGAACGTCAGACGGTAAAAAAGTCAAATCTTTAATTTATAGTCAACGCACACACTTAAGCGTCTACCAAAAAATCAATTTTAAAATTGTCAATCCTACAAGGCTGAAATAATTAAGTTAACTCCTAGTACTCGGAAACGCAAAAGATCTAAAAATATGTAATTTAGTTAGTTCTATAATTAAAAGTAAGTCAATATGTGTTTCAACGATTTAAAAATTTTAGGTAGGGGTGAGAAGAAGTCAAACATTTGTTTTTCAAAACACCCCCTCTGATATGTCATTACGAACTTCATTAAAAAAAATCCACTGGTACCAAATAAATGTATTTACACATCAAATTTAACCATGTTCGGATAAATAGTTCATTAGTTAACCCGATTATAACTGTCCTATGGTTATACTATACTACCAAACCATTAGGTAAAAGTCAAAAACTTTATCAAAAAATCTAAAAAATCACACCTAATAATTAAAATTCAATAAACCGTTGAACCTTAATCTCATTTATTCAGTGGCCGTAAAATAACGTCTCGAATTCGGTTCAACAAACGATAGTGGTCCATAAACTTTAATAAACACTATGGTATATAAGGTCTATCTATATAAACTTATTATACAAGTTTTCTATACCTTCTGACTGGTTTATGCTGTCGTGTGTCTTGAAGGTACTATAAATGAGCCTTGATTCGATTTATTCAGCGGCAGTAAGATAACCTTTTCCATTGCGTTTGATCAACCGATAGGGGACCAGAAACGTCATTAAACACTATGGGCTATTATATAAACTTATTATAACAACTTTCCAACCATTTTGACTTGTTTACAGGAGAAATGGCGCTATGGTGTGAAAAAATCCGACTTATGCTAAACTTAGAGAAAACTAAATGCATTTATTTTACCAAGAGCAACTTAGTGTCAGATGTAAGACAAATATCAGTTGAAAAAGCAGATGACTATAAATATTTAGGTGCAGTATTAGATTCGTCACTGTCGTGAGACAAGCAGATTGATCTGGTTGCATAAAAGTTGAACAAAGTATATTTTGCAATGCTAACACTAAAGAAGGATTTGAACCATGACATTCCAATGCACGTTTACTACAGTATGGCCTACTCTATAATGTCTTATCACCTAGTAATATGGGGGGAAGTACAGGAGCGGAAATAATTTTAGTAGCCCAAAAAAGACTCAATCGACTATTATTTAACATTAAAAAACGTGGATCTTGCAAACATACTTTTGTTAATAACAAAATTTTAACTTTTTTCTCCATATACATACTTAAATTATGTCTCTATGTTAAAGAAAATATGATCAACTTAAAAACTAACGGTAGCTTCAGTACCTATAACACAAGAAATAGAAATGAGCTAAGAGTTGAACTACATAGCTACATAACTAGATATGAAAGATATGTTAACTATGCCTGTGTTCGAGTGTACAATCATTTACCCAGTGAAATAAAAAGTATAGGGAATTTAAAGTAATTTAAAAGTAAAGTAAAACAGGTGCTTTGTCAAGGGACCTATTATTCGGTTGCAGAATACGTGAACCATTCCTTATAAGTACATTTGCTCATTTTTATTTTTGACTTCATTTTTATCTATAACTTTTTTTGTTTGGTTGGTTGTTATAAATATTATGTTAGTTTAGTGCTTAATCTTTTAGTATTAAGTTCTGTATGTTGCATTTTTGTAGGTGCTATTGTGATACTATGATTGTTTTTCCGTTTTTATTTTTATTTTTTGTTTAGTTCCCTACTTGTTCAAAAATTTTAATACAGCACTTTTTGACAGTTTTTTAACCCTTTTAATAATCTAAAACCGTGTAGCTTAAACCATTAGATCATTTATTTATTAGTAGCAATAACCCAGCGAGCATTTTAAAAACTAATGTGAATAATTTTAATATTCAGCTGAAAAACCATGTTAGGACATCTTATTAATTTTTAATTTTCCACAGATTTTTAATTTAATTGGTTTTTACTTTGATATTTATATTATTTTATTTTTTTTTCTATTTATTTATTGTAAATCTTAATTTGTAAGGATGTCTTATAATTGTTATAAATAGTACTAATTTGTGACGAAACTCATGCTGTAAATTAACAGTTATTCGGAAAATAAAATGATTTGATTTGATTTATACCATCCTGTGAACCTCTAATTGTCTGATCAACCAAAAGAGGGCCAGAAACCACATTAGGCACTACTGTCTATAATGTCTAATAAGAGTATATTTTTCTATTTCGTCTGGCTTGTTTATGCTGTCCTGCAAGCCTCCGAGAGCTCTTGATCCGATTCATTCAGAGGCAGTGAAATAACCTCATTACTTGTGTTTATCAACCGATAGAGGGCCACAAACGTCACTTTGGTCTATAAGGTATATTTAAACTTATTATAACAGTTTTTTATACCTTCTGACCGATTTATCCTACAGTGTAACGCTCCAACAGGTACCATAAATAAGCCCCGATCCCATTCATACAGCGGCACTATGGTCTGTTTGTTTATGCTATCATGTGAACCTCTACTCGATCCTATTCATTTAAAGGCAGTAAGATAGCCTGTCTAATTGTATCGATCAACCGATAGAGGGCCACAAACGACATTAGACACTATAGTGTCTAATAAAACTACTACACCATTTTTCTATACCGTCTGGCTTGTTTATCCTATCCTGCGAGCCTCCAGGAGCTACCATGAAGGGGCCTTGATCCGATTCATTCAGAGGCAGTAAGATAACCTCATCAATTGTGTTTATCAACCGATGGAGGGCCACAAAAAGAATTAAACACTATGTTCTATAAGGGATATTTAAACTTATTAACTTGAAAGTTGATCAACAGATAAAGGGAAACAAATGACATTGAACACTAGTGCCTATACTGTCTATATAAAATTATTGTTACGGGTTCACAACGACAAATTAAAACTCGCAATTGTTGAAAACGATACGTCAATTTATTTCGACAAATTATGGACAAAAACACGCACTTAAACTTACTAATAACTTGCTAATAATTCACTACTATAATCGGTCTATTAACTTCGTGTTAATATCTCACGACCACTACAGTACGTTATCTGTGACTGACTGCCTGATGCACGACGTCCGGCCTTATATATGAGGGCTGCCTACTATTCGAGAACCCTTCCATCCTTGTTCGATTCGGACTCATTCCAGCCCTTTTCTAGACTTTCGCATACCAGTTTGTCACAGATAACGCAACTAAAACCTAGATTATGAATACAACCATAAAATACGTCAACCTAATACTACACTAAACCTAAATAAATTCTAACTATAAAATTTAAATACTTAAATTTGTAACATTATTATAACATTTTTCCTTACCTTCTGGCTTGTTTATGCTATCCTGCGAGCCTCCGGGAGCTAACATAAATGAGCCTTGATCCGAACTATTTAACGGCAGTGAGATATCTTCTCCAATTGTGTTAATCAACCTATAGGGAGCTACAACACCACTAGGGCAAATTGCCCCCGATTTCATGGCTGATGCAAAAGCTGCGCCCAAGTTATTTAGTACTTCTAAGCAAGTCTTTGTTACGGTGAGTTCTAGTGTGCTATCTGAGATGAAGTCAATGTCCATGACGGGTTGGCTTGCGATTGATTCCTAAATTATCAAGAAAGATTTAGATAGTATTTTTTTAATAAATGTATAAAGCTAAAATTTCCTAGATGACACTCGATGTCAATTGCGCTGGAAAGAAATGTAAAGAAAAAGAGAGAACTTTAATTAAACTATATTAGTCTAATTAAAAGAAAGTCCAATTTAACCAGTTATAACAATTAACTGCTTTATAGGCCAGTAATGAAACCAGGATGGACTTATGTTAACAAATTAGCTCTAGAAATATTTTAAAACAAATTGTTAATGTTCAAAATAGTGACTTTCATCAAGAAAAAAATAATAATTTGTAGAAGATACTACAAAAAAGGAAGCATGAATGTAGACTCGATCTGCATGTGAATGCGGAACCTATTGAGCTGCTATAAAAAAACATTAAAGGCCCTGAATACATTTTAACAGTTGCTATACACCAGAAGAGGTGGGTTGGCAGTTGTTAGAATTTTATTTTACAAAAAAAAAATATGTTAATAATCTAATGTCTAAATTTGAAGTATGCACAAATTTCATCTATAAAAGCCGATGCTGGACAATAGACCGGCATCACTGATACAAAGTGATCAACCCAATACACCACTGATACTTAGAGGTCCCTACTAAACACACCCAAGTACAACCCCTCTATAGTGGGTATTTAACTACGGCCTTATAAGGTCTATTCTGTACCGTCCAAAGGGCCTTGTCTCTCCAGCACGCATTCCCCATGGATCCATTATGTATCAGTTTATAATCTGTAATCTGTTTTATGTGTAATACAGTCAAAAATTTTGGATTCTTCATAACTAACTTCATCTTTCCCTTAATCTATCAGCCACAAGAGTACAAAAGAAAAAACCTTTTATAAATATCCCAGAAACCAAAGCACTTACGAAGTTTTTGATTATAACACAAATTATTGAGCAAAATGTAGTCTACTATATTTCGGAACCCCCATATTGATACGATGTTCCATTAAAAAATTATCTATTTTAAAAAAATTTAATTGTGAAAATACATACACACTTACACACACAAACAGACAGACACCACGACGATATTGCTAAGAGAGGTCAAAATACACCCATATAACACATTTTCGGTGTTATCTTAAAAAAATTCCTCGAAAATAATACCTTCTCTAGCCATTGCTAAGCGGGCTAGGAAGGTAAAGACTAAAGGTATAAGAATATACAACGTGCAGACGGTTCAACTGGCTACGTGGTAAATAGCGCTGCTTAAATATCATGAATTGTTGTTTAAACAGATTAACTTGTACGTGTCCCATCTATTTCTGTAATTAGGAATCTGTTTTGTTTTTGTTGTCAAAATTTGAAGTATATCCTAACTTAAAATATTAATATGTTTTGTTTTCTAACCTAAAATATTGAAAACATCAAAAAAATGTCTGAAGAAATAATACAACTGACTTGCCCACCTCTTGGGAAACAGATCCGTCAAATGTATACACAGAAGAAGAAGAGTGAACTTTAAGAAAAAAAGTAAAATAAATAATTCTATAAATAATACAAAATGTTGTTATGCAGTTTAAGCAAAGCAGAAAGAAGGCGAAGTGTCCCCCAAGTTTTATGAACTTTTTTTAACAGACTAGATGGTAATATAATAAGCACAATGATTTTGATTTAAAAAAAATGGTCTTAGAGTATCGTTGTTCTTAACAATTAGTAACAAAAAATAACTTAATACATACCGCTTCAGAAATGGGGCTACTCTGATTTAAATTGTCCTCATCCTCATTCATTGCCATTTCCATTTTCAGTTCCCACGGCTCGAAAACCGATGTCCTGCCGACTTTCCGTTCGACTGGTTCGATCAAAGGTTCCCAAAGAGCCAACCTGTAAAAATATAATATACAAGGTCGCTGATAAGCATGAAAACTATTGAGGGTAATTGCACAAAGGCATTCAAATTACCAATAATTTTATTATAACTGCAAGAGTTTATTTTCATATTTTTGCGAACAAACCCACTTCGCAGAAGGGCTTATTCGTAAAGTGCACGGTTGTAATTTATTTGAATATTTCCCGAATAAAAAGAAAAAAACAGTCTGTTGGTGCAAGCAAGAAATTTCCTAATTTTCATTTTCTTTTCCTTTTCTGCGCGTTAAAATAGTTTAAATTTTCGCGCTCTAAAATATGCATATGGGGTTTCACGGCACCGGACACGTGGAAGACAAGCAGCGCCGCGATGAGTGCGCAAAGAACCACCGTCACAACAAGACACTAGCAAAATCACGTTCCCGAAAAAAGTGAATTTGAGGTGAAAAAACTGGACGTTTAAACGTCGACTGGAGCTGCAAGAGAGTCCGAGGTAGGTGCCTTTTCATATAAAATTCCATATGTATCGTAACTTTCCATTTTCAATCGTCAATATCGACAATTATTTTTAAATGTGCTTGTGAAGCCAATACCGGCGACCTATCGAAGGAAATTTCGTTATTTTTCAGCCCTTGCACGCACATTTAATGGCCCTTCGACCCAAATTAATAGTTTTCAAAACTACCTAGACTCCTGTGGTTCAGCAATTTCCTACAAAAATTCCAAATTTCTATTTTCTATTTCAAATTTCAAAATTTATTTCAATTTCAATTTGAAACAGACCATATTGTTTGACGGTGCCCGTTGGTGATATGTTCCTTCAAAGTTGATCGAAGTGTTTATTACCGTTCAAAAATAGCTAGAGCCAATGCACATATTTCGTATAGTTTACTAGTTCATCAAAGAAAGTTGATCGCTTTGTTCATTACATTTTCAGTAAAAGTGGCGTCAATACGCCGAAAGTAAAAATTTAAGGCGGTTCTTCCATCTAAATTCCTTTAATTATCGATTTTACAGGTGTCGCGTTAACGCGCAGGTGCAAGTGTCGCCGTCACCAAGGTCTCACGTTGCGCGCGTTGTTTCTTTGAATACCGAGGTTTCTTAAAAACTTTCAGACGGGACCGCTAGTCGTACGCACAGAGTGTGCGACTTGGAATCGAAAGGTGCGGGGTTCAATCCTTGGTGAGACATAAAAGTTTTTTTTTTAAGGATATGTTCAAATAATAACATACAGACAAACTTACAAACATTTCATTTCAAAATTTTCGAAAAAAGTTAATAAAATTAAAATAATAAAATTGTTTAATTTTTGCTAAAATTCGGGTTATATTTTAAGCTATATTTTAAGCATTTTTTTGGGTAATTTTAAAACCAAATTAACTTTCAAAAACAAAAATGTCTACGCAAAAACAGAAAAAACTTTGCGACAAAAGGCTTTTGAGCTTCAACCAAATGGCGGAAGCTCACGAGGTAGCTTTGAAAGCGAAGTCGGATACAGCGTTTCACTTTTTGTTTAAATCCAGATATGAAGACGTCGAAGAATGTCATGCTCAATTCTATAATTTTCATAACCAAATTATTGGCTCTCTCGAAGAGTTTAAACTTTCATTTGACGAGCAGGACAAAACTAGAAAAGACTTTGACAACCTTTATTATGAATGTAAGGGTATTTACTACGACCTTTTTAGGGCCAACCCTGCCAATTACGTAAGCAACCCTAACCAACAAAATATTGTTCAGAGGTCAAATACAAGATCATTTCCACAACCACGGTTGCCAATTTTCAATGGTAATTATAAAGACTGGCAACACTGTTGACTTATTTAAAGTCATGGTACATCAAAATTCTGATTTAAGTGATATAGAGAAATTTCAACAATTGCGGAGTTCTGTTCTGAATGAAGCCCTTTCTCTAGTAAAAACCATTCCCCTCGCAGATAGCAATTATCACATTGCGTATGAAACCTTAGTAAAGAGGTATCAAAATAAACGAATTATTGCTACTACCGCTTTGAATGCTATTAACTTTCTTTCAGCTAAATCCAGTTCTGGGAAAGAATTACGTTCCATGTTGGATACATTTTCTGAGAATCTAGCCATCTTAAATGAGCTTGGTTTTCCTACAAAAGAATGGGACTTTCTTACTTTTAACATGATGCTCTCAAAACTTGAAGTCAAGATGAGGACTGATTTCGAACTTTACTATAGTAGAGAGAAAAACAATTCAGAAATTCCGTCCTACACTGATCTTTACACGTTTATAGAAAATCATTGCGTTGCGCTCGAATCTGTAGTGCAAATGCCCAGTTTTAGTAGGCAAAATCAAACCCCTAGACAACCTCAAACTACGCGTAATTCTCAACAGAACAGTTTTCAGAGAAACAGTTTTAATAATTTTAATTCACCTTCTGCTTTCAATACAACTATTTCAAATCAAAGTTCAAATTCAAGAAATCAACAAAATACTTTACAAAATACCAATCAACGCAGCAACCCTCAAATACAAAATAATCAGAACAGAACTTTTAATCCAAAAATAAAATGCTACCTATGTTCTTCGAATCACGCATTATCGAAATGTATCGAATTTCAAAACAAAAGTCCACAGGAAAGGATGGGTTATGTTCGGCAGGTGAATCTATGTCAAAATTGCTTACATTTTGCTCACCAGACCGTGAATTGCCCCTCTTCCTACAACTGCTTTACGTGTGGAGCTAGACACCACAGTCTTCTTCACGTTCCACAACCAGTAGCGCCCTCTGTGAGTGTTGATTCTTATCCTCCAGAGAACGTTAATATTCCACTTTCCAATTCCAATAGCACCCCTATGTCAGGAAGCCATTCCACAAACTGTCATGCGACAATGATTTCCAAAAATTCCACTTTTCTACTTTCTACCGTTGTAGCTGACATGTTAGACTCAAGGGGACATTACCAACCAGTTCGTATCTTACTCGATTCTGCCTCAGAGGCAAACTTTATTTCAGAAAAATGTCTAAATCGTTTAGGTCTTTCGAAAAGCTTCTTTTCTACTTCTATTCAAGGCTTAAATCAAATGACATCTTCCAATACCAAAGGTAAGACGAAATGTCTTATCAAACCTCAAGGTCAAGCGGGACCTACCTTTGATTTTGAGGCTTTAGTACTTCCAAAACTTTGTACAGAGATTCCTTCTTGCGCTGTCGACTCGAGCAAGTGGAATCACATTCGCAATATCAAACTTTCTGATCAAAACTTCCATATACCAAGTTCCATTGATGTCCTAGTAGGTTGTGAACTTTTTCCGCATCTCTTACAAGAGGGAGTTATCCACGGAGAGCGTGGACAACCTAGTGCTTTTAATAGCATCTTTGGCTATGTGCTGATTGGTAAAGTTGAAACTTCAAAGCAACAAAATCCACAATCACTCATAAGCTGTTACACTTCCATCGAACCATCTCTGGATATCTGCCTAGAGCGCTTCTGGGAGATAGAGCAGGTTCCACATAAGGTTCATCACAGTCCTGAGGATATTATGTGCGAAAAATTATTTTCACAATCAGTTTCACGCAACGAATCAGGTAGATTCGTCGTTCCATTACCTTTCATAAACTTAGAACCCCAGTTGGGTGACACCTATCCAATCGCTTTAAAACGTTTCAAGCTTCAGGAAGCTAGACTTCTCAAAGACTCAGCTAATTATCAAGCTTACAAAGATTTTATGCAAGATTATTTAGACACTGGTCACATGATACCTATTCCTACGCCTATATCTAAAGATGTCTTGGATAATTCCTACTTTATCCCTCATCACAGTGTCTGGAACACTGGGAAGATAAGAGTGGTCTTTGATGGGTCTCAACGTAGTCCCAGAGGTGTCTCACTCAACGAGACGTTGTGCGCAGGTCCTAAACTGCAAAATGATGTCCGTGAAATTCTACTTAATTTTCGAATTCATGCTGTAGCCTTTGTTACTGACATAGTAAAAATGTTCCGACAGATTTTAATTATTCCTGAGCACACGCGTTATCAAAATATTCTATGGAGATTTTCTGAGGATGATCCTGTCCAAACCTACTCCTTAAGAACAGTTGTTTATGGACTTAAGTCATCACCTTACTTAGCTATTCGTACTATACAAGAACTAGCTAAACTTGAGTCTGAAAGGTATCCTAATGCTTCCAAGGTGCTTCTTAAAGATATTTACGTCGACGACGTGCTCACTGGGCAGGATTCTGTGGCCTCTGCCAAAGAACTTCAGTCGGAGTTAATCTCCCTGTTGCGCCTAGGAGGGTGTGAACTTAAAAAATGGGCGAGCAACAGTCCGGAACTTCTCTCCTCATTCTCAGAATCAGAAACACAAATGTCCATTCGTTTCGACAAATCCGAACCTAATTTTGTAAAAATATTAGGTCTCCAATGGAATCCTATCTCAGATTCGTTTACCTACTTGGTCGTACCAGAAGATAAACCATGCACCAAGCGAGGTATCTTATCTCAAATCATGAAAATTTTTGATTCCTTAGGTTTCTGTTCTCCCGTTTCTTTATTTGCTAAGCATCTCATGCAAGATCTGTGGAAGGAGAAGCTGGACTGGGATTCTCAGCCTCCTCCGCATATCGTAAATGTTTGGAATCAATTTCGAACCGAACTTCCAAATCTTTCAAATATTCATTTACCTAGACGCCTTTCCATTGATCAACCACGTAGCATTGAACTTCACGGCTTTTCAGACGCCTCTATGATAGGTTACGCGGCTACGGTCTATTTCAGAATGGAGTCAGTATCCGGAGAAATCCATACCTTTCTTGTAATGGCCAAATCTAAGGTCGCACCAGTGAAAACAGTCAGTCTTCCGCGACTGGAGCTTCTTGGTGCCACTTTACTTTGCGACCTAATTTCCTTTATTCAAAACACTTATTCAGATATTCTTAACTTCAACCAAGTCTGTGCATGGTGTGATTCCCAAGTGGTTCTATGCTGGTTGGCGGCTTCACCTCACAGGTTTAAAACGTTTGTGGCAAACCGTATCTGTCACATTCAAGAAACCATTTCTCCTACGGCCTGGAAATATATTCCATCAGCGCTAAATCCAGCCGACTGTGCTTCGCGCGGTCTTATGCCTAATCAACTTGTCAAACATGACTTGTATTGGGAAGGTCCTTGTTTTCTTAGGCTACCAAAAGAGAGCTGGCCTGATGATTTTCGCTGTCCAGACCCTCCGGAAAACGAGGTCATTCTGGAAGAACGAAAATCAGTATTTCAAACATGCACAGTTGAACCACACATGCTTGATACTTTTCTTTCTCGTTACTCTTCCCTAGAGAAAATTCAACGCATAATTTCCTATATTTTTCGCCTTACCGAAAAGAAATCTAAATATCCTAACGAAAATATTACCGAAGTAGAACTTCAACATTCTCTTATTGTTCTCGTTCGGCATGTTCAACGTTCCATCTTTGCTGATCTCATTTCACGTTTGAATGACGCAAAGCTACTTCCTAAACAATTTCGTAAACTTTCACTTTTTCTAGATACACAAGGCTGCTTAAGAGTGGGGGGTCGATTACCACATTCTTCCGAACTCTCTTATTCAGCAAAACACCCTTTACTTTTACCACGTTCTCACCGTCTTACTCAACTTGTCATTGAGTACACTCACAAAAGGTACTGTCATCCCGGTCAAAAAACGTTGCATTACCTCTTGAGACAACAATTTTGGATCCTTTCCCCTCGCTATGCAATCGAGAGTATAACTTCTCATTGCATTTTATGCTATCGATTAAATCCTAAACCTTCCGTACAAATCATGGGCAACTTGCCTGCTCAACGCATCTCTCAAGTAAAGGCATTTTCACATGTTGCCATAGATTATTGTGGTCCCTTTCCAATTACAATGGGAAAGTACCGAGGTGCAAAGGTATCCAAAGGTTATATTCTTGTCTTAGTCTGTCACCCCTACCTTTCTTGCGGCTTTTAAGAGATTTGTGGCAAGAAGAGGAAGAATCTCTGACATTTACTCAGATTGTGGTAGCGCGTTCTTGGGAGCTGATCGTTTACTCAAACAGTACTCCCAGGAAGCATGTCACAGTCTAAAAATTACCTGGCATTTTTCAAGTCCTGGTAGTCCGCACCTAAACGGACTAGCTGAGGCAGGAGTTAAATCCACCAAGGCAAATTTAAAACGTGTAATAGGTGAGCAACGGTTAACCTATGAAGAGTTTTTTACTTTTTTGTGTCAGGTCGAATCCATACTAAACAGCCGGCCTCTGTATGCCCAAAGTATGGATCCGAATGACTTTCTTCCACTGACCCCTGGTCATTTTCTTACCCTGGAACCGTTGAATTCCGTACCAGAGCCCGATTTTTCTGATTCCAAGTTGAACACCCTGTCCCGCTGGCAGCTGGTGCAAAGGCTCCAGTCCGATTTTTGGAAACGCTGGAACTTGGAGTACCTAAACACCTTGCAACAGCGTTCTAAATGGACAGAGGCTTCTAACAATATTAAACTAAATACTTTAGTCGTGGTAAAGAATGAACAAAACCCGCCATTGCAATGGGCTGTTGGGCGAATTGTCGACGTACACCCTGGCTCAGACGGTCATATTCGTGTTGTGACCGTTAAAACAGCTACAGGAACATATCGTCGACCAGTAGTGAAACTATGTCCTTTGCCTATGCCCGACGCATAAGGCAAAATTTTCTTTTCTTTCTTAATTTTTTCTAAGTATTTTTTCTTTTCTTTTAATTTTAATTTACATGCATTATCTAATGCATATTTGGGTTAATGTTAAATTGTATCGTTTAATTGCTAATAGGCGAATATTATTTTTTTTTCCTTTCCTTTTCTCAACTAAGTAAAAACACACGTGTTTTGGCGGCCGGAAAATGTTGGTGCAAGCAAGAAATTTCCTAATTTTCATTTTCTTTTCCTTTTCTGCGCGTTAAAATAGTTTAAATTTTCGCGCTCTAAAATATGCATATGGGGTTTCACGGCACCGGACACGTGGAAGACAAGCAGCACCGCGATGAGTGCGCAAAGAACCACCGTCACAACAAGACACTAGCAAAATCACGTTCCCGAAAAAAGTGAATTTGAGGTGAAAAAACTGGACGTTTAAACGTCGACTGGAGCTGCAAGAGAGTCCGAGGTAGGTGCCTTTTCATATAAAATTCCATATGTATCGTAACTTTCCATTTTCAATCGTCAATATCGACAATTATTTTTAAATGTGCTTGTGAAGCCAATACCGGCGACCTATCGAAGGAAATTCCGTTATTTTTCAGCCCTTGCACGCACACAGTCAAATATTTTATTTTGAAGAAACCAGTTCCTGACAGCTTAAAAAACAATTGAAGTAGAATTATCGCTGCCATTTTTGTTACCGTGCAACTACCGCTTTAATTTTTTAAAAAGTCTGGTCATCATATGACACTTTTAACACTTGTAATTTTATGAAATTTTTCAATTAATGGGAATATATGCATAAAATAAACTTTTTTTTTTTACGGGTATGCGCACTCGCAAGGAGATCCCTATCACGCTCGAGAAGCGGCAAGTGCGCGGAAATGTTGGTGTGTGTTGGTTTTGAAACGGTTCAGGTTGTAACCTGCAGGGAAAACTGTCGCAGGGAGTTTATTCCACAGCGATGCTGTTCTCCAGAGATATGAATTCTGATATAATGAGGTTCTTGGTGCCTCTATTTTGACAATAAATTGATGGTTACCGTCTGTTTGACGTGTTCGCCTAGTAGGTGCTACTCCCGCGGGGATCATACGTGCTAACTCTTCAGAGCATTTTCCGTGATAATACCTGTAGAAGAGAGATAGATCGCCCACAGTTCTTCGATGTTCGAGACTATCCAAGCTACGGGTAAGTGCGGGGTCATTGATCAGCTTGATAGCTCGTTTTTGCACGGTGTTTAAAAGCATTAAGGTATGTTTGGGTGCCGCACTCCATATATATGATAACTATGATGTTTTGGTCGGAAAGCAACATTTAAAATTTCAAAATATTTTTTTTTTTCAAAAGCCATTTTTTTGGTAATTTGAGGTTGAAGAAAATATTTAAAAAATACTTACCTACTGTTATAGTATCCCATTTGAATAGTCAAAGTGGCCTCCACTCCTAACAGGGAACTCCAATTCTTAGCTTTTCCCTTTAGAGATGTTTCCAAAAGTAACATTGGCAACGTCTTATTTCCCACGCCTGCTTCTACGGTGACCACCAATGACGCCATTGATATGATGCACAGTTCTTGCAAGACCACCTTTTTGCTGACCATAAGCTCTTCGGTTGCTTCAACGGCGATGTCGCGTTTAAGGAACCAGAATTCATGTGTATTGAAATGTCTTTGGTTCCAGATTTCGCCAAAAGTGAACTGTTCCTCTTCTATCTCGTCTTCTTCTTTTACTCCTTGCGACATCGTAGTCAATACCTAATGATAAGTTTTTGCTATATAGGGCACTCTACAAAAACATCTGATTGATATCAATATGGCCGCTGGAGTCTGTCTCCATTTGAAAATGCAACTGGCTTGCGAGCAAAGCACGGCCTATGATGCTGAAGCTAAACCTTTATTTTCTATATTTATACCTATATTTGCATACATTTACTCTGACACTCAATCGGTACAGTGAGAGCGGGCGCAACTTTGCCAAAGTATAGGTATCTGGTAAGTGTGAGCTCTTTAGTTGTATTTTCAAATGGAGGTACCACTAAAGTATTTTTTCGTAAGGCGCAATGCTAATATAATTCAAAATTGTTCCAAAGAATGTGGCTATTATACCAGGTATACAATTTTCATTATTTTATCGAAATCAGAAGTGTGCGAGAAAAGGTATACAATTCAAAAGTACATGACAAGCATAGCCAGTCCCGCTTTACATATACGCAATGTCTTCGGTAACCGCCTTTACATTGAAAAAGCGTAGTTATCTATCTCTGCCCTGCAAACTTACTTTCTCTCTGACTCGAAGTTACTTGGTTTCTGAAGACAAACAAAACTCAATCACTCTCACATTTGTACTTCATGAAAACCCAGTGGGCCGGCCCACTAAGCACTCCCACGGCAGGCAATTTTCTTTTCTTAAGGAGTGTTTAATTTTGCCTGACACTCTTTGCCGAGCCCAGTGGTCTTTATCATCCTGACGCTATCTAGGCTTTTAGCACGGGACCATCTGCTTAACGTGACTTCAGAACCACAGCTTTGTATTGATCATTAGCTTTGCCTACTTCGATGATGCCCAAACTCCGCCCAAAGTATGCATCTCCCTTACCTCCGGTGATTCTATATTCATAAACGGATAGTGGGTTCGGCATGAGACTCGAACCCATCACCCTTTGATCGTAAACCAAATGCACTTCCACTGAACCATTAGGACCAGTAAAAAACAATAAGCTTAATGTCCTGTTGTTTTAGCTCTCTTGCACAACTGCAGATAACATTGTCTCTCTCAAACGGCAAGTAACTCCCTCTCTTATTCAAATATCCAATTTTCATCCGGTTAGACCGAGCGAAACAATGCTTATCTACGCTAATGTACGAGAGAGCTAAAGGAGCAGGACATTTGTCTATTAAATTGTAAGTTTAGAGCTAATAAGAATCAACCTAAAATCATAACAATTAATAATTGTTATTACTTTAGGTTGATTCTTATTTTTGTCATATTTAGAAAGGATTGCTGCATAAAATAACCACTATGCACAAACTCATCTCACTTATCTTTAAACTTAAAAACAACCCGCAGCAAATTCTCAGAATATTAATATTCCATATGTTTAATGCATTTCAGGAAACATAAAACGAATAGCCAAATACTATAATGTTAAAACAGTATTCATCGGGAAATACGACAAGGAGTTTTGTAACTAAGACAAAACCAGAAAATTGCTTAAAAAATAAGAAATGCATTTACCAACTCCCGTGTGAGTGTGATAAATCATAGGTAAGAGAAACAAAACGCCCTCTTCAGGTTAAAGGAACATAAAGAGTACGTAATTAAGGGATATTGAAAAATCGGACATATCAAGCTTGGTCAAATGATCAGAGGATTCAATGGTGTGAAGTTAAAGTTTTGTATAAGGAATTGCATTGGAGGAAACGAACGTTTAATAAGTCTGCATTTATATTGCAAAACAAAGCAGTTTTATAAACACCACTTCTTTCGAAAAACAAGCGTCTTTGAATTAAGAGGGTGGGTTGTTACACTTGACTGCATACAGCAAGTAGTATAAATAGTATCCTAAAGACTAGATTGTTTAGTTTACATTTTAGAGAAACTTACTAACCGAAACGTAATGTTTAAAATAAGCAAAGATAGTACGAAATGTTGTTGCTACTCAACCATTGTCTACAAGTTTCAAACAAAAATAGCCATTTTGTTTAATGTGTATCTTATTGCACTGTGGCACAATTTTGCATTACGCCTTAATGAAAAACGTTTCAGGTGATGGTGCCATTAGCCTAGTGCCCTTTAGGTTCTTCCTAAATCTCATGTTCAAAATAAGAGGCTGATTTTTTGCATTTTTTTCAGTTGTTCTTTTACAGCTCTTGCAGTTTTTTAGATATTTATTTTAAACTTGGAACCCAAATTAAGCTACATGTCTTACGAAATTGGACATTTAAAAAAATCCTCAAAAAAGTTTTTGTTCTATTGCAGTTTTTTCATATCTGCGCACAATACTATTGAGTAAAATATGGAAAACAATTTCCTGGCTGACAATTTAAAAAAATGAGAATTGAAACACATTATTCTGTCGCTAAAGAGTTCGTGCAATAATCTTTGACAGTGGGAAATAAGAATTTAGAGAGATCAGTTGGATGACGTGGTCGAGTTAATACCCTGAGAATTTCTCGTTCTTGTATTGAGACACCGCAGCCTGCATAGATGGAAGTTTTCCGAAAAATGTATGTATGGCTTCGGTAGTTCAGTGGTTAGAATGTTTGCCTAGATAGCAAGAGATCCCGGGTTCGATCCCCGGCCGAAGCAGAAAACTTTTTTCTTATTTTTCTTTCTTTAATTTCACTTGTTCTTTATAGTTTTAGGTCCTTGTATTATTTGCAATTTGATATTTGATAATTATATTGGCAATCGCCCATTTTGCGATCAGAAATTTTAACACACGAAAAAGTCATCTCATGCTTTCGGACGTTGATTCTTTACGTCTAATTTGAGTTATCATACCTTTGACAGCGGGAAAGAAGAATTTAGAGAGATCAGTTGGATGACTTGGTCGAGTTAATACCCTGAGAATTTCTCGTTCTTGTATTGAGACACCGCAGCCTGCATAGATGGAAGTTTTCCGAAAAATTTATGTATGGCTTCGGTAGTTCAGTGGTTAGAATGTTTGCCTAGATAGCAAGAGATCCCGGGTTCGATCCCTGGCCGAAGCAGAAAACTTTTTTCTTATTTTTCTTTCTTTAATTTCACTTGTGGCAACTAACCTTGTTAAGCAGTTCTATCGTTTGTGGTGAAACTCTAAGAATAACCTCTTCAATCATAAGTTCCACGTGGAGTCCTTTGTTCTCAGGAGTTGAGCCCGCCAGACTTATGGTGACTGGATGAAGGATACTGGCTTTAGTTTCTGCCCTCGTAGCAGGATTGTAATTGCAAGTGTATAGCTGCAGGTCTTTGATCAATCCATTCACTACCTGGCAGAAGAAATAAAATATTACAAAGGGTTTGATCATAAAGTCGTGATACAATATTAATACAGGGCTCCTAAATTAGGATTTAATTTAGAATACGATCTTTATAAGTCAAACAGAAATGCTTTGTGTGCGTTCTTTACTCCAGATTGCATTAAAGAAAATGTCTTTACTCTAATTGTAAAGTAATGATGACCCCGACTGCCAAAGCTAATTACAAATTTTTGTGATTATTTTTTTTTGTTTCCTCTCGCGATCATATCACACAACAGAAAAGTTAAAACCTCTATTTTGAGCAACTTCTCAACTATTAGCACAATTTTTGCGAAAACCGCCGAACTAAACCAAAAAAATTATGTAAAATTAAATACACTGGAGAAGCCTCGAAGCCTTTTATAGAGAGTGTCCCATTTAAAATGTTCCACCCGGGATTTTTCAAGAACTGCTGAAAATTTAAAAAAATGCCGATACACGTCGATTTTGTTTGCGAGGGGGACACTTTTTCGCGATTTTGCGAGATCTGTATCTATAAACCCTTAGCTGGGGCGCGTCTCACCCCTTGATTTTGAAAAGGGAAAGTGGGTCGAGTGATACCTTGTTGTAAAGGTCTTTTAATTCTTTATTCAGAGCTGATTTTATTTTTCATCTAGAACTAGTTTTGGAGTTATATGTCAGGAATGAAATTACCCCTGATTGTGCCACTGTATGAAACCATCTTGGAAAAACGAAAAACTCCAAAATATGGTTCTTTTGAGATAAGAAAGTGGTTCCGCCTCCTTCCAAAATGGTAAATAACTAGTTGCCGCCTACCACACAGCAAATGGTTTGGTAATGGTTGAAATATAATAAAAATATTAAAATGATAATTTATCAAAAATTAACTTTCCAGTGAAGATAAATTTAAGCTTAATAACCTCAAGACTCAAAACTGAACTACCCAATTGTCTCCTCAAAGTTACGGTTTTTATGCAAGGGAGGCTGGGACAAACCACCCTGGTGGGGAACCTATTATCCCCCCCTTTGGAGAGCTTGGGGGAACCAAGTCAATGGCCGTATCATTATAGTTAATGAGATAAACAAGAAAACCTAACCAAAAACAGAAAATAACATTTTTATTGACAACACTTTCTTGTCTCAAATTTTTTGATAGCCAATCACGTTAAAGGGAAAACCCTCTATCTACTTGATGCTGCCATGATACCATTACGACTCCCACTCTAGACTTTTCAATAGTTTTCCTGTCATCAAACCATTTGCTGTGTGGTAGGCGGCAAATAGTTATTTACCATTTTGTACCCTACTATGCCTTACAGCCCCACCCAACCTCCACCAAAACCAATAGCCAGACAGACATTTTCACAAAATTTGGTGGCTAGCTAGTTGACTGAAAGTTTTTCATGATGCCAAAAGTCTTCCATACCACAAAACAAGTTTTTTGTACGATCCCAAAATAAAAAAAAATCCATACCTAACATATCTCTATAATAAGCGACCTATCCCTCAAAAGCATAAAAAATTGGATATCCTGAACATAAAAAAAAAATTAATAACTATTTAGAATCTCGCAATTGAGTCAAGTGGATAAAGCAGAAAAAAAAGAATAAGAGGTCAGTAGAAACAAACCTGGTGCTCGCCAGTTGTTCTGAATTTCACCAAAATTTCACTGTTCAAGATCATAGCTTGAGTGTCGATACTGTCCATATGCTCGACCAGAATAATATCCGGCTTTTCTACTTTGAGGTTAAGTGTCATTTGAGGAGGAGGTTTGTTTTCTTGTGGTAAAACTTCGATTTGGACCGCTGAGAAGGCTTTGGACTTCCTGGTAGACCCGCTGTTGAGAGTTGTTTTAGATTTAGCCAACGCGGTATGACTTTTAGCGCTTAGACCCTTGGTGGGTTGCTGCGGATTAAATATTTCGGCTACTTTCATCAGATACTCTACTGACGCAATCAGGGTGAAACTGTAAATTCTGACGTCGGCAAATGTGTCATTATCGCGTTGCTGGAATGTGACATCTACCATGCTGCGTTGTTGCCCGCTTATCGAGTCGCTAGATTCCGCTTCATCGTCGTTTTGCGATCTATAAAAAATACAAAAAAATATCCTTTAAGCTTGGGGTTTTCTAATGCTTAGTTTACTTAACACGTTCACTACCCATGCCGACACACTGTCGGCGTAGGCCTTTCCATTTAATTGCCTATACGTACGTCTTAAAGGGTCTCTAAAAATAACTGCAACAAAAATAAATGAAACCAAACGTTTGCCTTGGATAAATTCAGGCTACTAATAATGGGTTCTCTCAGCGTCATCTCTTTTCTAAGCTTAAAAACACCCATTATCAGTTATCTTAAAATAAATACGTTTTAATTTCTTAAAAAAATTGCCAAGTAAGTGGCTACGTCAACACAAGATAATGGCTTTGTCTTTGAAAAGTTCCAAAATACAAAGAAATTTCTTAAATTTAAATCAAAAATAAAAATTTACCCCAATTGACAAGGTCACCTCACGGCATTGACAAATTTTATTAAAAGCGTCTACTTTTTTAATCCAAGCCATACGTTTGGGTTCTATTGAATCCAATATAACGGAACGCTTGCAACAGCCATTTTAAGAGATTAGTACGTCAAATACCATAGTTTGTTTTGTCATATCTATATCTTCATCTATCCCCTGGAGAAAAAAAAACGACAGACGGATACTAGAATCGTGGTAAATTATGTAAAAAAATTAAGTGAACTACGCTTAAACACAAAAACGAAGCTAGTTTGAGTATTGTGAAGCTACTTCATGCCATCAAAACAATATTCCGATATTTTAACATCATATTTTAGAAATAAAACAAGAAGATATTATTATTTTAGTATAAGAAATTAGAACAAATGCAATCCCATATCTCACTTGGGATTCAAATGACGGAAACTAAGTAGTTCGAGCTAATTCAAAGGTTAGTTTTCTCTTAACTACACTTATAGCAAAGCATGCAGATGACAATTTAAAGTTAAGAAGATGTATATGCTGATAAGTTCAGTTTGTTATCAACAATATCAGAAATTTTATAATGCTTATGGGTTCTACTGTTGAACGAAAGGAGGTAATGTTAGTTTTGCTTATGTTGAAGAAGAGAAGGTTACTATCGCACCATGTTCTTATTTTTTACACATCTGGAGAAACTATATTATGGATAGTTGCTTTAGGTCCTTCGTACTGGATCGTTGTATCATCTACAAATATAGTGCTTTTTCCATCTATATCCAGATATGCAAGATCATTAATATAAATTCTAAAAAGTGTGTCAAAGTACTGACCCTTGTGGGACGCCTCTTGATATAACTAGGATTTCAGACAGTTGGCCAAACTTCCTGGGTTCTTTCAGCAAGGTATCATTTCTTACAAGTTAAATGCAATATTTTTAGTACCATACGCAGTCGAACGCTTTTGAGAAGTCACAGAACACCGCTGCAACACACTCACATCTTTGATGCCGAGATATATAATCTCTTAAAACGAGAATAATACTTTGTTAGTTCCGAATGCTATTTTAATACCCTTTTTTACCCAAACTTTAATATTTTTATTCCTGATTTTGCGAAGTGGAAAAGATGTGCAAAAGTTGAGAGAACACACATTAAGCTGTATTGTATAATGGTCTGACATACCTGAAATGATTGTTGGAGCTTCTAATTCAGTATCGAGATTAAGGCAAGCATAATCTATCTATAATTGTGTACATTTATGTTAAATACAGTTACGAGATTAACCAAATCCTTTTTTCCTTCAAGTCTCCACCGAGAACAATTTTAGCATTTGTTGGAATATTACTTAATAAAAACTAACTAGAGTTTTTGTAAAAATTGCTAGGGGCTAGTCGATGGATTTGATTATAGCAGAGTGCCTAGATGTTATGAGATTAAATATCATAGAGAATCCAAACAATTTCTCTTCGATCAGAAAATTGTACTGATCTAAAGATATGATAAGTGGTCATTGTTTAGAAAGAAAGTCCCACCGCGTTCATAAGATTCACGACAAAATTTCGAGATCTCAGCGCCAGTGTTCGCAAGGAAGTAACATTTCAGGAACATTTAACTCTGTTAATAGGATATGAAATTCATTATGTTTATTCATTAGGTCTTGAGTATTAAAGATGCGAGCAGATATAATGTTTACATTTTGTATTTCCTTTATCCGTATACCTGTTCCCGTCTGGTCAGGTCTAAAAAATCCTGACTTTCACTTTGAGAACTCTCCACAACTTGCACAATAGTCTCTAATTGACTCGTTACCCCTAAGTAAGAAGAACTCAATTGGTTACCGCATTCTGACATAGCCGGTTGAATGAGCACAAGGAAGAGTTGCTCTTGCTCAAATGGATTGATATTGAGTGGAAGAGCGTGTTTCCTGCTAGGTAACAACCAGGCAGTGCGAACTCTGACCGTTGCCACATATCCTAGTTTTAGATATACGAAGCATATGTATTTATATTTTTTTTTGTGGCAATAAAAACATTAATTATTAATTATTATTATTATACTGGACTTTGTAAATAGGAAGGCCCAGTGAGCTACCTGAGCATCAAATGGAAGTGGGTCAAGGGACCTGGGACATACTAAAGATGGCCTTCTTTGGCCTGCTTGACCTCCTACACTACTTGGGGCTGTATACTACCCATTCTAAAAATGTCGGCTTTCTATTATGTCATTTATTTTAATACACTTTTGACAAGTAAACCGTAAGCAATAGTTTACTTGTTAGTCTGAATATTAAACAGTATCTAACCAGGCAAAATTTCTTCTCGTTTTCGTACTTACCTTTCAATTAGCCTTTTCAGCATTCCGCTTCTGCCTTTGCGCATGTCTTCAAGAATAATATTCACGAGAAGAACTGAAGTCACCAAAGATTGATCTGACATTATTCTTCCTTTGACGGCAAGCCCCTCTAACGAGAATTTGCCGAGGTGGTGGTCAGATCTGTATTCGGCATCAATCTAAAGGGTAAATATAATTAATAAGAATAGTAATATTCATTAATAGCTAACTAATAGCGAAAAAATTAAAAGAAATGCATCCAGAAAAAATAATTTGTAAGCATCTTGTCTTCTAAATTGTTTATATATCAACTAAGAAACGAGAAATTATTGATTAAGTTTTTACCAAGAAAAAGAAACAACATTAATAATCAACATTAAATATATATAGTTTCAAAATAACACTATAAACAAATTAATTTTTCTGGAAATAATTTAGGGAAGCATAGATTAAATAGTATTTATTTGGTTGTTCGAGAAGCAAAAAATATTAAAAGAGCAAAAACTGAAAAGAAGGAATTAAAATAAAATAAAACTTAAAACTAATGGGATGGGATCGAAAATAGCTGAAAAAAATAAAAACCTAAAGTTAGATCAAGAAGACCTTGTACATGCACGACAAAGCTTAGATGTTTTAAAAAGTCACAAAAAAAGCTGAAAAATATAAAAACCCAAAGAAAGAAAAAATTATTTAAATCAAAAGTAAAAACCTCAGGTTTGGGGATATTGTCCGTATACCAGCAAACTTAGTTGTTCCAAAAAGAGCAGAAGCAATAGAAGATAAGTCACAAAATGGTAGACCTGGTAAAAAGAATCTTCTACAACTCAGAAGCAAACAATAAAAACTGAGGATATAAATAAATATTATCCATAAAATTAAGTATTACAATAACCAAGACATGCAAAAGTTACGTACCCTTTTGGACGATCCGCTATACAAATTCAAGGTCAAATGTTCCATTGTAAAAGTAAATTTCAAGAAAATGGAAGGAGCTTCGGCTTCGATGACCGCTTTTTCAATGGATGGCCTAGCCCCCTCAAAGTCAACTGTAGTAGACGCATCTTTGATTACAATGGATGTTTTCGACATAAGCGCGTCGTCCTCTTCTTCGGTGACTTTTCCTGAAAAAGCAACGTTAAGTCATTGTAGGCTAGTATATTTTCGTACTCGAAAAAACTTGGGATATCTATATTTTAAACAGGCTAGCAAATTGGTACACCTCCTGATGTCAGACATAAAGCTCATATAGTTTGCCCAGTGGTACCTAAAAATAAATTTAGCAACATACCCGAAACTGTTTTTCTTCTGCATTTCCCACCCCCCATATTTTTATATTTGCCTATATTTTCTTGTTATGTTTCATAATTATATTTTTAGGTCTCGAAGAATGACGTCACAAGTAGCGCTAACCACGGGAACGCAAACGCTCTCCCGCTCTTTCCTTCTATGTTAATTGATAATAATTAACATCAAGAGAAAAAAAAGTAAGAATTTTTATAAGAAGAAAAAAGTAAGCGTGAAGACAAATATCATTTGAGGTAAATTATTAAAGACCTGTGCACAGTTTTCTCATCCCATGAAAACAAAATTACAAACATTGTCGTAATTTAGCCATTTCTAAATTTAGTATACATACCTTCAGCCAAATTTCCACTAAGAACCGCCATAATGGAAGTATAGTCAGATTGTGACATATGAAATCCAATGGTTTTTATTGTACCGCTTATGTCTAGATCTGGTATTGCTTTATACCTAAAAAATAGAAATATTCAAGTAATATTTTATTGTGACTTTACAATATGCCTTTACTTTGATTTTAACCATAATCTAAAAATGCATTGGTAAATATCCAATTATTAATCATGCCAGATTGCCCTCTAAAGCAAATTTGTATTACTTACCAACCAGTAGACAAATTCCTCTTGATATTGACACTGAAACAAACTTGTTCTAAAAGCTCGACTTCTTCAATTACCTCCTCTTTTGCGTCCACGTGAACTCTTGATGCCTTCATTTCTGTCAAAGAGACCTTCATGTCATCGACCACTGCGGAAAAGCCTTCCTATATCAAAAATTATTTTAACTAATTATGTGCTCCTTACCCAAGCATCCAGTTAAATTAGAAGGTTATAAGTAAGGAACACTGTTTCTGTGTCATTTTTGGGCAGAATTGGCAAGTACCATTTGAAAGTTATGTAAAAAGACCATCCTTTGTCCAATTGTTGTGAAATTATACGAAGTAATACAATTTTTACGTCCCTTTGAAATGGTACTGGCCGTTTTCACTAAAATTTTTTTAAAACTCAACAAAAAGACACTGATGATGTAGGAAAAATTGAAGAAACACGCCAACCCGTACTTGGCACAGGATAAGATTTACAGGGTGTAAACGGTATTACTCAATATTTTAATGAGTGATAGAGGAGGCCAAAATAAGAAAAAAGTTTAATAACATGGGGGTCATATATTAGTTGTTTTCGAAATATCATATCAAATCATTAAAGCTTAAAAAGTTTGGCAAGTTTGGCAACACCGCGCATTTCGCGCGAATTCTTTCAAAAGCAACAGTGGGTTTTGACTCATCGCCTATAATGTTAAAGGTTCATTGAATTATACCTATTTATGTGCAGTAGGTATCTTTGCATTAACTTTTTTGTGTTTTTATTCTTATGTGTTTAAACTGGCCAATTTTTAAAAACAAAATAGTTTGCTTAAAAGAACGACTCATATCAAACTTAATGTTGATCAGCAATATCAGCAGACACATAGGTAACTAAATACGAGCATTACAGTTTAATACAATTAATTAAAACCATTATTCTTTATAACCAAAACATAAAAAAAATGTTTCAAAATAAACTTGATAAACAAAGTTAGCTTGTACTTACCCAAAAAGTAGGCTTTATCGGCAGGTTGTACGAGCATCTGGTTTAATAAAGTTAAAACAATTATTTACCCGCAAAACGTGAAATTTTGTGGTGGAAATAGTGCATTTTAAACGAGTTTGGTTAGGTTCTCTTATTTTCTCTGAGCCATCTTTTTTTAAAACGCACTAATATTTGTATTATTTTTTATTGGAATTATCTTCCGATAAATTCTCGCAGCGGTATGAGGGCTTCGGTGAGCTTCACCATAAATAATTAGCATGTCAGCATAATCCTGGATTATGACCACCTTCAGAACGACACGAGACAGTGAGGCGACACGTGACTGCAGTCAAAAGTTTGAACTTGTCGGCTAATCTACAAAGGGATTTTCCTAGGTACAGATGTGTAGACAAAGGTAAAGGTCAAGTTCCGTGTGGACCAAAATGATGCGCTGATGCCGTTGACTTTTAAACTCACCAACTTTTAAGAAAACTTTTTTTTATTATTTAATAAACTTTTAGACCAAGCCTCATGGAACTTTTTTAGATCTATTGAATACTCCTGCAAAAAAATTATTAAGGTGGGACACGTAAAATATTTAGTATTTGAAAGATAATGGATTATAAATATTAAAACTTTGACATGATTTAGACAAAAATCAGTGATGTTATACGACCTTTTTTTCTTATTTTGGCCTCCTATATCAAGCATTAAAATTTTTTTATTCATACAATTTACACCATAAATATTTATTGTTTAAGCTCATCACACACAAAAATTCATAGCGCATAGCGTGGCATAGCATAAGCTCTGGCCAATCAGCTATCGTCCAGAAGACGTCATCTTGGTTTTGTATAGGAATTTCCACAAGGTTGAACTTTTTATGGAGAGTCCGTATGTTTTCTTATGGTTAGTCAATATGTATAATAATAATGTATCGAAATAAATCACGTAATCAACAAAACAAAGATGACAGGAAAATAAAATGACGACCTAACCTAAAAAAATCCCAGTATTTTTATTGTTTTTTTTAAGAAGTTTTTTATATTTTTTGTTAAGAGGTGAGGTGTGGAAAAGACCATTGAAGTCTCCAGTTGTCTGTCTATTTCTAAAGAGTGGCCGACACCACCACCTTCTTGTCCGCTAGGTACCTTATGTGCCGACGTTTTTTTAAATAAAGTACCCAAACCAGTGAGACAGCGGCATATAAGATAATTTCGTCGCTATTCATTTTAAAAAAATCACTGCACAAAAACAGACCAAAATAACAACAAATCGGAATTGACAAAAACACGTCCAAACGCCAAAACGCTTTTTATGCAATATTCGTGTGTGATGGATATGTCCATAAGACCAGCCATGCTATGCTATGCAGCACTATGCGCCATGCTATGCCCTATTCATTTTTATGTGTGATGGGCTTAACCAATACTGTATGCATGAATTGATCAATACGATGTGCAAAAATATTATTAAAACTTACCTGATTTTTAACGTCTAAAATCAAAAACTTGTTGGTAACAGATATGACACCTAAATCTGCATAAATGGCCTCGAAACTCTGCGAATCCAAAGGTACAATTATTTGCGGCGCCTTTAGGCGCACATGTAGTGATATTTTGGTGGCCTTTTGATAAGCGTCTTTCATGCTGTCTTTCGCCACTTGAGCGGCAGCTTCTGACGCTTCGGCAATCGCCTGTTGGGCCGCTTGGAATTGGTTTAAGAAGTTCTGAAAAAAAAATATGGTATGTCAACCAAGCGTTGCCAAAAGTCCTGATTTTTTCGGCAAGACTGGCAACATGATCGTGTTGTTTGAAAAAATTATGACTGTCAATTTTGAACGCAAGCACTTTTTGTTGGCTATAAGAAACTATTTATCTATCTATTAAGCCTTCTTCGATCCATCTTTGGACATAGGCCTCCTCCAATATCTTCCACTCTTCTTTGTTTGTCGCTGTATCTCATTTGGGGTCTTTCCCTACTTCTTTTATTTTGCCAAGGTCTCCAGTTTACAATACATCGATCGTCTTTCTGTCTGATATTATGACTGGCAAATTTACATTTCAATTTTGCGACTTCTGCTCTAATATCCCTTACTTTTGTTTTGTTTCTTATCCATTCATTCCTTTTACTATCTGTTAACTCTACATGTAAAATTTGTCTTTCCATTGATCTTTGATCTTTTGTTACCTTATCCATGTTTGATTTTGTAAGTGTCCAGGTCTGGGATTCATAGGTGAGTACAGAAAGGATACATTGGTTATACACTTTCGTTTTGAGGTACTGAGTATATTTGTTATTTTTTAATATGTAGCTTAATTTACCGAATGCTGCCCAGGCCAATCATACTAGTCTCTTGATTTCAGCTGTTTGGTTTTATATATTCCGCTACTTGATCTACTTTTTCTTGGTTTATTCTGATCATGATATCTTCATCTGTGTTTGTTAAGATTTTAGTTTTAGTGTAGTTCATATTCAAGCATATATTTTTAGCTGCTGTATCCAGTTCTTCCATAATTTTTATTAATTCTTCTTTCTTATCTGTTACTAAGGCGATATCGTCAGCATATCGTAAGAAACTATAAAAGGGAGGTAAACAATTCCGAAAAAGCGAAACACGTTTTTTTCCATTGACACCTACTTTACGTCTATGAGGGTGCTTAACTTCATCGACTACCCATTCTAAAAACATCCAATGCGTGCGTATAAGATGAGTAAGCAATGCATATAACAGCACAAGAATAACGCACGGCATAATCATTTTGGGGCTCTATTGTGCCAATTTTTTGATAAGTCGTAGAGCATTGAATTCTGAACAATCTCTAAATTGGACCAAATCTTGTAAGTAGTGTTTTAAAGGTATAAACATTGTAAGATGGACTTTTTTAAAACTTTTTTCGTAAAGATGATACTACATACTCATGTTTGGTTTTTAAAATAACGAAAAATAATTATATTCTTCAATCTTTGATCGACATATCAACGTATCTTAAGTCAGTCGTAAATTTTTATAGGTTATTGCAGCTTTCAAAAAAGTTTCACTATTGTTAAAGTGGAATTTCTGTCAATTGGACCGAATCTTGTAAGTATTGTGTTTTTAAGGTATATAGGTTAAAAGATGGACTTTTTTCGTAAAGATGATACTACATACTGATGTTTAGTTTCTAAAAGAACAACAAATAATTATATTGTATAATCTTTGGTCAGTCGCAAAATTTATATGTTATCGCAGCTTTCAAAAACGTTTCAAAATATTGTCACAGCAGACTTTCTATCAATATTTGAAAGGAGTAACATCAGTATATCGTATATTCTTCATTAAAAAAGTCGCAAAAAAGTGAATCTTATATCTTACAAACAGTAACGTAACAATATTTAGTCCAATTTAAAGGTTGTACAGAATTAAATGCTCTACGATATATACAGGGTGTTCAAAATTAAGTCGCTACTATTTCTACCTTCGTTATTTTTAGAGCTAGAGGGTCGGTTAAATTGGCAAAGTAGTATTTTTTTATCTGATAATGGTCTTAAAAAAAGGAAAGTGGAATAAGGCATTGTAAAGTATGGTAAAAAGTAAAATATTTAAGAATTTTCTTTCCATTGGCGTTACGGTATACCGGGTTTTTTTTAATCCACTGTTTTTCAGCGATTTCGAACATAATTTAAAAATATATCCCCCATAGAGGGTCAGAAGCCCCTAAGTTAGGTCTAGAACTGTAATTTTTTTAATTTCGGCAAAAAACACCCTTAAAAAATGGATGCTGATAAAATTTAGTAGTCGCACTCAAAAATACAGGATTAGAGCTTTAACTTGATGTATCGCTTATCTTTATCGTCCCAAAAATAGCACACCTACAGGGTGTCAAATTGGGGGTAGTTTCTAAAAAGTGAAATGATTTTTTTAATTAAACAATTTTTTTCGAAAAACTTGTAGAGGCCAATTTTGTAAAGATTAAATCTGCCTACAAAGAAATAGATATAGCTTCCTAGTTTGAATTCGTAGCTACAATTTCTGACTTTAGGAAAAATTTATGTTTTTGTTATATAAAACACATATTTCTGGACACCCAATATGAGATACGTCAAAATTAGTTATAAAAATTTTTATATCACGTGAAATTTCCAATCGTTTGATGTATGACATAGCTACATAGCTATATTAAGCCAACTAAGAGCAGCACTTACACTTTTTTCAAGTCAAAGAAAAATTGTTTGTTCGCAGCGGATTTTTTGCCTGACCTGGTCATCGCCCAAATGGGCGGTGGCAAAACAGCAGGCGTCCAAACAGTCGTCGCGAGAAAAGTGGGTGCCAAGGCATTATTATTTTTTGTTGTTTATCAATCAAATCAATCAATCAAAATCAAAATGGTTTTTATTTTTACAGATTTCTACTAAATTACAAAGGTTTACAAAATCTGAGAAACAGGTGAAAGTCCAGGTCACTCATAAATCAAAATTTCAAGAAAAATCAAGCCCAAAAGAGCACACACTTAAAAAAAGTACAAAGTACAATATCAAAAAAGTCAAACAACACTTAATTTACATGAAACACAGCTTAAAACACACTTATAAGGTTAGGCACCGATGGCAACTTTTTTTTTTAAGGCAAGAGGTCGACGCTCAAATTGATAGCGCTCAAAAGGTCTGCGCCTAAATGGATAGTTGTCCAACCAGTAGGTACTTAAACGGTCAGCCGTGAGCGTTGCCTTCAAATTATACCTACGCAGCACTTCGCATATAATGCAGTGCCGTGTGGTTGTCACCGCGCATGAAAATTTTAAAGAATTATATACTTATAAGCACATGAGTTAACAAAGTATAAAAGGTAACTTTAAAGGAGTAAAGTCAACCACGGATCCCGTTGTTTCGGAAAAAGGCATTTCCATTCTCAGAGTGGTTTGCCTGACTACAGTAAATCAAACTGACTACAAGATACAAGGTAAATCAATAAGAATGAAAAATAGGTTGAATCGTCCTGCCATAAACTGCCTTGGTTCGCTGTCGTTTTACTCGTTGAATAAATAAATAGGTTTTACCAAAAAGACCACTGCAAACAAAAAAAATTCTTTGCTATGTAGCTGCGTCGCACAGCAATATCCAATATCGATGTATCTCATATTGGTTTTCCAGACATCTATGTTTTACATAACAAAGACATATAGATTTTTCCTAAAGTTACAAATTGAAGCTTTCCTGGACAGCTAATTCACTAGGAAGATAATTTATATATTTTTTTGTAGGTAGTTTTAATCTCTAAAAGATTGGTCTCTACAAGTAATTTCTCTACAAGTAATTTGAAAAACTTATGGTTTTTAATAAAATAATTGTTTAATTAAAAAAATCATTCAACTTTTAAGAAACTACTGACACGATATAGATGAGCGATACACCAAATTAAAGCCTAATCCTGGTCTTTTGAATGCGCCTACGAAATTTTATCAGCATCAATTCTGCATTTTGCAGAAATTTCAAAAACACATGTCTCTAGACTTAATTTGGGGTTGCTGACCCCCCTATGGGGGGTAGATAATTAAATTATATTCGAAAATGCTGAAAAATAGTGGATTAAAAAAATCCAAAATGAAACAAACCCGAGTTTGCGTTTTTTGAAAAAGCAACCCTGCAGGGTGGTTCTGCACCATATGCCAGATCTCCATTATAGAAATTGGTATTATACGAGTTTTTCTAAATATTTTGATGTGTCACGCAATATTGTCAGGATAGAAAATAATGTCCTATTAACTAAATGGCACAAGTTATAAGCAAGTGCACATTAACCCTAAACATTCTAAGGAAATGAACTTCTATATATAGTTCAACTTGTATGAAAACGTTTCATAAACTGTATACGGAACAAAAATCATAAGCGATTGACCGGTCATCGATGATGTTTATGAACCTCCTGTAAGCGGACACTTACGGTTTCGTCGATTTTGTCCGCTTATTGGAGGTGTCCGCTTATGAGAGAGAACTGCAAAATTTTAATATATATTTGTTAACAATTTCCGCTGCTTGAGTTTTTCCGATATTAAATTTGTTAGCGATCTTTCGTGCTAATAGATGTTCCTTCTTCGAAACGTTAACATCTTCCATTTTTTCACATAAACTAAAAAGTTTTTTACTAGGCGCCATTTCAAAGAGATCTATTACTACCCAACTGAACAATGAAAATAAAACACAGCAGTCCCGCCGAAAAAAATTATGTTTTAAATACGTCAGAAGTATTTAGTTTCCGCATTAAAAATTCCCCGGCTGCAAGGTGCGTTGTTGCCAATATACTACATAATATTTATGCCCATGTCGTGCAGCGTTCCGTCCCGTTTTCAGAGAATCGCGTCCGGTTAAGGAAGGTTTAATAGTAATATAAGTATTGTTAATAAAAACATAAACCTAACTTAAACTGTGTTACGTCACGCTAAAACTCCCTCGTGACAATATTGTATCACAAATAGGAAAGCTGGAGCTGAAAACGGTCTATTTCTATTTCCAAACTGATAGGCGTTCCAGTAAATAAATCATTTCATGGTTTTTTACTTACCAACATATTTGAAATAAACCAATTCACAAAAACTATCCTTATTGCGCCCATTTTAACATGGACATCCATGTCAGGCTTCTGCGATTCCCTTCCCTCCAGGTTATTCATCGTTAGAATCAGATCAATGGCGCCGCGTTCCTCAAGGGTTGTTAGAATCTAAGCCAAATACAAAATCAGAGTTAAATAAGAAACTAATAATACAGCTTGTTATACAGGGTGTTCTCAAATTTGAGTCCTTTATTTTAACAGGTTGTAGAACTCGTAAAAGTAGGTAATTATACCAACAATCATATATATAAAAATTGCAGAATAAAGAAGTTATTAACAATTCGAAATTGTTATTTTTACCTTCCTAGCCCGCATAGCAATAACTAGAGAATTTTTTTTTGAGATAACGCCAAAAATGTGTTATTTGTATGTATTTTGACCTATCCTAGCAATATCGTCGTGATGTCTGTCTGTGTGTGTGTCTATGCGTATATTATTTCTGTCCGTAACACGATAGCTCCTAAACCTCTAAACTGATTTTCACAAAATTTTCAGGTAAAATAGTGTTCGACACCCTTACGAGCTGATTACATTTTGGTCAAAAACCATTAATGCTAATGACAGTTTTTTGACAATTAAAAACTTACAAAAATGCTAACTTTTTGACGGAGCATCGTATCAATACACTGTTTTCGGAATATATTAGACTATATTTTGCTCAATAATTCGTGTTATAACCAAAAACTTCGTAGGAGCTTTAGAGATGTTTACAAAAAACTGTTTTCCAGGCTAATATATTATCATAGCTTCACTTGAAATGTGATAATAGGCTAGCTAGGAATCTGTCAGATCCGTCATTTATTTCCGATTTTTTTCTGTGGGGCTATTTAAAACAGTTGGTTTATCACGATGGAGAAGTAAATACTGTGCAAGAACTACAACAGCGCATCGAAAACGCTTGTGATGTGCTTTGTGGACAATCGGATTTTATTTGTGAAGCGTGTAGTGACTCATGGATACGCCGAGCAAGACTTTGCGCAAACCGAACAAATTGTGATAATTTTAAACAATTCTTGTAACATCGGGATGCATTTTACCAGTCAGCATGGATTTATTGTGGTAGTTTCCTTTGTATTTGTAGATGTCGCCGCTTATGTGAAAGTATCCGGTAAAGCAGGCATTATTTATTTATTTCTCTTACCAACATCGCAAGAGATTCATATACCGTCTCTGTAGCTTTACAGAAGTGTCATCTTGACCATGCAGTGTTCTGAAGAGTCCCTTAAGAGCAAAACACTTAATAGGTGTCCATTAGATCTTGGACCCCCGTGGGTGTGTACAGCTTTCGAGCTGCCCACGGAAAAATACAAGAGAAACAAAATCTTTCTATGTCCTCTTAGCCACGAAAAACTGTTGTTTTTTATTCACGGGTACTAAACTTCACGTATGTAGTATTTTTGGCTTACCCTCCGCTGACTCGACATAAAACGTTGCGAAGGCGGAAAAAATGCAAAATACATTAACTGAGGAACAAATTATGTCACGGTCATGAGTAATGTTTTTCGTATTATCTGCCTGCCTTTTATTTTTACTCTGGTAGTTTCTTTTGTATTTGTGGATGTCGCCACTTATGTGAAAGTATACGGTAATGCAGGGATTACATCGTAAGATGAGATTCATATATCGTCTCGGTTCGGTTCGGTTCGGTTCATATTTAAGCTTTCCAAAAGTGTCACATTGACCATGCAGTGTTCTGAAGAGTCTCTCAAGAACGAAACAGTTAACTGTCAACACTTAATAGGTGTCCATTAGAGCTTGGACCCCCTGTGGGTGTACAGCTTTCGAGCTGCCCACGGAGAAATACAAGAGAAACAAAATCTTTCTATGCCCGCTTAGCCACGAAAAATTGTTGTTGTAAAAACAATACGCAGTAGTAATATGAACAGCTAAATAAAAGTAAAAAAATCACCCCCAACTGAATAAGGACTAAAATAAAAAAATACTCTGCCAATCTATGGGCACCTAAGCTCACACTAGGTACTATAGTTATAGTGTGTGCTAATATAATCAAAAACTGAAATATATTTTATGCAACTCCAGACTCAATTACCTTTCGTTTGATACCACACAAGCCATGTTTTGACTTAAACTCAAATTTTTTTAATCTACCCCCCACCCTTTTGAAAAAAACTAAAATGTATTTTGTTTAACTCCAGACTCAATTACCTTTCGTTTGATATCACACACGCCATATTTTCACTTAAACTCTAATTTTTGACATCTACCCCCACCCTTTTTTTAAAAATAAACTAAAATTATTTGTTTATAACTCCAGACTTAATTACCTTTCGTTTGATATCACACACGCCATATTTTCACATTAACTCTAATTTTTGGAATCTACCCCCACCCTTTTATTTGGCTTGCGTTCGGTGGATTTTGTTCATTTTTAAATGGGACCATCACGGCCCAAGACCAATTTTTAAGGGAAAAAACTATCTAAAGGAAATTAGAGACCTTATATTGGAAAAAAGGAAACTAAGAAGAAAGTGGCAACAAAGCCGTGATCCTCGGGACAAAACAAATCTCAACAACATGACGCAGCGCATTAGGCGAGAAATTCTAGTAATAAAAAATGAATCTATTAACCATTTTCTTAATGAGCTTACAGATGATAAAAATACCGACTATTCCCTTTGGAAAGCAACCAAAGATTTTAAAAGACCAATTATCCAAATTCCACCCATACGAAAATCTAACAACCAGTGGGCAAGGAGTAACGAAGAAAAAGCAGATATTTTTGCAAGTCATTTAGAAAAAACATTTCAGCCCCACGAAGCACCAGATGAACACTTTCATTTAAATGAACCCCATCAAATCGAGGACCATATTAAGCTTACATCACCAAAAGAAATATTAACAGAAATCAAAAATATTAATTCGAAAAAAGCCCCAGGGTATGATCTTATTAACGGGGTAGTCATAAAACAACTCCCCAGAAAAGCTATCGTAAAACTATGCAACCTAATTAATGCGTCTTTTAGGCTTAGGTACGTACCTAAACTGTGGAAAGTTGCAGAAGTTATCATGATTCCAAAACCGGGAAAACCACTCCATGACGTGTCATCTTACAGGCCAATATCTTTGCTGCCAATTATATCCAAGCTCTATGAAAAATTATTGCTTAAAAGAATAAAACCCATCATAGAAAGACAAGAAATTATTCCATCTCATCAATTTGGTTTTCGAGACAAGCATTCCACGATAGATCAAGTACACAGAATTACTAATATAATAGAAAAAGCACTAGAAGAGGGAAAAGTTTGTTCTGCAGTTTTTCTAGATGTAGCACAAGCATTTGACAAAGTGTGGCATGAAGGCCTTAATTTTAAACTAAAAAGGTTTCTGCCAAAACAGTATTCGGATATTTTGGAATCATACATATCTGATAGACATTTTAGAGTAAAACAGGAAGACTCATACTCAAATTTAAGAGAAATTCAAGCAGGCGTGCCCCAGGGTAGCGTACTAGGCCCTTATCTATACTTATTATTCACTTGTGATATCCCAAAGCCAGAAAATTGTCACTTAGCAACATTTGCCGATGATACTGGTTTATTGACGGTAGAAAAATCTATTGAAAAATGCATAGAGAAACTTCAGGATGCAGTCACCCAAATTCACAGTTGGACCACAAAGTGGCGAATAAAATTAAATGAAACCAAATCAATTCATGTTGATTTTACAAACAAAAATATAAATCACATACAAATAACAATTAACAACATTCCAGTACCATATTCGAATCAGGCAAAATATCTAGGTATGACACTTGATACCAAATTGCGCTGGAAAGCACATGTTAAGAAAAAAAAAGAAGAACTTGAGATAAGGTATAGAAAAATGAACTGGCTAATTGGAAGGAAGTCCAATTTAACAATTCATAATAAGTTACTGCTTTATAGACAAATACTGAAACCAGTATGGACATATGGTATTCAACTATGGGGTTGTGCTAAAGAGAGTAACATTCTAGTTGTACAGAGATTTCAAAATAAAGTATTAAGAAACATTGTGAATGCACCTTGGTACGTTCGAAATAGTGACCTTCATCGAGATCTAAAAATCGAAACTGTAGCAGAGACTATAAAAAAGTACGCAAAAAGCCATGAAGATAGACTCCATCGGCATGTGAATGTGGAAGCAATTCAGCTTCTAGACAATACTATGCTAGTTCGACGACTAAAAAGAGTGAAGCCGTTTGAGCTAGTAAACTAAGTGAATTACACATAAAACAAAATAATGCTATAAACACAACACAATTGTGAGTTACAGACTAAACAAAGCGGGGAGAACTGTTGAGTGAACCCTAAGTTTAAATCTGACTTTTCTAGTAAATTAAGTTAAAACAAAATTGCTAATTAGTCTTACTGACTAGATTGTAATAAAAAAAAAACACAGTGTGTTTGACAAATAAAAAAAAAAAAAAAAAAAAAAAACGGCCCAAGACCCAACTTAGGTACCAAATTTCATTAAAATCGGACAAGCGGTTTTTGAGTTATGCGGGTTGGTCGTTACAGACAGACAGACAGACAGACATACAGACAGACAGCAAAACAAAAAAGTTTCATAATCATCTGAAACGCAAAGATATATAAAAATTTTTGAAATCGGAGCAACTTTTTTTTTCTCGAAAAAATTAGGATCACCGTAGCTCACACTACTTACAGTAGTAGTGTGAGCTAAAATTATAAATCTATAAAAAAAATATTTATCTACAAGATCTTTTTTGTATGTACTGTATTTTTACATGCCAATATTGTCTGTCATAAAAATACACCTATGCCTTCTTTATAAATTTTGCTAATTTAGTACCAAGAGTTTCAAAGTTACACCAAAGTTTCTTCAGCAAAATATGGAATAAATTTTAAAAAGTTTTGTTCTAGTTAAAACTGAGCCAACTTAAATACATAATCAGTCTTTTAAATAAGTATATATGTTTGCAAACGCTTAATTATTGACCTACAAAGCGTTGAGATTTTAAGATTTAGTGCTATACCGTTTGGTGTAAGACACACCTAGGACATTTTTTACAGCCAACGAAGCGAAAAATAGTTTTCTGAATAAATTTTCCATGATTTAAAGATAGGCTTGTTATACACGGTTGAAAACTCCTTTTTTCCTGTATAATAACGTATAAATTAAATCTGGCGACCCTAACTAATACCAAAGTGACTATTTCAATTTTTCGAAAAACCAAATTTTTAGTTAAACACCGAGGAGAATTTAGTGGCATAAGGGCAAGGAAAAATAAGAAAAATAAGATAAAAAGATTTACCTCAGGCTGGGATCGAACCAGCGACCTTTCGCTATCTAGGCGAACGCTCTACCACTAAAGGTGTCAGACGTGGAATTTCCAACAAACAATATCAAGCCAAACTTAAAATCACAAAGGTTGCAACCTTTGCAACGTTTTAGTTTTTGCTTGTTGTTTTTAAAACCCTAGCTTGGAATAGCGCAAATTTTTTCTCATTTAACCGAAATTGTATCTTTTTCCGTTTCCAAAATCCCCATGTAGTTACTTTTATCTGGGACACCCTGTACAAAAAATCGCATTTACTATAAAATAATTTTAATTTGAAACCCAACATCTTTTTACCAAATACATTCTAGGAAAGCTCTTACCATATTGTGCTTAGTTTCTGTATTCAGATCCATAACAGCCATATCTCCAAGTTTGGCTGTAACCTCCGTGCAAGCCGTTTTGATTACTACCTAAAATTAAAATTATTAAATTAAATTTTGTAGTTTTGTAGTGTTAAACTTACGTAGTAAATTTAAGTTTAGTCTATTATATGGGGGTACTTTAACGCCCGTAATGATTAAATATGGTTTTATCAATAATATCAAAAATTTTAGAAAAATTATTGCTTAAAAAAGTTTTAGATTTTCTAGAAAAGAATAAGATATTGTTTAATGGGCAGTACAGCTTTCGTGAATCCAGAGACACAGAAACTGCTGCATTGGATATTGTATCAGATATTCAACTAAAAATCGATCAAAATGCTAAAGGCTCTGTTTACTATCACTGGATTTATGTAAAGCATTTGATACTCTTAATCATAATATTTTACTAAAAATCTAATGGAATTATGGTTTAAGAGGCAACATTAATATTTGGTTAAAAAAATACTTGGAAAATAGAAAACAATATGTCAAAATTAATAACAGTTATAGTTGCAAAAAAATTGTTACATGTGGTGTACCTTAGGGTTCGGTATTAGGTCCCATTTTATTTTTACTATAAATAAATTAGATATCTAAATTAAAATTAATAGGTAAAATTAAATTGATTGCGGATGATACTACATTAATTTATTTTGAAAACAGCTTTGCTTAAATAAAATTAAACATTTTGCAAGATATGAAAATTCTAAAGAAATGGCTTATTTCAAATAAATTAACAATTAATTTTGACAAATCCTCTTACATATTTCTGAATAAAAGTCAAAAAACATATCAATGTGAACCAATTAAGTTTGAATCCAACCTTATAAAATATACTAAATGCACAAAATTTTTAGGACTGTTTATGGACAAAAACTTGACTTGAAAAAATCGCATAGAATATTTACGAAAATCATTATCTACCCTAGTAGGGGTTTTGTATAAAATTCGGTATCTTATTCCTCTATCTCGTCTTATAAATATTTGCCCTATTTTATTCCAAATCTAATATAAATCCTTTGGAAAAATTGAAAAAACACAATCATAAAATGCGTACTAATATAAACTTCCATTTTTAGAACCAACTATCAATTTTTATACACCACTTGGATATCTTAATTTAGAAAATTTATATATAGTAAAGACATGTATTTTTATATACTCTTTAATAATTAATATTATGCATACACATACACTATGCACCAAACAATACAATTTAAAAGTAACATTTAAAAGTTAAATAAAGGCATATTAGATTACAACAACTTACCAGAGTCAGTTAAAAATATACCAACAATCCAAAGATTTAAAACAAATATAAAGACACATTTTTTGGAAGAATAATAAAAGAATAATAATAACATTGGCGTTAATAGTTATTTATACTATATGATTTTTTTAACTATTTAATGTATTTATTAAAGTCTTACTTATTTTTTAATATCTTTTTTTCAGTGAAATTGTTTCCCCGTAATAAACATTTAAGTTTGTTGGGAAGTAAAAGGTTATTAAATCAAAAATAAATACTTTTGTTATAAACTGTTTAGGAATACATCTCAACTGATATTTTTTTTTATTGTCAAAAGTTAAAGATATTGTTACAAATTTAAGTTATTTAAATTTTATAATTCGAATTTATTTAGGTTTAGTGTAGTATTAGGTTGATTTATCTTAAGGTTGTATTCTTAGTCTAGGTTTTAGTTGCGTTATCTGTGACTTGCGGTCGCAATAATACAAGAACTTTCCGGACGTCGAAGGCTGCCGGAAAGTTCGAGAGAGATGGACGATCCTATATTTGGGCCGGGGTCGCGCACCAGGAGTCAGTCAGAGATAACCAATGGTAGTGATCGCTAGATGTTAACGCGAAGTTAATAGGCGTATTAAAGTAGTGAATTATTAGCAAGTTATTAGTAAGTTTAAGTGCGTGTTTTTGTACATAATTTGTCGGAATAAATTTACGTATCGTTTTCAACAATTGCGAGTTTTAATTGTTGTGGAGAACCCGTAACAATTGGTGTCAGAAGTGAGATTAAAAGAAATAAATAGTGCAAAGACTATCCTTACACAGTACCACCGGCTAGGACAATTAAAAAGAAGAACAGTAAGTGATTTTGCCAGAATATTCGGAACTGAATAGTACAAAGACCACCGGATAGGACAATTGGACAGAAAAACAGTAAGTGATTTTTCCAGAATATTCGAAGAAGTTCGATATTGTTTTATTCAAAAACCAAAAGAGATATTTAAGAACCGACTTCGACATTAACTTTATAGTCCAAAAATTGATAATTAGAGATTTTCTAGAATATTCTATCACTTTCTACGACGCTCTATTCAAAAACCAGAAGAAATATCCAAAAAAGCCACTTCGACATTAGCTTAGTAATTTCAAAAGTAAGAACTAAAAAGAATTTCTAGAAGATTCTATAACATTCTACGACGTTCTATTCAAAAACTAGAAGAGATATACAAATACCGACTTCGACATTAGTTTAGTTATTTCAAAAGTAAGAATTAGAAAGAATTTCTAGAATATTCCATAACATTCTACGACGGTCTATTCGAGAACCAAAAGAGATAATCAAAAAGTGACTTCTACATTTGCCTAGTAGCAGAAAAAGTAGCATTTACCAGTATATTAGAATTGGAAGAGATATTGAAAAACCTACTTCGACATTCGCTTTGTAGCCCTAAAATACACGTTTTAAGTGATTTATCACGAAGTTGATGCTTACTAGACAAAGATTGGCCAAGATGGAAGATTTAACTAAAATGATGCAAGCTCTAGCAGCTCAAAACCAGGGCGATATGAAACACACCATGGATGACATGAAACAGACCATTGAACAAAACCAGAACGACATGCAGGAAAACTTTGACCAAATAAAGAGCAACTCCGAACAGCTGAGAGAAGAGTTTAAGACTGCAACCGAAGATCTTAAGGAAGAAATAACTGAAAGAATGCATAGTGTGGAACAAAAGGTACAAAATAAATTGCAGAATGTAGAAGAAAAGGTACATAATATTGAAGAAAAGGTACAGAATGTTAGGGAAGAAGTTTTTCAAACCATGGAAGAAAAATTCCGGGACGTGTCAAAACAGCTTATACAGCTCCAAAAAGAACACAACAAAATGAAAGCTCAGGGATGTGTTGTGAATTCCAACCAAAACATTAAGCCTTCAAATTTTGATGGAACGTCTTCCTGGTCTACCTACAAACAACAATTTAAAGCTGCCGCCGCTGCAAATAGTTGGAACGATGACGAAAAAGCTAGAGCTTTGTTAGTAGCTCTACGAGAACCTGCTCTTGAACTTTTACGGTCTATTCCAGCGGAACAAAAACAGAGTTACAATGCTTTAGTGGCAGCTTTAGAAAGAAGATATGGAGATCCCTTTACGGTAGATCGCTTTATTAACGGCTTGCGAGACACGGACTTAGCAAAGGTACTTCGTCGAGAACGCTTCCATAACAGCAGTGAAGTGTTGATTCGAGCCCTTGAAATTGAATCATCAAATAATATGTCCAGGCCAAAAGTAAGAGCTGTTTCAATTCAGGAGGGAGAAGAAATGAGCACTGGAGAGGAGGTCAACTTAAAAACGCTAAACCAACTGTTTCAGTCACTGATAGAGAAGATTGATTCTTTGAAAGAAAGCAGACGATCCCCTCCAAATGTAAAGTGTTTCAGATGCGGACGTACAGGGCATATTCAACGCGATTGTCGTGTCCAAATGAGGTCTCGCTCACCATCTACTGGGACAGAGTACCGAAGAAGAGATCAGGAAAAACTAAAACTAGTCAACGCAGAGGGGCGGGTGTTGGCTAATGGGAATTTAGCCCCCAAAATTTACTCTATCAAGAGCTTAAAACATACTGCTGACAGTCTTAACATCGACGGACTTATTAATGGAAGAAAAGTTAATATAACAGTAGACACTGGTGCTGCCATATCATTGCTTAAGTTCAAAATTGCAACGAGATATAAAATTCGACCAACAGAAAAGAAAATAACACTCAAGACTGTGACTGGAGAATCCGCCGACGTGTTGGGGCAGACAGACATAGACCTACAGCTGGGGAGGTTGAAGATTCGCCACTCGGTATTAGTTGCAGACATAGAAGACGAATTTATTTTGGGAATGGACCTGATAAGTAAACATGGATTTGCGTTTGATAATAAACTTAATACCCTAAGATTTGGGAACGAAGAGTTCATTTTGTCAAATAGTCACATCAATAAAGAACCAATAAAGGTGGTGGCAGTATGCACAACAAGACTAGTAGGTAACAGTGAGACCATAATTTTTGGGAGGCTAGAAATTAAAACATCAAGCTGCGTCGGACTCATAAGCCAACAAAACACACCCAACACCTACCTCGTTGCAAAATCATTAGTTCAAACCGATAAAGACATCCCGATTAGAGTCGCCAATATTTTCCCAAATAGTATCAAAATTAATAAGGGGGAGGTGGTAGCATTATTTGAACCAGTACAGAAAGTAACAAGATGTGAAGAGCCAACTTCCGAGGATACAAGCAAGTTACCAATGGACGTACTTCAGCAATTTGAGTTAACTTGGCAACATCTCACTCCAGAAGAATTTAGTAAAGCGAGAGAGTTTATAGAAGAACAAAGTAATATCTTCGAAACTAGGAGTAGTTCGGGACGCACAAACCTTATTCAACATGCTATCAACACTGGCGATGCCCATCGATAAGACAGCCCCCAAGAAGACTACCAATGGCCAAGCAAGAAGAAGTTCACAATCTCATTAATAAAATGCTCAGCGACGGTGTTATTGAAGAGTCATTAAGTCCTTGGTCATCTCCTGTGGTGTTGGTCTCTAAAAAGGATGGAAGTACTAGATTTTGTGTCGACTACAGGAAACGATGTGACCAAGAAAGATAGTTACCCACTGCCAAGAATAGATGACACATTAACAACGTTGGCAGGATCATATTGGTTTTCTACTCTTGACCTGAAAAGTGGGTATTGGCAAGTAGGAATCTTTGAAAGAGATAAAGGGAAGACTGCATTCTCTGCTGGAAGTGGACTTTATCAGTTTAATGTGATGCCATTTGGCCTATGCAATGCCCCAGCTACATTCGAAAGACTAATGGAAGTCGTTCTACGAGGCCTTACTTGGAAAACCTGCCTAGTCTCGTTCTACGAGGCCTTACTTGGAAAACCTGCCTAGTCTATTTGGATGATGTCATAGTAATGGGGAAATCATTTCAAGATCATCTAGATAAATTACGAGAAGTATTCTCAAGAATCAGGAACGCAAATCGTAAATTGAACTCAAAGAAATGTTTTCTGTTCCAAGAAAAAGTTGAGTTCCTGGGTCACGTCGTTTCCCGAGAAGGCATCCATACCGACGAAAAGAAGTTACAAGCAATAAAAGAATGGCCTCAACCTCGTGACAAACATGAATTGAGAAGCTTTTTGGGTCTGTGTACATACTACAGACGATTTGTAGAAGAATTCGCCAAAATAGCGTCTCCATTACATAGACTTACAGAAGATAAAGCTTCTTACAGATGGAATACTGAATGTGACCAAGCATTTAGAAGACTGAAGGCAGCATTATGTTCTAGTCCGATTCTCGCATATCCTATTCCAAAAGGTAAATTCATATTAGATACTGATGCAAGCAACGATGGCATAGGAGCAGTACTCTTCCAAGTACAAGATGGAGAAGAACGGGTCATCGAATTTTTCAGCAAAAAGCTATCCAAACCAGAGAGAAATTATTGTGTTACCAGAAAGGAGCTCCTAGCCATCATTAAATCCGTAGATCACTTTCACAAATATCTCTATGGACAAGAGCTTCTGATTAGAACGGATCATGCTGCGTTACAGTGGCTCATGAAAATGAGACAACCTGAGGGGCAAGTCGCGAGATGGATAGAAAAGCTACAACAATACCATTATCAAATTAAGCACCGAGCGGGAAGGGTGCATAATAATGCGGATGCATTGTCCAGAAGACCTTGCCCTGAGGATTGTAAACATTGCAGCAAAATTAACCAGAAAGAAGGAATTACCTACGTGCGCCAGATAAAGTTAGAACCAGATGAAGAATGGATGTCGGCTTCGATTAGAACCACACAACTTAACGACAAAGATGTAGGATCTATCTTGCGATTGAAAGAAGATAACAAGCCACGACCATCATGGCAAGATATCGCAAACCAAGGGGTGATATTCAAATCACTGTGGGCACAATGGGATTCACTGATAGTAAAGGAAAACATCCTTAAACATGCCTGGGAAAGTGCCGATGGCCTTACTGTGGTTAATCAAGTAGTGGTTCCTAGGAGCATGGTAGACAATATAGTGGCCGAATGCCATGGTGGAAATTCAGGCGCGCACCTACGCATAAATAAAACCATGGACAAAATTCGAAACCGATTTTATTGGGTCAATTACTTTCAAGATGTGAAAAACTGGTGCCGCCGATGTTCGACTTGTGCAGCCAGCCAAGGTCCCAAAACAAGGTCCAGAGGTCAAATGAAACAATATAACGTAGGTCTGCCATTCAAACGCATTGCTATTGATGTGGCCGGACCGTTTCCAGAAACTAAAAAGGGCAACAAATACATCCTTGTTGTCATGGATTACTTTAGCAAATGGCCAGAAGTTTTTGCTTTGCCTAACCAAGAGGCCGCTACAGTTGCAGAAGTTCTGGTAAATGATGTTTTCAGCCGATTTGGCATTCCTTTGGAACTACATTCAGATCAAGGAAGAAACTTTGAATCAAAGCTCTTCCAGAATCTGTGACCTTTTAGGAATACATAAAACACGGACTACGGCTTTACATCCGCAGTCAGATGGCATGGTTGAAAGATTTCATAAAACAATAGAAGAACATCTGTGCAAAGTTGTTGATGAGCACCAAACAGATTGGGACCAATATATTCCATTGTTTTTGATGGCCTATAGAACCGCCATTCACAATACGACAGGAGCTACTCCATCTAGTATCCTGTTTGGTAGAGAACTGCGTTTACCATGTGATATCATGTTTGGTTCACCTGAAGAAGCACACTTAGAGGTTAATGACTATGTCGAACGTTTAAGGCAAAAGCTGCACGATATCCATGAAGTGGTTAGAGAGCGAATAGAAATAGCCAGTGACCGCATGAAAGCGAGATATGACCTGAAAGCAAACTCTTCAGGGTTCAAAGAGAATGATCAAAGTTGTTAAGAGAATTAATGATGTAGTCTACCGAATCCAGAGAAGCCCGAAGTCCAAGATGAAAGTTGTTCATCTAGACAGACTAAAACCTTACCTGGGAAATGTTGATCGAGACGATCAAACCTGAAGAGGAGGATAGTGTTACAAATTTAAGTTATTTAAATTTTATAATTGGAATTTATTTAGGTTTAGTGTAGTATTAGGTTGATTTATCTTAAGGTTGTATTCTTAGTCTAGGTTTTAGTTGCGTTATCTGTGACTTGCGGTCGCAATAATACGAGAACTTTCCGGACGTCGAATGCTGCCGGAAAGTTCGAGAGAGATGGACGATCCTATATATAGGGCCGGGGTCGCGCACCAGGAGTCAGAGATAACCAATGGTAGTGATCGCTAGATGTTAACGCGAAGTTAATAGGCGTATTAAAGTAGTGAATTATTAGCAAGTTATTAGTAAGTTTAAGTGCGTGTTTTTGTACATAATTTGTCGGAATAAATTGACGTATCGTTTTCAACAATTGCGAGTTTTAATTGTTGTGGAGAACCCGTAACAAAATTGACAAATAAATGGATCCATGACGGATCTGATACCTTCCCATAGTTAATATTGTATTAAAGTGGCACCGCGTCATCAAAACCTTGGTGGGGAGTAGAGGGGTACATACAGTGGCACGGACTTCCTTTAATTTTTTTGCTGATATTGATTCCCAACACGAGGCACTGCGCTAATTAGTGAGCTTACTATTTTACTTGCTTTTTATGTATGTCTTCTTCTAAACGATTTCATTAGAAAGGAATATATATACTCTTATCTGGTTGTTACGAATATATTGATTTAGCCAAGCTTTGACATTTTCTGTTCGTTGTTGTTTTGAGTGGCTTATGTCAAACAAATTACGACCGAGCGTTTTACAAAACAAATCACCGTTTTTGCAACTAAATCAATATTTGGGCACATTTTAATATAACTGTGGATTCTCTTTTATGTTTCAGATCTTTATTTATTAATTAACACACTGAATGTACAAAGTGAAACACTAATTTTTTAAGGTTTCTTTACTTAGATATTGCCGCAAAATTTGGTTTACCATAGCTATGACGCGGTGCCACCTATATACATCCTCAACTATAGCTAGCCTATTAGCACACTTTAAGTAGAGCCATAATATATCAGCCTTGAAAACACTTTTTTGTCAATATCTCAGAAACTAAAGCTTCCACGAAGTTTTTGGTTATAACATAAATTATTGAGCAATTTGTAGTCACGACGATATTGCTAAGATAGATCAAAATACACCTAAATAACAAATTTTTGGCGTTATCTTAAAAAAAAATTCGTTTCAAAACGTGCCACTGTGCGTTGCGGGCGTTAAACGCTTTCTTTATAACCTAGATACATAAAAGCCCTTAAGACCAAACTTTAAACTTACCTCAGAAGTAACATCCCTAACAGCAATTAAAGAAACGTCAGATTTGTCCGTGCAAAAATGAAGTGTCATTTCTTCTAGCTTCGCAGACACTTTAAACTTGATAGTCTCCATAACAACAGCTGCAGATTTTCTCTTCTTTGGTATAGATGCAGCATTGGGCAGTTTTGAGGATTTAGTGGAGATTTCACTCATTGTGGAAAGTGTTCTCCTACCATGCAAAAAAATAGGCAATAGAAATAGTCAAAATAAATAAAAGTTTTATTGCATTAATGTATAATATGAGTTCTCAAAACTAGATTCGAGGCTAGATCTAGGCTGGCAAAAAGACGGCTCGTGTTTGAGTATAGACACATAGACACACGACAAATGACACGTAAGAAAAAGGCACAAACATAGCCCAGAGTTGCCGTCACAGTTTTAAAATTAGTGGGTATAGTCTAAATTATACGCATTTGTAATGACGTCACGAAGTGATAAAAAAACGTATGGCGTAGATATTTTTGCCAATCAATGTTTTTTGATTGAAAGTGACGGATACTTCACATAACCAATTACCTACCTATGTAAATCATAGATACTACTTTCTTTTTAAGTTTCTTGTCACCGCTGTTCATAATATACTAAACAAAGATAAACAAAAATGACGTCATTACAAATGGGTATAATTTGAACTTTATATATAGCATAATGCAAATTATTTTTTTTTTATTTTGCATTTTAACATGTTTTAGGAATAGTACTTTTTTAATATTCCAGTACTCTAAGCTAAAGAGGGCGTTTCGAATATGTAGGTGAAACGAAACGCCCTCTTCAGGTGAGAGTAAAGGAACATCCAAAAAGGAACCAATTAGGAGAGATTGAATAATCCAGTTTAGCGGATCATGCGTGGTCAATATGATCACAGGATCTTCTGCAGCTAACGTTTTGCATAAGGAGTCACATTGGCGAAAACGAAAGTTGTCTCAAGCATGTCGTTATTTTTAGTTAGAAGCTGATCGCAAAGATGCTGCTAGAAGTAAAAAATCTGCACGAAGCGGCTACTGGGTTTACTATATTGATCATTTTGGCGCAAAGATGTCACTAGACGTAACAAAAATGTGATTTGTTTTTTTATATATTTTAAGTATTGCATAACAGATACAAAATATAATGTATAAAAATACAAACCTAGAATGAAACAAAGAATTTATATTATTTTACCAGCATCCTCTACTTTTAAGACGTAATGAAAACTACAGCCTATACCATACCCGTCTCTTTTTTTCTCAATTTATTTTCTGTGTGTCTATACCTACTCTACAACAGGGCCTTTTCCATGATAGAACCAGCTTTACTTAAACTGCGTAACATAAAAATTATGTTCAACTATAATATTTTAAATCAAGACTAACAATAAAAATATATATACACAAGACACTCGCAGTTTTCTTCACAAAAAATTGTATTTGTTTCAGTGTAATTAGTTAGCACCTATATTTCATGAACTAATCGGGGTAGAATTATGATTCTAATGTCAAAAGATACCTACTGCTAATACATTTTACTTTATATTATCGGTTCTTTTCTGCGCTTAAGATAAATCTCATTTACTGATCAAACTTTTAGCTCACACTACTACTATGCTATAGTAGTGTGAGCTATGGGATCGTAATTTTTTCGAGAAAAAAAAAGTTGCTCCGATTTCAAAATTTTTTATATATCTTTGCGTTTTAGATGATTTTAAAACTTTTTTGTCTGTCTGTCTGTCTGTCTGTCTGTCTGTATGTCTGTCTGTCTGTATGTCTGTATGTCTGTATGTCTGTATGTCTGTATGTCTGTATGTCTGTATGTCTGTATGTCTGTATGTCTGTATGTCTGTATGTCTGTATGTCTGTATGTCTGTATGTCTGTCTGTATGTCTGTCTGTATGTCTGTCTGTATGTCTGTCTGTATGTCTGTCTGTCTGTATGTCTGTATGTCTGTATGTCTGTCTGTATGTCTGTCTGTATGTCTGTCTGTATGTCTGTCTGTATGTCTGTCTGTATGTCTGTCTGTATGTCTGTCTGTATGTCTGTCTGTATGTCTGTCTGTATGTCTGTCTGTATGTCTGTCTGTATGTCTGTCTGTATGTCTGTCTGTATGTCTGTCTGTATGTCTGTCTGTATGTCTGTCTGTATGTCTGTCTGTATGTCTGTCTGTATGTCTGTCTGTATGTCTGTCTGTATGTCTGTCTGTATGTCTGTCTGTATGTCTGTCTGTATGTCTGTCTGTATGTCTGTCTGTATGTCTGTCTGTATGTCTGTCTGTATGTCTGTCTGTATGTCTGTCTGTATGTCTGTCTGTATGTCTGTCTGTATGTCTGTCTGTATGTCTGTCTGTATGTCTGTATGTCTGTCTGTATGTCTGTCTGTATGTCTGTCTGTATGTCTGTCTGTATGTCTGTCTGTATGTCTGTCTGTATGTCTGTCTGTATGTCTGTCTGTATGTCTGTCTGTATGTCTGTCTGTATGTCTGTCTGTATGTCTGTCTGTATGTCTGTCTGTATGTCTGTCTGTATGTCTGTCTGTATGTCTGTCTGTATGTCTGTCTGTATGTCTGTCTGTATGTCTGTCTGTATGTCTGTCTGTATGTCTGTCTGTATGTCTGTCTGTATGTCTGTCTGTATGTCTGTCTGTATGTCTGTCTGTATGTCTGTCTGTATGTCTGTCTGTCTGTCTGTCTGTATGTCTGTCTGTATGTCTGTATGTCTGTCTGTATGTCTGTCTGTATGTCTGTCTGTATGTCTGTCTGTATGTCTGTCTGTATGTCTGTCTGTATGTCTGTCTGTATGTCTGTCTGTATGTCTGTCTGTATGTCTGTCTGTCTGTATGTCTGTCTGTATGTCTGTCTGTATGTCTGTCTGTATGTCTGTCTGTCTGTATGTCTGTCTGTCTGTCTGTCTGTCTGTATGTCTGTCTGTATGTCTGTCTGTATGTCTGTCTGTATGTCTGTCTGTCTGTATGTCTGTCTGTCTGTATGTCTGTCTGTATGTCTGTCTGTATGTCTGTCTGTATGTCTGTATGTCTGTCTGTATGTCTGTCTGTATGTCTGTCTGTATGTCTGTCTGTATGTCTGTCTGTATGTCTGTCTGTATGTCTGTCTGTATGTCTGTCTGTCTGTCTGTCTGTCTGTATGTCTGTCTGTATGTCTGTCTGTCTGTATGTCTGTCTGTATGTCTGTCTGTATGTCTGTCTGTATGTCTGTCTGTATGTCTGTCTGTATGTCTGTCTGTCTGTATGTCTGTCTGTATGTCTGTCTGTATGTCTGTCTGTATGTCTGTCTGTATGTCTGTCTGTATGTCTGTCTGTATGTCTGTCTGTATGTCTGTCTGTATGTCTGTCTGTATGTCTGTCTGTATGTCTGTCTGTATGTCTGTCTGTATGTCTGTCTGTATGTCTGTCTGTATGTCTGTCTGTATGTCTGTCTGTATGTCTGTCTGTATGTCTGTCTGTATGTCTGTCTGTATGTCTGTCTGTATGTCTGTCTGTATGTCTGTCTGTATGTCTGTCTGTATGTCTGTCTGTATGTCTGTCTGTATGTCTGTCTGTATGTCTGTCTGTATGTCTGTCTGTATGTCTGTCTGTATGTCTGTCTGTATGTCTGTCTGTCTGTATGTCTGTCTGTATGTCTGTCTGTATGTCTGTCTGTATGTCTGTCTGTATGTCTGTCTGTATGTCTGTCTGTATGTCTGTCTGTATGTCTGTCTGTATGTCTGTCTGTATGTCTGTCTGTATGTCTGTCTGTATGTCTGTCTGTATGTCTGTCTGTATGTCTGTCTGTATGTCTGTCTGTATGTCTGTCTGTATGTCTGTCTGTATGTCTGTCTGTATGTCTGTCTGTATGTCTGTCTGTATGTCTGTCTGTATGTCTGTCTGTATGTCTGTCTGTATGTCTGTCTGTATGTCTGTCTGTATGTCTGTCTGTATGTCTGTCTGTATGTCTGTCTGTATGTCTGTCTGTATGTCTGTCTGTATGTCTGTCTGTATGTCTGTCTGTATGTCTGTCTGTATGTCTGTCTGTATGTCTGTCTGTATGTCTGTCTGTATGTCTGTCTGTATGTCTGTCTGTATGTCTGTCTGTATGTCTGTCTGTATGTCTGTCTGTATGTCTGTCTGTATGTCTGTCTGTATGTCTGTCTGTATGTCTGTCTGTATGTCTGTCTGTATGTCTGTCTGTATGTCTGTCTGTATGTCTGTCTGTATGTCTGTCTGTATGTCTGTCTGTATGTCTGTCTGTATGTCTGTCTGTATGTCTGTCTGTATGTCTGTCTGTATGTCTGTCTGTATGTCTGTCTGTATGTCTGTCTGTATGTCTGTCTGTATGTCTGTCTGTATGTCTGTCTGTATGTCTGTCTGTATGTCTGTCTGTATGTCTGTCTGTATGTCTGTCTGTATGTCTGTCTGTATGTCTGTCTGTATGTCTGTCTGTATGTCTGTCTGTATGTCTGTCTGTATGTCTGTCTGTATGTCTGTCTGTATGTCTGTCTGTATGTCTGTCTGTATGTCTGTCTGTATGTCTGTCTGTATGTCTGTCTGTATGTCTGTCTGTCTGTCTGTCTGTCTGTATGTCTGTCTGTATGTCTGTCTGTATGTCTGTCTGTATGTCTGTCTGTATGTCTGTCTGTATGTCTGTCTGTATGTCTGTCTGTATGTCTGTCTGTATGTCTGTCTGTATGTCTGTCTGTATGTCTGTCTGTATGTCTGTCTGTATGTCTGTCTGTATGTCTGTCTGCATGTCTGTCTGTATGTCTGTCTGTATGTCTGTCTGTATGTCTGTCTGTCTGTATGTCTGTCTGTATGTCTGTCTGTATGTCTGTCTGTATGTCTGTCTGTATGTCTGTCTGTATGTCTGTCTGTATGTCTGTCTGTATGTCTGTATGTCTGTCTGTATGTCTGTCTGTATGTCTGTCTGTATGTCTGTCTGTATGTCTGTCTGTATGTCTGTCTGTATGTCTGTCTGTATGTCTGTCTGTATGTCTGTCTGTATGTCTGTCTGTATGTCTGTCTGTATGTCTGTCTGTCTGTATGTCTGTCTGTATGTCTGTCTGTATGTCTGTCTGTATGTCTGTCTGTATGTCTGTCTGTATGTCTGTCTGTATGTCTGTCTGTATGTCTGTCTGTATGTCTGTCTGTATGTCTGTCTGTATGTCTGTCTGTATGTCTGTCTGTATGTCTGTCTGTATGTCTGTCTGTATGTCTGTCTGTATGTCTGTCTGTATGTCTGTCTGTATGTCTGTCTGTATGTCTGTCTGTATGTCTGTCTGTATGTCTGTCTGTATGTCTGTCTGTATGTCTGTCTGTATGTCTGTCTGTATGTCTGTCTGTATGTCTGTCTGTATGTCTGTCTGTATGTCTGTCTGTATGTCTGTCTGTATGTCTGTCTGTATGTCTGTCTGTATGTCTGTCTGTATGTCTGTCTGTATGTCTGTCTGTATGTCTGTCTGTATGTCTGTCTGTATGTCTGTCTGTATGTCTGTCTGTATGTCTGTCTGTATGTCTGTCTGTATGTCTGTCTGTATGTCTGTCTGTATGTCTGTCTGTATGTCTGTCTGTATGTCTGTCTGTATGTCTGTCTGTATGTCTGTCTGTATGTCTGTCTGTATGTATGTCTGTATGTCTGTCTGTATGTCTGTCTGTATGTCTGTCTGTATGTCTGTCTGTATGTCTGTCTGTATGTCTGTCTGTATGTCTGTCTGTATGTCTGTCTGTATGTCTGTCTGTATGTCTGTCTGTATGTCTGTCTGTATGTATGTCTGTATGTCTGTCTGTATGTCTGTCTGTATGTCTGTCTGTATGTCTGTCTGTATGTCTGTCTGTCTGTATGTCTGTCTGTATGTCTGTCTGTATGTCTGTCTGTATGTCTGTCTGTATGTCTGTCTGTATGTCTGTATGTCTGTCTGTATGTCTGTCTGTATGTCTGTCTGTATGTCTGTCTGTATGTCTGTCTGTATGTCTGTCTGTATGTCTGTCTGTATGTCTGTATGTCTGTCTGTATGTCTGTCTGTATGTCTGTCTGTATGTCTGTCTGTATGTATGTCTGTCTGTATGTCTGTCTGTATGTCTGTCTGTATGTCTGTCTGTATGTCTGTCTGTATGTCTGACTGTATGTCTGTCTGTATGTCTGTCTGTATGTCTGTCTGTCTGTATGTCTGTCTGTCTGTATGTCTGTCTGTATGTCTGTCTGTATGTCTGTCTGTATGTCTGTCTGTCTGTCTGTCTGTCTGTCTGTATGTCTGTCTGTATGTCTGTCTGTATGTCTGTCTGTATGTCTGTCTGTATGTCTGTCTGTATGTCTGTCTGTATGTCTGTCTGTATGTCTGTCTGTATGTCTGTCTGTATGTCTGTCTGTATGTCTGTCTGTATGTCTGTCTGTATGTCTGTCTGTATGTCTGTCTGTATGTCTGTCTGTATGTCTGTCTGTATGTCTGTCTGTATGTCTGTCTGTATGTCTGTCTGTATGTCTGTCTGTATGTCTGTCTGTATGTCTGTCTGTATGTCTGTCTGTATGTCTGTCTGTATGTCTGTATGTCTGTCTGTATGTCTGTCTGTATGTCTGTCTGTATGTCTGTCTGTATGTCTGTCTGTATGTCTGTCTGTATGTCTGTCTCTATGTCTGTCTCTATGTCTGTCTGTATGTCTGTCTGTATGTCTGTCTGTATGTCTGTCTGTATGTCTGTCTGTATGTCTGTCTGTATGTCTGTCTGTATGTCTGTCTGTATGTCTGTCTGTATGTCTGTCTGTATGTCTGTCTGTATGTCTGTCTGTATGTCTGTCTGTATGTCTGTCTGTCTGTGTGTCTGTCTGTATGTCTGTCTGTATGTCTGTCTGTATGTCTGTCTGTATGTCCGTCTGTATGTCTGTCTGTATGTCTGTCTGTATGTCTGTCTGTATGTCTGTCTGTATGTCTGTCTGTATGTCTGTCTGTATGTCTGTCTGTATGTCTGTCTGTATGTCTGTCTGTATGTCTGTCTGTATGTCTGTCTGTATGTCTGTCTGTATGTCTGTCTGTATGTCTGTCTGTATGTCTGTCTGTATGTCTGTCTGTATGTCTGTCTGTATGTCTGTCTGTATGTCTGTCTGTATGTCTGTCTGTATGTCTGTCTGTATGTCTGTCTGTATGTCTGTCTGTATGTCTGTCTGTATGTCTGTCTGTATGTCTGTCTGTATGTCTGTCTGTATGTCTGTCTGTATGTCTGTCTGTATGTCTGTCTGTATGTCTGTCTGTATGTCTGTCTGTATGTCTGTCTGTATGTCTGTCTGTATGTCTGTCTGTATGTCTGTCTGTATGTCTGTCTGTATGTCTGTCTGTATGTCTGTCTGTATGTCTGTCTGTATGTCTGTCTGTATGTCTGTCTGTATGTCTGTCTGTATGTCTGTCTGTATGTCTGTCTGTATGTCTGTCTGTATGTCTGTCTGTCTGTATGTCTGTCTGTATGTCTGTCTGTATGTCTGTCTGTATGTCTGTCTGTATGTCTGTCTGTATGTCTGTCTGTATGTCTGTCTGTATGTCTGTCTGTATGTCTGTCTGTATGTCTGTCTGTATGTCTGTCTGTATGTCTGTCTGTATGTCTGTCTGTATGTCTGTCTGTATGTCTGTCTGTATGTCTGTCTGTATGTCTGTCTGTATGTCTGTCTGTATGTCTGTCTGTCTGTATGTCTGTCTGTATGTCTGTCTGTATGTCTGTCTGTATGTCTGTCTGTATGTCTGTCTGTATGTCTGTCTGTATGTCTGTCTGTATGTCTGTCTGTATGTCTGTCTGTATGTCTGTCTGTATGTCTGTCTGTATGTCTGTCTGTATGTCTGTCTGTATGTCTGTCTGTATGTCTGTCTGTATGTCTGTCTGTATGTCTGTCTGTATGTCTGTCTGTATGTCTGTCTGTATGTCTGTCTGTATGTCTGTCTGTATGTCTGTCTGTATGTCTGTCTGTATGTCTGTCTGTATGTCTGTCTGTATGTCTGTCTGTATGTCGTCTGTATGTCTGTCTGTAACGACCAACGCGCATAACTCAAAAACCGCTTGCCCGATTTGAATGAAATTTGGTACCTAGGCTGGGTCTTGGGTTGAGATGGTCCCATTTAAAAATGAACAAAATCCACCAAACGCAAGCCCCATAAAAGGGTGGGGGTAGATTTCAAAAATTAGAGTTTATGTGAAAATATGGCGTGTGTGATATCAAATGAAAAGTAATTTAGTCTGGAGTTAAACAAAATACATTTTAGGTGATTTAAAATAAAAGGGTGGGGGTAGATTTCAAAAATTAGTGTTTAAGTTAAAATATGGCGTGTGTGATATCAAACGATAGGTAATTGAGTCTGGAGTTAAACAAAATACATTTTAGTTTTTTTTTAAAGGCTGGGGTTAGATTTCGAAAATTAGAGTTTAAGTCAAAACATGGCTTGTGTGGTATCAAACCAAAGGTAATTGAGTCTGGAGTTAAATAAAACATATTTCACATTTTAGTTATATTAGCTTACACGTACATTATAACTATAGTACCTAGTGTGAGCTTAGGTGCCCATAAATTGGCAGAGTATTTTTATTGGTTTGTATTCCCGACAATATATTGCTTGTGTTTTTGTTCTTAGTTAGCGAGATATTTGCGAATAAACAGGAAAACATATATCATAACATAAAAAAAGATAAGTTCGCTTAATAATTTACCATTTACCCGCAAGTCAGAACGGATAGCATATAGATTAAAATATATTACTTTACAAGTTACTTTTTGACAATGAAACCATAATTCTATCCGGATTAGTTATTGAGATATAGGATCTAAATATGGTCAAAATTGTGTTTCCTAATTGAATGTCAATATTTGGGGGTGATTTTTGGGGCCATTTTAAGAAAAAAACTTCTTATGAACATATGTCCTAAACGTCTTACCTTTTGAGATACAGGGTGGTAAAGTTTTTAAAAATAAATCATTTATTATTAATATCTACAATACCAAGTGAAATGTACTTTTTAAATCTGTATTCAATTATGAGCAAATTTGATCTCTTGATTTTTTTTAGTCCGACGTACGGGTTTCATCTAAAAAAAATAAATCTACGTGTCTCTACATGATGATATTGTCATATCAACGATATTGTTATGATCATGCAGAGAAACGGTTTTTATTTTTTTAAGCGAAAACCGTGCATCGGGTTAAAAAAAATCAAGTTATCAACTTTGGTTAGAAATGATTGGGGATTTCAAAACTAATTTTTTTATCAGGAAAAATCAGTGGCGTGCCATCAATGTCTGCCAAAATAGGCAGGCCAAATTACGTACGAACGCCACTGATGGAAATTAAAAAAAAGTGATACATTAAAAAATGCCGCTTGATTCATAGTACATGTATGACAAATTTCATTAAAATATCTGAAGTGGTATTGGAGATATTAATAATAAATGATTTATTAATGAAAACTTTACCACCCTGTATCTCAAAAGGTAAGACGTTTAGGACATATGTTCATATGAAGTTTTTTTCGTAAAATAGGCCCAAAATCACCTCCAAATATTGACATTCAATTAGGAAACACCCTGTATAATGGATCGCCGTAGGCCTGTTTCGGGCTTAAAGAAGTATATCCTTAGCTTGTGTGTCTCATTTTAACTTAATTTTGAAATCAATTTAGTATCATTATTAAGTTATTATTAGGCCCTTAGGAAACTTACTTCATTCTATGCACGGAAAGTTCTGACATGCCCTCGCGTGGCACCATTAATTCATTAACGCTTTCTTGAATATTCTGCGCAAACGCTATTAAAGTAAGTAGCGCCTCCTGGTGAAGCATTACGGAAAGTCTTTTGAACAGCACGACTACTGACGCTTCGCATGAGCGGTAGAGTGTGTGCAAATCGGGAGATTTCGGGTCTACTTGAGTGAATTTCATCTGCCAAATTTAGATAACATTATTATTAGTACGTAGCCACTAGTTAGAAAATCAACTTTGTCCTTTTGTGAAAAGTACACTCTAAAAGTATAAAATTACCCTAAAACCAAGCAATGAAGTGTCCAAAGGTGTCCTCATAGGTAAAACTAGAGACCGCTCTCTCTGTCTGACATATTCCAGTTTTATATGTAAAACCGATTTTGGCAGATTTATAGTCTCTTGGTCCAGGTAGAGTCCCTGTATGTTGACATATTTGGATATATTAATATATCCAAACATGTCAACATACAGGGACTCTAGGTCCAGGTTATTTACCTGGACATGTTGTGACGTGTTTAATATTTTAGGTTAGGAAATGCTTCAAATTATGACAATAAAAACAAAGCAGACATAACGTTTTTAATATTTTAAGTTAGGAATTACTATAAATATAGATCTGTAAAGGGCATGTGACCCCTCGAGGGGCACACAGCAGGTTGGATTTTCCTAGAATCGTATCCAAGCACTAGTCTTTCTCTAAAGCTAATAATTATAAAATTTTTCTCCAAAGCTGTCATCTTCTTTGCGTAACCTGGACATTTTTTTTTATGTAAATTTACAAGTGTCACAATTGTTTATAGCCTGTTATGGCGTATGTGCCCCTCAGTGTGACGCCAATCCTAATAGGTATATTCAGAACAAAAATAAAACAGATAACTAACCACATAAATAGACGGGACACGTGAAAGTCAAGCTCTTAAAACAATTCATGACATTTACGTAGTGCCATCTATCGGGTAGCTCGCAAGAACGGTTTTTGACGCTCTGAGCGTTGTATATACTTATACTCTTAGTTTGCCTTTAATTTTTGAATTTACAGGTCAAATTAGTACACTTTTATTGATAATTTATAATTCTAGAAGTCTATGGTTTACTGTGAAAGTTGCGACAAAGTGACACCTTCAAATTTTGACAATACAGTATTGGTATTTAATGCCAACATGCAGATACCAATTGTTTTTTTTTTAATATTTGCTAATATAAGGTTGCTGTCACAGTATGTTGCTGTCAACTTTATAAAACAAGAAATGTTACTTGGGCATGTTCTGATACAAACCTACATAATTTAAAACTCACTTACCTTAAACAACCCTTCTGTATCATCCTTCGACTTGGGCGTACTAATAACCTGAATGATCTTGTTGTCTCGGTTCTGTGTCAACGCAATACTGTCAAGATCAACTTGGATATTAGTGTCGAACGTTCTTTGCAATAGTTCGACTGTCAAGGAGTTGACTTGCATTGATAATACTTCCGTGGGTACGGAAGACAGTGTGCCTTGGGCATTGATGGTCAGCTTGATTTCTGAACACAACAAAAATGATTTTACCATTTATAATCATGCACCATAATCATTATGTTTGTAGTACACACAAAATATTTCTGGAAGTTTTTACAATATTTTTATTAAAAATGGAAAACTCATAGTCGACTACTACGAGGGCTGTCTATTATATTATGCATATACGAACATAGGGGGCGACACTGGTCGAATGTCCCTCCTAAAACAACCTTAATCTTTGCCTAACCTAAATTCAAAAGGTCAGTGCGATACATATAGTTTTATAGCTTACAGTGGACTTTTTAAGTTAACAAATCAGTTTATTTTCATTAACATTTTCGGGCTATAATTTTTTACAACTTTCGAAGAAAATTATTTAAACAAGAACGCCGAGTTGATTTCTGTTTTCGGTAATGAAGCACCATATCACTCGACAGTTTCTCGTTAGTATGGAGAATTCAAGCTTGGACGGATTAGCCTTAGCGAAGACCCAAGGCCAGGTGCACCTAAAACGGCTGTCACCCAGCAAAACATCGATGCTGTGCTCATGCTCATCAAGGAAGATCGACATGGACATATCGCGAGATTGAGGCTTCATTGGGGATTTCAAAGACGTCAATTCAAAAGATTTTGCGTGAATAATTAGGGGTCAGAAAATTAGTTTCCCGCTAGATACCGCATCTGTTAACCGAAGAACAAAAAGAAGCTAGGGTGAATTGGTGAAATTCTCGACCGCTTTGAGGCAGGAAACTCGAAAAGCTTGTACAGTATTGTCAGAGGTGACGAATTGTGGATTGACCCGAATACAAACGTCAGTCGTCTGTTTGGGTGTTCCAAGATGAAGAAAAGCCAACAAAAGTCATCCGTTTTTGAAGTGTATCCACAAAGATAGTGGCGAGATTTGTCTCAAAAGCAGGTCATGTAGCAATAATTCGTCTGGAAGATCAAATGGCTGGTAACGCCGATTGGTACTTCACCATTTGTTTGCCGAAAGTAATCGCTGAGCTTCGAAAAAGAACCCTGAACGACGAATCATCCTCCACCAAGACAATGCAAGTTCGCACAAAGCACAAAAAACCATTGAGTTTTTAACCCAACAAAACGTGGAATTATCGGATCATCCTCCATACAGTCCCGACCTAAGACCCCACGATTTCTACACTTTTCCCAAAATCAAGAATGGACTGCGTTGTCAAAGATTTCAGTCGCCAGAGGAAGCAGTCGACGTCTTCAAGAATGCAAATTTGACAGTACCAACAAACGAGTGGAATTACAGCTTTTACAAATGGTTTGAGCGCATGCAAAAGTGCACTAATTCTCGTAGAGAATACTTCGAGAAACAATAAAATCTTTAAAAGTTATTTACTGTTTTATTCCAGCTGTATATGCAAAAATTAAAAGACAACCCACGTATAAATGACGAATTGTTGCTAAAGTGTGTTTGCCGTTTTAAACCACTTTATGACAAAAGTAACAAGGGATATAAGCAATGGTATTGCGCATGTCTGGTAAGTAAGTAAGTAAGTAAGTAAATTCTTTATTAAATCCGTATTACCCAGATGGGCATGGATCCAGTCAAAAGACATATTACAATTTTACATCAACATTTTTAAGCATCTAATTAAGCCTAACAATATAAATGTTTCATTATTACTTATTTACTTATTTACCTAAAGTAGGCATTTAAAATAAACATAGTTTTATTTAGTTAATATAAAGTATGATTGTTAAAATAAAATAAATAATAATAAAAAAATAGAAAATAAAACAGTAAGGAAATAAATTACTTGTAGTATTTACAAGTGTAGCATAAAATTAAACAGGTAACATTTAAAAAAAATATGACACAAAAGATACAAATATTTATAACATCTAAAAAAATGTCACTCAAACTGTCACCAAAAAACTCATCTACGGAATAGTTTTCTTAGTAAGTAGTTTTTTAGTTTAATTTATAAAGTTTTGGGAGGCAAATCTTTAATTTTTGATGGCAATTTATTCCACACTTTTACGATGGAATATTTACCATTTTTTTGGACATAAGTATAATGTGCCATTTCAGTTTTTAAATTACTTTTATGTCTTGTGGTATATACATGTTCTTGTTCCAAGCCACTGAAAAGGTCTGGATTGGCGACCATAAAACTTACACACTCCAGTATGCATAAAGGAAATACTGTGAGTCTTCTATTTTCCATAAAAACTTGCCTACAGCTATCGGATTTTTTCATTTGAAAAATAATTCTTAGACCCCTTTTATGCAGTTTTAAAATTTTAATGGCCTCAACTGAATTACCCCAAAAAACTATTCCATACCTAATCCTTGACTGTATGTAGGCGTGGTACGTAGCACCGATGGCTGCCTGCTCTGAAAAGCTTGTGACTTGCAAGCACATCACACCATGCACAGTCGTTGTCATTAAAAATGGTTATATTGATTCCCATATCGTCCCCTTAGTGCAACAACGAAATATTTTGAAATTGATAGTTTTGAGAAAATCTCAAGATGTCTTTTTATAAAATGTGCATTTTTGGAGTTATCTATTACTTGTCACTCTTTAAGTCTTCAAACAAGTTTGGTTGCTCGTACAAGATATCTAGATGTTGCATTAAAAAGAGAAAAGATGAAAAATAGGTCAGCTTTAACTATAACACGGATAACACAAAATGCACAAATTTCGAGTTATATAGTTTTTACACTAAAGGGGCGATATGCCTAGCATGTGTGTCGTCTTTCCACTCTGCACGTGAAAATGATTAGAACTGTTTTTTAATTTTGTAATAATTTAAATGAGGGCAATAATTCAGCGAGGCTTAAAAAATATTTTTATGAAGAGATTTATGGCAGTTTTTTTGTACATTTAGGCTAATAGGATGGTCTGAAGCGATTATTTTCAGTGGGTTTTTGCTGTTAACAAAGTTTGACAAATTGGGACAAATAAGAAAAACCTGTTTTTTATCCATAAAGAAAAAGTATTTTAAGAAAGTCCATTATTGTGAACTGATTCTAGTACTTTAATAAATAACGATTGTACATCTGGCAACATTGATTTCTCTTTTTCTCCGAACAACTAACCCTGCTTTGGAGGTAGGTTATCTTTGGTTAAAAAAACAATACAAAAGCATGATTTTTGAAGATTTTTGGATAAACAGGCTGTTAGATTCACACCTTTAAAAGAAAAGAACGAATAACCTAACGCTCCATCGCTAACTGACTTAAATTAAAGTTGTTAACATTTAATCGAGTTTTGTCTTGATGTTTCACATAGAGTTTAGGTTTCGACCCAAGCAGTGGCGTATATACGGGGGGGGGGCTGGAGGAGCCAGGCCACCCCCGAAGATTTTTTTTGGATATTATACATATTTCATGAATACAAACATAAAATAGCATAAAATACAACCTCATGAGGTCTCGCCCCCCCTCCCCCAAAACTTTTTTTCGTTTTTAGCTCTCACCTGAAAGGCAAAGATCAACTTTCAATACTTGAAACTGGGTAAACTCTTTTCTGTTCGTATCCCTTAGCGTATTGGGCAAGTGAGGTTTAATTTTTTTCGTTGTTTTGGCACTGTCCTGCAGTGATCTGAGTAGGCTCGTTGTGGAACCAGTTGATTTAGATTTCTATGAAAAAAAAATGTTTGCAATAGTGGGGCACGCATGTTTAGGCTCAAAATTTCTTGTAATGCATGTCTAAACTTAAGTATTCTGTTGGTGTGACGTAAATTGTAGATAGCGCCAGCTGCTTGTTTTTATTTGAAACTGTTAACGCCACAGTAGCGCTATCTTAAGTAGTGTCACACCAACATAGGAACAAAGGCATGGGTTCTCTGAAATTTTGAGCGTATGCGTTTTTGTAGCCAATCAAATCCAATATGACTTCCTGGATATTATAGTAATTACAAGAGAGTATTTACATATATACAGGGTGATTCAAAAGTAAGCGCCATCCTTTCGATGGCGTAAACCTTGCTTAAAAATAAAGCAAACATTTATATTAATATGGGTCTTAAAATGCTTCCTTAGGGAGCTACGTCCCTTTAAATGTATCTATCTATCTATCCTCTTCGCTCCATCATTGGACATAGGCCTCCCCCAATATTTTACACTCTTCTCTGTCTGTCGCCGTGTTCATCCATCTAGTTCCAGCATGTTTCTTCAAATCGTCCGCCCATCGCATCTGGGGGCATCCCCCACTTCTTTTATTTTCCCAAGGTCTCCAGTTTACAATACACTTGTTCCATCGATCGTCTTTCTGTCTGATTTTATGAACAACAAATTTCCATTTAATTTTGCTACTTCTCTGAAATCCCTTACTATTGTTTAATTTCTTATCCATTTATTCCTTTTTACTATCTGTTATCTTTAAATGTAACATTTGTCTTTCAATTGATCTTTGGGCTTTTGTTACCTTACCCATGTTTGATTTTGTAAGTGTTGTAAGTTGATAGGTAAGTACAGGAAGGATACATTGCTTATACAATCTTACTCGTCTCTTGATTTCAGCTGTTTGGTTTTCTTTTTTTAGTTTAATAATTTGTTCCAGGTAAATATATTCCCTTTCAATAGGTCACCTTAAATATGATTTTTTCTTTATAACTTTAAAACCTTTTAAAATTAAATTTTGAAAAGTGGTGGACTGTATAAGTGGCTTCACATGCGGGTGAGGGTAAGGGTAAACACTATTAAAAACATCCCTATTTTTATTTTTAGGTTATAGCAATTTTGTTTAGATTAAAATTTTTTGAAATTCTTAGTAAGACCGGTATTGACAAGGAAGAAATTAATATTATCTCACAGCTGTATTGGAACCAAACAGCTGTAGTCTGAAACTAAACTGATTAAAAAAAGGGTTAGACAGGAATGCATCTTATTGCCATGTTAGCTCCCGCTAAATTTCGCGGTTGTTTGTAAATTTTAAAAACCACACAATTGGATGACGGACAGAGTGCATTGTTCGCGCATTTGGACATGCGCACCAAGAATCAGTGAGATCCTTTCTACCGCCTCGAGAAAATGGCGTGTTAATTTACTTTCTCCAACATTTACAAATTTCTACACTTGAAAGTGCTCGATTTTGGTGTACTGAAGCATAGAACTAAAAACTTCAGCCCTTCAGCTACGTGGTGCCAGCATTAGATCAAGACAGGGGCCCCTTGGAACGTGGAGAAATTGGCTGCAAACTGGTGAGTGCTTTGTTTCTGATTTCCGTTGTGTGGTACCAACAATTAACCTATGGACCTTAATTATTTCGTGATTTCATATCAATATATTTATGTTTGTTCGCGCTTTCATTAATTAAAATATATACAGTCCATTGCAGTTATCGTTTTTCTAACTGCGGGCAAACATAAGTGTTCCTTCGACCGAATTATTTAAATTTACTCCATACGACGGTATTAATAAGTCGGCCATTTATTTCATTTTCACATTTTCGCCGAGATCATACGGCCTTGAATTTTGCCAATCGTATTGAACCGAGAGAGAGTGTCGCTCGACCTTCGGTTGTCCGGCGCAATTCACCTGTTTTCGGTCCGCTGCTATGGTAACGTAGGGTCGACCGCGTGGTCATTCAGTATAAACAAAAATCGAGAGGCAATCAAAACAAACAAGCAATTTCAGTGAATAGATGTGTTCCATATCATTTCGATATTTAAAACAATTTTCATCAATTGCGATGAATTAGTGCATATTTTCGACAATTCGTCATTTTTCTATTTCAGAAGCATTAATTTAGCGTTAATTGTATATTTACCGACATTTCTGTGATTAGATGTGTTCCATATCATTTCGATATTTAAAACAATTTTCATCAATTGCGATAAATTAGTGCATATTTTCGACAATTCGTCATTTTTCTATTACAGAAGCATTAATTTAGCGTTAATTGTATATTTACCGACAATTTCGTCATTTCAAAGGTAAAAATCATGTCTATCAAAAAAGCCGTGCAAAAACGCAAGGGTTTTTTATCTGCGACCGCGGCAACGGACGAAAAAGCGAGAAACGAGTTTCAAGTGAGGTATTCCGATTTGGATGAAACCTTCGATAAATGCATGCTGGCACATAATGATGTCATTATGTTGATAGATGACTCGGACGACGAGGAGTTTAAAACGCAGGATGCGATCCTTTCAGAAGCTCGTAAATATTTTTATGCGTGTAAGGGGGTTTACTCTAAAATATTTCCGGTTGAGGCCCCATCCTTTTCGGGATCATATGTTCGACAAAACGAAACTCCAAAACTCAAAGAGTTAGGTATTCCCATATTTCGAGGTGATAAAAAAATTATGGCCAAGCTTTTTCGATCTTTTTAATAACATTATAGATCAAAATCAAAGTCTAAGTAACGTTCGAAAACTTCAATATTTATTTTCATATCTCGAGGATGAGCCTTTAAAATTGATATCAGGGATTAGCTTATCTGATCAAAATTATAAAATTGCTTACGACAAATTAGTCAATAGATATCAAAACAAGCGAGACCTCGCAAATGATGCTTTAAGCACAATTATTAACTCTACCTTAAAAAACGAGTCAGCTAAAGAATTGCGTAATTTAATTGACACCTTTTCAGAATCCCTAGAAATTTTAAAATCACTTAGCTTTGACGTTGACAGTTGGGACTTTATTATTTTTTTCATTTTGTTAGAAAAATTGGATATTCCGACGCGTTCAAATTTCGAAATGAGTCACGCCAATACTAATACCGAAATTCCCACTCTTCAGTCACTTTTTCAATTTCTAGAAAAAAGATGTAAAGTTTTGGAATCACTTCCTTAATCAACAGCACCCAAAAAGGTGCCTACCTATCAAAAATCAAATTCTATGCAAAATCAGTTTGGGCAAAAGCCTACCTATCAAAATTCAAATTCTATGCAAAATCAGTTTGAGCAAAAGCCTACCTATAAATCATCCAGTTCGCCTTTTATAGGACTGGCTGGCACCTCAACTAATTCAAGTACGGGAATAAAATGTTTCCGGTGTAATCAAGGTCACGTGCTTTCGAAATGTCAAACATTTCTTGACCTCTCACCTATCGATCGCCTATCTTTCGTCAAGCAGAAAAAATTATGTCTAGCGTGTTTTCATTCCTTGCATGGGGTAGATACGTGCAAATCAAAATATTCATGCAGGACTTGCAATAGTAAAAGGCACCACACTTTAACTCATATCTTAGAAACTAATCAAGAGTCTGGAAGCCAAGATACTAGTCCTGTCATTCACACACCACCTGTCAATAATCTTCATGTGTCATTAAATACCTCAGGACCTTCAGGTACCTTTCTTTTATGCACCGCCATAATAGATGTTATGGACGGTTGCGGAAATTTTCAACCTGTAAGGGCACTGCTTGATTCTGGATCACAGACAGGATTCATCAGTGAAAAGTGTATTCAGCGTCTTAATCTTCCTAGGCGAAGTTACACCACTGAAATATTCGAATTAAATCAAATGTCTTCTTTTACTTCCAAAGGGCTCGTTCAATGTCACATTAAGCCACAAGGACAGGTCACTCCTTTACTTAATTTCGAAGCAATTGTCGTTCCACAATTATGTTCCAATATGCCTACATTCACTTTGAACGATAATCAGTGGAAACACTTGGAAAACCTTAAACTTGCCGACCCATCTTATTTCAAATCTAGACCTGTGGACCTAGTTATTGGTTGCGAGCTATTCGCACAGATATTCAAGGAGGGCAGGGTTCTTGGACAAATAGGGCAACCTTCAACCCTTGAAACCATCTTTGGCTGGGTCGTCATGGGAAAAGTAGACGAAGTAGGTAGTCTTACGGAACGAACCAGTTGTTTTTTAACGAGTCATTCACCTCCGTTAGAGGTCATTATCCCTAGGTTTTGGAAAATCGAAGATTTGCCTAAAAAACAAATCTTATCAAAGGAAGAAAAACAAGCGGAATCAATTTTTACTGCGAGTGTCGTACGACAACCGAGCGGTAGATTCATGGTAGATCTTCCGTTTAAAGATAAAATAAACCCTGACCTAGGAAATACTTATCCGCAAACTTATCGTAGATTTTTACTTCTAGAAAATAGATTAATCAAATATCCTGATCTGTACACTGCCTATTCAAGTTTCATGCAAGACTATATCGATTCTAATCATATGAGTTTAGTTTTATCTAGTCAACCAAAAGTCGACGTATTATGTTTTTTAGCACATCATTGCGTACTAAAGCCGGAAAGCTTAAGTACAAAATTAAGGGTAGTCTGGGATTGTTCGGCAGTCACCCCAAAAAATATTAGTCTCAATGACACGTTGTTATCTGGACCGAAACTTCAAAAGGATATTGCTTCTTTACTCCTTACGTTTCGTAATCCTATTGCCTACATTGCTGATATCAAACAGATGTTCCGTCAAGTCCTTATCAATCCTTATCACCGTCCTTATCAAAGGATATTGTGGAGGTTTTCTCCACAGGGCCCACTTTCAGTGTGGGAACTTTCTACTGCCACTTTTGGCATGACATGCTCACCTTTTCTAGCCATGCGGACATTAAATGAGCTGGCAGAGAGAGAAAAGGAACGTTTTCCTATGGCTAGTACTGTTCTAAAAACGTCAATCTATATCGACGATATCTTGGGAACTAGCCCTTCGCTTTCTGAAGCTCTTTCCCTTCAAACGGAACTCAATGAATTGTTGAAGTCGGGAGGATTTGAACTTAAAAAATGGGCAAGCAATTGTCCTGAGTTATTGGCAACATTGCCAGAATCCGATCGTCAAATGCCTCTCTCTTTTGACAAGGAGGAACCCCACTTTATCAAAGTTTTAGGACTTCAATGGCATCCAAAAAACAACATTTTTTCTTATCAATGCCGAATGAAGGACAAACCCCCAACCAAGCGTTCTATTTTATCTATCATAGGAACAATCTTCGATCCCTTAGGTTTTCTTTGTCCCTTGTTGCTAGAAGCAAAATTTATTTTGCAACAGTTGTGGATATCGAAAATAGGCTGGGACGAAGAACCAGATTCTTCTATCATCGACTCTTGGAACAAACTTCGTTCTGAATTCCCGCTTCTTTCCAATTTTCAATTACCCCGACAAATCAAACTGTCAAAAATCAATACCTGTCAAATCATCGGCTTCTGTGACGCTTCAATTCGAGGCTACGCAGGCGTCGTATATTTTCGTGTAGAAGAGGAAAACAATATATCTGTTTCTCTCATATCTGCAAAATCTAGGGTCGCGCCTATAAAGTCACAAACTTTGGCTAGGCTAGAACTCCTAGGCGCATTTCTTTTAAGCGAATTAATTGACTTCGTTTTATCTAGCTATGAAGGAAAAATAACTTTTACAAATATCGTTACTTTCTGCGATTCGCAAGTCGTATTGCACTGGCTTTCATCCCCTCCTAATCGCTGGCAAACCTTTGTTGGAAATCGAGTCAGTAGAATCCAAGAAATCATTCCCTCAAACTCATGGCGCTACATTCCTTCTGCTTTAAATGCAGCCGATATTGCGTCACGAGGGGCCAATCCCTCACAGCTCATGTCACCTGACATGTGGTGGAACGCACCGTCGTTTTTGTGGTCTCCCGAAAACGAATGGCCCGATTTTCATAAATCAAAAATGCCGATTGATTTCGGAGATATTAATCTGGAGGAAAAGCCAAAGGTCTGTTGCAATGCGATAATTGACGTTAACTTCTTGGATCAGCTTCTTATCAAATATTCATCTATATCAAAAATTCAACGTATCATTTGTTATGTCCTTCGAATAGTTAACCTTTTTCAAAACCATTCCTATCAAAAACCCACTAAGCCACCGGAGCAAAAAATTATTTTTGAAAATATTGTAACACCGGTGAGATGCAAAGTGCGTTATACCTTCTTATCAAACGCGTTCAAGGTTCTTGCTTTTCTGAGCTTTTTCCGCGTTATCTAAGGATAAACCAATACCGAAACCTTTTCGAAAACTTTCACCTTTTCTTGATAAAAATAATATCATTAGAGTCGGTGGCAGATTACAAAAATCTGACCTTTTGTCTTATTCTGCAAAACTTTCGAGTAACCATCGTTTAACTACTGTTCTTATCGAGTCCGCTCATCGACAATATCTTCATCCTGGGTTTAAAACATTACATAATCTGCTTTTACAGCAATTTTGGATATTATCTGCCAGACGGGCAATTTAAAGAACCATATCCAAGTGTTTGCAATGTTTTAGAATCAACCCTAAACCCTATAGACCGCCCATAATGAGTTCACTTCCCGCTCATCGAATCAATCAACTTAAACCTTTTTCGAGTGTAGTTATCGACTTTTGTGGACCTTTCTTTGTGATTCCTCATCGTTACCGTGGTTGTAAAGCTTTCAAATCGTATGTCTGTGTGTTTGTCTGTACGGCCACACATTGCGTGCATTTGGAATTAACCGTGGAACTGTCCACCGAAGGGTTTGTAGCTGCATTCCATCGATTCATTTCCAGACGTGGAAGCGTGACGCAATGCTGGTCAGAGATCAGGGCAGTAATTGCGTAGGGTTTCGTAACCAATTACTTGATTACGCAAGAAGTGCGTCCACCAGACTTTCTATTCGTTAGCATCTGGGACCTCCCCTCAGTCCACATTTCAATGGCCTGGCAGAAGCTGGCGTCAAAAGTTTTAAAACTCACTTTGTTCGAGTTGTCGGCGACCAGTAGTTGTCTATCATGGAAATGTCCACCCTTACATGTCGCATAGAAACCGTACTTAATAGTCGCCCTTTATCTCCTGCCTCTTCAGACCCACACGATCTTCAACCTCTTAACCCTGGGCATTTTTTGACCCTTGAACCCCTTAATTCAGAAATTCCGGAGTCAGATTTGTCCGAGGTTCCCCTAAATCGGCTCTCGAGATGGCAACTAATCCAACAACTACATAATGATTTTTGGAAACGGTATTCTATAGAGTATTTGCATACGCTACAACAGCGACACAAGTGGGCTGATTCGTCCCCAAATATCAAATTAAATGATTTGGTTATCATAACGAGTGATCACATTCAGTCACCTTTGAAATGGCCAGTCGGTCGGGTCATCGAACTGCATCCCGGCGGAGACGGTCAGGTGCGTGTTGCGACGGTACAAACGGCTACCGGTGTATACAAGCGGCCAGTTGTAAAACTGTGCCTCTTGCCGAATTAAAAGTAATTTTAATTTTTTCTACCTATTGAAGTCAATTATTACAATAGGTAATTCTTTATTATTTTTTTAAAATTTTGTTTGTTTGTTTTGACTTTTTCGGGTTTTCGTTATCTCTAAATAAACTTACGCTACTTATCTGTTTTTCATTCATTTATATTTATCGGTCGATCATTTTCTTATATCTATATCTGTCCGGCTGATATTCTAAAATTGTGTGGTTTGGAGGGCAGTTATGTTAGCTCCCGCTAAATTTCGCGGTTGTTTGTAAATTTTAAAAACCACACAATTGGATGACGGACAGAGTGCATTTTTCGCGCATTTGGACATGCGCACCAAGAATCAGTGAGATCCTTTCTACCGCCTCGAAATGGCGTGTTAATTTACTTTCTCCAACATTTACAAATTTCTACACTTGAAAGTGCTCGATTTTGGTGTACTGAAGCATAGAACTAAAAACTTCAGCCCTTCAGCTACGTGGTGCCAGCATTAGATCAAGACAGGGGCCCCTTGAAACGTGGAGAAATTGGCTGCAAACTGGTGAGTGCTTTGTTTCTGATTTCCGTTGTGTGGTACCAACAATTAACCTATGGACCTTAATTATTTCGTGATTTCATATCAATATATTTATGTTTGTTCGCGCTTTCATTAATTAAAATATATACAGTCCATTGCAGTTATCGTTTTTCTAACTGCGGGCAAACATTGCCATTGCTGTTTAACATTTACAGTAGACTCGCGCTGGTGTGAACACACGCTTGTGTGAACCTCCCAGTAGTGTGAACAGTGAAGATCAATGTATTATAGTAGTATAAGGAGTAACGAGTCTCGGAACGGAAAAGAGGTGTTAATCAAATGGTAAAATTTAGGGGAATTACCGAGAATTACTTAGTTTAAATTCGTTTTTTGTGGTAAATACTAGTACCATTTCATGTTTTGCTTTGTAAAATCAAGAAGTTTTTAATTCTTTCTCCCAGAGGTAAGTTTGGAAGGCAAATCTGAGAACGAAATGAAGACACCTAAAAAAGTTGCAGTAAAGTATGTTTTGGAATTACTTAATAAGTGGTTACATTATAGTCAGAAACAAACAACATAGATGTTAGAGCCTAAGAAATATTGAGACCGAGCAGTAGTCACTCATTGGTCAGCTAGATAAGTTCGGACTAAAATAACATCGTATTTTATATAATGATGTAAGTTTTGAAGTTTCATAAAAATTCATAATTGTAATATTTGTCATTGTCATTTTCAGCAGAAACTTATAGATTTAAAAGTTGATAGGTATGGATTTATTATGTCTTACAAACAATAATTCGGTTTTAGAATAGACCTTCCGTAGTGTGAACGGTCTCCATGGTATGAACGTGCAGATTTTTTTCGTGTTTACACTAGCGCGAGTCTACTGTATTCCAAAACTATTTTTACAGGTATAAAAGTCAATGGAGTAGTAATAAACAACATCCGATATGCAGACGATACCATATTTTTTGCAGAAAATATAGAGGGCGTACAGTTTATGATGGACCGTATAGTTCAATACAGCGAAGAGCATCCATCAATCCAACAAAGACAAAATTACTAGTGTTTGCAAAAACAAATACTGTTGCCAACTTAACAGTAACTGGATAAATCTTTTTGCTTTTAAATATTTGGGTACAAACGTTAATTGCCAGTACAATCCCAATATAGAAATCAGGTCTCGAAATGAAAAAGCGAATTGAACAAGCGTATAGACGAATGCTAAAGATATCGTGGGTAGAAAGAATAACCAGTGAAGCTGTATTTGACCGAATGCGCAAATCACTTGAACTTCTCGTTAAAATATGAGCTGCTTAGGCTAATAATTGAGGGAAAGATACAAGGCAAAAGATCAGTTGGAAGACGAAAAAACTCTTGGTTAAGAGACTTGAAAAGATAGTTCTGCTGCACGTTTACTGATATTTTCAGAGCAGCGGCTTCTAGAATTATGATTGCCAGATGGATCGCCAACGTTCGATAACGAGACGGCGTACTAAGAAGAAGAGTTTTTGACGTAAAAAATATATAGATACGATAGAGCGTACCGTTTACAAGAAAATCGACTTTGAACATTTTATAATTTGCGTATGTTTATTGATGAAAAAAAACACACATTTATCAACATTTTAGAGAAAATGCTGCTAAATGCTGCTAATATTTTTATTAGTTTACGATAGGGTATCCTATTCAAAGGGACATTCAGACTCATATTAAATTTTACTTTTTGCTTTATCTTTATGCAAGGATTATGCCCCCGAAAGGATGTTGCTTACTTTTGATTCACCCTGTATACACGGTATTAATAAAGTGTGTCGCCAAACTTCACAGGATTATTCTTTGAGTGATTTTAAGAAAAAACTTCGTATAAGCATGGGTCCGCTAAATGCTTAGTTTTCGATATACAGGTTGTTAAAGTTTTAATCTTTTGCTTGTTTTTTCTTAATAACTCGTGCATTTTTTGAGATATTTAGCTCAAATCAGGAACGCGTATTTAGCTATAAGATATACATCATTAAGCATGTCAAATATACAGGGTGATATTTTTTTCGGGGTCATGCCCCTTTTTTTCCCCCAGAAGTTATTCGCAGTAAGTCACTGGCAGATTTAAAAATATAAAATGAATTCCTTGTTATATTCAGAAACTTTTTGATTTCTTAATTAAAATTTTTGTATTTCTATCCGTTTTTAAGAAAAATACAAAAAAAGATAATTTGTATCTTCGATTGCTATTCAAAAATTACATAAAACTGGCATAAAGTTAAAATAATGTAATGTATTGTAGTAACTATTTTAAATTTTAATGTCATTTAGCAGGGTACCAATTTTAATTTTTTTTCTCGAAAACGGTTAGAGACACAAAAAATTGCAAGAGATCTAAAAGTTTCTGAATAAAACACAGAATCCATTTTGTTATTTTAAATCTGCCATTTTTTTACTGCAAAATAATTCTGGGGAAAAAAGGGGGCAAGGCCCCTGAAAAATATCACACTGTAGTTTTCTCCTAATATTTGGCATCCTTAATAATGCAGGCCTCGTAGCTAAATACACGTTCCAAATTTGATCCAAACATCTGAAAAACTGCACGAGCTATAAAAAAAAAACAAAAAAAAAATTGAAACCCTGACACCACGTATTTTGAAAACTAAGCATTTGCCGTACCATGCTTGTTTAAAAAAATTCTTAAAATTACTCAAACAATCATCCTCTTAAATTTGGCAACATACTTTATTAACACCCTGTATTTAAGTCGTACGCAGTTGAAAAAAGCTAATCGAGCGCTACTTTTCTAAAGAGTACCGGGTGTCTCATTATATTTTTTCCCACCCTTTTAGACCATTAATAATTAATATAGGAATATACAAGAAATTATGTTCGAATTCGCGAAATTTTTACTTTTAAATTCCATCTTGACTTTATTCCTGATGCTTACCATATTTGAAAGGCGCTCAAATTTATAGTTTTCGTAAATTGGATGCTCCTTATATTATTTAGTTAATAGATTAGGCTTGGACCATATTTTCCAAAAATACCCGATATGCCGTAGTTTAGAGCCATAGTTTCTGAGATATTAGCAATTATAGCAGTACCGCTCTTGTGTTAATTTTAGTATCCTTATTCCAAATTATGTTAGTCCCCATGTATCAACAGTGACAATAGGGACCTATTGCAATAAAGCAAGGCACAAATTGTGCCGGGCACTATATTGACAGTTTCACATTATAAGAACAGCTGTCTTCTTTCAAAATAAGGCCATTGTATATTTTAAGAGCCGGAATTAATAGTGACGCCATAATTAATGGAAAATAAACGACTGGATTTCTAAATTCGACTTTGGTATGTCAATTTTGAAAGATCAACTGTCAGTTTTTAATGCGAAACTGTCAATATAGTGCCCGGCACAATTTGTGCCTGGCTTTATTGCAATAGGTCCCTATTGACACAACTTTGTTGTCGTTACCGGTTGTCATTTTAAGCGTCATTAAAAAAAAATAGTAGTCATTGTCACTGTTTATACATGGGGACTAACATAGTTCGAAATAAGGACACTGAAATTAACACAAAAGTGGTAATGTTATTTTTTTAACATTTAAAAATTTATCGCTAATATTTCAGAAACTATTTATCATAACTGCGACATTTGGGGTATTTTTGGAAAGTATATTCCAAGTCCAATCTATTAATTAAATAATATAAGGAGCATCGAATTTACAAAAACTATAAATTTGAGCGCCTGTCAAATACGGTAAGCATCAGGAATAAAGTCAAGATGCAATTTAAAAGTAAAAAGTTCGTAAATTCGAACACAATTTCTTTTATATTCCTACATCAATTATTAAGGGTCTAAAAGGGTGGGAAAAAATATAATGAGACACCCTGTACAAGATTGATAAATCTATCCATTCGTTTGAGGTCAATTATTATTTTTTACTTACACGAAGATTGGACTGGGGTTCTTCGAAGGCTTCCTCATCAGACTTGGGCAAAGGTATGCTTAAGCCCAGTGCCAATAACAAGAGTAATCTAGCTTCTGACCACGTGATGTCAATGGAAGGCAACTCGCACGTAATTTTATTGTGAGGTAATCTGGAAAGAGGAACTGTTATTAAGGTTTTTGAGCATACTATCCATGTAGGGTAATATTCATGACAGAATATATACAGGGGTCTAAAAGGTCTGTATAAATTCTTAGCACATATTCCTGAGATCAAAATAAGTCGATTTAAAGTAACTTACCTTACTCCGAAATTGCTCCGTTTCAGAGATACAGGGTGGTGAATTTAAAAGTTAAAAATCGATTTTATTAAAATTTATGAACATTTCCAATTGGTACTCGGGGGTTTTTTGGGATGCGAAACCTAAATATGGATACCTTTTCGCTGTGGCCGTTAGAGGGCGCTTCACAATGCTCTTTGTATAGTTTAAAATGACTATAACTTTTTTCTCAGTGTAATTTTTAACTTTTTCGTTTAAGAAAATATTTTCCTGAATCTTTTTAAGCCAAAAAGGTATTCTTGTTAACATGCGCTAAACTAAGTCGTTTTCGAGATATTTCCGTTTTTAGTGTTCGATGCCGCAACGAAACTCTCATTTTTATACCACTTGACCATAAGTAAATTTGTCTTTTTCAATTGGTGTGTGTTGAAAATAATTTTTCATATTTGTTTATTATTTTATTGGCACAAAGCGCTTTTAGTAAAGGACGTATACAACTTTGAATATTTTTATTTAAAACACTTCTTAAATAAAATCACTTTTCGTATGGTTCGTATGGTTAATAGTTTCCCTAAAGACTCACCTAGGATCGTCAGTAATTAAACATTTCGAATATTGGAAGCTCAAACTAAGAGGGTTCAATATGTGCATTGGAGTGATCCTGGACGTTTCGAAGCACTGTTTCCAGTCTTCCTCGCCCTGAGCAACTAGGATTTGTAGATCACTCAGCTCCAGTTTAAAGTGGTCATAGCTGTAAAGTTTCATTTTTTCGAAGATCGCTTCTTGGTCCAAACCTTGATTGTAAAGCTCACGAACCTAAAATTTAAAACGATTAAACCGCTTTCCAGCAATCCGAGCAAATTAGTTAAATCTATCCAGCGCTTTTGATTTAAAACTAAATATTCGCCGTGTTAAAGCATTTCCTAGAATTCAAAACTAGAATGCTTAGCGTTACTTAAAAAGAGCATCCATTTCATACCATCGGTGATTAAGTTTTATTTAGCTTTCTTACAAATAACTCTAAATATAAAAACCTAACTACAGCAGCTATACTGGGAATAAGGACAATGTTGCTTGTACACCTAATTTAAAAAAAAAAAAAAACTGATACGAGTTGTCAAAAAGTTGCCAAAAGTTAATTGCATTTCAATGGTATTCTATCAAAGTTATATCAATACTGTATCAGATTTTTTTGAAATTAGATGTACAATATCCTTTTTCGCCCATTGGTGACTCGACAATATTTTTTGTCTTCCTTTGGCTACATAGTTGTTATCTTATACCTCTGTGATATTTGTGTGTTATTCTAACCTTTGTCAATTAAGTGCAAACGTATCTTAAACTGGTCAGGAGGTACATGGACCGGTTAGGAAACGTCTGCGATCAATTGACAAATGTTAGGAAAACACCAATTTCAACCTCCCAAAAGGAGGACGGGAGCTAATTGAAAATAATATATTTTTTTCAATGTTTCGGTTTGGTTAGATTTGGTTTCACACCCAGGACTTCGAGAAAGAAGCCAAGAAGGTTTTTTTTTAAGATATATTAGAAAGTAGTTAGTCAAACTATATGAGTTGTGCTTTGGTAATCTTTCGTCGTTCATCCGTTGTACATGGCCGTACCATATCAGTTGCCTTTTAGTGATGTCATCCGTTATGCTTCCCTCGATTCCCATTCTTTCTTTTATGATCTCATTTCTTATGTGATCTATTCTAGATATTCTCATTGATCTCATTGATCTTCTTATTCCATACAACAGCGTGCTTTTGACCATTGTTTCATATATGTTCAATTTTACAATCTTTTTTATCTCTCTGCTCCATAAAATTCTGTTAAGACATCCAATTTTTTTTTTGCTTTTACTATTCTTTTTCCCAATTATTTACAGTCTGTTCCTGTCTTATCAAATGTGACACCCAAGTATACATACTCACCGGATTCGTTTCCAATACATAAGTACTGTGTCTTGTCCACGTTCACTGTTAATCCCTACTTTTGGTATTCTTCTGTTAACTTTCTCATCATATACTCCATGTCTTCTTTATCATTAGCCACAATTACTTGGTCGTCAGCAAACTGTAGTGTGTATATGGTAAATCGGTCGTTAAGTTGTATTCCCATGCCGTCGTGCACTTTACGTTTCCAGTTTCTTAGAACTACGGCGATATATATTTTAAAAAGAGTTGGAGAGATACAACATCCCTGTCTTAAGCCTTTTGTTATAGTTTTTGCAAAGTCACCTAAAATGCTCCCAATACGGGGTTCTATCGATTTCATGAAATTTTGCTTCAATCTGCCCTTCAAAACTTATCCAAATTCATATAAAATCTTCCTGGTATAATTTCAACCCTACCGACAGAGAAAAGGCGCGACTCTTTGCGGACCGACGACAAAGTATTTGTTTTCTGACCGACCCAGCACAGGTGGCTAGACGGCATTTTATTTGCAGATTTTTTTGAGATGCGCTTTTAATTGCTTTCAGGTGTTCTTTGCGGGACTCCTTTAGTCGGCAGTATGCAGAGTTAGAAAATAAATCAGTGTCGTTTCTGTAGGTATAGGAATAGAAAGTTTTATTATGTATTTTTAATTCTTTAGTTTACGCCATAATTAAATGAAATAATTTTATCTACCGCCGCTCATGTCACTTTCTTTAAAGGATATGCCGATGGTCGGCTTTAACCTTTGTTCAACTGACTTTGCAAAAACTATACCAGGAATTCCTTTATAAGTCGATTTCCAATTTTAATTTTAGATTTTGACCCTTTGTATAGTTCTGTTATCGCTTTTATATATGTATGATTGATATTAGTTTGCTCTAACACTATCCATAATTTTTCTACTGGAACGATATCATATGCTTTTTGTAGGTCCACAAAGGTAACATGAGTCTCTATATTTCTGGCGCTCCTTTTCTCAATTACTTGTTTAAGACAAAAAACATTATCACTACAAGATCTGCCTGCGCGAAACCCACTTTGCTCTTCTTCTTCTTGTTTATGAAAATCATTCTCTATTAGATCTCTAAGAATCCTACCGTACAATCTACTTAGAGTACTGGTTACTGAAATTCCTCTATAATTGTTGCAATCCAGTTTGTTTCCTTTTTTATGTATTGAGGATATGAATGCAATTTTCCAATCATTAGGTACTGGATGTCCGTTTATGCATTGATTAATAATATATGTGAGATTTTCGAGTAGTTTCTCTGATCCATATTTGAGCATTTCAGCATATATTCCCACAGGTCCGCTAGCTTTTCCGGATTTAAGCTTTTTAATATTATTCTTTATCATTTCTTTTTCGATAATTACTTCCTCTCCATGTACTTCTATGTCTCGCCTCGGAGAGGCTGCCAGATATTCGGGTCTCGTCTCCCGCAGCAGTCCCTTGTAGTGTCCTGTCCATTGTTCTGGTTTGATTATCTGGATGTTTACTTTTTCTTTTGTTGGGTTTTTTACTGTAGAAATGAATTTCCATACTTCAGAACTCTGCCTACCTCCTACGTGTGTATTTATGTCGTGGCACTTGCGCTCGAACATTTCATTTTTTTTCTGTGCGTATCAAATTTCTTAGCTGTCTTCTGGTTTCCCTGTAGATTTCTAGGTCTCTTTGCTCTTTAGTACTGAGCCATTTCAAGTATGTGGGTTTTTTCTCTTTGACCATTTCCTGTATTTTGTCCGTCCACCACATCTTCTTGTTATTTCTATTATCTTGGTATCCAACAGCTTCGTTGCTTGCTTCCTTCAAGCTTTTTATTATGTTTGTATATATCTCTTTAAATGAGTGATTTGTGTTTATCAATTTTTCATCTAATCGGTTCTGATACAATCTTTGAGTACTTTCGATTTCTAGACTTCTAAAGTTGTATTTATAAAACTTTTTTTTCGAAAAAATTGTTTTGGAACAAAAATTCAAAAGTTAATAAAGAAATAAAGGAGATAGACTTACTTCCATAATAGAAGAGCGTGACCCCGAAGAAAATATCTTGATACGACCCATATTGATGACCAAGACGTTCTGCATCTCTTGGTACTTCCCACCATAAGGCACGATAATAAAAGGCGCAGCCAAGTCGATGTCTAGATCCAGACGCGTATGCTGCTCGATAGCGTACTGGAGACCCGTTGACGTCATTTCTTTGACGCTGTTCATTTGTTGCGTTGCCGCAATCGAAAGCTGATCTAACGACGTATCGGGCGGTACTTTAAAGACATCTACCACTTTGTTGATCGTCATGGCATCGTAGGTAACTCGAAGAGGTTTGGTTCTCACTATCACCCTGTACAAAAAAAAGTGTGACTAACTTTCCCAAAAGTAAAGCGCAAAAACTAAAATAAAAAAATATGTCCCAAGTTTTATAATTTTTTAAAGGGTTTATAACGAAGTCATGAAATTTTTATAAATAAACTATTAGATTTAACTTATAATAACAGTCGCCACAGGCCAGATATTTATTATTACCATTTTTATAAGCCCCTTGCTCAATTTCGATCACCTTTTTTATAAAGTAGTAATTTACAAAACCATTAAGATCAAACATTAAAAAGTTTTATAAGTAAGCATGTAAAACCTCTTCAATCATTGCCTTATAAATTTGTTAGCTTTAGTTTTACAAAATAAAAATAATGGCCTATCTTTCTAAATAAACCCTTGTTTTAAGTAGCTCTTTTCCTGGGGTTTTGTTGTAGGGGTTGGCATATTTTTATAAAAGTTTTGTATAAGCTTTATAACCCTTAAAGTAAATAAATTGTTTAAAAGATCTCAAAATGATTAGAATAATATTATAAAAATAAAAAGTTTTGATACTTTGACTAAAATAATCACTTCCCTCATTTTGATTGTTTTAAGTTTGAACCAAAAAATGTATTGCGTGACCATAACCTACGCAAAATTTTAAATTTAAGACAAATCGGCTTATAAATAAAAGAGTCCAACTATTTTGAAATATTAGATTGTATTTTCACAAGGCTATAGCCTTAGGTGTATACACCTACCACATTTCTAATTAAAGTTCCTAGGTCATCAGAAAGTAGTTAAAACAGCTGTCGCAAGTTTGAAAACAAATATAGGCATAAACAAATATACACTGGCGATGTAACCCCCCCCCCCTGTAATGTTGAGGTAAAACCCGGTTCCCACCTACGACTTTCTCGTGTGCCCGCGCACGCGTCACATGTAAGGCTATAGGTCAGGAAAAGAAGGGTTCAAGGGGCACCTTTTGGTGGTATTTCGATGGTAAATATAATTTTTGATACTTTATGTTCAAAGTCTAGAAAAGGGGGACTTTTTTACCAGTATTTACTAAGATCTTAAAACTTAGCACTTGGACCAAATACGTTATAGCAAAAATACATGGTCAAAATCGAAAAGTGAAGACTCATAGCTGGCTTTGGAAACAATTGCAAATTTAAATTTTCGGACGCGAATTTTAAAGTGCGCCTGCGTGTGTTTTGTCAGCTGCTGTGTGGCTGGAGGCCATATTGACATTTTGCGGCATTTTATCGTGTAAAAGTATGGTTTTTTTTCTGTGAAAAATGGGAAATAATTCACGTAAAACATGTGCGGTTTGCGAAAAAATGCCCGGGAGAAGTAAGGGAGTGCCATTCAACATGTAATTACTTGTATTTTTCTTTATAATTTACTAGTAAAGTTAAGAGTGGTTTATAGATGCCCTTAAACACTCTTCATGGTGTCCACAATAAATATGCACAACTAGTTTTAAAAAAACTACAATTTTAATCCACAATTTGATAAATTTCAAAAAACTATAGAAATAATCCATGGCCGATAAAAAACTTATTTACAAAAATGTTCAAAGCTGAATAATACATAAATAACTTAAAACTGTATCTGTAGATGCATTACCGTATTAAATACGTAGCAATATTTGAATATTGTAAAAAACGCAATATATATTAGAATTTGAGCTGACACTGACCGATTTTATTGGACATCGTGTGACGTTTGGAGGTTTAAATATGGCTGCCATTTTTAAACCAAAATATTATATTTTTTTATTTGTAACAACGAAAATAGGTGCTTTATATTGTAAGGTATTTATATACAATTATGTAAATATCAAAAACAATTACATTCAAAGCAAAAAAATGAGTTAAATCGTTAACCAGAATCTAGACCGACTTTTAAGGACTTTAGCACTTTTAGACCCTTTCGTAAATACTGGTGTTTGCGTTCCGCACGGTAAACGGTTTTAATCTAAATAAAACTCTTTAATAATTACCTCTGATCTGCCGATTTATCCGGAGGATTTGTTTCAAACGTAACGTCCACCAAACTCTTTAGTTTCCCGCTGGCAAGCTCTTCCGGGACGATTAACGTGGGAAGATAATCGTCCTCCTGGCGAAGACCAGTGGAGAGGAGGTTATCGATTTGTACATGGACCCTGTTAGAAAACGGTGCTTGAGTTATTATTTTATAAGTTTAGTACCCGTGAATAAAAAAAACAACAATTTTTCGTGGCTAAGTGGATAGAAAGATTTTGTTTCTCTTGTAATTTTCCGGGGACAGCTCGAAAGCTGTACACCCACAGGGGTAGGGTACGTTCAGATAGCACGTCGGATGTAGTCGGACGCGCTCAAATCCGTTCAAATTACATACTGGGTGAAAGTTACTCTCGTTCATATTGGCCGAAAATAACGTCAGGTGAATCGCCTTTTACATCCTTCTCTATGAGGTGGGTGACAAACGCTCGACTTGCGCAGTAGGTATATAAACCAACCCCCCAATTTTTTTTATTTTTTGTTTTATATTTTCGAAAACATATTAAATAAAAGTGGAATTTTCCATAAATAAATAATAAAATTTTACTTTTTCTTGGAGACAAAAAACTTGTTTGACTTTTGACAGGTGAGTTCTAAGTTTCTTTAGAAGGGTTAAGTCCCATTTATAAACTCGAGACCATTCAACATGGTTGCCTTTGACAAGAAACCCACATAAAAACATCACAAAAGTTCCTATTTTCAAAAGATTGTAGAAGCCAAATTTGTTATGGTTGGGTTTGTTTCATACCCCGTATAGAAAACATTAAATTTAGTTACCTTTTACTATAGTATAGTAGTAGTGTGAGCTATGGTGATCCTAATTTTTTCGGGAAAAAAAAATTGCTCTGATTTAAAAAAAAAAATTATATATCTTTGCGTTTCAGATGAATTTGAAACTCTTTTGTCGCGCCGTGTGTCTGTCTCTGTATTAATGTCTGTCTGTAACGACCAACGCGCATAACCCAAAAACCGCTTGCCCGATTTGAATGAAATTTGGTACCTAGGCTGAGTTTTCGGTCGAGATGGTCCAATTTAAAAATGAACAAAATCCACCGAACGCAAGTCAAATAAAAGGGTGGGAGTAGATTTCAAAAATTAGAGTTTAAGTAAAAATATGGCGTGTGTGATATCAAACAAAAGGTAATTGAGTCTGGAGCTAAACAAACTACATTTTAGTTTTTAAAAAAAAAATGGTGAGGGTAGATTTTAAAAATTAGAGTTTAAGTCAAAACATGGCTTGTGTGGTATCAAACGAAAGGTAATATATTTCAGTTTTTAGTTATATTAGCTCACACGCACACTATAACTATAGTACCTAGGGTGAGCTTAGGTGCCCATAGATTGACAGAGTATTTTTCTTTGTGGGATTTCTGCTAGGGTATGCATGATGGTTTACCCATATTAACATAGCAAAGCTCCATTTTACCATAATCAGCTGGCAGCAAAAAAGCGAAAATACCAAAATTAACCCTAAAATTCCATTTTTTGTTATGTTGCTGTGTAAATCGATCCTCAAAACTGTATTGGTTACAGGTTTCACATCGCTCCATGCAATGAAGACAATTGCCTTAGGAATAACCCTTGGCAGTGTGAGTTGTTTTTAGAGTATCAAGCAGATTTTCAAGCAGAATCCTCTTGCAGCGGCACTCCTTTTAGGAAAACACTCTTTCAGATGCAAATGGATCCTTTACAGAACTTCATTTTGACTGTTTAGCTTCTACTTAAGAGAATGTAGAGAATGGATTTTTATTTGGACAAATTGTTATAGGAATATAAATAATATTATACCTAGATATTACTTTGTGCTTTCAAATTAAAATAAAAGACATTTAAACTATGTATATTTTATTTAATAGTACATAATGTAACCATATAAAGAGGTTTGATATAATGTAATTGAAGATCTCTCAACGCCCCAGCAAACACTTTGAGAATTTGTCTTCTTTCGCATTCTCACTGCCATGCGCTATTATATTATATTGCACATGTATGTATTGCTTGTACAACAAAGAAAATAACTTTACAGAAAACACAACTTTTAAATCTAAAACAAAACTTTATTTCTCTAATAAAACTCTGTCAGCCACCAAAAGTCGAATACTCCAAAAGACTGTCTATTTCCATTTTTCAAAACAAAAAAAAAACACTTATTTGTGTTTATGTTAACTCTACTAAATAAACTGTAACAAATTTTTAAATCTGATCAAATTTATCAATAATTTAAAAAAATATATATTTTAAGGTTATGTTTATTACATCCATACCGTTCACAAAGGCAAGACGTCCGGCGATTTACCCATGACGTCATTCGCTCGGCAAGACGTCTCGCCCGACGTTTCAATCTGAACGTACCCCAGGGGTCCAAGATCTAATGGACACCTATTAAGTGTTGACAGTTAACTGTTTCGTCCTTCAGAACAATGCATGGTCAATGGGACACTTTTGTAAAGCTACAGAGACGGTAAATGAATCTCATCTTACGAATAGAAATAAATCAATAATGCCGGCATTCAATGAATAGCAGATCTAAAAAATTCCAAAAAATACGGAGGTTATGTCCTATTTAAAAAATGGTGAGTTGAGAAGAAGTGAAAATTAAATCAGGAAACTCAGATAACTACATCTGTAACAAAAAAGAAGTGTTATTTAGGCAAGCTTGGAATATGTCCCACTTGTCCCTGAGGGTTAGTACCCACTTGCCCCACTGACCGAAATAGCGGGGCAAGTGGGTTCTATGACTCAAAAATTGCCATCCTGCAATCTAAAAATCTGAATAAAACATAAATAGTATCTTTACTTATTTATAGTTATTACTAGAGGCCCTCGATACATTTGACAAAACAATTGTCAAATGTATCGAGGGCCTCTAGTTATTACTACCGCGCTATAATCACGAAAACGAAGATATACATATATTTTTAATTTTAGACCAAACTTGTGATGAAATGTGAGATAAAATAAAGGGTGTTTTAAAATAAGAATAAACCTGTAAAAAAAATTTAACTAATAAATAAAATATTCGGTGGCTCACAGGTCTAAAAAACATTTTGTGAAGTTTCCGAGGGGTCATCAGCTTTCAACAGTACTGTACAAATTTCACAACAGGACCCGACAGTACCACGACAGGACCCAACAGTACTCGACAGTACACGACAGTACCCAACAGTACTCGACAGTACACGACAGTACTCAACAGTACCACGACAGGACCCAACAGTACTCGACAGTACCCAACAGTACTCTACAGTACACGACAGTACCCAACAGTACTCGACAGTACACGACAGGACCCAACAGTACGCGACAGTACGCGATAGGACCCAACAGTACACGACACTACCCCCCAACCCCAACCAGTGGCGTAGATGCGAAAAGACATGATGAGCTTTTTTTGTTTTTTTTTTTGGTCGCAGGTTTTTTGAGCGCGCGCTTTGTCCCTGTCGGCCTTCCCCAAACATAATGATCTTTTTTTTTGTTTTTTTTTGGTCGCAAGTTTTTTGAGCGCGCGCTTTGTCCCTGCCGGCCTTCTCCAAACATGATGACCTTTTTTTGTTTTTTTTTTTTGGTCGCAAGTTTTTTGTTTTTTGAGCGCGCGCTTTGTCCCTGTCGGCCTTCCTCAAACATGATGATCATTTTTTTTTGCTCGCAAGTTTTTTGAGCGCGCGCTTTGTACCTCGTAACAGGACCCAACAGTACTCGACAGTACACGACAGTACCCAACAGTACACGACAGGACCCAACAGTACTCGACAGTACACGACAGTACACGACAGTACCCAACAGTACTCGACAGTACACGACAGTACCCAACAGGACCCAACAGTACACGTCAGGACCCAAGTCCTGTTGGACGCTGTACAAAATTTTAGGGTGCCGATGACCCCTCGGAAGTTTCACATATCAAAAGTTAGTTTTTAAAATAAAAAACCTACCTACACCAGAAACTCACTTACCCCACCTAACCTTATATATCTTTTCTTACACACTCCTCTTCTGGCCCCCCTCCCTCACCCACTATCTTTCTATCTCTCACTCTCCATGTCTCACCCTCTTTGTCTGTCTCACGTTGTCTCCCTCTCTCTCTCTGTTTCTCTCTCTATCTCTCTCCTCTCTTCGAAACTAACGTCTCAAGTTATTTAAAAATATAATTAAAAACTTACTTTATGGCTTGAGCGGCTGCCCTTGTGTCAAATTTCACTTTCACCATCTTTAGCTTGGTTAATAGAACAGTCTTCTGTGCTTCTTTCTCATCGCTTAGCTCTATGTCAAAGGACCTATCAGAAACCAGAAATAAAATTTGAAAAAAAATCTTATCAATATGGCAATATTTTAGCTTGATTTGCAAGAAAATTTTACAATACTATGACTTTACTCCAGAGTTTTTCCTCCTTTACTTTTATTCTAAACCACAAATTTGTTGTGTTTATAACATTATTTTCTTTCGAATTAATTCAATATTTTCTAAAAGCTGCTTTTTGATTACTTTTTATAGTCTCTACTACAGTTTCAACTTTTTAATTCTGATAAGGCTCACCAGTTCGACCATACCGATGTGCACTAAATGTTAAAATCTCTGGACAACTAGTATCTTGCTTTTTTTAGTACAAAGTTAAATATCACAAATCTGAATGGTTAAATTGAACCTTCTACCAACTAGCCGGCGGTACATTTTTCTATTTCCTAAAATGTGCTTTTTAGTTCAATTTCGCATCAAGTTGAATACCGAATAAAATGAGCCATAAAATATTTTGAATAGCGACTAAGTAATAATTTTTGACAGTCACTTTTTTTCCTTAAAACACCCGGTGCAACCCATATAAGAAATAAAACCAATTGTAAACTTACCGCAATAGAAAACTCATCGATTTATCCACAAAGTTCTCTGGAAACGAAGCTTGTTCAGCATTTTCTTGATAACCAATGGACTTGTAAAGCCTAGCTTTTTCCTCTGGCGTCATTTCTTTTTCAAACTCTTTTACTGCGAAGAAAAAAAAGGTAAAATTCCAAAATTTTTCGTGGCTAATCGGTTAAAAAGGTTTTGTTTCTCCTGTATTTTTCCGTTAGTAAATCAAAAGCTTAACAACAACGGGGGTCCAGCACCTATTAAGTGTTGACAGTTAACTGTTTTGGTTATCAGAACACTGTTTGGTTAATATGACGGCTTTGCAAAGCTGAGTAGATGGTTAGCTAAGGTCTGCATGGGTGTCGCACCAACCAAGGAGTATTCTGATGAGATTCTTCAAGGCCAAACCGTTAATTGTCAACACTTATTGAGTGAATTTGAAATGAATCTTAAGGAAAAACGTCCTTACTCCACAAATTTCTGATAGGTTTTGAAATAAAAAGCGTAGTTTGGATCAAATTATGCTTAATTTATTTTTAAAAACCATCAACCCGACGCGTTTCGGCTTTACAAGCCATTTATAAGGGTTCTAAAAGTATAAAAAAAAACTATAAAAATTAATATAAATATAAAATGACATTATAAGCTATTTTAACAAACCAATTTTCAATAAAATAATATAAGAAAAGAAAAGTTTAAAAGAATTAAAACTAATTTTTTGTAGTTTTGGTTTTAAGGTTAGAATAAAACAATAATAATAAAAATTTATATTAAAAAAATACATAGCAAAACAAAAAATTATAAAGTTTCTTTGAAATACAAAAACAAGTTAAAAGGTTTGAACAACAAGCAAAATTTTTCGACTTACATAGAAGTTTATAAAACCAAAATTTTGGAAAACAAACAAACACTTATTATAATGCCACCATTATGAGTTTAACGTATATAGGATGCCATCTAAGACGAACCTAGGCAACCTGGTGTAAATCCAAATTACAGATATCTTATTACAATAAAGGTCTACAATCATAAATTGATCCAAGGGGTACCAGTCAAAAATAATTAAAACACCAACCCTTAAAAACGCTCACATGGTTTAAAAAATTTAAAAAACCTATGTCGGAAAATTAAAATCCAATATTATACCACTAATACGATACAAAAGACTCAAAAAAATCAAAAATGTTTAAAAAAATTCTTTAGAAAACTAAAAATCAATAAAAGTAAGGAAAAATATTAAAAACTATTTACACTCGACCAACATGAAAATCAAATGAAAATCACAATAAGGGAATTATTCTGAATAACAGCACAAAGGATCATTAAGATAATTGAAAAGAGAAAAACGCTTTCCTATTTACAGTCAAATAATGTTAAAAAAGTTTATCATTGTGAAAAATAATCTTATTTTTTTTCTAAAAATAATTATAATTTGCCTATTAAAGATGAAAAAACTGAAAAAGTCAGAAATCACCAAAAGTACTATTTCTGAGATTAAATTTGTCAGTATTGTATTCTCCGAGAAAAAAATTATTAAGAAACGAACACCACAAAAATTATATTAAGGTAGAAGAAGTGCTATTTAAACGAAAACAAGTTCAGTAATTTTGCAGCGTTAATATATTTAGAAGGTGACTTATCGTTAAGATATGTGGTGTTATTATCTATCTCTAGTCTAGCAATTTCAATACTCTCCAAATTGTTAAGCTTTTTACCTTTGGTTTGTATGTGTATAGGTTTAAAATTGTTCTCAAGTGTAAAATTGTGATTGTTTATTTTTAAGTGGGTGCCAAAAGCAGATTTGTTATCATGAAAACTTGTTTTTGATCGTAAGTGTTCTTTAATTCTAGTCCGAAAACTTCGACCTGTTTGACCAATGTAAGAAGCTGGACAATCAGCACAACTAAGTTTATATATACCACTTTGACAAACAGTTGGTGAAAGACCTTTAGTCCTGGAAAACAAAGATTTTACATTGTTTAGTGGTTTTAAAGAGATTACCTATTTTTGCTGAAATAACACTCCCTTAAGATTCATTGCAAATTGAAAAATGCTCCACGTAGGAGAGTTGGAATCACACTTATTAGATGTCCTTAAGATATAAAGACCCCGTAGAAGAAAAGTTTTGAGCTACTCAGAAAAAATTACGATTTAAAATTCACGGGTCCTAAAATTTACATTTCATAGTCATAGTGTTCACGTTCCTTGAAAACAAAAACAAAAATTTGTATGTATTAAATCTGGGAGTAAGTAGTAAAATAGCGACATCCTGAGAAGACTCACGGAACTACTAAACACAGAATTCTTGTAAAAAAAATAAGTGACAAGTAATGTTATGGTTTTAAAGTTTTTTTAAAAAACTTATACCACTTTTTAGTAAATTTAAAACAAGTGTTTATTAAAGTCCTAGCAACAGCTAAAGCTACCTTATTTATATTTATTGATTAACTTACAAATGGCTGTTGTCTTCTTCATATCGTCCAAGTTATCTTGTGGTGTTCCGCCTCCAAACCAACCGCCAAACCAAGACGATTTCTCGTTCTGTTTCTGCATTTCTTGCAGCTTTTCTGTTTCGATTTCAATCCTTTGACGTATGATAACGATATTAGTCAGATCTAGTCTCTTTTCACATTCCGCTATTCTGTTTTTTTCATCGGGCCCAACCTGTTTAAAAATACGAGAAGTGTTTAAAAATCCGAGAAAGTTTTCTCTCTAACACGCGGTTACCATGAAAATGACATATAATTTAATCTGTTTTTATTGCAATAAAATCATTTTCACACAAAACTTAAAAATAAGGGGTAAGAAAATTAGGTTCCCGCTGGATACCGCATCTGTTAACTGGTGTCAGAAAACTCTAGACCGCTTTGAGGCAGGAAACTCCAAAAACGTGTACAGCATTGTCAGTGGTGATAAATAATGGATTTACTGATATAAAACCGAAAATAAACGTCAGCCGTCTGTTTGGGTGTTCCAAGATGAAGAAAATCCAACAAAAGTCATCCGTTCTCGAAGTGTATTTAAAAAGATCGTTGCCACATTTTTCTCAAAAGCAGGTCATGTAGAAACAATTCCTCTGGAAGTTCAAAGGACTGTTACTGCCGATTGGTACAGTCGGGGACTTTTTAAATTGCCGCCCTGGAAAATAAAAAAAAATCCTATTTGGAATTCGGAAAAGTAGTTTAAACCAAAACAAAAAAATTGCGAACCTTACCTCTGTCTGTATCCATACATAAATATTTTTTTGATTTCTTTAATTGATTAATTTTGACAGAAAAAAAATAAAACGGCAATTTAAAAAGTCCCCGACTGTACATCACCATTTGTTTGCCGAAATTCATCGCTGAGATTCGAAAAATGAACGCCGAACGACGAATCATCATCCTACAAGACAATGCAAGTTCGCACAAAACACAAAAAAAACATTTTTAACCCAACAAACCGTTCAATTGTTGGACCATCCTCCATACAGTCCCGACCTAAGTCCCAACGATTTCTATACTTTTCCGAAAATCAAGAATGGACTGCGTGATCATGATTTTAGTCGCCAGAGGAAGCAGTCGACGCCTTCAGCCATTCAATTTTGACAGTATAAACAAACGAGTGAAATTACAGCTTTGACAACTGGTTTGAGCTGTATATGCAAAACTTTAAAGACAACCCTCGTATATACCTAAGTCATTTAGTTTTTACTACTACTATGTCGGTTTAGAACGTTTTTCTACGTTGTCCGACGCCTATTCTCCACCTCCTTCGATCCTGACAATCAAATTCCGTCAGATTTTTTTGACTCATTGATCTTTGGATTGACTGTTGCCATTCCAGTTTAGGACGCCTTTTTTTTCTGCGCCCTATTGGTTGCCATTCTAGGACCTGGTTTGGTAATCTTTCGTCGTTCATCCGTTGTACATGGCCGTACCATATCAGTTGTCTTTTAGCATTAAAGAACTGGTTATTTCTTCGATGCTTTTAGTGATGTCATCCGTTATGCTTCCCTCGATTCCCATTCTTTCTTTTATGATCTCATTTCTTATATGATCTGTTCTAGATATTCTCATTGATCTTCTTATTGCATCCATTTCGACACTCTCCATTTTTGCTTTGTATTTTTTTGTTACGCGACAAGTCTCTATTCCATACAACAGCGTGCTTTTCACCATTGTTTCATATATGTTAAATTTTACATTCTTTTTATCTCTCTGCTCCATAAAATACTGTTAAGACAACCAATAACCTTTTTTGCTTTTACTATTCTTTTTCCAGTTCTTTACAGTCTGTTCCTGTCTTATCAAATGTGACACCCAAGTATACATACTCATTACGTGGAGATATTGTTTGTCCATTGTCTAGTTCTAACTCACTTGATTCGTTTCCAATACATAAGTACTGTGTCTTGTCCACGTTTACTGTTAACCCCCCACTTTTGGTATTCTTCCGTTAACTTTCTCATCATATATTCCATGTCTTCTTTATCATTAGCAACAATTACTTGGTCGTCAGCAAACTGTAGTGTGTACATGGTAAATTGGTCGTTAAGTTACGTTTCCAGTTTTTTAGAGCTACTGCGATATAATATATTTTAAAAAGATTTGGAGAGATAAAACATCCCTGTCTTAAGCCTTTCGTTACCTGGAATTATTTTGAAAGGCGATTTCCAATTTTAATTTTAGATTTTGACCCTTTGTAAAGTTCTTTTATCGCTTTTATATATGTATTGATATTAGTTTCTTCAAACACTGTCCACAATGTTTCTACTGGAACGGTATCATATGCTTTTTGTAGGTCCACAAAGGTAACATGAGTCTCTATATTTCTGGCACTCCTTTTCTCAATTACTTATTTAAGACAAAAAACCCTATCACTACAAAATCTGCCTGCACGAAACCCACTTTGCTCTTCTTCTTCTTGGTCATGAAAATCATTCTCTATTAGGTCTGTAAGAATCCTACCGTACAATCTACTTAGGGTACTGGTTACTGAAATTCCTCTGTGGTTGTTGCAAACCAGCTTGTTTCCTTTTTTATATATTGAGGATATGAATGCTATTTTCCAATCATCAGGTACTGGATGTCAGTTTATACATTGATTAATAATATATGTGAGATTTTCTAGTAGTTTCTCTGATCCACATTTGAGCATTTTAGCGTATATTCCCCCATATTATCATTTCTTCTTCAATAATTACTTCATCTCCATGTACTTCTATGTCTCTCCTCGTAGAGGCTGACAGATATTCGGGTCTTGTTTCCTGCAGCAGTCTCCTGTAGTGTAGTACTTTTTCTTTTGTTGGGTATTTTAACGTAGAAATGAATTTCCATACTTCAGAACTCTGCCTACCTCCTACGTGTGTATTTATATCGTGGCATTTTCTTCGCTCGAATATTAAATTTTTTTCCGTGCGTATCAGATTTCTTAGCTGTCTTTTGGTTTCCCTGTAGATTTCTAGGTCTCTTTGCTCTTTAGTACTGAGCCAAATATTAGTTTTAACCTGGTTCAATGTAGAAAGGTTTTAACAAAAACAAAGCTACCTCATCACCCGACTACCTATGGATAGCTGTATGTGCCCCCTGCTGCCAATTTTTAGAATTTTTGAGAAAAAAAATTCACTAATTGCTTATTGTCGTATTGCACCTTAGCGCAACGCAAATCTTTATCATTATTTAACTTTTAAGAATTAAAAATAAACTTAAGTCTAGATCCTAGATTCAAAGAAGTCTTAAATGTTTTATTTCTAACGTTACATGCTTTTCTTACCTTTTTGGCGTTGATAATTTGTTTCTTATAAAGCTTGCCGTATTCCCTACACATGTTCCGATATTTCAGCATATGGTTCCAATCCCAGTCACGTTTCTTCCGACGAACTTCTCCTTCCAAAACACATTTGTAGGCAAACTTCCACCATTTTTTGTAATGGCCTTTGTAACTTGGTAGGTAAGGTCTGTATTTTCCTTTAAAAAATAATACAGTGATGCTTTTGAAAGTGAACTTTGTAGGGTAGCCATGTGGTTTACTTATATGATGGGAAGAAAAATACTTTTTACTAGTAGATGTCTTTTTATTAAAACAGTCAATTTCTTTTCTTTGTTTTTTCTTTGTAAATGGAAATGAAAATTTTCATGTAATATCTCAAAAAGCGAAAGTGACAGATAAAATTTCATTAAACAGTTGGATTCTTTATTAAAAAATTGATTCACATGTAATACCAAGTTGCAGATACCAATTGTTTTTTATTTAAAACAAAGGAGGAGGCACTAAATACATTGTTTACCGGGATGCGTCAGATGAGCTGAGTTTGAGATATGTTAAAGGCCTCCTTCCTGATAGTTTTTCAAAAAAAAATTGAGAGGGTCATAGGTTTTGTTTTCGGTTTGGTTCGGCTCTACTTATTTAATTGCACGCCACTGAAATATGAAAAAATCTACCTTTTTTCAGTTTTTTTGCTATAACTTTTCGACAAATAAAAATAGAAAACCGATATTAGTTTTGTTTTTTTTTGCAAAAAGAGCCGTTTTAAGAATTTTATTAATTTTTAACATATAGTTTGCATCACATACCTACAGAGTGACGCAAATTATATAGCAAAAATTGATAAAATTCTTAAAAGGGTTTTTTTTTCAATAAAATAAAACTAATATCAGAAAGGTTTGGCCTTCAACATATCTCAAATTCAGCTCATCTAACGCATCCCGGTAAACAATATATGTAGTGCCTTGTCATTTGTCTGTCAAAGAGGGTTGCCAACCTCTACCTGGTGTAAAACAACTGTCAAAATGTATCGAGGGCCTCTACTATTTACTTACGATATGGTACTCCCTTTGTCATTCTATCCATGGAATCAGCCAACGCGATAATATCCCTATACTGCGTTTTGCTTATGCCAACAAAAAGTCGGCCCATATCCAAGTTCAGGTGATACACAGGATGAGAAAACGGTGTTTCATCCAAGTCTGGTTTGGGCATCATTCTTAACCTTACGGAGGCCGTGACTGGTCCCAGAACTAAAAATTTCAGCGTTGCCGTGGTTCTCTATTCTTGCACGAATAATGTGGGCAATAAAATAGATTTTCTAGGCTAGGCAAGAGACATTTTGCATTCCAAGTTGTTTTTAAAGAGTTATAACAGTATATTTAATATAAAGGGATAAAAATACACTTTTATCATGAAGTTTATATGCAATTTTTCCTACTTTTGGAATTTTTTAACAGAGATTTGTTGGGTTTTTAAATTTTTATCCCTGTAACTTTCATCACTGATTTTTACTTTTTATTCCTGATTTGTCACTTTTGATACCGGGCACTTTTATTCCTAAAGTGCGAAATGGTATATTACGCATCAAAGGATAAAAGTGGCAATTTTTATCTCAAGGCGAAAAGTGCTCGAGGGATAAAAATCCACTTTTATCACGAGGTGTATACGGTATTTTTTAATTATTAAACTGACGCTGACTATGTGATATTTCGGTACATATTTAAAATGCAAATATTCAAATTGTCTTTTAGTTTTTATCCCTGATCCGTCACTTTTTATTCTGGGCATAAAATAAAAACTTTAATCACGAAAGTGCGGCCTAAAAAGTGCACTTTATAACGACAAAGAATTAAAACGTGTTTTAATGATCTTACCTCAAGATAGATAATGAAAATAAAATGGAACAGCATGTACAGGGCTCGACTTCAAACGCTTAGCCTTTATAAAATCGTATAAAAAACTATGAACTTATGGAAAGCAAGAAGTCAGTGAGGGACCAAAGACGCGCATATTCAGGAGCGTTTGCCGCTGTGACTCAAAATTCATTATTAGTTTTTTATTACTAAACAGGAGCAATCAAAGTAAGATTTCCACATTTAAAAGACGAAGAAATAGTCATTATTATTTATTTCGTTATTTTAGCTTTAATCAGGAAACATTAAATCGAGAAAAATTCAATTTTTTAATAATTTTCTCGTACACAATAACCTTGTTCTTTTATTAAAGTCGCGCTTAAATGCCGCTCAAGTTTTCGATCTCCTGGCGGCGGCTCACGAAGTCAAGTTGCTAAAAGTCACCATACACTATCTAGGAAACAGAATAGGGGACAACATTTTTGGGGGTAGGGATGTACGACAGCCGTAGACCTCTTGCCCCTCTACTGGTTTCAGTCTGCAGAAAAAAATGTTTGTCACGTTTTACTACTCCTTTGAAAATTTTATTTTTGCCCCTTAAATGGAGGGGCCATTTCTCTTGAAAAAACAACAATAAGTTGAAATGCAGTGTTATGGTAATTGCAATTATTTAAGTTTTTAAAATAATTGAAAAATTATTTTACAATTATAATGAAATCAGAAAAATGCAATTGAATTACTAAAGTGATTGTTATTATTTGTAAAAAGCTATTTTGCTTTTATTATTTAAAGCAATCCACCTTTCGCACTGAATTTAAGGTGTAAGTTCGGAATGTATTACGAAGGGAGAGGGCTCCTAAATTAAGCATTTTCAAATTTTGTAAATTATAAAAAAGTGATAAAAATAAATAAAAAAGTAATTGTCAACTACTTTTTTTTATTTTGCAAGGAGGAAATTTATAATTAAGTTATTTTTTTGTTGTAATTAATTACAGAGTTTTCTAAGTACATTCCTGTAAAGTAATTTGTAATGTAATAGTTACTTTTCAAAGTATTGGTTTCTAACTCTGGTTGAGAATAAATCGGTACACATAAAGAACAAGAAATTTATTATTCATAAAGTTAAATTTGTGGAATATTTTGTTTGTGCGTGTAGTAACCTCCTTGAACATTTTTGCCATGTTAGAAAGCACTACCTGTACACTTAATACGCAGTATTGATTATTAGTCATACAGTTCAAAAGATATCTAAGAGATGGCGCTACAGCAATTAAAATCAAGGGGTTTAAGGATTTTATGCATCGCCGTCTTTGGCCTACTCAGCCGGTAAGAGTAACGTCATTAGATCGCGAAAAGAAAACCACGTTCCACCAAACGATCGTTGACGAACCCTGTATAAAACCTAATAGCATAGAAATTTGAACCCAAGCTTAGATAAAGGTTTATAAACCACTGTTGTAAGAACATAGTTAGCCTGGCCCATTATTAATTTTAATATGAAAAATCTTTAAGGTACGAGACACTGTGGATAGAATAAACTCGCTGAAATGCAAGGCTGCGTCAGAAACAACACGGGTTTTCGAGAAAGATGCATTTCAGAATACCGTTTTTTCAATAAATGTTTTCGCCAGTAGCAATAGAAGCCTGTCTACTAAGATATATTTACATTCTAAAATTCTAGACTAACAAGAACTGGCAACTTAGTCGCGAGTTTATCTTCTCCACAGTCCCTCGTTTTAAGAGTGGTAAATGATGACACTAACAAGATGTCCGAAAAAAAATATTAAAATAAAATGCTACAATTAACAATACGATTTCGTCTAGGGTATTGCTTTACGATGCTTGAACTGTAATGGGGTTAATTTAATTTATATACAATCAGATAGCATAGATTTAAACAGATTGAAATAAAATGTTGCCAGTTTTTTTTTGAACAAAAATTATGTATACGAGAGCTGTCTATTGATTTTTCATAAAGGAACATAGAGGGCAAAACTGATCAAATGTCGTTACTACCTAAATTCAAAACGTCAGTGCAATACATATAGTTTTATAACTACAGTGAATTTTTTAAGTTAACCACTCAGTCGAAAAATGGAATAAAACCGAGAACATTTTCGGGATATAATTTTTTGCAACTTTCGAAGGAAATTATCTCAACAAGAATTGAGTTGATTTATGTTTACAGTAATGAAGCACTACATCAGTTGACAGTTTCACGTTGGTATGGAGAATTCAAACTTGGACGGATTAGCCTTAGCAACGATCCAAGGCCACGTACACCAAAAACGGCTGTCAACCAGAAAAACATCGATGCTGTGCGTATGTTGATCAGGGAAGATCGACATGTGACATATGGCGAGATTGAGACTTCACTGGGGATTTCCAAGACATCAAATGAAAAAAATTTGCATAAAGAATTAGGAGTAAGAAAATTTTTCCGCTGGATACCGCATCTGTTAACCGAAGAACAGAAAGAAGCTAGGGTCAATTCCGTGGTGCCGGGGAAAAAGGAGACAAGTCCATTTTTGTTCAAAACCAAATACCTGTCTTGATTTTGGATGTATATATCAAAACCTTGCTATGGGCCAAACAATATAAGTCAGATCGTATTTGTTTTAGTCTGAATATCTGAGTATCATCAGTATCAGTATTAAACCTAATTTGTAAATTGTAAGCAAACTTTAAGTTATTTTCCTGAACATTCTTAAAAATCGACTTAACTCCTTTTTCCCCGGCACCACGGAATTGGTGCCAGAACTCTAGACCGCTTTAAAGCAGGAAATTCGCAAAACGTGTAAACTATTATTAGTGGTGATAAGTTGTGGATTTACTCATATGAACCCGAAAATAAACGTCAGTTGTCTGTTTGGGTATTCCAAGATGAAGAAAAGCCAACAAAAGTAATCCGTTCTCGAAGTGAATCCAAAAAGATGGTCGCGCAATTTGTCTCAAAGACAGGTCAAGTAGCAACAATTCCTCTGGAAGATGAAAGGACTGTTACTGCCGATTGGTACATCACCATTTGTTTTTTCGAAAGTCATCGCTGGGCTTCGAAAAACGAACCCCGAACGACGAATCATCCTCCACCAAGACAATGCAAGTTCGCACAAAGCACAAGAAACCATTGAATTTTTAACCCAACAAAACGTCGAATTGTTGGACCATACAGTCCCGACCCAAGTCCCAACGATTTCTATTCCGTACTATTTTTCTATACAAACGAGTGGAATTACAGCTTTGACAAATGGTTTAAGAACATGCAAAAGTGCATTTATTTTCGTGGAGAATACTTCGAGAAACAATTAAGTCTTTAAAAGTTATCTACTGTTTTATTCCAGCTGTATATGCAAAACTAAAAAGACAATCCTATAGGGTGAGCCCAAAAATAAATAAAATTATTTATTTTTATTTAAAAATGAAAGTTTTATTTTTTTTGCTCAGAAGTCAAAGCGAGATTCAAATATCAAAAAAAAAAAAGGTTTTAGTCCATTTTGCTGTATCCATGATGGTTCTGGTAAGATGTAAGTAATAAATAAAATAAAATAAATAATAAAAAATAAATAATAAATCAATGGATAGATTAAAAAAATAAACTTTTTCTTAAAGCAAAAAAAGTTTTTCTATTTTAAATCCTTATCTTCCGACTCATGAAACGAAAGCAAAATAAATGAAGAAGGACATGAACTCATTGATTTAGAAGACTGCTTACCATAGGCATAACCCTCGGGCTTCTGTTTCTGTGAAGACGCGATTTCTTGACTCAATTTCTGGACTAGCACTTCTCTGGTCACGTTATCATACAAGTCACAGTTGCAGTTCCAATATACTGACAAACCATTCAGTTGCACAGCCTATTGAAAAACATTAAAATTATACAGGGAAGTAAAGGTAAAGGTCTAGCTAAAGATGGGCCAACCTGCGATTTTAGTGGAGCAGTGACTGCTGAAGTCCCATCACAGTGACAAATAGCAGTGATTTTTTGGAGCAGTTTAACCAAACATGTAAATGCTACACATATAGCGAAATCGCAATCAAGAAAATTGTTTCCTACCTACACTGCGCTGTGCAGCCGCATCGACGCGACGCGACAGCTGAAGCGGTCCGGAAAACAGACACTTTAACTATAGATAGTTTAAGTTGTGCAACGTATTATTACATAATACTGCACTATAAGCGCTCTACGTTTTGTTCCAAATTTGAGTTTGAGTTGAATGTTTTTATGTTACCATAACAAGTCTACTAATAGCAGAGAATATGGAATGCGGCACTGTGTTTTTTTGATGTTACAATTTTGTTTTTTGTCTTTTCAACTACAGTAGGAATATATTTGCAAAGAATCGTTTGTACTGGAAGCGGAAATTATCGTCTAGGCCTCATTTTTCGATCGGTCAATCAACCAATTCTATTCTTTGGTAACGTTAAGGTGCCCGCAGACTGCCGTAAGCTAACGTAAATACGTAAGCTTATAACGTGACTTTGACGACGGTGTGACGAAGTGCGCTTGCGTATCTGTCAAATCTCATGCTTACGTAAAAATACGTAGCACAACTTAAACTATCTTATGTTTGAACTTTATGCTGCGACACCGAAGGAGACGCGGGAGTTTGGTCGGGGCGCTCAGTGCCAGACTGTGATAAAATGTCAATGATATTTCGTTCGAACTGGAGCAGACCGTGACTGCTACAGACGAGTCACAGTGACAAAGTCACAGTTCGTGAAATCGCAACCCACCTCTAGGTCTAGCACATGAAAAGATTAGCATTGAAATTTTATGATTTTTTTAAATCAAACAAGTTTTCTTGGCTAATTGGGTAAAACGAAGTTTTTGTTTCTCTCATATTTTTCCGTGAGTATCACGAAAGCTTATCCTCACGGGGGTCCAAAATCTAACGGACACCTAATAAGTGTTGAAAGTTAACTGTCTCGTCCTTATAAGACTCCTCAGAACACTGCTTGGTCAATGTGAGACCCTTAAGTTAATCAGACCCTTTTGTCTATAGGGAAAAAACTTCTGCAAGAAGCGCCATCTACCGAGATACGAGAGAAACTAGAACAAGAGCAGGCAAGTAATAAACTGCTATATATATCGATCGGTGAAAAGATCGATTGAAAAGAATCCATTCGTGACCTTCGACAGCACTTTTGTCTTTCAGGTCAGATTAACGCTGATTTTTTGTTCATTTTTATGATAATGTGGCTTACATTTATGAACGTGTTAAAGAATTCAAATAATCTACACGCAGTTAAATAAAGGGATGTTATACCTTATAAATTTTGGTAAGATCAGATGTAATCGCTTTTTGCCAATTAGCATCTGTACTTTCCACAGACAGTTGTGACAATGTGACACCTATCGAAAATGGTTTTCCGGGTTGAGTCACTTTATCTTCATATCTGAAACAGAAAAATAAGGTACATTAGGGTAAAGAGACGAGTGATCATGGATCAGATTTTAATATTTTTGTGATCAAAACTTTAATAATGAATATACAAACGTATAACATTGATAAAAACTTAATGGATCCATGACGGTCAATCTGACACCTTCCTAGCTAGCCTATTATCACGCTACAAGTGAAGCCATAATAATATATTAGCCTGAATTATGAATGAACCGAACCGCACCGAACCGAACAGTTTTTTGTCAATATCTCAGAAACTAATGCTCCTACGAAGTTTTTAGAATAATTGAGCAAAATATAGTCTACGATATTCCGAAAACAGTGTATTGATACGATGCTCCGTTAGTATTTTTTAAAGTTTTCAATTGTCAAAAAACTGTCATTAGCATTAATGGATTTTGACCAAAATCTAATCAGCTCGTAAGAGTGTCGAAAATTTTATGAAAATCGGTTTAGCGGTTTAGGAGCTATCGTGTTACGGACAGAAATAATATACACACAAACACACACACAGAAACATACACACACACACACACAGACAGACATCACGACGATATTGCAAGGATAGGTCAAAATACATCCAAATAACACATTTTGGCGTTATCTCAAAAAAAAAATTTCGTCAAAAATTATACCTTCTCTAGCCATTGCTACGCGGGCTAGAAAGGTAATAAACTAATATTTTACCTTTAATTTCCAACTAAAAAATTATTTTCTACAAAATGGTAAATAAATTAAAAAGTGCTATACTGGGCCAACTCTCCTCCACGGTAGAGGATAGATGCAGTACACAAATAGGATAAACCACACACTTGGTATACATTTTGAAAGTTAATGAAAGTGGTTTTTTGAAAGGTGCAACCTAACGCTTGTTCGCTATTTTAGTTTTGAGCGCAAGTCACCCCTAAAATTAAAATGAGAAACCGAGGTCAATTATCACCTATTTAGAAAGGGATTTTGTTGGACTTTCCAATTCTGTAATGTCCTTTAACTTTTTACACATTTTCTAAATGTGACTATCTTAAAAACTAATTAATAAATTTTTGTAGGGCAAAACCCACTTTCCTGTATCTTTTTATTATGGTTAGCCTTAGCCTCAACTTCGACACCAAAGCATAGAGTCCGGACCCAATCTGTTGCTTTTTTTAAATTATTATTCTCTTTTAGCCTTCGCTTTTGGAATTTTAAAATTTCTAGCAGGTTGATTAGTTTCCATAGTGCATTATTAGGACTCCAGGACTGGCCCATCTCTCCTCCTTGGAAGCTTAGATGGACCCTCGGATGTACCACTAAATTTGTTCTAGCTAAATTTCCCATGCATTGAAATTTTATTAGGAATAAAAAGTACAGGTAAATTAGCCATATCATTTAATTTAAAAATATCTGTTACCTGGTTTGTAAAAAGCTCTCTAACTAATTTTTACGAATAAATTTTCTCACCCATCAAAACAAAAAATAATAAACAAATTGTTTAAATGTTTACAAAATAGCAAACGCATATGTCTCCACTCAAGAAGGGGCTGACTAAAATGCACTTTCGCGGAAAAGATCGAGGTGGTAGTAATCGTTAAAAAATATTTTGTGGTGATTCCTACATAGGCGGTGTAATTCATATCTAGAAGTTCTGAAGCGTTAATGGGTTAGATTGGACTGTTCTTACTAAATTGACTGCGAACGAATGGTTTCTGTATCCCAAAAATGCACCTTCGCAATTAGCGGTGGTTATTTCTCGTTTTCACGCTTCCGTGATATGATATGTTTGATTATCATTCCGGTTGACGAATTTCACAGCTAAATTATAACTTAGGCAACCGGCAAAATTAGCAAAATTAGTATGTAACTATCGTCAAATGTAGCTATGTATCGTGGTTAAAAAGAGGGATTTATGTGGTCTTTTACCCACATTATAGTCAAGAAAATGAGAATAAAGAAATGTTTTAAGGATACTAAGAAATACTAACAGCGACACGGGTTTCCACAATGCAATTTGGGGAGAGCCTCGTATAATCCTGTAGCTTTTTATTGTATGTTTTAATATGATTTAGAATTAAACATTTTCTTTATAACTGCGACACCTCTTAAATGATGACACGATCTCATGATTCTGGGTTTTTTGTTGGTAGGGACCAGGTATGATTTTTTCATTGGGGAAAATGGCTGGTCCAACTGGAAAAACATCTTTAATTAATAGCCGAATAGATCACAGATACACATACTTTATAGCCAATATATATTGCGAAACAACAACATCAATCAAAATCCACAAAGGAACCAAGCCAATCCGCATAAGAAGAGGTGTCGGCGGGTGACACAATATCCCCCAAACTATTTACCCTGGCCTCAGATGTTCTTAAAAACTTAGATTGGGAAGAAATAGGCACCAAAGTAAGCGAATAATACTTGAACCACCTAAGATATGCTGAAGATATCGTCTTAATAACAGACAAAAAATATAAGCTTGAGTATGAACTACACTAAAACTAAAATAATAACAAACACAGATATAGATATCACGATCAGAATAAACCAAGAGAAAATAGAACAAGTAGAGCACCTATATACCTGGGACAAATTATTATTAAACTAAAAAAAAAACCAAACCGCTGAAATCAATAAGAGTCGAGTTAGATTGGCCCGGGCAGCATTCGGTAAATTAAGCTAGATATTAAAAAATAAAAAATATCCTAAGTACCCCAAAACGAAAGTGTATAACCAATGTATCCTTCCTGAAGTTATCTATGGATCCCAGACCTAGACACTTGTAAAATCAAACATGGATGAGGTAACAAAAGCCCAAAGATCAATGGAAAGACAAATGTTACATGTAAAGCTAACAGATAGAAAAATGAATGAATGGATAAGTAATAAAATGTCAGAGAAGTAGCAAAATTAAAATGTAAATTTGCAGGTTATAATATCAGACAAAAAGACCATCGATGGAACAAATGAATTGTAAACTGGAGACCGTCGGAAAATAAAAGAAGTAGGGGAAGACCACAAATGAGAAGGGCGGACGATTCGATGAAACACGCGAGAACTAGATGGATGAACACGGCGACAGACAGAGAAGAGTGAAAGATATTGGAGGAGGCCTATGTCCAAAGATGGATTGAAGAAGCCTAAATAGAGATATAGGGAGAGGGACCAGCACTTGGGTGTCAGTATGTAAGATTTTTGTTTTTTGGAAACCCGACCATACTCTACTATACCTTATATGTATATTTTTCACATGCAATTGAATGTTCTTGATAATCTGCTGAGTCAGCTTTTCGACAAATCCCGCATCAGCTGTAGGTTGGCCTTTTTCTTTCTCAGCCATTTTCGCCTTTTCGATTTTCTCAATTTCCGCCTTTTTTCTTTCAATGAATTTTTTGTCTTCCTTTGCCGCATCATATTTTACTTGTTGATTGGGTTGGGCTAGCAAGTAGACGTCCTCGATGGTAACCACGGTCTTCTCGGTGTAAAGACTTTTCCATGGAATTTTAAGGATCAATTTTCCTAAAAGAATAACACTCAATTAACAATAACATTGGACCCCTGTGAATTTCAACAGATTTTCTTTAATTTCCAAGCCATGAAAATAAACTGCAAAATCAGGTATAACCTGGATTTAAGGTACATATAAAATTTTATTGCTGATTTTAGTCGATTCCTTTTCTTTCAGGAACAGTATAAAAAAAATGGAGCCGCCATGTTCGATTTTTGGCTATTTTTTCCTTCTACTCCAGAAGTACTCATTTTTTAAAAAATATGCAGAAAATTCATAAAAGGTCCTATCAAAGTATGTGAAAATTTCGAAAATCTTTTGATTCGTTTTTGAGAAATTTGCCTCCAAATTTTTATATTTAACATACATCAATAAAATAAAAATAAAAGAAGAAAAATGCGAAAAAAATTAAATCAGAAATAAGAGAAGACTGACTGCAAAACATTCCATCGATAAAAGTAAAAATTGATGTAATTTTTTTATTGGGATTTTTTTTCTTACAAATATACATAAAAAACGTTTTCTTATTGCGCCATGTTAACTTTGGAGGCAAATACCTCAAAAACTAATTGATAGATTTTTTAAACTTTTACCCTGTTGTAAAAACATTCAAGTGACCTTTGAAACAATGTTTCACTTGACCCACTTCCCCTATTTAAAATATAGCAGTAAGAACCTCTAGAAGAGGAAGCTTGCTACAAAAATTTTAAGATAGACAAAAGGTGTCCTCTCGCAAACAAAGTCGACATGTTCGAGGGTTTTTTCATAAACATACGATAAGTACACGAACAAACCTATGTTACCTATAAAAAAAACACCAACAACATAGTAGACTAAATAAAAAAAATATTTTAATAAAAAGAACAAGAAATTAAGATCCTGAATTAGGAATACACATAAAAACTTACCTATTTTTCCATAAACTGTCTGAATAGGCAGATCCAAATCATCTAAAGCTGAAGGTTTTAAAACTAAGTCTTTAAGCTGAACATCACCTAAAAATAACAAAACAATTTGCATAGCTACTAATTTAAAAACAAAAATTAAGGATTAGCATTTAGCAGATGACATTTTTTTTAAACCCTTAAAAATTCTGAATAAAACCAGAATCTTTTCTGTACATATATTGTGTTAAAAATTTACAGAAATCTTTGGGTAAATAGTAATATTTTTTACCTTCCTAACCCGCGCAGCCACAGCTAGAGAAAGTATTTTTTTTTATGAAAAAAAATTTGAGATATAAATAACGCCGAAAATAAATAAATCTTAATAATATCGTCGTGACGTCTGTCTGTCCATGTGTGTGTCCGTATTTATGTCCAGCCCACGATAGCTCCAGAATATTTTCATGAAAAATGGTGTTCGACACTGTAACAAACACTGTAAATTTTTGTCAAAATCCATTCATTATGATGACAGTTTTTTGACAGTTGCAAAATGGAAAAAATGCTTACTTTTTAACCGAGCACATTTCTGTTAGTAATTTGAGTTATAACTAAAAACTTTAAAGCTTTCCTTCTCTGGGATATTAAAAAAAAAACTATTTTCAAAGCTGATATTTAGTAGAGTCCCTGTATGTTGACATATTTGGATTATATCCAAATATGTCAACATACAGGGACTCTAATATATACCAGAGAATTCACGTGGAGTGTGGTAATGGGCTAGGAAGGTATCAGATCTGTCATGGATTCATTTATTTCTACTGAAGTAAGCCAGGCTTGAGGTTGACAATGGCAAATTTAGAGTTTATTTTAGGAGAATGGTATTAGAATTGGCACCAATATCGAATGTAGCGGCAAATTTAAATTCTTTATTAGGTCCGTTTACATTTACCCCAACCAACCCTATATTTTTAAAAACAACATTTATTTCTGGTAAAAATTATTGTTTTATTTGTTCACAACTGCTGAGGTGGATACCAACTCCAACTAAAATCTAGTTCAAACTTTGAGGCAAAAATCGATTGGCATGTGGTATAATAGTCCACAGTACAATGGTCTATTTTTTAAGTAAAAGTATTGAGTAACAATCTTAGTTTTTGTAAATAGCTTCATTTTGCAGAGACACCCAACTTTTTTCTCCACAAAACTTGATAAAAGTGATTCCGGGCATAGACATATTTTTGAAGCCACAGAGATAATAATTATCTGGCTACTAATTCTTGACTGTTAATTTCTTTTATCTCATTATTTCGACATGTCACTGCCTTCATGGCATCTAATTTGTAGGACAAATATTATTTCATTTGTTGATTTACTTCTTTATTTTCTTCACTTGCAGCAAAAAGTACAGGAATTCGTATATTACTTCTATAAAAAGTTGTTTTAACTAAGATTGTTACTTTTAACAACTTAAATAATTTGATATTGAAAAATTGAAAAAAAAAAGTTTTACAAAATTTATAAAACACTGAGTAAAAAACTACAAAATTATGTGCGTCCATATCAGACTCTCATAAATAGGTAAGTGACTGTTTTGAGGTCTACAATGAACATTTATTTTTTTTAAAATCATTTTAAGCAGAAAAAAACAATGAATCTTTGATATTTGTCCATAACAACTTACCTCCCCATATTCCAATATTAAGCTGATTAGCATCTAAATTGTCCACAAAATCTCCCAAGTAATTGTTTAATAGTTGAGACACAGCACTCTCGAACACCATTGTGCACCTTGTTTAATTGACCCCACTTGTTGGGGCCAGATGTTTAGCTCAATCAAAAACTATTTAATCAATTCATTGATTAGGTAACATTCTTGATAAAAAAGTATCTAAATGAAAACAAAAGAACACTAATAAATTTTTGGTATTTAATATTTTACAAAAAATAAAACCAAGAATGTTAAGAAAACAGTTTGTATTATAATAGTAGACAGCTAAGTATGAGACCCAACACAGATTTGAGGGGGGATAACATGGTAATTACCCTTTAGAAAAAAAATATGCACTTTTTGTTAATGATTAAAGGGCAAACAGGAGAACTACCCCCCCCCCCTAGATTTTGACCCAGATTCGCGCTTGGGTGAGACTGAGACATTATTAAACCCAAATAAATAATAATAAATAAAATAGGGATCTCGAGCGTGATAGGGATCTCCTTGCGAGTGCACTTAACCATAAAAAAAAGTACTGACCTAAAAATGGTGTAAAAATTTGGTTAGAAATATTTTGAAATACAATGAAATACCTACTTTGAAATCAGTATGTGCTGTGATATACAATGAAATACTTAGGTATAGTCAGGGACTTTTTATTTGGCCGCACTCGAAAATAATAAATATTCCTATTTAAAATTAGGAAACCCAGATTAAATCAAGCCAAAAAATTAGTGAACCTTACCTATGTCTTTATAATAATAATACGTTTATTCGAATTCAAATTCAAACAGAAAATTACATTAAAAATGGACAATAAACGTAAAAGTCATAAAAGTCATAAAAGCATAATCATGCTTGTTGACTAAAAAAGAAGAAAAGAAAAACAAAACAATATACTTCAAGTAATTCTAAATTGTATCTTCCGATACTAATTACCAGATAACTAGTAAGTGTATTAGGTAGCATATTTTTTATCTTACGTAATTCAAATTAATTAATTCATTACACTTATCTCTATTTCCTGAATATATGAAATTTTGTAGTATTTTGTATATTTAATGGTAAAGTATTGTATATTCTAGGTCCAAAATATTCCACAGAGCGCTCTGATGTAGTTTTTGAAAGAATGCTGTATTGAAAGTTATTGTCTCGTCTAGTGAAATATGTCTTTACTCTTTGCTTTAGCGTGATTTTACCCTTTTCAATATTTTTTATTAATTCCAAGCAATAAAGCTGGCGAATATCTAGGATATTGGTCTCCTGGAAAAGCAAGTCCAAGGGGTAGGTTCTTCGATTACCATAAATTAGCTTCAGAAACCATTTCTGCGTATTACTCAAAGCCTTTAAGTGACAGTCAGCAACTCCACCCCAACCTAAAATCCCATACGAAAGATGGGACTGTACCAGGGAGAGGTAAAGCATTCTGAGCTGATCTTTCTCTAAAAATTCTCTAAGATACCGAAATTTAGGCAACATCCACGTATTTTATTTAAAACGTTCTTAATTTGTAACTCCCATTTCATGTGCCTGTCGAGAATTATTCCCAAGTATTTAATAGAGGATGATTCTGGAATTTTCTCATTGTCATTGATTTTTAAAGGTCCAAAGTTAGGCAAATGGTTCTGATAAATGACAAAGGGTAGATATTTTGTTTTGTCATAATTTAGGGTAAGTTTGTTTATTTGAAGTCAACATTTTATGGTTTTAAAATCTTGTTCGGCTAGATGTTTCAGCCCCTTCCAAGTATCCGCTGTGTAACAGATGGTAGTGTCATCAGCGAAACTTATGATTTTACCCAAAGTTTTTAATTTTAACAAATCATTTATATAAATGGTAAAAAGTAAAGGACCCAAAACGGTACCCTGAGGTACTCTATAAGAAATATTTCTTGTCTCGCTAATGACACCATCAATCTCCACATACTGAGTTCTGTTGGTCAGATAATCTGTAAGTAGCTCAAGTACCTTTCCCCTCAAACCGCACCTTTCCAGTTTTTTATCAGGATCTGATGGGAGACCATATCAAATGCCTTAGAGAGGTCAACAAAAGCACAAAGGCTTACTTGTGTTAAATGCATCTGTAACTTTTGTAGTTAAATTTAGTATTGCATCCTGTGTTGATTTTCCCTCTCTAAAACCATATTGACCATCTGACAAGACTTTAAATTTATTGAAAAATTTCAATATTCTGTTCTTTAGTACTTTTTCGAATATTTTAGAAAAAACAGACAATACAGACACCGGTCGGTAGTTAACTACCAAGTTTTTTTTTTCTTGCTTTAAATAGTGGCTTTATATACCCCGTCTTTAGGCAGTCTGGAAAACAGCTTTCTTGAAAGCATAGATTTATCAAAAATGTAATTGGCTGCAATATTTCTTCTTTTATTTGTTTTACAGTGTCGGTTTTTACTTCATCCCAGCCAGGGCTTTTTTTAGTTTTTAACGATTTAATAGCATCCAAAATTTATTTTTGCTGTACAAAATATAGATACATGCTGCCTTCCAGCCTGCCCAAATCTTCCAAATTGTCGTTACAGGGGGGTATTTTTTCTGCGTAGGTTTGTCCTAAAGTGCTGTAATGTCTGTTGAATTCGTTGACTATTTGTTTTTTGTCTGACACATGGTTTCCATTGTCTGTTTTTATAGAATCAATTTTAGGTTGATTTTTTGACTTTCCGCATACTGAATTTATAACATGCCACAGAGAAGATGACGAATTTCTGTTTTTATTTACTTGTTTTTTTACATATCCTCTTTTAGCAATTTTAATCAGTATTCTTAGTCTACTTTTATAATTATTATATTGATATTTTAGGATAGTATTTGTCGGGTTCTGGATTACTTGATTATATAAACGATGTTTTTCTTGTATAAAATTCAGAAGGCCTTCCATCCATTTTTGTATAAAAACGTTTTTTTTTTGTTGTTATGATTTCCTGACACTGTCGTATTTAGATTTATAAAATTTTTAACTTTGTGTAAAAATATGTCAACTGCTTTATTAGGTTCCCTTTCATTGTAGATATCCAACCACATTTCTTTTTTTAGATCCAATTTTAGTTTTGAATAATTTATATATTTTTTATCAAATTTTGTACTTGTGTCAGGTTTTATAGTATGTGGTATAGATACTGCGATGCGATAGTGATCTGATATTATATTGTTTTCAAAAATAAATGAGTTTATGGCCCTCTGATTTACTGGAGATTTGATAAAAAAATGATCTAGACATGTTTTTGAGCGTGGTCCGGTTATCTTATTTATATAAGAGGCAAATGTTAAAGAAGCTATGTTCTTATACATACATATAAAAAAAAAATTCTAATATCTTTAAATTAAAAATTTTGACAGAAAAAACACACAGGCAATTTAAAAAGTCCCTGACTTTACCTACTTTGAAATACAGTAAATAACAGTGAAACACTTTAAAGTAGGTAGGTCTTTTTTTACCGTTTTTCATAAATCTTCATTTTTAGTTAAATTTATTATTTAAACACAGGTGAGAAATTAGGTTTTAATAACATAAACTAACCTTCTCAAGTTTACCTATTTAAATTATATAAATTATTTAATTTATAAAACAACACATTATATTGAATTTTATATTTTATAATTTATCACGAACCATAACAAGTTTTTAATATAAAAAGAGAGGATTTATCTTAATAAAGCAGATTCAACATTTGGTAGTTGTTCTCACTATAACTACTTAAGTTTACTGTACCATAAGCCTTCTTGGTCATTGCAGGGAGTGAGGCTGCTCCCTGGCAGTAAACTTTTGGGTACGTTCAGATTGAAACGTCGGGCGAGACGTCTTGCCGAGCGAATGACGTCATGGGTAAATCGTAGGACGTCTTGCCTTTGTGAACGGTATGGGTGTAATAAACATAACCTTAAAATTTATATATTTTTTTAATTATTGATAAATTTGATCAGATTTAAAAATACTCTGCCAATCTATGGGCACCTAAGCTCACACTGGGTACTATAGTTATAGCGTATCTACGTGAAAGCTAATATAACTAAAAACTGAAGTATGTTTTATTGAACTCCAGACTCAATTACCTTTCGTTTGATACCACACAAGCCATGTTTTGACTTAAACTCTAATTTTTCAAATCTACCCCCACCCTTTTTATTTAAACTAAAATGTATTTTGTTTAACTCCAGACTCAATTACCTTTCGTTTGATATCACACACGCCATATTTCCACTTAAACACTAATTTTTGAAATTTACCCCCCCCCTTTTTTTTTAATAAACTAAAATGTATTTTGTTTAACTCCAGACTCAATTACCTTTCGTTTGATATCACACACGCCATATTTTTTCATAAACTCTAATTTTTGAAATCTACCCCCACCCTTTTATTGGGCTTGTGTTCGGTGGATTTTGTTCATTTTTAAATGGGACCATCTCGACCCAAAACCTAGCCTGGGTACCAAATTTCATTAAAATCGGACAGGCGGTTTTTGAGTTATGCGCGTTGGTCGTTACAGACAGACATACAGACACACAGACAGACAGACAGACAGACAGACAGACAGACAGACATACAGACAGACAGACAGACAGACAGACAGACAGACGGCGCAACAAAAAAGTTTCAAAATCATCTGAAACGCAAAGATATATAAAAATTTTTGAAATCGGAGCTACTTTTTTTTTCTCGAAAAAATTAGGATCACCATAGCTCACACTACTATAGTATAGTATATGTGTGAGCTAATAGTAGAGTTAACATAAACACAAATAAGTGTTTTTTTTTGTTTTGAAAAATGGAAATAGAGAGTCTTTTGGAGTACCCGATTTTTGGTGGCTGACAGAGTTTTATTAGACAAATAAAGTTTAGTTTTAGATTTAACAGTTGTGTTTTCTGCAAATTTATTTTCTTTGTTGTACGAGCAATACAGGTTTTAAGTTCCTCTGCTCAAAACTTTCAAAGGAAATAAATAAATTTGAAAATTAATAGTTATAAGTACATATATGTGCAATATAATATAATAGCGTATGACAGTGAGAATGTGAAAGAAGACAAATTCTTAAACTGTTTGCTGGGGCGTTGAGAGATCTTCAATTACATTATATCAAACCTCTTTATATAGTTACATTATCTACTATCAAATAAAGAATACAAATATACATAGTTTAAATGTATTTTATTTCAATTTTAAAGCACAAAATAATATCTAGGTATAATATTATTTATATTCCTATAACAATTTGTCCAAATAAAAATCCATTCTCTACATTCTCCTAAGTAGAAACTAAACAGTCAAAATGAAATTCTGTAAAGGATCCATTTGCATCTGAAAGAGTGTTTTCCTAAAAGGAGTGCCGCTGCAAGAGGATTCTGCTTGAAAAACTGCTTGATACTCTAAAAACAACTCACACTGCCAAGCGTTACTCCACAGCCAATTGTCTTCATTTCATGGAGCGATGTGAAACCTGTAACCAATACAGTTTTGAGGGTCGATTTACACAGCAACATAACAAAAAATGGAATTTAAGGGTTAATTTTGGTATTTTCGTTTTTTTTTCTGCCAGCTGATTATGGTAAAATGGAGCTTTAAAACAAGGCATTAACTTTATCCATTGTGCTATGTTACTATGAGTAAACCATCATGCATACCCTAGCAAAAATCCCACAAAGAAAAATACTCTGTCAATCTATGGGCACCTAAGCTCACACTAGGTACTATAGTTATAGTGTGCGTGTGAGCTAATATAACTAAAAACTGAAATATATTACCTTTCGTTTGATACCACACAAGCCATGTTTTGACTCTAATTTTTGAAATCTATTTTCACCATTTTTTTTTCAAAAAACTAAAATGTAGGTTGTTTAACTCCAGGCTTCATTACCTTGTGTTTGATATCACACAATATCACTCCCACCCTTTTATTTGACTTGCGTTCGGTGGATTTTGTTCATTTTTAAATGGGACCATCTCGACCGAAAACCCAACCTAGGTACCAAATTTCATTCAAATCGGGCAAGCGGTTTTTGAGTTATGCGCGTTGGTCGTTACAGATAGACAGACAGACAGACACACGGCGCGACAAAAAAGTTTCAATTTCATCTAAAAGACTACTATAGTATAGTAGTAGTGTGAGCTAATAGGTAACTAAATTAATGTTTTCTATACGGGATATGAAACAAACCCAACCATAACAAATTTGGCTTTTACAATCTTTTGAAAATAGGAACTTTTGTGATGTTTTGATGTGGGTTTCTTGTCAGAGGTAACCATGTTGAATGGTTTCGAGTTTATAAATGGGACTTAACCCTTTTAAAGAAACTTAGAACTCACCTGTCAAGTCAAACAAGTGATTTTTGTCTTCAAGAAAAAGTAAAATTTGATTCTTTATTTATGGAAAATTCCACTTTTATGTAATATGTTTTCGAAAATATAAAACAAAAAATAAAAAAAATTGGGGGTTGGCTTGTATACCTACTGCGCAAGTCGAGCGTTTGTCACCCACCTCATAGAGAAGGGTGTAAAAGGCGATTCGCCCGACGTTATTTTCGGCCAATATGAACGAGAGTAACTTTCACCCAGTATGTAATCTGAACGGATTTGAGCGCGCCCGACTACATCCGACGTGCTATCTGAACGTACCCTTTAACTTTAATCCCGCTGCTTAACCAAGCCGAGTTAAGCAAGTGTAATTGTCAAGCACAGCTTGCACATTGGTCCTTCGAACCGGATAAAGAAGAAAAGTTTAAAACAAGTAGGAGGAATAGTTATTAAAAAGACAACCCAAAAGAAAAAACATTCCAAATCAAATGTTACTGAGAAGGTGGAAGGACCATGGCAAATAAGTCATAAATATTTTGCCATTGTAAATATGCAACAAAAAATTTTTAAATTCTTGCCTCCCAATTGTAAAGGGATAACAACAATAACAAAAAACACAGGGAAAAGTTCTACAATGTTCACTGACCCCAAAATCCAAACAGTACAACTGATGCCGAGATTCACTGTCAGCAGTTTTAAGAAACTGACCCACCTTATAAATAAAGCAGCAGTACCTATTTCAATAACTAACTACCACATCAACAGCATTATTCAACCTGAGATCCCTACAGTCACCTGTTCTGGAATGAGAAAAAAATTAAACAGGTTCCATTAGATTTAAAACAACTAGAATAAAAAAATTATTAAGTTTAGCTAGAAAATTCCAGCGGTTTTTAAATCAAAAGCTTACCATTAATGCTGACCAGCCCTTCTTTATGCCTTTTGGATGTTACTCAGATTCTCTACCTTCCTTCTCGGAGCTTACAACAGAAAAAATTAAGTATGTGGGTTTAATAATGGACAGGAACTTAAAATGGAATAAACACATTTAGTATCTGACCAATAGATTACAAATCTTTGTTTCCAAATTTAAAGAATTAAAGAAATTTTTTCATGTAAAGCATTTAAAGAGACTGTATACAGCCTTAATACAACCTCATCTTATGTATGGACTTATAGTTTGGGGTGAAGTCCTAGATAACCTTGAAATAATACAAAAATTGCTACTTAAAATAATTTTAGGAAAACGCAAAAACTTTTCATCAGACAATTTATACTATAATATAGTTATGCAACAATTTAAAAAGGACACTCTCCTTGATATAGAGCATTCTCATGAAACTCGATCAAAGCAATAAACGGGTCAGTTACCCAAAGTTAATAAATCATTGGCACAATGCTGTTTTCTTTTTATTAGCCCTATATTACATGTGAAATAAAAATGATAAAAAGTCGAGGGGTGATCAGTTGCCCACAGTAGGTGTACAAATTTTTCTACAGGACCCCACAGGACTCTCACAGGGCCCCATAGGACTATACAGGACTTCCACAGGACTCCACAGGACCCCACAGTATTATACAGGACTTCCACAGGACTATACAGGACTCTACAGGACTGCCACAGGACTATACAGGACCTCGAGGGTACTGGCTCCTAAGGGGTGCCCTAAGCATGATGAAGTACTAAGGCCAGTAAAGGCAAATCAGCTCTCTAAGTAAAACGAGAGTGAAGACATAATGACCTTTTTTTTTTAGTGAAAAACAAACTTAAATTATGGATATTAAATCATAGTACCTGAAAATGACAAATTTACATGATTGCAACAAAATACCAGATCTTATGATTTTTACAGGTTTGCGACAAAAGAAAATGTTCTTATTGACTTGTCCTTCATGTCTTGGTACCTTTATGTGTTGGTACTGTTTTCTCTATTTTTTTTTTATTTTATCACATTATTTTCATTTTTAGCTTATTTTTTTTAAAACAGAAAAATCTGTAGTTATTTATTTGGGTTTATTTAAATTAAGTTTATATTTTATTATTAATTATTTATGCTAAGCACCCTCCACTAACAATACATTTTGTGGGCAACTGTTTAGTCTACCTAAGTTAAGTTACCAGAAAATTATAAATCTTAAATGACAGATAAACTTTTATTATTAATATTATTATTAATTATAGAAAATATCCTCTGCTATTGGGCCCTATAGTATAGACCCTGTAGGTTTAACATATTTTAAAAATATTTTATCTTCTCTATCTCTGGTACTTATCTAGGTAATTATATCTAGACATGTTTTTGAGTGTGGTCTGGTTATCTTATTTATATAAGAGGCAAATTTTAAAGAAGCTAATATGTTCTTATACATACATATAAAAAAAAAAAAATTCTAATATCTTTAAATTAAAAATTTTGACAGAAAAAACACACAGGCAATTTAAAAAGTCCCTGACTTTACCCACTTTGAAATACAATGAAATACAGTAAAAACAGTGAAACACTTTAAAGTAGGTAGGTCTTTTGTTACCGTTTTTCATAAATCTTCATTTTTAGTTAAATTTATTATTTAAACACAGGTGAGAAATTAGGTTTTAATAACATAAACTAACCTTCTCAAGTTTACCTATTTAAATTATATAAATTATTTAATTTATAAAACAACACATTATATTGAATTTTATATTTTATAATTTATCACGAACCATAACACGTTTTTAATATAAAAAGAGAGGATTTATCTTAATAAAGCAGATTCAACATTTGATAGTTGTTCTCACTATAACTACTTAAGTTTACTGTACCATAAGCCTTCTTGGTCATTGCAGGGAGTGAGGCTGCTCCCTGGCAGTAAACTTTTAACTTTAATCCCGCTGCTTAACCAAGCCGAGTTAAGCAAGTGTAATTGTCAAGCACAGCTTGCACATTGGTCTGTCGAACCGGATAAAGAAGAAAAGTTTAAAATAAGTAGGAGGAATAGTTATTAAAAAGACAACCCAAAAGAAAAAACATTCCAAATCAAATGTTACTGAGAAGGTGGAAGGACCATGGCAAATAAGTCATAAATATTTTGCCATTGTAAATATGCAACAAAACATTTTTAAATTCTTGCCTCCCAATTTACAATTTCTTCATGGTAAAGGGATAGCAACAATAACAAAAATAGATCATAATATTTTGCAAAAGAAACAATTTGTTGCCACAGGGAAAAGTTCTACAATGTTCACTGACCCCAAAATCCAAACAGTACAACCGATGCCTAGATTCACTATCAGCAGTTTTAAGAAACTGACCCACCTTATAAATAAAGCAGCAGTACCTATTTCAATACCTAACTACCACATCAACAGCATTATTCAACCTGAGATCCCTACAGTCACCCATTCTGGAGAGAGAGAAAATCTGTTTAATTTTGTAATTAAACAGGTTCCATTAGATTTAAAACAACTAGAATAAAAAAATTATTAAGTTTAGCTAGAAAATTCCAGCGGTTTTTAAATCAAAAGCTTACCATTAATGCTGACCAGCCCTTCTTTAGGCCTTTTAGATGTTACTCAGATTCTCTACCTTCCTTCTCGGAGCATACAACAGAAAAAAATAAGTATGTGGGTTTAATAATGGACAGGAACTTAAAATGGAATAAACACATTCAGTATCTGACCAATAGATTACAAATCTTTGTTTCCAAATTTAAAGAATTAAAGAAATTTTTTCATGTAAAGCATTTAAAGAGACTGTATACAGCCTTAATACAACCTCATCTTATGTATGGACTTATAGTTTGGGGTGAAGTCCTAGATAACCTTGAAATAATACAAAAATTGCTACTTAAAATAATTTTAGGACAACCCAAAAACTTTTCATCAGACAATTTATACTATAATATAGTTATGCAACAATTTAAAAAGAAGGACACTCTCCTTGATATAGAGCATTCTCATGAAACTCGATCAAAGCAAAAAACTGGTCAGTTACCCAAAGTTAATAAATCATTGGCACAATGCTGTTTTCTTTTTATTAGCCCTATATTACATGTGAAATAAAAATGATAAAAAGTCGAGGGGTGATCAGTTGCCCAAAGTAGGTGTACAAATTTTTCTACAGGACCCCACAGGACTTCCACAGGGCCTCATAGGACTATACAGGACTTCCACAGGACTCCACAGGACCCCACAGTATTATACAGGACTTCCACAGGACTATACAGGACTCTACAGGACTGCAACAGGACTATACAGGACCTCGAGGGTACTGGCTCCTAAGGGGTGCCCTAAGCATGATGAAGTACTAAGGCCAGTAAAGGCAAATCAGCTCTCTAAGTAAAACGAGAGTGAAGACATAATGACCTTTTTTTTTTTAGTGAAAAACAAACTTAAATTATGGATATTAAATCATAGTACCTGAAAATGACAAATTTACATGATTGCAACAAAATACCAGATCTTATGATTTTTACAGATTTGCGACAAAAGAAAATGTTCTTATTGACTTGTCCTTCATGTCTTGGTACCTTTATGTGTTGGTACTGTTTTCTCTATTTTTTTTTTATTTTATCACATTATTTTCATTTTTAGCTTATTTTTTTTTTAAACAGAAAAATCTGTAGTTATTTATTTGGGTTTATTTAAATTAAGTTTATATTTTATTATTAATTACTTATGCTAAGCACCCTCCACTAACAATACATTTTGTGGGCAACTGTTTAGTCTACCTAAGTTAAGTTACCAGAAAATTATAAATCTTAAATGACAGATAAACTTTTATTATTAATATTATTATTAATTATAGAAAATAACCTCTGCTATTGGGCCCTATAGTATAGACCATGTAGGTTTAACATATTTTATCTTCTCTATCTCTGGTACTTATCTAGGTAATTATACTTATTTATAGCTTATTGTAACTGTAGGTAAATATTTACTAAGTATGGAATTTCCCCAAACTTACCTTTAAGTGGCAAGTACTGTTTACAAGACACATAAAATAAATAGGTATTTTCCCAGTAAGCTCCTTGTAAAGAACACACCTCAATTTCTAAGGGTCCTATTTTAATTGTAAAGTTAATCTACCTACCTAAATAAATAGATGTGTCACCAAGTGTGTCACCATTTTATGTATAATAAATCTGTATAAATCAAAGAATCTTGGGGAACACCACCAAACACCCCATATATAAAAATGTATGATTTACAAATTATTGGGTAAATTATTGATAAAACTATAAAAACTTTCTCATTAAAAATAGAAGATTACATCAACACACACTTTTACAAGGTTACAAACATCTAAATAAAAACATGCATTCATAATTCATTACCTTTTTATCATCAGCAGCAAATTAATGTTTATATACCCACTAAAAATAAATTACTTAATCTCCAACTTTGCCACATTAGTTTTTATATTATAAATCACGTTGACACTGATTTTAATGCCGAAATATTTAAATAATATTTTTTAAATTTCCTTTTTTTTGTAAACAAACTCGTTTGCTGACAAGTATTGTACAGCTGATTGATTTGTGAGGTTATGAAAATGTTTAAGGGACCGATTCTTGAATAAAACTTTTGTATGATAAACACGCTCAGGGCTATCAAAACGGACACGCTTTCATGAACTGAGACCGATTTTGATTATAATGTTTTTTTAGATAAATCTGGCATCAAATGCATTTATTTAAAAAAAAAATTCTTAAATTTTTTTTTTCGGACAATCTCTGGCATATTTAAGATATAAATCAACCAACTTTTGCATCTTCTGCACTGAACGCACCCGTCGTTTTTTACCCCGTGGTCTTGTAAAACAGCTGGAATTTTTTCCTATCTCTCTCTGTTATTTCAGCAAACCCAAAATGGCAGAATAGCTTCGTTTCATCATCGCGTGCATAAAACGGTACGAAAAATCCTTTTTGCGTTCCAGGTCGACGTTGTGTACTGTCATCGGACAGTAATTTTTCCGTTCCAACAGGCCACTTAAACCGGTTTCGGACTCCTCCAAAATACAAGGATCGAAGACAGGAGCATTAAAAATGTTTGCATCTACTCTTTTTTGTGTCTGTGTTTATCATATGTTCGACTGAAAAAAATGTATGTAAATGAAATGTGAAAACAAATTTCTAGTTTACATCAACTGAGATAAAAATATTCCATAAATTTACATTAAAATTACATTTGTCTGACAAAATTACAAAAAAACAGTGAATAACCAAAAGAATTAAAATTTTGGCATTTAAGGAAAAATAAACTGAATTTCACAACAAATTTAACACGTGACCAAATACCGGGAAGCTGCGTAAATATCCAAATATTTATTAAATTTCCAAAAAAAATTTGTGCTACATCTACAGCATCTCTTGATTTTTCCGCACATAAGTATTTAGTTTTTAGCTTTTAATCACCTTATACTAATAACACTTTTAGCGTTGTTTGAGGTAGAATGTCTTAACTTCCTTGAATTACAATGAATCTCAAGGCCGTACCTGTAGAGGGGATCAAGAGTGATTAAAATTGCACAATACATATGCAAATTTTTATTGACTTTTTTAATCCTTCTTCGAATTTTTTTCTTGCTTACCGCCCTAGCGGTTCTTAAACAACAAAAGGTCATAAACTATTTATACCTACCAAAGTACGCAAGCTACAAAATTTTATTTTCTTAACTTCTTAGAAGTGCCACGATCTATATTTCCTAAAAATTAATAAAATCCCAAATACTTTGTGAATATTAAGGCTTTCTATAATATGTAGGTAATTTTACAAATATTTTGTAAACTTTAAATTGCAAAATACAAATAAACAAATATAGAAATTTCACATAAAACTTATGACATTACAAAAAAGAAATATTTTTCCACAAGTTTCGCCCAAAAATATATGTTGTATGTCTAATGCAAGTTCCTTTTAATTTTTGGTATATTTAGTATTAGGCACTTAGGCAGTCTGTAGTGGTTTATAGTTTATGAATATAAATTAAATTCAGCAGCGTAGCGTGCATGAAGGGGCGGGCGGAGGGGCCGACAGCTAAAAAGGGCGCTCCTTAAAAATCTTGCGACCAAAAAAAAAAAGGTAATCATGTCCTTAGTTTCCTTTGCCGCCCTCTCAATTTGCCGTTGCCGGCCCTGCTACTTAATAAAGCTTAGGGCGCTTCGGCCACCCATGAGGCGTCAGTACCCTCGGGGCGGGGGGGCGACAAACCCACCGCCCCCCCCACGCTACGCCATTGATTAAATTAATGCAATTTTACCTGCATTTTAAAGAACTAAAATTAAAAATGTATTCTGAAAATCCTATGTAATTTTATCAAAAAATGTATAGTAAATAAAACTAGTGTGGCCGTCATTTTTATAAATATAATTTACATACAATAACCAACTTTCCAAAGTAATTCACAAATCTTTTTTTTTCTGTGTGCAACTTTAGCAGCGAAACTTACCTTTTCTTTTTGTCACGTAACTTTCCATTTAACTCTCTTGCTTAAGATCACATGACTGAAGTAAATCGATCACTACGCCAACAGCATTGGTATTTTTTAGTTATTTTGTCATTCCATTAAACCAAAACCGTTTTAAAACAGTCCTTGTACTGCATTGCGCGAGCATGTTCACAAAAAACTTATACAAAACTGCTTTAACAACATGCGTTTATCGAAAATATAACTGACGCACGAGTTGTACTTTTTAGACACGAGAATATTTTGGGGACCTAATACCTGGTTTCCACCTATGCGCGCCCACTCTGATTGAAAAAACGCATTAAGTGCATCACGCTGCATTTAAAACCGGTGCAAATCCATGTCCCGTCACGTGATGCATTTTTGAAATCAGGGTGGGCACGCATAGGTGGCATCTAGGCTTAAAGTGACGTAAAACAAAGCATGTTTTAAAAACGTTCTAAGTGGGCGTTCTTTATGTTCCAAGTTGAACGTTTTAAAAATATAGTTTTTAGTCGTTGAAACCTAAAAGTACGCCCCTCTGGGACGTCCGTTGTTACTATAGAGGAGACGAAGATTTGCGAAATTCAGTCTTACATCCGGTTTCCACCTATGCATGCATGCACACCCTGATTTAAAAAACGCATCAGGTGACGCTGTATTTAAAACTGGTGCAAATCCATAACCCATCAAGTGATGCGTTTTTTGAATCGGGGGCATGCATTGGTGGAAACAGGGTATTAGAAGTCACGAGAGCTGTAAACTTAAAAAATAGTGTACAGTGAATATCGTTTATAACGATATCGGATATAACGACATATCGGTGATAGCGACGACATGTTAAGGTTCCGACCGAGTTCCATATATAACCCATTTTGTTTCCTTTTTTCTCTATAACGACGCTCGGTTTTAACGACTGAAATTATAAAGCGGTCCGTCTCGTTATAATCGATATTTACTGTACCTAACATCTTCAATTTCTTGCATTTTTTAAAGGTATCTGTACTGGTCTACTAGAAAATAAAAAGACTTCGTTTCGTGAAGCCAGCAACTTTATTCAAACTTTTCATATTAACTGAAGAATAACCTCCCAGTTTTAGCTCATGCGCACTTTTCACACAAACTCATCACGTCTACTGTCAAACGTCATTGTCAGCTGTCAGATTTGGCGGTAAAACTTGTTTAATGCGGTTTCTCATGTTTTTATTTTTATTTTAATTATTTACACCCCAATTTTTACCAGGTTTTGATGTAATTTTGTATTAAACGCGTTTACAGAGGGCTACGTAAGTAGTAATTTAAGAAGAAATAATTCGAAAATGAAGTGTACTATTCCGGAAATTTCGTGGCACAATAGGGAACCGGTGCTTAGTGTAGATTTATATCCCATTGGAGGTGATTTCTACAGGCTGGCCACTGGAGGTGGCGACTCCCATGTGGTGGTAAGATTTCTTGATTTTAGTTTATTTTCCAACAGGCGTCAAGGTTTTTTTATTTTTAAATAGGGTGCAATGCATAACTACCAAAAATTACCCCTTCATTCACTCATTGCCCTCACCAAGAACCTACCAAGGAGTTAACACTACCAACTACCATTGGATCTAGTTAGTACCCTTGATGAGAGTTTGGTTTAAGGTTACAGTAAATTAATTGCCACTGAAAGCCACAGTAAAAGTTAATAAAGCTTGCTTTTGTTTTTTCAAAAATTGGTTTTTTAATTTTTTATTTGTAAGCTATACATACCTACTTAAAGCCAGGCCTACAGACATACAGCTATTGACTTGAGTTGTTTTTTACAGATATGGCAATTGACAATATCAGAAAATGGGGCAGTTAAGCAAGAATTACTGTCAGACCTAACCCGACATCAAAGAGCTGTCAATTGTGTCAGGTGGTCCAATAATGGCCAATACTTGGCTTCAGCAGATGATGATGCCAATATCATTGTTTGGCAGTTAAAGACAGACAACATACCACTATTGGAGGGTGAAACAGGGGTAGGTTTCTTACAGAGTTGTGAGTACACAGGCCAGATTAATTATCAGTTGGGTTCTTGGCAGGGTCCCCGGAGGTTTGACAGACATTTAGTCTACCAATAAAGGGGATGAGAAATCCCAAATTTCAATATTTTCTGATAAATACTTTATTTAAATCGAGGGGTGAATAGCTCTCACAATCGGTGTACACATTTCTCACAATCTTACCACAATCCCTCACAATGTTATCACAATCTTCCCACAGTCCTTCACAATCCCTCACAATCTTACCACAGTCCCAGTGGCATAGGGTGGGGGGGCACGGGGGGTTCGGCACCCCTGCCCCGAGGGTACTGGCATAACGCCCCATTGGTGCCCATAGCGCCCTAATCGTTATAACGTAGCAGGACCGGTAACAGTATATTAAGAGGGTGGCAAAGACATGATGACCTTTTTTGGTCGCAAGAATTTTTCAAGGGCTGTCGGAGGGGGGCTTGGGGGCGAAAGCCCCCCCAAGAATCTAAAAATAGGTTAGGTTAAAACTATTTATTTTCCTACTTTTTAATATGTTAATAAATAAAAGTGGAAAAAATTTCCAAGCCCCTCCAAGGCGATTTTTTGCCTGTGGTTTCTGTATATATATACTTTTATATACTAATATGTTGCTTTATACTTTGCTATAACGTTTATTACCTTTACCGTTAAGCTGCTGGCAGCTAAAATTTTATAAAAATAATTGGAAAATGCATATAAAAAATAAAATAAAATGTCCATTTACAATTTATGCAAAACACCCCCCTCCCAAAAAAAAATGGCTTACCACCTTGCTATAAATATTAATGTTTGAGAACACTAAACTCTTCAGTCTCTCAGAAATAATGATGTTAAGGCCAAAAAAAATCCTTTCTGGCCCACCAAACTATCGAAAAGCAGTAAAACTAGGTAGGGGGGTCTCCCCCAAAAATGGGGGGTGATGGGGGAAAAACAGAGTTCATATTTGGATTCAGGAGGTCCTTTTACATAGAATCGGCAGGAATGGTGCCAGGGCCGATTTTCATGCCGACCAGTGTTATTTATCAAAATTATTGACATAAACTATATATAAACTTCTCAAAAATTGAATTTATTTTTAAAATGTATTTATTTCTAAAAAAAATTTTTTTTAAATTTGAATGATCCAAAATGACATTCAGCTAAAATCATTCTGAGAAATGATTTTTTTTTCTAGAAAATTGTACTTTTTCTGATTTTTCATTTGAAGTTTTTACCCAGTTTGACCTATAGTCACCAAATTTGCAAGTCAGATGTTGGCCTTTTTGAACACTATACGCCATTGTACCCTAGATTACCACTGAGCACAATAAGGGGCTTGGAGAGATACAACATTCCTGTCTTCAGCCTTTCGTTACCAGGAATTCTTTTGAATTACTTGTGTAACACAAAAAGCACTAACACTACAAGATCTGGCTGCAAGAAACCCACTTTGCTTTTCTTCTTCTTGTTCATGAAAATCATTCACTATTAGATCTCTAAGAATCCTACCATACAATCTACTTAGAGTACTGGTTATTGAAATTCCTCTGTAATTTTTGCAATCCATCTTGTTTCCTTTTTTATGAATTGAGGATATGAATGTGATTTTCCAATCATCAGGCACTGGATGTCCGGTCATGCATTGATTGATAATATATGTAAGATTTTCTAGAAGTGTATTCCCCCAGGTTAAGCTTTTTATTTTATTTATTTATTATTACACTGCTTAACAGGAAAAAAACCCAATTACAAAGCAGGAAAATCTTAAAAATTACACATCCTAAATACTCAAGCAATAAACTAAGTTAAAAAACATTCAAAGTAAAATAATTTTAAAAATACACACAGGACAGAGTTATAAAATTAGATTTAAAATAAATAAAAACTACATTAAAAATTATGGACATAATGTTTACTATATCAGAGAGTGGGGAATGACATTGTAAAATAACCACGAATTTTTGAGATTGTGGTGTTAAATATGTCAAGGTCTCTGTTACATTTATTATAAGTTCTGCACATAACATGAAGTGGAGAAAACTGTAATTTATTTGTTTGAACTCTTGGTAAAAAGAATTTCAGATTTTGACGTGAAGACAAACGAGAAACTAGAAAATTAATTTTACTTAATATATCAGGACAGTCGATTTGGTTGTGCAGGACCTTAAACAGAAATACCTGAGAGAAATAGCTCCTCCTGTTAGATAAGGATTGGATATCGAACATTTCAAGTAAATTTTCCTCTGCAAAACCTTGAGGAGGATATATTCCATAAGTTTTAATGTAAAGTAACTTAAGAAATCTTCGCTGAACCCTTTCTAGATCTTCAATGTGAATGTTATATTCAGGTGACCACACTAGAGAAGCATACTCTAATTTTGACCTGACAAAGGAGAAGAACAATGTTTTCAGAGTTTTTATATTTTGAAATTCGCGGCTTAGTCTGGTAATAAAACCCAAGGTCTTAGTCGTTTCTGATGTTATAGTTTCAATATGCTTTATGAAGGATAATTTCTTGTCAAAAATTATTCCTAGGTCGCGAAGAGAGTCAGGTCTAGATAAAAATGTTTGGTTTATTGAGTAGTTATATAGAATTGGATTTGCTTTTAATGTAAATGATAGTACTTGACATTTGTCTATGTTCATGGATAGTTTATTTATGGTACACCAAGCGATAAGTGTATCCAAGTCTTTTTGGAGACTTTGGCAATCCTCCAGTGAGTCAATACGAAGGAGAAGCTTGAGATCATCAGCATACAGTAGCGTCATTGACTTAAGTTCAGCACACACATCATTAATAAAGATGTCGAATAATAATGGTCCTAACACCGACCCTTGAGGCACTCCCGAAGATGATATGTATTCGGGAGAGTCAATTCCATTTATTGAGACAAATTGCATTTGATCTGAAAGCCATGATTTCAGAAACTGTAAGAGATTATCTGAAAAGCCAAAAAGTTCAAGTTTAGCTAATAAGATCTGATGATCTAACTTGTCGAATGCTTTGGATAGGTCAGTGTATATGACGTCCAATTGGGAAGAGCTATCTAGTGTTTCAGCAATAGTTTGTGTGGTGTTCACCAGGTTGGTTGTTGTAGAACGTCCTTTCAAAAAACCATGCTGTAAAGGGGAAATTCTGTTTTTTACTAGATGAAAAAGTTTGTTATGTACAAGAATTTCAAGGCATTTTAAGAAGTTGTTTATTATCGTAATGGGCCTGTAGTTAGTAATATCTGTTTTATCTGATTTTTTGTGGATAGGGCTAATCTTGGAGCGTTTCCAAACACTGGGAATGGATTGAGTAGAGATACAGAGATTATAGAGATATGTGAGAGGTTTAGCAAGTAAGTTGGAACAATCCCTAATAAGGAAAGATGGTAAAAGATCTGGACCGCATGTCATTTTATTCTTTGATGATTTTAAGGTTTGGAGCACTTCTTCCTCAGAAAAGGACCGGATGTCGATGACTGGAAATATGATTTTTGATTTATCTGTCGACATGTTTGCCAAATCGCTCTGCGGGTTGAATGATTTAAGAAAGAAATCAGCAAACGCAGAGGCAATTTGAGATGTATCGTCTATTTGTGTGTCACTATAAACCATTGAATCAGGTACCCGAGACCCAGATGAACATTTGGAATTAATGTAAGCCCACAACTTATTGGGATCCTCGTTAATCAGTTGCTCTGTATGATTAATGTATTGTTGATATGCAGTATTTATATCGTTCTTAATTTTAGCCCGAAGAGTAGTAAAACTTTGGTAAGTTGCAGAATCCTTGTTTCTTTTATATTTTATGTGAAGTTTGTTTTTTAGACGTATATTCTTTTTGATTTCATAGGTGTACCAGGGTGGATATTTAACTTTAGCTTTAGGAGTATATTTGGGGACCCATTTGTTGATGGTTGAATAAAGTAAATCATAAAAAGCAGTGCACGCAATATTTATATCTGTCAAATTAAACAGCGCTGACCAGTCAGTATGTAATAGGTCATGATAAAGAGCATTAAAATTTGCCTTTTTAAAATTATAGATGGGGGATTTATTAGTTTTGCTATTGTTTGGCCGAGAATTATTTCTTTTGAATCGTATATTAACAAGGAGGGGAGGGTGGTGAGGAACCTCATTGCTAATAAGGTCGATAGCTCTGTGAACATCACACTGAGATCCATTGTATAGGACAAGATCCAGTATACGATTGTTTTGGTTTTTTACTTTGTTAAATTGACTAAGCTCGAATGAATTAAAGATATTAGAAAGGATGCTTGTTTTCCTGGTAAGCATAGAGTTATCATCAAGAAAGTTTGAATATTCAACTACATTAAAATCTCCGAGTACCAAAATATCCTTACCATAAAGGGATTCTTGAGAGATAAAGAAATCATACACTGACTCTAAATCGTCCACAGTGCAGGGTGATGGAATGTAGACTACAAATATATAGAGATACTTATTCAAGAATGAAAGTTTGGCTCCCACGATGTCAATATGGTAAGGTACTAATGGGCGCAAATTATTTAAGTTTAAAGAAAAAGAAGTTATGTTACAATTAATGGCTAAGAGTACACCACCGCCCCTTACCAGGCCAGTGGCAACTTGATCTCGGTCACATCTATAGACTTCAAAAAAATCAGCAGAGATAAACTCATTCGAGGATATGGAGGAATCCAGCCAACTTTCAGTAAAGGCTAAAACATCATAGTCGCATTGGGTTGAAGAGTGGAGAATATTTGTTAGCTTGGAACGAATGCCTCCAGTATTCTAGTAGTAAATGTCCAGCTTGTGGTGCTTGGAAAGAGCAGAAGAATCGTTAATGTTGAGCTGGGAATGAGTATTTCTTATACAAGATGTGTTAATGTGTGAAGGGGTAGTTATAAAGGATAAGTCTACAGTATTTGTGATGACATTCTGATTACTACTACTAACAGTATTTAAGTTGCATTCTGGGAGTGAGTGCGATTCCGAAAAATTCTTGAGTTTGCTTCAGAAGGCGCTTGAGATGCTATTCTGGAGATAAATTCAGCGACGTAGCAGCCCTGTGGCCAAAAATCTTTGTTCAGGTACACTGACAACAATCTTGCAGGGACCCCTAGTTTAAATGTTGCACTTCTTGGTCTTTGAAACTTGGATTTAAGTTTGGTGCATACGCAGAGATGTCTATCTTTGAGATCAAGTTCATCCAAGATGCATTCGGGTGTAGTGTCACAATCCAGGTTGGCCAGATAGATGTAAGACAGCTCATCAGCAGAAACAGAGTAAGGGTTCGTAACATGCAGGTTTTGCTTGGGTGGACCGGCAGCAGTTATACCATTTCTTCCTTGTCTATTGTTGAGATTTGAAAAGTTATTGCCGATGTGAGGGTTTGCCACTTGAAGGTTATGTCTAAGTGGACCATTGCAAATTAATCCTTGTCTTATGGGTCTATTATTGAAATTGTTATTCCTTTGTTGTTGGGAATTATTAAAGTGATTACTAGCTTGTTTGTTAAGAAAGAAATCAGCAAACGCAGAGGCAATTTGAGATGTATTGTCTATTTGTGTGTCACTATAAACCATGGAATCAGGTATCCGAGACCCAGATGAACGTTTGGAATTAATGTAAGCCCACAACTTATTGGGATCCTCGTTAATCAGTTGCTCTGTATGATTAATGTATTGTTGATATGCAGTATTTATATCATTCTTAATTTTAGCCCGAAGAGTAGTAAAACTTTGGTAAGTTGCAGAATCCTTGTTTCTTTTATATTTTATGTGAAGTTTGTTTTTAGACGTATATTCTTTTTGATTTCATAAGTGTACCAGGGTGGATATTTAACTTTAGCTTTAGGAGTATATTTGGGGACCCATTTGTTGATGGTTGAATAAAGTGAATCATAAAAAGCCTAATACTATTCTTTATCTTTTCTTTTTCAATGATTACTTCCTCTCCATGTACTTTTATGTCTCTCCTTGGAGAGGTTGACAGATATTCGGGTCTCATTTCCTGCAGCAGTCCATTGTAGTGTTCTGTCCATTGTTCTGGTTTGATGATCTAAATCTTACTTTTTCTTTTATTGTTTTTTACTGTCGAAATGAATTTCCATACTTAGTAACTCTGCGTAACGTGTGTATTTATATCGTGGCATTTGCGCTCGAACATTCAAATTTCTTAGCTGTCTTCTGGTTTCTCTGTACGTATCGTTACTCTTTAGTACTGAGCATTGACTTCTATACCCGGGCCTTGTACAACTCAATGGTACTGAGCCATTTCAAGTATGTGCCTTTTTTATTCCTTGACTTTTAAAACATGTTTGACACAAAACCCTTTATGCCAAATGTTATGTCTTGCATGTAAGTGACATTTGGCATTTTCATATTGGATTTTCGGTCGAAATGTGCTTGCTTGCTTGCTTACGAGTGCAACTGTGCTCTAGGCTTCTTTTTAAAATCCTAGCTTGGAAGAAAGTGTAAGTTTTTCTCTATCTCTTCTAGGAATACCCAAAACACCCCAAATATCTTCGGGACAGCCTTTGTAGTTACAGGCATCTAAGGAGAAACTGTATAATGCACAGTTTTTTAGGATTTTAGTTTATTAAATTTTTCCAATTTAGGATAAAGAAATCTGGATAGTTTACAAAGTTTTAAGAGGTCACAAAGAAGATGTTTATGACCTATGCTGGTCTGTTGACAACAGAAAACTTTTTTCCGGGTCTGTGGACAACACTGCAATATTATGGGACATTGGAAAGGGCAAGTTGGATCACATTTTGACAGATCATAAAGGATTTGTTCAGGTTGGTACTGAGAAGTTTTTTCTAGGATTTAGAAATGACACTTTGTGCAGTTATTATACCCATAGTGGATAAAAGTCCTGCTCCAAGAAGCGTTATAATAGTTTTTATTTACCTAGTGTTAGCTCCCGCTAAATTTCGCGGTTGTTTATATATATATTTTTAAAAACACACAACTGTATGAAGGACAAAGCGCATTCCGCGTATTTGGACATGCGCACCAACAACCAGGGAGATCCTTGTCAATCGCCTAGAGAAAAAGGCGTGTTAATTTCGTTCTCCAACTATTTCAAATATCTACACCTGAAAGTGCTCGATTTTTGTGTACTGAAGCATAGAACTAGAAACTTCAACCCTTCAGCTACGTGGTGACATCATTAGATCCATCAGGGGCCCCTTGGAAGTGGAGAATTTGGCTGCAAAAGTGGTGAGTGCATTTGTCTGATTACCGTTGTGTGCCGTTGATTATTTCGTAATTCATCTCAATATTTATGTTTGTTCGCGCTATCATCAATTAAAATTTATACAGTCCATTGCCTTTAACGTTTTTCTAACCGTGGACTAACATAAAGTGTTCCTTGCGAGCCGAATTATTTAGAATAAATCCATACGACGGTATTAATAATTATTTTCATGCCAAACCACTTATTTACCTAATCTGTGGCCAAGCCAATCAAGGTGGCCTTGAATCGAGTCGAGAAAGTCGTCGGTGTGGTATGTGCAGGACACGTGTCTAGAGCGTGGTCATTCAGTAAACAAAGCGAGTAGGAATCAAAACAAACAAAACAAAAGTTCAGTGGTGTACCATATCATTTCGATATTTAAAACAATTTTCATCAATTGCGATAAATTAGTGCATATTTTCGACAATTCGTCATTTTTCTATTTCAGAAGCATTAATTTAGCGTTAATTGTATATTTACCGACAATTTCGTCATTTCAATGGTAAAATCATGTCTGTCAAAAAAGCCGTACAAAAACGCAAGGGTTTTTTATCTGCGATCACCGAGTGTTATGTGTTGTCAAAGACCGCGGAAAAGGATGAAAGAGCGAGAAACGAGTTTCAAGTGAGGTATTCCGATTTGGATGAAACCTTCGATAAATGCATGCTGGCGCATAATGACGTCATTATGTTGATAGACGACACGGACGACGAGGAGTTTAAAACGCAGGATGCGATCCTTTCAGAAGCTCGTAAATATTTTTATGCGTGTAAGGGGGTTTACTCTAAAATATTTCCGGTTGAGGCCCCATCCTTTTCGGGATCATATGTTCGACAAAACGAATCTGAAACTCCAAAACTCAAAGAGTTAGGTATTCCCATATTCCGAGGTGATAAAAAATTATGGCCAAGCTTTTTCGATCTTTTTAATAACATTATAGATCAAAAAAAAGTCTAAGTAACGTTCGAAAACTTCAATATTTATTTTCATATCTCGAGGATGAGCCTTTAAAATTGATATCAGGGATTAGCTTATCTGATCAAAATTATAAAATTGCTTATGACAAATTAGTCAATAGATATCAAAACAAGCGAGACCTCGCAAATGATGCTTTAAGCTCAATTATGAACTCCACCTTAAAAAACGAGTCAGCTAAGGAATTGCGTAATTTAATTGACACCTTTTCTGAATCCCTAAAAATTTTAAAACCACTTAGCTTTGACGTTGACAGTTGGGACTTTATTATTTTTTTCATTTTATTAGAAAAATTGGATATTCCAACGCGTTCAAATTTCGAAATGAGTCACGCCAATACTAATACCGAAATTCCCACTTTTCAGTCACTTTTTCAATTTCTAGAAAAAAGATGTAAAGTTTTGGAATCACATCCTCAATCAACAGCACCCAAAAAGGTGCCTATATATCAAAAATCAAATTCTATGCAAAATCAGTCTGGGCAAAAGCCTACCTATCAAAATTCAAATTCTATGCGAAATCAGTTTGGGCAAAAGCCTACCTATAAATCATCCAATTCGCCTTTTATAGGACTGGCTGGCACCTCAACTAATTCAAGTACGGGAATAAAATGTTTCCGGTGTAATCAAGGTCACGTGCTTTCGAAATGTCAAACATTTCTTGATCTCTCACCTATCGATCGCCTATCTTTCGTCAAACAGAAAAAATTATGTCTAGCGTGTTTTCATCCCTTGCATGATGTAGATACGTGCAAATCAAAATATTCATGCAGGACTTGCAATAGTAAAAGGCACCACACTTTAATTCATATCTTAGAAACTAATCAAGAGTCTGGAAGCCAAGATACTAGTCCTGTCATTCACACACCACCTGTCAATAATCTTCATGTGTCATTAAATGCCTCAGGACCTTCAGGTACCTTTCTTTTATGCACCGCCATAATAGATGTTATGGACGGTTGCGGAAATTTTCAACCTGTAAGGGCACTGCTTGATTCTGGATCACAGACAGGATTCATCAGTGAAAAGTGTATTCAGCGTCTTAATCTTCCTAGGCGAAGTTACACCACTGAAATATTCGGATTAAATCAGATGTCTTCTTTCACTTCCAAAGGGCTCGTTCAATGTCACATTAAGCCACAAGGACAAGTCACTCCTTTACTTAATTTCGAAGCAATTGTGGTTCCACAACTATATTCCAATATGCCTACATTCTCTTTGAACGATAATCAGTGGAAACACTTGCAAAACCTTAAACTTGCCGACCCATCTTATTTCAAATCTAGACCTGTGGACCTGGTTATTGGTTGCGAGCTATTCGCACAGATATTCAAGGAGGGCAGGGTTCTTGGACAGGTAGGGCAGCCTTCAGCCCTTGAAACTATCTTTGGCTGGGTCGTCATGGGAAAGGTTGACAAAGTAGGTAGTCTTACGGAACGAACCAGTTGTTTTTTAACGAGTCATTCACCTCCTTTAGAGGTCATTCTCCCTAGGTTTTGGGAAATCGAACATTTGCCTAAAAAACAAATTTTATCAAAGGAAGAAAAACAGGCAGAATCAATTTTTACTGCTAGTGTAGTACGGCAACCGAGCGGTTGATTCATGGTAGATCTTCCGTTTAAAGACAAAATAAACCCTGACCTAGGAAATACTTATCCGCAAGCTTATCGTAGATTTTTACTTCTAGAAAATAGATTAATCAAAAATCCTGATCTGTACACATTCAAGTTTCATGCAAGACTATATCGATTCTAATCATATGAGTTTAGTTTTAGCTAGTCAACCAAAGGTCGACGTGTCGTGTTTTTTAGCACATCATTGCGTACTAAAGCCGGAAAGCTTAAGTACAAAATTAAGGGTAGTCTGGGATTGTTCGGCAGTCACCCCAAAAAATATTAGTCTCAATGACACATTGTTATCTGGACCGAAACTTCAAAAGGATATTGCTTCTTTACTCCTTACGTTTCGTCTTAATCCTATTGCCTACATTGCTGACATCAAACAGATGTTCCGTCAAGTCCTTATCAATCCTTATCACCGTCCTTATCAAAAGATATTGTGGAGGTTTTCTCCACAGGAGCCACTTTCAGTGTGGGAACTTTCTACTGTCACTTTTGGCATGACATGCTCACCTTTTCTAGCCATGCGTACCTTAAATGAGCTGGCAGAGAGAGAAAAGGAACGTTTTCCTATGGCTAGTACTGTTCTAAAAACGTCAATCTATATCGACGATATCTTGGGAACTAGCCCTTCGCTTTCTGAAGCTCTCTCCCTTCAAACAGAACTCAATGATTTGTTGAAGTCGGGAGGATTTGAACTTAAAAAATGGGCAAGCAATTGTCCTGAGTTATTGGCAACATTGCCAGAGTCCGATCGTCAAATGCCTCTCTCTTTCGACAAGGAGGAACCCCACTTTATCAAAGTTTTAGGACTTCAATGGCATCCAGAAAACGACATTTTTTCTTATCAATGCCGAATGAAGGACAAACCCCCAACCAGACGTTCTATTTTATCTATCATAGGGACAATCTTCGATCCCTTAGGTTTTCTTTGTCCCTTGTTGCTACAAGCAAAATTTATTTTGCAACAGTTGTGGATATCGAAAATAGGCTGGGACGAAGAACCAGATTCTTCTATCATCGACTCTTGGAACAAACTTCGTTCTGAATTCCCGCTTCTTTCCAATTTTCAATTACCCCGACAAATCAAACTGTCAAAAACCAATACCTGTCAAATCATCGGCTTCTGTGACGCTTCAATTCGAGGCTACGCAGGCGTCGTATATTTTCGTGTAGAAGAGGAAAACAATATATCTGTTTTTCTCATATCTACAAAATCTAGGGTCGCGCCTATAAAGTCACAAACTTTGGCTAGGCTAGAACTCCTAGGCGCGTTTCTTTTAAGCGAATTAATTGACTTCGTTTTGTCTAGTTATGAAGGAAAAATAACTTTTACAAATGTCGTTACTTTCTGCGATTCGCAAGTCGTATTGCACTGGCTTTCATCCCCTCCTAATCGCTGGCAAACCTTTGTTGGAAATCGAGTCAGAATCCAAGAAATCATTCCCTCAAACTCGTGGCGCTACATTCCTTCTGCTTTAAATGCAGCCGATATTGCGTCACGAGGGGCCACCCCCTCACAGCTCATTTCACATGACATGTGGTGGAACGCACCGTCGTTTTTGTGGTCTCCCGAAAACGAATGGCCCGATTTTCATAAATCAAAAATGCCGATTGATTTCGGAGATATTAATCTGGAGGAAAAGCCAAAAGTCTGTTGCAATGCGATAATTGATGTCAACTTCTTAGATCAGCTTCTTATCAAATATTCATCTATATCCAAAATTCAACGTATCATTTGTTATGTCCTTCGAATAGTTAACCTTTTTCGAAACCATTCCTATCAAAAACCCACTAAGCCGCCGGACCAAAAAGTTATTTTTGAGAATATTGTTTTTCCTACCACCGGTGAGATGGAAAGTGCGTTACACCTTCTTATCAAAAGCGTGCAAGGTTCTTGTTTTTCTGAGCTTTTTTCCGCGTTATCTAAGGATAAACCAATACCGAAACCTTTGCGAAAACTTTCACCTTTTCTTGATGAGAATAATATCATTAGAGTCGGTGGCAGATTACAAAAATCTGACCTTTTGTCTTATTCTGCAAAACACCCCGTCTTACTTTCGAGTGACCATCGTTTGGCTACTCTTCTTATCGAGTCCGCTCATCGACAATATCTTCATCCTGGGTTTAAAACATTACATAATCTGCTTTTACAGCAATTTTGGATATTATCTGCCAGACGGGCAATTCAAAGAACCATATCCAAGTGCTTGCAATGTTTTAGAATCAACCCTAAACCCTATAGACCGCCCATAATGAGTTCACTTCCCGCTCATCGGATCAATCAGCTTAAACCTTTTTCGAGTGTAGCTATCGACTTTTGTAGACCTTTCTTTGTGATTCCTCATCGTTACCGTGGTTGTAAAGCTTTCAAATCGTATGTCTGTGTGTTTGTCTGTACAGCCACACATTGCGTGCATTTGGAATTAACCATGGAACTGTCCACCGAAGGGTTCGTAGGTGCATTCCATCGATTCATTTCCAGACGCGGAAGCGTGACGCAATGCTGGTCAGATCAAGGCAGTAATTTTGTAGGGTTTCGTAACCAATTACTGGATTACGCAAGAAGTGCTGCCACCAGACTTTCTATTCGTTGGCATCTGGGACCTCCTCTCAGTCCACATTTCAATGGCTTGGCAGAAGCTGGCGTCAAAAGTTTTAAAACTCACTTTGTACGAGTTGTCGGCGACCAGAAGTTGTCTATCATGGAGATGTCCACCCTTACCTGTCGCATAGAAGCCGTACTTAATAGTCGCCCTTTATCTCCTGCCTCTTCAGACCCACACGATCTTCAACCTCTTACCCCTGGGCATTTTTTGACACTTGAACCCCTTAAATCAGAAATTCCTGAGTCAGATTTGTCCAAGGTTCCCCTAAATCGGCTCTCGAGATGGCAACTAATCCAAAAACTACATAATGATTTTTGGAAACGGTATTCTATAGAGTATTTGCATACGCTACAACAGCGACACAAATGGGCTGATTCGTTCCCAAATATCAAGTTAAATGATTTGGTTATCATAACAAGTGATCACATTCAATCGCCTTTGAAATGGCCGGTCGGTCGGGTCATCGAACTGCATCCCGGCGGGGACGGTCAGGTGCGTGTTGCGACGGTACAAACGGTTACCGGTGTTTATAAGCGGCCAGTTGTAGAACTGTGCCTCTTGCCAAATTAAAGTAATTTTAATTTTCTACCTTTTACCGGGTATTACAATAGGTTTTTTTTATTTTTAATTTTTTTTTTGAATTTTTTGTTTGTTTTGACTTTTTTCGGGATTTCGTTATATCTAAATAAACTTACGATACTTATCTGTTTTCATTCATTTATATTTATCGGTCGATTCTTTTTCTTATATCTATATCTGTCCGGTTGGAGGGCAGTTATGTTAGCTCCCGCTAAATTTCGCGGTTGTTTATATATATTTTTAAAAACACACAACTGTATGAAGGACAAAGCGCATTCCGCGTATTTGGACATGCGCACCAACAACCAGGGAGATCCTTGTCAATCGCCTAGAGAAAAAGGCGTGTTAATTTCGTTTTCAAACTATTTCAAATATCTACACCTGAAAGTGCTCGATTTTTGTGTACTGAAGCATAGAACTAGAAACTTCAACCCTTCAGCTACGTGGTGACATCATTAGATCCATCAGGGGCCCCTTGGAAGTGGAGAATTTGGCTGCAAAAGTGGTGAGTGCATTTGTCTGATTACCATTGTGTGCCAACAATATTTTACCTATGGACATTTTGATTATTTCGTAATTCATATCAATATTTATGTTTGTTCGCGCTATAATCAATTAACATTTATACAGTCCATTGCCTTTAACGTTTTTCTAACCGTGGACTAACACCTAGCAAGTACAAAAAGTCAAATTAGGCATGTTTTTTTTTCTACAATGTATTTGAAATTCTATATATTAAAATAATATATTATTTTTTTGAATAAAAAAGAAGTAAAACTTTAATGAATTTTGTGCTTATAGTATTTTAATTTATTTTTTTTTCATAACAAGTTACTGTGGAAAAGTAACTTTACCACACTAGTGCAAGTACAACTTTCACCATGCAAATAAGTTCGCTAAAGTGTACTTTCCGCTTTTGTAGCAAAAAAATTTATAATATTGATATAAAATATTTTTTATTTGCACTTTAAAAAATGTGGTTTTCTAACCTTAAATTGTGTGTAAGTGTGAGGTAAATAAAAAAATTAGAATTACAAAATCAAATTTAAAAAATACTACAGATAACAATTTTATTGTTGCTGTAGAAAATGTACTTTTTGTTTTCATGTTAATGAAAAACATGGCTAGTTTTGTAGAGAAATAAATTTAAAAAAAATAAATGTAAAAGGAACAGGCACATACATAAAAGTACAAAAAATAACATTAGAAAAAAATGTATTTGTTATTTAGTAGTTACACTTTTCTTCATTATTTTTAGCCTTCCACATCATACATATTTGGATTGTAAAAAAATAACCTTTTTTTAATTTTTACTCAAAATAAGTTCTCTGGGTCAAAAACGGCCTAATTACTTAATTTTGTGATTGTTTATGTCTACCTGTCTGTCTGTCCGGCTACCTGGGACATGATAACTCACAAACCGATTTTAAATGAATTTGGTACAAAAATTTTGCGGATTTTGCGGTGTCTGTGGATAAAGACATTACATTTTGGAGGCAGTGGGTGGCTGCAAAGAGGTAGTAGGGGGGTTTAATATTTAAAAAATCATAATTTGAGAACCACAGCAGCTAGCAAAACGAGGTGTTTAAAGTTAAACAAAGAATTACATTTTTAAGAAAATTTGTCACAGCATCAAAGTTTGCTTGTTTTACAAATTGATAAAAAATTATTTTTAGCAAAATTAAAGCTACCTAAACAGTTAAAACGACTGGGTTACGTAATGGCTGTACGTGCCTAGTGGCCACAATTTTTAAATATTGTTCTTAAATGTATTTCTTTCATAGTTAGTGGTTAACATATCATAAAGAAAATTTTGTACAATAAACATTTTCATCTGTTATAATTTAAGTACCTTTGTTGATTAGACTTGGCACTGTAGTGTACTACTGTAAGATTTTTGTATTTTTACTTTTGTCTACAGGGGGTCAAATGGGACCCAAAGGATCAAATCATTGCTACCATCAGTACCGACAGAATCTGTCGAATCTTCGACCCTACAGGTAAACATGTAAAAGCTCGAATACAGAAAGGAAAACTCAATGTTTCAGAAGATCATCATTTCCATGATATAGAGGTGAGCATATTATAGCAAAGTTTAACAAAACTTTTCCGAAGTAGTCAAAACCTTTCATTTTAAAATGTGTATTGGAGAACTTGGCTATACTTTTATCTCAATTATTTTTATAGAATACCATTTTCGCGCACTTGGCTTTTATTTACATAAAATGTTTTTGATATGATAGGTCTTAAGGTAAAAACCTTTTACTGTCTAAAATTATACATATTAAACAAATTATATTAACATTTTAAAACTTTATTTTCAATTATTCAGATCCTGGAAATCAGTGAAATGAAAATCTCTCTTTTTTGTTTGTGACGTTTCAGTTTATTAGAACCATCAACAAAAATAGATTTTTATTTGACCAATTCCCAGGATCTGAAATCATTTACAATTTTAACGGCCAGGAATATTATTTTATTTTCAATTTCTAGCTCAACCTGTAGGATCTGGAGAAAGTGGCCATGAGAAAAAATGTATCTGGTTGCATGCTATGTAACATATTAAAATAATTCAAAAAATTCGCGGGTACACACACGCTATGTGCTATGGCATAAAGAATACTTTAGTTAAATGTAGGTATTTTTGATCTTAAGGCTTAAAATGTGTTTGTTTTCAGGTTAAGTTTTTTCACGACGACACATTTAAGTCGTTTTTCCGGAGGCTGGATTTCACTCCAGATGGATCTCTGTTAATTGTACCAAGTGGAAGACTAGAGACAGACAATTGTAAGGCACTGAGTGCCACATTGGTTTTTAAATTGGACAGTTGGCACATGTAAGTTATTTTTTTTTACGTTCGTAAATTGAGAAAGATGTGTAAAATACCCAAATGCAGAAGTTAATAAAATAGTTTAAAAGAAAAGTTCACTATCGCAAAAAAGAAAACAATAAACAATTATAATAACCGTTGTTAGGCCAGGCCAGGCCAGCCCCTAGGGGTGGCTCGGCATTTCCTTTTGATGTACAGGTTAGGGGAAATACCAGAAAATACTTGGGAAGTACTGGGAAATATACTAGGAAATACAGGGAAGTGCTTGGGAAATACTAGGAAATACCATTAAAATTTGAGGAAATATTGGGAAATACCGTGAGTATTATACTGTAGGTATTTCCTTTTGGTTTATAAAAATCGGCGATCGAGCCACCCCTCGGCCAGCCCTATACAAAAAAAAAATTAATTGGCACTTATCTTCGAACATTAAACCAGTAGAAGAAGCATGCTTTCTTATTGATTGAGTTTAATATTTAACAGTGGGTCCAAGGGGAAAGGAACCCCATATTGCCACGTTAAAATCAAGTGATAAGAGAACTAAACAGGTATAAAAATTAACATTTTTTTATTCAAAACAAAATGCAAAAGCCTATATTAGTAGTTTTACCAAGATAAATAAAATAAAATATTTTAGTTTCCAAATTAAATTAATTATTATTAATAGTGTCCTTTAAACGTTCGAAAAAATTAACAGCGCAGCAACCTCGCCAACACCAACAGGCGTGGTCGATGACGCACCCTTGGTCATCTGTTTTTGACGGCTGTCATTGCCTTTTTGGACTAAAAGACGATTTTACTGTGATTTTGTGATTTTTGGTTTGTCTTTTTTGTGTTGCTGAAAAAATGGTAAAAAAGTGTGAGGTGTGTAAAACACCCTATGTCGTAGGGAATAACCGTTGTTTTTAAAATAAAAAAGTATTCTCTGGTTTAATGCTCAAAGATGTATTATGGTTTGTAATATTTTTACCTTCCTAGCCCGCGTAGCAATGGCTAGACAAGGTATTTTATTATTTTGACCTATCTTAGCAATATTGTCGTGATGTCTGTCTGTGTGTGTGTTTGTGCGTGTGTGTGTGTCTGTATCTGTCAGTAAAACGATAGCTCCTAAACCGGTAAACCGATTTTTATAAAATTTTCAGGTAAAATAGTTTTTGACACTAATGAGCTGATTAGATTTTGGTCAAAATCCATTATTACTAATGACAGTTTTTTGACAATTAATTTTTTTTTGAATTGCATTTTGCTCAATAATTTGTGTGATAACAAAAAATTCGTAGGAACTTCTGAGATATTTACAAAAACTGTTTTCAAGGCTGATATATCATGACATTCCCTTGAAGTGTGAATAGGCTAGCTAGGAAGGTATCAGATCCGTTTTGGATCTATTTAGTTATATTCACAAAGAAATGTTTGTATTATTAAAGGTTTAGGAATATTTGCAAATTGAATAGGCAACAATGTCTGGAGATCTTTTGCTCAAACAAACCTGCCTACAGTTTAAAGTTATGCTACTTCTACTAGTTCAATAAAGAACTTATTTACTTATTTTTAGGTCTATATATTTTAAATCTTTATGTTTAATTGATTTTTAAAATTATGGGTTTGCTGAAAAATGGGCAAATAAAAGTTAGAGGCATTAGACAGAGGGCTAAGGATCCTAAAATATAGCTTTATCTTTTGTCATTCGAGGCCGTTTATGTTTTTCCAGGCCATGTTCATTTTAAATATATCTGTACGATAAAAGGCTGTCTAGATATGACTATAAAAGTGTCTACCCGGCGTTCACTGGGTATAATCAACAAAAAACACTAGGGTCACTGAATCTTGAAAATTGCGTCTTCTTTCAAGCATCAGGATGCAGCGATCCTAGTTGACACAACCTGAAAGCGTCATCTTCAGGAGTTTATTAAAAGCGGCCATCATAATCAAGAAAAGACATATGTTGGGCACAATTTGAAAGCGCCATCTTTCAAAGTTTGTTGAAAGTTTCTACTATAATCAAGAGAAGACATAAAGACATACACTCGCACAGGGCTATCAAAACGGACGGGCCACGATCCTCCACTTTGTTGACGTCACATCCGGGGCTGATTTTTTTTGATGGTCACGTTACGATACAGCTGATTGGCTTTAAAATATTAAAATTGGAATGACGGTTCGTGAATATTTGATTTAAAAAAAAAATAAAGCCGGTTTTGAGATCGTTTTTACTATATTCTTTCAGAACAATTTGTTTTAAATCTATAGTAATCCTTAATTTTTCAGAGCCGCTTCATTAGCTCACACAAAAATTAAGTTTAAAGCAGAAGCGAATGTGACAATCACAGATGACATGACATGACATGTGGTACATGGCGGGTAATTTGAATTCAAAATAAGGAATGCTAAATCTTAAAGATTTTAACTTTTTAATCATGTTGCTTCCTTACAAAACTTTGGTGGAATATCGTGATCGTGTCTGAGAGTATTTCACTGAAATTTTAAGGAAATCTGTAGTGCCATTTTGAAAATATCATAAAAAAACGGCTGACCTCCCATAAGACCCAATGTAAAATTCAGCCCCCGGAGAACAGCTGATTTTTTCAGGGTCGTGGCCTCTATTTTTGTGTTGACCTTGGTCAAATATAACAGTTGGCATGCGATATATGGCGGGTAATTTGAATTCAAAATAAGAAATGCTAAATCTTGAAAATTTTAACCATTTAGTCATCTTGCATCCTTACAAAAGTTTGGTAGAATATCGGGATGGTGTCTAAGAATATTTCACTGAAATTTTGCGGAAATCTGTAGTGCCATTCTCAAAATATCCTAAAAAAACATCTGACCTCCCATAAGACCCAATGTAAAAGTCAGCCCCCAGAGAACAGCTGATTTTTTCAGGGTCGTGGCCTGTATATTTTTGTTGGCCTTGACTCGGATTCAGCAATAATTTTTTTAATAGCGGAAATACTCGTTGTATGTACCGATATATTTATCACGTACGTGTTCCAGGCTTGAAAGTCTTTCACAATTTGTTTTTTCAGGCCAGCGGTGGTGTTGCCGATTCCACATCAAAGCAGCACAGTGGTGCGATGTTGTCCTGTCTTGTACGAGCTGCACGAGAACGGACCACAGCCCTACGTTGACTTGCCGTATAGAATGATCTTTGCTGTTGGAACAGACCACGATATCGTCCTGTACGACACTCAACAAGTGATGCCATTTGCAAGGTGAGTGTACATAGGGTGGATATTTAGGAGGGTCAGTCAATATTCACATTGAGTAAAAGCTATAGGGCTGATGGGTATTTTATGTATGCAAGAGATAAAACTACTTCCTTTAGCTTCACGCTACCCCTACTGCTGCGGTATTCCTTGCGTGTTTTACCACCCAGAAAAAAGCTCACATTATTAAATTGTATTTTAGGGGACATTCCTCGGAAGAGGTAGTAAATGTATTTAATATACCGCTCGAAAGGCGAGATAATAGATAGTTTTCCGTTGTGTCAAATTTAGGCCCGATAACGTCGCCGACAACGATAACTTGAACAATATTTGACAGTTCGAAATTTTACCGGTTTTAGTCGACGGTGCGCCTATTTGTCGTTTGGTGTGCCAGACTATTAAAATCCAGACAGGGAGAGAGAGGCGTTTAGTGAATAGGGAAAGATGGGAAAATATTTTTTTGTCTGAAGGAAACACTTTATTTGCAGTTTTAATACTTGCGGTCAAATGTAAGTCTTTATATGTATCGTTTTTAAATTTTTCTTGTGTTAAACAAGTAGTTTGGAATGGAAATGTTTCTTATTACCCTTTCGTTTTGACTATCATGGGGTAATAGGAAACATCGTAATGGAGCAAGAAGAAATATATTATTTTGTGTCGCATATTGCTTTAAGTAGTGATACCAAATTTGACTAAAGTGACTTATGTCAAGCTGTAGAAATGGCAAGTTGCAGAAATATCAAATGGCATTTAACGCAAATAGTCCACAGTAAGGTTTTGATGAGTGATGACTAACAGGCCGAATTCTAGTACATAGCTTTATTCGGCAACTTCACTAAGTACTTAAATCAATCTGCAAAAAAAAGAATATATTTCTTATTGGTTTTTTATTACCCCATGATAGTGATAACGAAATGGTAATAACAAACTTACGTATTAAAACTGAAAATAAAGTGTTTCCTTCAGACAGAAATAAATCTTAGCTGATATGGATTTCTTGTCAAAAATATGTTTAAAAAAGAGTACAAATAAGCCAAAAATGTATTAATTTTGTCGTAAAAGAAGTTCAAGGGTTTTTTTAAGATATCACAAATGACAAAAGACAAAATGCTTGAGTAGCAAAAAAATATTTCCTATTACCCCTGTTTCTTATTTCCCCATCTTCCCCTATGTCAAATAAATGGGTTCCGCTCAACACTACAGTGACCAGCCAGCGCAAGCCGATCGGAAATGGCGCGAAGTGTAATAGATGCTCGCTAAAACACAATTGCGCACGTTCTACGACCGTCAAAATTCTTATGTTAACCCTCCGTGAGTTTGCGGCGTTCCACGGAAGCCGTTAACTACATGTGACGTTCAAATATCAACAGTGTCAAATAGCGTTAATCGTCGGCCGTTTTTGGCATGAGAAAAACTATCTAGTTCGGATAGAAGAATGGTTCTAAAAAAACTGTCTCAAAGATGACACGACTATTTTGATTTATTCAGTAGAAAGTATTTGGTATCCCACTTCTCCACGCCTGTATTTATCGGCTAAACTTATTGGCAGTAGTCCATATAGCATTTCTGAACTGTTTCAGATCGGCCCTACAGCTTTCATTCTTATTGTTTATATGTATCTTTCCTGCGTGTTAAGGTGCATGTTTATCCAGTTAGAAATCCTGTATGTATGTATGGAAACATTTCTTCACCGTTCACCATATAAACATGCACCTTTATCCAACCAACATTTACCTAAAGATAAATAAAATCTGGGAATTACGCCGGTATTAAAGATTGTTTTTAAATTAAGATATGGCTGCGTTTCTCCTAGAAAAAGAAAAATCACTAATTTGTCAGTTGTTTATGAAAAAAATTAATGTTTGCCTATCAAAATTTGAAAAACGTATCCTTTTGACAAACACTAATGCGAAGCCCTTTAAAAATATGATTTTTAAATTATTATTTTTCCAATACTAAAAGGCTCTGTAATGAAAGCGCGCGTGACAAACTCGCGAGTAACAAAACCGTGGTAACAAAAGCGCGAGTGACAAATTGGCGATGTAACAAAAGCGCGATGTAAAAAAACCGCAAGTAACAAATGCTCGAGTAACCACAGCGCAAGTGAAAAACCCGCGTGATGTAACAAAAGCGCGAGTAACAAAAGCGCAAATGTGTTTAACTGGCGATACGTTTATTTCCATAATTAATAGCGCATGACTTCTTTCCCGGGATCTTAGAGGGTGTCAATCCGAACCGTACCGAAAAGAACCAAACCATCATATTTGGTTTGGTTTAGTTCGGATTTTGCTGTTACCTAGAGACCCTGTATGTATGACATATTTTTAAAATAGAGAGACGCGACAAACCCATCACTGAAATTAGCATTTTTTTGTTATTTTCTTGCCAAGCTCATTGGCGTTTCACTAAATTAATTTCAATTGTCAGCGGTGAGTGACATCAATCAGCATGCAACACAAAAACACGCTTGTCCGAACCCCTATATAGGGTTTGTAAAAAATCTTTTATTACAAGCTTTTATTTAGCTTCAGATGTTCTGTCTAACTATCTAACTATCTATCAAATCTTGTGAAGCGTTTTTGACGCACTTCCCATTATCCGATTTGGATGAAATTTGGTACACACATAGTGGTCCCATGACAATACAACATTAAGAAAAAAATGTCCTCCCACCCCTACCCCCACCCTTTCTATAGAAAAATATGTTTTTGACACACTTCCCGTTATCCGATTTGGATAAAATTTGGTATACACATAGTGGTCCGATGATAATACAACAATAAGAAAAAAATATCCTCCCACCCCTACCCCCACCCCCTTCCATAGAAAAGTTTGGTTTTGACACACATCCCGTTATTCGATTTGGATGAAATTTGGTACCACATAGTGGTCCCATGACAATACAACATTAAGAAAAAAATGTTCTCCCACCCCTACCCCCACCCCTTCTATAGAAAAATATGTTTTTGACACACTTCCCGTTATCCGATTTGGATAAAATTTGGTATACACATAGTGGTCCGATGACAATACAATATTAAGAAAAAAATATCCTACCACCCCTACCCCCACCCCCACCCCCTTTCATAGAAAAATGAGTTTTTGACAAACTTCCCATTATCCGATTTGGATGAAATTTGGTATTTACATAGTGGTCCGATGACTACAACATTTAAAAAAATATATCCTCCCACCCCCTTCCATAGAAAATGCGTTTTTGACATCCTTCCCATTATCCGATTTGGATGAAATTTGGTATACATATAGTGGTCCGATGACAAAACAACATTGAAAAAAAAATCCTTTTGCTCCTACCCCCACCCCCTTTCATAGAAAAATGAGTTTTTGACAAACTTCCCATTATCCGATTTGGATGAAATTTGGTATTCACATAGTGGTCCGATGACAATACAACATTAAAAAAAATATTTCCTCCCACCCCTACTCCCACCCCCATCTATAGAAAAATGCGTTTTTGACACACTTCCCATTATCCGATTTGGATGAAATTTGGTATACATATAGTGGTCCGATGACAATACAACAATAATGAAAAAATGTCCTCCCACCCCTACCCCCCACCCCCTTTCATAAAATGACTTTTATAAAATTTGGTATATGCATAAAGGTCTGATGGCAATACAGCCCAAACAAAAAATATATTTCTACCTCTACCCCCACCCTCTCCTTCCCCCAATAGAAAAATGAGTTTCCAAACAACTCACGATCAGCGATTTCATTATAATCTAGAATAAACTCTTCTGTTCTGTTATTGAACAAATATTTTCATTTAATAGAGTAGATAACTGAGACTAAAAAGTAGAAAATAAATTGGTAAACAAACTTTTTAAGTCACAAGCTTTTATAAAATGCACTAAAAATTAAAAAAGAATTTTCTAGCATTCTAATATTATCATAATAATAAAAGCGATTGCCGGAAATCAAATCATAAGTTAATCTAAACTTGTGATCTAAACACTTAAAGAATATTCAACATAGCAGGTCATCAAAGATATGTTTGATGTGCCGCAATGTTATGTCATTGCTATACCTATGTCAGAGAAATTCTAGGGTATCTTGGGTCAGGTTGGGTGGGTTTGGTACCTCTGCATTTTTCTGCTAGATTGATTCTTGCAAATAGTGATTTAATTGATACGGATATCTTATCGTCCTAACATCATCAAAATTTCCATCAGTCGGCCAAATTCTTTTTTAATTTTTAGTGCATTTTATAAAAGCTTGTGACTTAAAAAGTTTTTTTACCAATTTATTTTTATTTTCCGACGCTTATAAAATAACAAGGACAAAAGGTGCGATATTATCATCCTTTGATTTTGACTTAAATAAATTTGACTTTGAAGAGTTTGTCGCGTCTCTCTATTGTAAGAATATGTCATACATACAGGGTCTCTACTGTTACCTTGCGCTTTTGTTACTCGCGGTTTTGTTACTGGCGATTGTTACTCGCCATTTTGTCACTCGCGATTTTGTCAATCGCGATTTTGTCACTCGCGATTTTGTCAGTCGCGATTTTGTCAGTCGCGATTTTGTCACTCGCGATTTTGTCACTCGCGATTTTGTCACTCGCGATTTTGTCACTCGCGATTTAGTCACTCGCGTTTTTGTCACTCGTGCTTTTATTACATTTATTTCTGGCAAATTTTTGAAAGTATCAAAACAAATTATATACCAAAGGTAGCATATTATTTCATAGTGTCACTATGCAAGTCATTATTGATTTGAACTGTTAATTTATTATTTGCAAATTAAAATACAAATTACTAAAGTTTATTTTTTTAATAATTTTTTAGAAAATTTAAAAATTCATTCTTGTCAATAGGCATACTTTCTTCATTTATATAAACACTTGTTAAATTTTCTTCTGATCTCTTCATGTGGTCTTTTCTTTATAATAGTTTTAAATTTATTTTTAAATATTTAGAGCTTGAGAACTTTACTAGAAGAACAATTGAAACGTTGCACTAGTGTTGTTTGTCAAAAAGATAAATTTTTCAAATTTTGTTTTCCAAATATTTATTTTTTTTAGTAAACCACTGACAAATTAGCAATTTTTCTTTTTCTGAAAGAAACGCAGTGGTTTCTTGATTAAAAAAAATTCATTAGTAGTGGCGCAATACCCAGATAAAGTTTTGTTTGTACCTTAAAATAGTTTTTTTTCAGTAAAAAATGTATTCCCTTCTGTCCTTCTCTTTTTAACTGCTACTAAGTATCCCTAAGTGGGGATTTATAAGGCGGCGATAGTTCTGCGTTTCGCCGTTACAAGGTCATATTAGTCCGAGTTCGTGGACTTTTTGATGAAGATTTTACAACACCTGTTTTAATCGCCTGACCTGTTAACAGACCCAAAATTGTCGCAGTCAAAAGTAAGGTAGGGTGCCAAAATATTTTTTCAATTCTGAACGGTTTAAGCTAGAGTAATGAAACTTGGCACGTACATTGGCCTTCAGGTACTAATTTTTGGGTGTCAAAAAAAAACAATTTTGCCCCTAGGGGGCACAAAGGGGTAAAATGTGTTTTTAGATTATGCCTTATACCTTCTAAACTATTGCACCTGCACAACTATGTCTTAATAAATTGGTAGCTCATACAATTACCCCCTTGGAGCAAAATATGTATATTTTTTTTTGACAGTCAAAAAGTTAGTACGTGATGGCAAAGTTTCATTACTCTAGCTTAAACCGTTCAGAATTGAAAAAGTATTTCGACACCCTAACCTTACTTTTTGGCTGAAATAATTCTGGGTTTTTTAACTGGTGAGGCAGTGTTGGTGGGATCATTAGGAATCGAATAAAGCAGGTATTGTAAAATCTTCATCGAAAAGCCCATAGAGACCAAATTTTGAAGCTATGGCCACGAACTGTATGGCCGTTTCTAAGTTTTAAAAATGTAATAAGTGTTTCTGCAAATACGTAACCAAAACGAAACAGCTATTTTCAAATTATATCACGCAGTTTGAAATGCCTGTTAAAAAACCTATTTCCGACCGAAAATCCTTACGCAACGCTTTTTCAAATCCACTATTTATTCAAGGGCTAAAATTGAAGCGCCATCGCCACTCCAATCCCTTATTTTGCAAAAAAAAGCAAATAGCCAACAAAAATTTTGTTAGTCATAAAAAAGTGCTATTCACCACCGTTTTTTTTTACTTTTTAATTAAAACAAAGGAGTATTTTGAAATTATTTAACCCAGAAAACGTGATATGAATTTAAAGGGAAAAAGGAAGTAACTTTAGCAAATATATACAGGGTGTTCCAAGTTAAGTGCTCACCATTGGTAACTTTTTTATTAATAAAAAGATAGATAAAAGTTTAAATTGGCAAAGTAGTAGAATTTTTAATGCTCTTTAAAATACTTAAATAAAAAAAATATGCAGCATCGCTTTTTGGAAATTTCGAGTTTTTTCAAAAAACATGAAGAAAATTAATTGAACACCCGGTATTTTATAATTTTTTCTGATAGGTCTTCTAATTCTAATCCAAAATTGTCTTTTGATTTTTTTTCCTAAAGTTAAAAGTAATTTTGAATTTGGAATATCCTCGTTCTTTTTAACTTTAGGAAAAAAATCAAAAGATTATTTTTCTGTAGTATTTAAAGATCAGAAAAAAATTGAAGACCTTAAGAGGTTCAAATATAGGTATGGGAGTCAAATAAATTACAAACCTTTTTTTAAAATAATAACACTACATGTAAACCTAAAAATTTATTAAAATTATAAATTTGTTAATAAAATGTTTATTCAAAGTTAGTATACAAAACAGTTATTTTAAAGATGCAAGCGTCTTGTTTTAACTGATTTAAAAGAATCTATTATTTCGGTTCGGAGCTAAGGGCACCATTTGTTTTTGCGTTAAATTTAGTTTTTCTATTTTTTTCTTAAAGGACGCCAGGGGCGTCAAGCGCAGAGGGCCCCTCCCCCTGGCCCCCTATACTACACGCCACTGTGTTTCGGTTATTAAGTATCTCTGACTGTTTTTAACTGTTAACTAAACAATCCGGTCTACAGACTACTACTACTTACACTACTCGGTGTGCAGTCATATGTTACGGCCGCCCCTTATTCTTAAGATGCTTGTTTTTCATAAGGAGTGATTCCATATGATATGTCCGTGCTTGGTTTACTGAAAACTTATTTGTTTTGCATTATAACTGCAGCTTCAATAAAATGTATTCTTTGCCAATGCGTCTCCTTATGCAAAACTTTAGCTTCAGACAATGGAATCCTGTGATCATGTGACCAAGCATTCGCTAAACCAGATTTTTCAATATCCCCTAATTCGGTACTTTGTTGATGTTCCATTACCCGCACCTGAAGTGGGCGAAACGATCAAGCTTGGTCAAATAATCACAGTTTTGAAGCTAAAGTTTATTGAAGCTGCATTTATAATGCAGAACACAGAAGGTTACAGTCAAACAAAGATGTAAATTACTCCTTATGGAAAACCAGCGTCTTAGGATTAACTGAGTTGGCCGACACACCTGACTGCAAACTTAGCAGTATACGTAGTATCTTGTAGACTGGCTTGTTTAGCTTACACTTGAAAACGGTTACATACTTACTAACCGAAACCGTGTTTAAGATAAATAAAGACAATGGAAGTCCAAAATTTTGGTTCTAAGATTTTTCTTTATCTGAGTTATAAATAGATACTTCTCTTTTTCTGTGTTATTTCCCCAGACCTACTGTGTTCAGACATATTTTTGATGTTTTTATTACTTTAGGTTAGAAAACGCTTTAAATTTAGACAACAAAAACAAAATATTTTATTAACCACACAAATAAGTAGATGGGACACGCAAATGTTGAGCTTTTAATACAATTTATAACCTTTAAACAGTTTAACAAAGTTAACTAAGATAAAGATACTAATTTGAGTAACTAATAGCCCATCGCACCGACTTTTTTTTCCTTACTTAGCCTTAAGTGTTCCTTATTACGTCATATTATGATTATATTAAGAAACGCTTTAAACTAAGTAACGAAAAAAAAGTCGGTGAGATGGACCCTTAGAGTCAAAATAAACTCAATTATTCGACCTAATGGGGGCAATTCTTTAAAATTTGAAATAATTTGAAACAATCTGAAAAAATTTGACGCCTCAAATTTAAGCCCTAAATCATGGCAACATCGTAAATTTCAGTTTTTTGTACAGCGGCAAAAACCGAAAAATGAGGAAAAATATAATCTAAAACCTACCTCTAAACTCGATTGCTGATAGTTCAATATTTTTCCGGGATTGTTGATGATGCACAGGTTCTTAAAAAATTGTATTTTTCCGGAAAAAAAACAATAACAAAACCATGAGACGTTTTTCTTATTTCGTTAAAGTTGGATTCAAATAACACGAACATGACATGCAAAGTACAGCCGACCACAAAATCCACGTAAAATAATTTTAACGAAATCAAATGAATTTTAGGAAAGAAAACGATAAGTTGATAAATTTATGAAAAAAAATAATTTTCGGATTTATTGCAACCCGTGGCCCAAAAAATAACCTTTGAATATATAAATATCAAACTTGTTATTATTATCATATAATTAAAAATAATGTTTGTCTAATATTTCTTATGATCAGGTATGAGAAGAGATAGAAAAAAAGTCTGCCAAACCCAGGTTATAAAGGTTAGGTTCAGGTCTGCTACAGGGTGACCTTAAAATCTATTATAGATTTGTTTAGAAATTCTAGTTCTCTACTTAACAATAAAAAGTTGAAAATAGCCCAAAAAGTTAAACTATGTATTAACGGATTATTTCAAATTTAGGTTCAGGGGGTGAGTTACAGGGTGATATCAAAAATAGTTGTACAATTTACATTGTTAAAAACAACTTTGTCAGGGGTTTTACTTAGCAAACAAGAGTTAGAAATACCTTAAAAAATCATATCACTAACTTATTGTATTACCTTTAGAGCCAGCAAGTGAGCTACTGGGTGATATCGAAATTACTAGTGTATTTTTCTAAAAATCACATTTTTAGAAAACAATGTTGTCAAGAGCTTTCATTATCAAAAAATGCTTAGGAACACGTTAAAAAATCATAACATTAACTGACTGTATTACCTTTAGGTCCTTGGAGTAAGGTACAGGGTGATATCAAAATTAGTAAAACACTTTTGTAAAAATCACAATTTTAAAAATCAACTTTATCAGGAGTCTTGGTGAGCAAAAAATAGTTAGGAATATGTAAACAAACCACACCATTCACTAACTGCGTTACAATTAGGTCCAGTAGGTAAGATACTAGTAGTAAATTCTTTTATAAATCATATTTTTAAAAATAACTTTTGGCCTCACCTTACTGTTTACAAACCAAGAACATATAAGTTAGGGTTTCTTGAGCGATCTATTAAAAGAATATTACGTTAATTACTTTTCCGCACAATTTTACTTTTTCGCATCATTTTTACTTTCCTCACGATTTTTTTCGCACGTCCAAATTGCAAGAACCTTCCCGTCCACAATCGTTTTCAAATGAAAACCCGTTCTCCTACACACAAGTTTCATTTTCAAGAAGTGCTGCTGTACCGATGCTACCAGAAGCACCGAATGAAGAATCATGTAATGTGTTACAGCCTGTACAGACCAATATACCTTTCTCCATTCACTACAGTAGTAATTCTAAGCAGCAAACTGATCAAGGCATTTCTGTAGTGGGCCAAACACCAACCAATCAAATTCCAATAAGAAACGACGTTATTCAAGATGTTGCGGCATCTGATGTATATTGAAGCATGCAACAAACAGAAAGTGCACTTTCAATTTCAATATCTACCATCGTTAACTTTTTCGTTATTGTTATTTAAATGTTCTTTACATAAAGTTTCTTTTTAATATATCATAATAAAAAAATCCTGTTTTAATATTTTTCCGTGCATAAAAAAATCAAGTAAAAATAAAAGTTAAAAAACGTACGGAAAAGTAACTTTTCCGCACTAGTGCTGAAAAATTTCTTTTCCGCACGATTTTTGTTTTGTTAAAAATGAAGATATTTAGGACTCATTAAATGATTTATGTAACTATTCTATCTTACGTATCATTTTCTAGCATTATTATAAAATCTTTGCGAATTAAAACATGTTTTTTGATAAAGAAGATGGACAAAAACACTCGTAGGAAAAACATTGTACCTAATTCTTGCGGAAACTATCTTTTCCATCCTTGACGGCTTGCCCGAACTCCGCTCCGCGTCGATTGTGCAACTGCCGTCGCGTGCGGAAAAGTACCTCTTTCCGCACTTGTTAGGTAAATAACTATTGTACAAACAATTAAAAGCCTAAGCGATACAAAAAAATATTTATGTAAAAGATATTTAAAATTTAAAGATAAAAGACCTTAAGTGGGATGAAACTACTGCTTTTGTTGATTTGGAGTTTTCAGTAAAAATAGCTAAAGAAGTAAAGAAATATATCCCTTTATCAGACAACCAAATAACTATGTAGCGGTACAGGTATTAACAGATTTTTTGAAAGAAATGCAAAATATTGAGTCGCTTCACTTTGGAAGAAGTCTATATACAAGTAATTAAATAAAACTAAGAACGACATACGGGACAAAAATATTTGTGTGCAGGCTGTTGTTTGTCAATGTAAATAAATGTAATATTTATTATGTGTATTTGTACATTTTTATATTGAGCAAGCTTAATAATTATAAGGATTTGATTTGGCTCGGTTTGGTTATGTTAAATAGATAACTTGGGTGTTAAATTGTTGCCTAAAAAACATGCAAATTTGTGAAATAACAACGAAGAGAGTTTTTTCCTGTAAATAAATGTGCAGATTTTTATATTTATCGTGTATGTTTATAAATGTTTACATTAGGCAAGCCTAGTGAAGGCTTTCGTTTTGTTACATTAAATATATATTTTAGGGCCAAGATTCTAAAATATCTTGTAAATTTGTTAATTAACAAATCAAACAAATGTAAAATATTTGTAAAAAAATTTTGATTTACTATAAATTTGTGAATTAACAACGAAGGCAGGCAGGTTTTTCTGTAAATAATTATTGTACATTTTTATATTGACCAACCTTATTTATATGGGTTTGGTTCGGTTTGGTTATACTTGATATGTATTATAAAGCCATGATTTTTTCAAACTAACTTGTGAATTTGTAAAAGAACAAGGAACCAAGATGTTGTTACGTAAATAAATGTAGGGATTTTTGGATTTCTTATGTGTATTTGTAAACTTTTATTTTGACCAAGGTTAGTTAGGGGCTTAGGTTGATTTGGTTATATTAACTAATATGTTTTAATGTCAAAATTTTATCATATTAACTTGTAAATTTGTCAAATAAATAGTAAAAGTTTTTCACGTAAATATATGTGAATATTTTTGGATTTATTTATTCATTTCACCCTGTAGCTCACCTCCCTTGTTTTTTAAAAACGTGATTTTTCAAAATCTTTACTGCTATTTAGATATCACCCTGCAGCTTACCTACTGGAAGTAAATGAAATTTAGTAAGTGGTATGATTGCTTAACGTGTTCCTAACTATTTTTTGCTAACAAACGCTCCTGACAACGTTGATTTTTAAAAACGTGATTTTTACGAAATTTTATTACTAATTTCGATATCACCCTGTACCTCATTTCCTGGACCTAACGGTGATACAGTCAGTTAATGGTATGATTGTTTAACGTATTCCTAACTATACTTTGCTAACAAAAGCTTCGGACAACCTTGCTTTTTAAAAATGTGATTTTTAGAAAATTTACACACACTAATAATTTCTATATCACCATGTAGCTCAATTCCTGGACCTGAAGGTGATAAAATCTGATAATGGTATGATTGTGTAACGTGTTTCAAATAATTTTTTGCTAACGAAAGCTCTTGACAACATTGTTTTTAAAAATTTGTTTTTTAGAAAATTACGTTTCTAATTTCGATATCACCCTGTAGGTCTCTCACGTCCTGGATCTAAAAATAATACAATAAGTTCATGATACATATTTTAATGTATTTCTTACTCTTATTTGCTAACTAAAACTCCTGACAGAGTTGTTTTTTAAAAATGTGATTTTAATTAAGATTTACTACTATTTTCGATATCACCCTGTAACTCACCTCCTGTACCAAAATTTGATCTAATCCGTAAATAGTAGTTTTTTAGGGCTATTTTCAACTTTTTATTGCTAAGTAGAAAATTAGAATTTTTTAACAAATCTATAATATTAGGCACACAAGAAATTTTACATAATTATACAAACATTATTTTTAATTATACGAATTTATAGAAAGTTTGAAATTTATGTTTTAAAGGTTTGTTTCTTGGGTCCCGTTCATTTTATTCATATTATGAACCTATTTTCAGGTCGGCTGTACGCAGTTCCCTGCCTATATGTGTGGCTCCCTCTAGGGAGCGTGTCGCAAACTTAAGTTTTCCTTGCACAAAGTGACCACGTGGTCGTGGCACCCCTGAAAAATTCCGCCTTCGACTTATTTTCGTCAGATGGAGACTGTGGCGACTATTCTTAGGGTCACTGCATCCTGAAAGCCTGGCATCTTCCAACGAGCGGATAGTTCACAACTTGCATTCCATTTGCTATTGGTTGACATAGTCAGGCGGGATTTTTAAAATTAAAACTCTCCTGTCCTCGTTTTGGGAGGTTGAAATCGGTGTTAAACCAAACTGAAACAAAACCTAACCGTGGTCAATTGATGGGAAACGTATCCTGACCGGGGCGTATCTGGACAGGTTAGGATACGTTGTCGAATAATTTATCAGGGTTAGGTTAACACCGATTTCGACAGGAAAACAGGATAAGGAAGCTAATTAAAAAAAAAAATAATATGTTTTTAAAAAACAATAAAAAAAAAAACTCATCGGCATATGCATAGATTTAGTTAAATTCAATAGGTATGTACTGCACAAACCACTACTCTTTTTAGTCACTTACAACTAGTATATATTCGTATTTTACGCCGAAAGCTGTAAACATAAAGTTTGTTAAATGCTTGACTGGTGGCACCATCTCTTAATATAATATAATAATAATCTTAAACGGCAACGTTCAACATTAAAAAGTCAGCTGACTATTTCGACCAATAGCAAACGGAATGCAAGTTGTGAACTAGCCGCTCTCCCAGGGGTAGCGACACCAAACATAACCTCATTTACGAAAAACTCAAATCTGACACTGTCAGGAGCATAGCTTTTTTTATGTTTAAAAAAATTAAATGGTTTACAAATGTTACGTAAAGAACTGTCCGTCACATCCGGTATATAAATTTTACTGTCCAAATAAACAAACCTAAAAAAACTAAGTTTTTTATGATTTCAAATTTATTAGGACCCTGTGTTAGGACCCACACAGCGAAGGAAACCAAAAATATAGTTTGCATGTTTTATATATATTCTAAAATATAGAAAACTATACGGAATAAAGGTGTACGTTTAATCCCTTTTTTCATGGGCTAAGGTAGTATTTCTTGTCCCCAGTGATTGAAAGTAATTTCTTTAAAACCATAAAGGCAAAATATAGGTTTTTGGATTATTTTATTTTATCATAATACAAAAAACAAAAAGGAATATATACACGATACCGATTATTTTGTTCCAGCTTGCCGTAAGCTTACTTTACTTTGCCGATGGCTTGGTTCGTTTTGATCGTTATTGTGTCCTTAGGCATAGAATATTGCTTCCATATAAACGAAGCATTTAACTTTCTAGACTTCTCCAGGCTGTAAACCAGGAAACTGTGAAATTTTCGAAATTCTGTTTATTGCATCATTTCCATGCCCATCTCAAAGTAAGAATATGCTTTATTTTCCATCTTCGAGAAATGTAATTCGAACTTTTTCTCGAGTAAACTTAATTAGTTTGTTATGAAATAAATAATATTTTTCCACATTGTTTGTTATAAGGTCACTCATCGTCAAGCAAGCTTTACCTTGCTTGACGATGAGTGACCTTTGTTTGTTAGCATCTGACTGACTTTTGTTTAATGTAATGCCATGACAACTATCACTGCCCACTGTTTTTTTATATACTTGACATGCTAAAACTACAGTACGGTAAGTGGTTTAATACCTATTTATTTAGTTTATGATTATTATTATTTTTAGTATATAAAAATAAACCTTGGCATTAAAGTCCCTTTTAGTCACTTAGCAAATTATAGCCCTTCTTCAGGTCGAACATGAAAATTCCCGCCGTGGTATTAAAAGTAAACACTGCACGCTCCAGGTTTATAATATACCTACTATTATTTTTATTATTGTTCAAAAAAAAGCGGGCGGCGAAGAAAAGGTTGAAAATAAAAAAGTCGAAAATACAAAAGTTCGAAAGTACAAAAGGTCGAAAATACAAAAGATTGAAAAACAAAAGGTTCAAACAAAGATCGAAAGTAGCTACACTGTAATGATTGCAAAACAAAGTAGAATTAAGAGACACACAGGTACACACACACACTCATAGAAAAGTTTTAAAAAAATCAACATCCAATAAAAACTCAAGGTAGCAACACGACGGGTCGCAGAACTTTGTTCGAAAACATTTTCTTCGAACGGAAATTTTTATGAAAACCATTTCTTCTAATGAAAATTTGTTTGAAAACATTTTTTTTAAACGGAAATTTATTCGAACACCATTTCTTTGAACGGAAATTTGTTCGTAAGTAATAGTTGTTCAAAAACATTTTCTTCGAATAGAAATCATTTTCTTCGAAAGCAAGTTTTTCGATAAAAGACGCTCTAGACCTGGATTTCCAAACCTAACACAATTCATATAGTTTGACTACGGCAAGGTCTTTTTAACATATTTTTTCAAAAAAACCCTGACTTCTTTCCCGGGATCGTAAACATTCTGAAAATTTGTCTACTTTCCTCCTTTTGGAAGGTCGAAATTGGTATTTTCCTAAACTTTGTCAATTGATCGCAAACGTATCCGAACCGGTCCAGATACCTCCTGATATGCTCAATTAAGAAAGATTAGACTAACACCGATTTCAACCTTCCAAAATGAGGACCGGAAAGCTAATTTAGGGAAATCATTTTTCGACAATAGGTCTCGGTTGGTTCGGTTTGGTTTCACACCCTCTAGGATCCCGGGAAAGAAGTCAGGGAAGTTTTTATTTCCAAAAATTGTTAGAAAAAAACCCCATTAGTCGAACTATATGAGTTGTGTTAAGTTTGGCAAGCCAGGTCAAATTTTTTTTTCGAAAAATTTGTTTTCGAAAAAATGTTTTTGAACAAATTTTCATTTTAAAAAAATATTTTCGAACAAATTTCCGTTCAAAGAAAATGTTTTCGAACACATTTCTGTTCGAAGAAAATGATTTCGAAAAATTTCTGTTTGAAGAAAACGTTTTCGAACAATCTTTTGTTCGAAGAATATGTTTTAGAACAATTTTTGGTTTAAAGAAAATGATTTTCGAAGTTTATGCTTTCGAACAATAATATTAAGATATTTATATGAAATGTACTATAAAAATATAAATAATTAAGCCGAACCTTACGAAAACTCGAACTGTATTTGGGCATTTTTTGTCTTTTGATAAAATGTAAAATTCGGAAGAAAAAGATACTAAAAAAAACCACAATACCAAAAACACCCAAAAAAAAAATGGGAAAAAACCTTGGAAAATAAATTAAACAGTGCGAAAAATAGCGTATAAACATCGTGATAAAATTTTCATTTTATCCCTTGATATATTATATACTATTAATAAACTTTTAACATAGAAATGTATTTCTGTCCTGTTTGTTTATTTATTACGTATTATTTTTATACAAAAACAGAAATAATATTTAAAAGAAAATAATTTTTAACAATAATACCTACAATAAATATTCATAACCCAAAAACTCAAGGAACATATTTTTTATTTCTTAAGCTGTATAAAAACGAGTTCTTTTTAAGTTCTATTAAAACATTTTTCTTTTCTCAGACTGTATAAAAATGAGTATTTTTCACGAACGTCTATGGAATTTTGAGTACGGTTTTGACACTCGTGTCGCTACCCCTGGGAGACGCTAGACTTCCAGGATGCAGTGACCCTAGTATTTCTAATTACACTATCCAAAACCTTATGGGGCAGCCTTCGTGTTAGTTTACGACAGAGACAATTTATTATTTTCTCTCTGGTTTACGAAGCCTGTGTCATGGGCCGTCACTGAAGAACAGCAGTTTCTATATGGGAGGACCCCCCAGAATAAAAAACTATATACGTGCCTAGCTTTTTTTAAAAGTAAAAAAATAATAACCACTTCAATAATTTGACCAGTATCCCACTTGGTCAGATTTTTCTGGCAGATTTTAAAGAAATAATTTGACATTCCCTTAAAAATCCGTTCAAATATAACGGTGGCAACAGCGTAGAGCTAATTTTGTAGCGACCCTTCCACGACATGCAGTTAGTCCCTCTTTGTTAATTTTACCGTGAAAAACAAAGAAAGAAAGTAAACTTAGCTGACCTCATAAAGAAAACGAATAGGACTCATAAATTTGAAAGAAATGTGACGAAATGTGACGAAATTTGACATTTCAGTTTGTGTGGTTAATAGTGAATTTATTTACAATTTTTAAATTAAAAATTTTCAACAAATTACGGGTTTTTAATTAAAAACAAATATTATATCGTGACGCTACATCTATCAAAAAGTGGGAAATGGCCTTTTAGGTAAGTTTTTAAGTTTAAAAATTGCCTTTTAAACGAGAAATCTTAAGCGCCAGATTGGGGGCAATTCTTTAAAATTTGAAATAATTTGAAACAATCTGAAAAAATTTGACGCCTCAAATTTAAGCCCTAAATCATGGCAACATCGTAAATTTCAGTTTTTTGTACAGCGGCAAAAACCGAAAAATGAGGAAAAATATAATCTAAAACCTACCTCTAAACTCGATTGCTGATAGTTCAATATTTTTCCGGGATTGTTGATGATGCACAGGTTCTTAAAAAATTGTATTTTTCCGGAAAAAAAACAATAACAAAACCATGAGACGTTTTTCTTATTTCGTTAAAGTTGGATTCAAATAACACGAACATGACATGCAAAGTACAGCCGACCACAAAATCCACGTAATTTAATTTTAACGAAATCAAATGAATTTTAGGAAAGAAAAAAGTTGATAAATTTATGAAAAAAAATAATTTTCGGATTTATTGCAACCCGTGGCCCAAAAAATAACCTTTGAATATATAAATATCAAACTTGTTATTATTATCATATAATTAAAAATAATGTTTGTCTAATATTTCTTATGATCAGGTATGAGAAGAGATAGAAAAAAAGTCTGCCAAACCCAGGTTATAAAGGTTAGGTTCAGGTCTGCTACAGGGTGACCTTAAAATCTATTATAGATTTGTTTAGAAATTCTAGTTCTCTACTTAACAATAAAAAGTTGAAAATAGCCCAAAAAGTTAAACTATGTATTAACGGATTATTTCAAATTTAGGTTCAGGGGGTGAGTTACAGGGTGATATCAAAAATAGTTGTACAATTTACATTGTTAAAAACAACTTTGTCAGGGGTTTTACTTAGCAAACAAGAGTTAGAAATACCTTAAAAAATCATATCACTAACTTATTGTATTACCTTTAGAGCCAGCAAGTGAGCTACTGGGTGATATCGAAATTACTAGTGTATTTTTCTAAAAATCACATTTTTAGAAAACAATGTTGTCAATAGCTTTCATTATCAAAAAATGCTTAGGAACACGTTAAAAAATCATAACATTAACTGACTGTATTACCTTTAGGTCCTTGGAGTAAGGTACAGGGTGATATCAAAATTAGTAAAACACTTTTGTAAAAATCACAATTTTAAAAATCAACTTTATCAGGAGTCTTGGTGAGCAAAAAATAGTTAGGAATATGTAAACAAACCACACCATTCACTAACTGCGTTACATTTAGGTCCAGTAGGTAAGATACTAGTAGTAAATTCTTTTATAAATCATATTTTTAAAAATAACTTTTGGCCTCACCTTACTGTTTACAAACCAAGAACATATAAGTTAGGGTTTCTTGAGCGATCTATTAAAAGAATATTACGTTAATTACTTTTCCGCACAATTTTACTTTTTCGCATCATTTTTACTTTCCTCACGATTTTTTTCGCACGTCCAAATTGCAAGAACCTTCCCGTCCACAATCGTTTTCAAATGAAAACCCGTTCTCCTACACACAAGTTTCATTTTCAAGAAGTGCTGCTGTACCGATGCTACCAGAAGCACCGAATGAAGAATCATGTAATGTGTTACAGCCTGTACAGACCAATATACCTTTCTCCATTCACTACAGTAGTAATTCTAAGCAGCAAACTGATCAAGGCATTTCTGTAGTGGGCCAAACACCAACCAATCAAATTCCAATAAGAAACGACGTTATTCAAGATGTTGCGGCATCTGATGTATATTGAAGCATGCAACAAACAGAAAGTGCACTTTCAATTTCAATATCTACCATCGTTAACTTTTTCGTTATTGTTATTTAAATGTTCTTTACATAAAGTTTCTTTTTAATATATCATAATAAAAAAATCCTGTTTTAATATTTTTCCGTGCATAAAAAAATCAAGTAAAAATAAAAGTTAAAAAACGTACGGAAAAGTAACTTTTCCGCACTAGTGCTGAAAAATTTCTTTTCCGCACGATTTTTGTTTTGTTAAAAATGAAGATATTTAGGACTCATTAAATGATTTATGTAACTATTCTATCTTACGTATCATTTTCTAGCATTATTATAAAATCTTTGCGAATTAAAACATGTTTTTTGATAAAGAAGATGGACAAAAACACTCGTAGGAAAAACATTGTACCTAATTCTTGCGGAAACTATCTTTTCCATCCTTGACGGCTTGCCCGAACTCCGCTCCGTGTCGATTGTGCAACTGCCGTCGCGTGCGGAAAAGTACCTCTTTCCGCACTTGTTAGGTAAATAACTATTGTACAAACAATTAAAAGCCTAAGCGATACAAAAAAATATTTATGTAAAAGATATTTAAAATTTAAAGATAAAAGACCTTAAGTGGGATGAAACTACTGCTTTTGTTGATTTGGAGTTTTCAGTAAAAATAGCTAAAGAAGTAAAGAAATATATCCCTTTATCAGACAACCAAATAACTATGTAGCGGTACAGGTATTAACAGATTTTTTGAAAGAAATGCAAAATATTGAGTCGCTTCACTTTGGAAGAAGTCTATATACAAGTAATTAAATAAAACTAAGAACGACATACGGGACAAAAATATTTGTGTGCAGGTTGTTGTTTGTCAATGTAAATAAATGTAATATTTATTATGTGTATTTGTACATTTTTATATTGAGCAAGCTTAATAATTATAAGGATTTGATTTGGCTCGGTTTGGTTATGTTAAATAGATAACTTGGGTGTTAAATTGTTGCCTAAAAAACATGCAAATTTGTGAAATAACAACGAAGAGAGTTTTTTCCTGTAAATAAATGTGCAGATTTTTATATTTATCGTGTATGTTTGTAAATGTTTACATTAGGCAAGCCTAGTGAAGGCTTTCGTTTTGTTACATTAAATATATATTTTAGGGCCAAGATTCTAAAATATCTTGTAAATTTGTTAATTAACAAATCAAACAAATGTAAAATATTTGTAAAAAAATTTTGATTTACTATAAATTTGTGAATTAACAACGAAGGCAGGCAGGTTTTTCTGTAAATAATTATTGTACATTTTTATATTGACCAACCTTATTTATATGGGTTTGGTTCGGTTTGGTTATACTTGATATGTATTATAAAGCCATGATTTTTTCAAACTAACTTGTGAATTTGTAAAAGAACAAGGAACCAAGATGTTGTTACGTAAATAAATGTAGGGATTTTTGGATTTCTTATGTGTATTTGTAAACTTTTATTTTGACCAAGGTTAGTTAGGGGCTTAGGTTGATTTGGTTATATTAACTAATATGTTTTAATGTCAAAATTTTATCATATTAACTTGTAAATTTGTCAAATAAATAGTAAAAGTTTTTCACGTAAATATATGTGAATATTTTTGGATTTATTTATTCATTTCACCCTGTAGCTCACCTCCCTTGTTTTTTAAAAACGTGATTTTTCAAAATCTTTACTGCTATTTAGATATCACCCTGCAGCTTACCTACTGGAAGTAAATGAAATTTAGTAAGTGGTATGATTGCTTAACGTGTTCCTAACTATTTTTTGCTAACAAACGCTCCTGACAACGTTGATTTTTAAAAACGTGATTTTTACGAAATTTTATTACTAATTTCGATATCACCCTGTACCTCATTTCCTGGACCTAACGGTGATACAGTCAGTTAATGGTATGATTGTTTAACGTATTCCTAACTATACTTTGCTAACAAAAGCTTCGGACAACCTTGCTTTTTAAAAATGTGATTTTTAGAAAATTTACACACACTAATAATTTCTATATCACCATGTAGCTCAATTCCTGGACCTGAAGGTGATAAAATCTGATAATGGTATGATTGTGTAACGTGTTTCAAATAATTTTTTGCTAACGAAAGCTCTTGACAACATTGTTTTTAAAAATTTGTTTTTTAGAAAATTACGCTTCTAATTTCGATATCACCCTGTAGGTCTCTCACGTCCTGGATCTAAAAATAATACAATAAGTTCATGATACATATTTTAATGTATTTCTTACTCTTATTTGCTAACTAAAACTCCTGACAGAGTTGTTTTTTAAAAATGTGATTTTAATTAAGATTTACTACTATTTTCGATATCACCCTGTAACTCACCTCCTGGACCAAAATTTGATCTAATCCGTAAATAGTAGTTTTTTAGGGCTATTTTCAACTTTTTATTGCTAAGTAGAAAATTAGAATTTTTTAACAAATCTATAATATTAGGCACACAAGAAATTTTACATAATTATACAAACATTATTTTTAATTATACGAATTTATAGAAAGTTTGAAATTTATGTTTTAAAGGTTTGTTTCTTGGGTCCCGTTCATTTTATTCATATTATGAACCTATTTTCAGGTCGGCTGTACGCAGTTCCCTGCCTATATGTGTGGCTCCCTCTAGGGAGCGTGTCGCAAACTTAAGTTTTCCTTGCACAAAGTGACCACGTGGTCGTGGCACCCCTGAAAAATTCCGCCTTCGACTTATTTTCGTCAGATGGAGACTGTGGCGACTATTCTTAGGGTCACTGCATCCTGAAAGCCTGGCATCTTCCAACGAGCGGATAGTTCACAACTTGCATTCCATTTGCTATTGGTTGACATAGTCAGGCGGGATTTTTAAAATTAAAACTCTCCTGTCCTCGTTTTGGGAGGTTGAAATCGGTGTTAAACCAAACTGAAACAAAACCTAACCGTGGTCAATTGATGGGAAACGTATCCTGACCGGGGCGTATCTGGACAGGTTAGGATACGTTGTCGAATAATTTATCAGGGTTAGGTTAACACCGATTTCGACAGGAAAACAGGATAAGGAAGCTAATTAAAAAAAAATAATATGTTTTTAAAAAACAATAAAAAAAAACTCATCGGCATATGCATAGATTTAGTTAAATTCAATAGGTATGTACTGCACAAACCACTACTCTTTTTAGTCACTTACAACTAGTATATATTCGTATTTTACGCCGAAAGCTGTAAACATAAAGTTTGTTAAATGCTTGACTGGTGGCACCATCTCTTAATATAATATAATAATAATCTTAAACGGCAACGTTCAACATTAAAAAGTCAGCTGACTATTTCGACCAATAGCAAACGGAATGCAAGTTGTGAACTAGCCGCTCTCCCAGGGGTAGCGACACCAAACATAACCTCATTTACGAAAAACTCAAATCTGACACTGTCAGGAGCATAGCTTTTTTTATGTTTAAAAAAATTAAATGGTTTACAAATGTTACGTAAAGAACTGTCCGTCACATCCGGTATATAAATTTTACTGTCCAAATAAACAAACCTAAAAAAACTAAGTTTTTTATGATTTCAAATTTATTAGGACCCTGTGTCCAGCAGTCCACACAGCGAAGGAAACCAAAAATATAGTTTGCATGTTTTATATATATTCTAAAATATAGAAAACTATTATGTTGCGTTTTGTATTATTTAATAAATGTTTTATGCTCTCTACGGAATAAAGGTGTACGTTTAATCCCTTTTTTCATGGGCTAAGGTAGTATTTCTTGTCTCCAGTGATTGAAAGTAATTTCTTTAAAACCATAAAGGCAAAATATAGGTTTTTGGATTATTTTATTTTATCATAATACAAAAAACAAAAAGGAATATATACACGATACCGATTATTTTGTTCCAGCTTGCCGTAAGCTTACTTTACTTTGCCGATGGCTTGGTTCGTTTTGATCGTTATTGTGTCCTTAGGCATAGAATATTGCTTCCATATAAACGAAGCATTTAACTTTCTAGACTTCTCCAGGCTGTAAACCAGGAAACTGTGAAATTTTCGAAATTCTGTTTATTGCATCATTTCCATGCCCATCTCAAAGTAAGAATATGCTTTATTTTCCATCTTCGAGAAATGTAATTCGAACTTTTTCTCGAGTAAACTTAATTAGTTTGTTATGAAATAAATAATATTTTTCCACATTGTTTGTTATAAGGTCGTCAAGCAAGCTTTACCTTGATTGACGATGAGTGACCTTTGTTTGTTAGCATCTGACTGACTTTTGTTTAATGTAATGCCATGACAACTATCACTGCCCACTGTTTTTTTATATACTTGACATGCTAAAACTACAGTACGGTAAGTGGTTTAATACCTATTTATTTAGTTTATGATTATTATTATTTTTAGTATATAAAAATAAACCTTGGCATTAAAGTCCCTTTTAGTCACTTAGCAAATTATAGCCCTTCTTCCGGTCGAGCATGAAAATTCCCGCCGTGGTATTAAAAGTAAACACTGCACGCTCCAGGTTTATAATATACCTACTATTATTTTTATTATTGTTCAAAAAAAAGCGGGCGGCGAAGAAAAGGTCGAAAATACAAAAAGTCGAAAATACAAAAGTTCGAAAGTACAAAAGGTCGAAAATACAAAAGATTGAAAAACAAAAGGTTCAAACAAAGATCGAAAGTAGCTACACTGTAATGATTGCAAAACAAAGTAGAATTAAGAGACACACAGGTACACACACACACACTCATAGAAAAGTTTTTAAAAAATCAACATCCAATAAAAACTCAAGGTAGCAACACGACGGGTCGCAGAACTTTGTTCGAAAACATTTTCTTCGAACGGAAATTTTTATGAAAACCATTTCTTCTAATGAAAATTTGTTTGAAAACATTTTTTTTAAACGGAAATTTATTCGAACACCATTTCTTTGAACGGAAATTTGTTCGTAAGTAATAGTTGTTCAAAAACATTTTCTTCGAATAGAAATCATTTTCTTCGAAAGCAAGTTTTTCGATAAAAGACGCTCTAGACCTGGATTTCCAAACCTAACACAATTCATATAGTTTGACTACGGCAAGGTCTTTTTAACATATTTTTTTAAAAAAACCCTGACTTCTTTCCCGGGATCGTAAACATTCTGAAAATTTGTCTACTTTCCTCCTTTTGGAAGGTCGAAATCGGTATTTTCCTAAACTTTGTCAATTGATCGCAAACGTATCCGAACCGGTCCAGATACCTCCTGATATGCTCAATTAAGAAAGGTTAGAGTAACACCGATTTCAACCTTCCAAAATGAGGACCGGAAAGCTAATTTAGGGAAATCATTTTTCGACAATAGGTCTCGGTTGGTTCGGTTTGGTTTCACACCCTCTAGGATCCCGGGAAAGAAGTCAGGGAAGTTTTTATTTCCAAAAATTGTTAGAAAAAAACCCCATTAGTCGAACTATATGAGTTGTGTTAAGTTTGGCAAGCCAGGTCAAATTTTTTTTTCGAAAAATTTGTTTTCGAAAAAATGTTTTTGAACAAATTTTAATTTTAAAAAAATATTTTCGAACAAATTTCCGTTCAAAGAAAATGTTTTCGAACACATTTCTGTTCGAAGAAAATGATTTCGAAAAATTTCTGTTTGAAGAAAACGTTTTCGAACAATCTTTTGTTCGAAGAATATGTTTTAGAACAATTTTTGGTTTAAAGAAAATGATTTTCGAAGTTTATGCTTTCGAACAATAATATTAAGATATTTATATGAAATGTACTATAAAAATATAAATAATTAAGCCGAACCTTACGAAAACTCGAACTGTATTTGGGCATTTTTTGTCTTTTGATAAAATGTAAAATTCGGAATAAAAAGATACTAAAAAAAACCACAATACCAAAAACACCCAAAAAAAATGGGAAAAAACCTTGGAAAATAAATTAAACAGTGCGAAAAATAGCGTATAAACATCGTGATAAAATTTTCATTTTATCCCTTGATATATTATATACTATTAATAAACTTTTAACATAGAAATGGATTTCTGTCCTGTTTGTTTATTTATTACGTATTATTTTTATACAAAAACAGAAATAATATTTAAAAGAAAATAATTTTTAACAATAATACCTACAATAAATATTCATAACCCAAAAACTCAAGGAACATATTTTTTATTTCTTAAGCTGTATAAAAACGAGTTCTTTTTAAGTTCTATTAAAACATTTGTCTTTTCTCAGACTGTATAAAAATGAGTATTTTTCACGAATGTCTATGGAATTTTGAGTACGGTTTTGACACTCGTGTCGCTACCCCTGGGAGACGCTAGACTTCCAGGATGCAGTGACCCTAGTATTTTTAATTACACTATCCAAAACCTTATGGGCGCAGCTTTCGTGTTCGTTTACGACAGAGACAATTTATTATTTTCTCTCTGGTTTACGAAGGACTCAGCCGCATGGGCCGTCACTGAAGAACAGCAGTTTCTATATGGGAGGACCCCCCAGAATAAAAAACTATATACGTGCCTAGCTTTTTTAAAAAGTAAAAAAATAATCACCACTTCAATAATTTGACAGGATCTTCACTTAGTCAGATTTTTCTGGCAGATTTTAAAGAAATAATTTGACATTCCCTTAAAATTCCGTTCAAATATAACGGTGGCAACAGCGTAGAGCTAATTTTGTAGCGACCCTTCCACGACATGCAGTTAGTCCCTCTTTGTTAATTTTACCGTGAAAAACAAAGAAAGAAAGTAAACTTAGCTGACCTCATAAAGAAAACGAATAGGACTCATAAATTTGAAAGAAATGTGACGAAATGTGACGAAATTTGACATTTCAGTTTGTGTGGTTAATAGTGAATTTATTTACAATTTTTAAATTAAAAATTTTCAACAAATTACGGGTTTTTAATTAAAAACAAATATTATATCGTGACGCTACATCTATCAAAAAGTGGGAAATGGCCTTTTAGGTAAGTTTTTAAGTTTAAAAATTGCCTTTTAAACGAGAAATCTTAAGCGCCAGATTATGTCACATTTTGTCAAATTTCGCCAGATTTTTTGAAATGTAAAGAATTGACCCCATTATGTCACATTTTGTCAAATTTCGCCAGATTTTTTGAAATGTAAAGAATTGACCCCAATAAACCAATTGTTAAGTACCTATAAGCGAAAACTACAAGCATGATACAAAATATGAACATTTTAACAAATGAACAACTGAAAAATGACAATTTTTTAGCGGACAGTGATTGTTATATTTTTTACTAGCTTTTCACTTACACATCACAAATTTTAATGTAGAAGGAGTTACCATGTTAGTGGAAGAGAAAAGTATCTCTATAGCGTTGCTGTATTTATTGCTTTTTAAGACATGTTTTCATGCAATGGGATTGTCCTGATCAATAAAGATGGAGTCTCGTTTTAGTCTGGCTTTTGCAAGATTCCACTAGTCCACTTCACTATTTTGTAATGATTCTCCTTAGTTCTTTAAAGTTTGAGGAAAGACTGCGCTATATTATTGTGTTTTCATTGCTATCTTGTTATTTTGCATGTTTGGTTTTTTTTGGAAAAGTCGTAGGTAATCTCTTTAAATATGAGATTTTAGTTTTTTTTTGGGGTGAAACGGTATTCAAAACATTGGATTTAACATTTTAGTTGTGAAATTTTTTGGGTATTGGTTCTGGTCTTTTCAGAATTAATAATTGTACATTTCGGAATGGTTTTATAACGTTTTGTGTCTTATTGAAAATGAGGCTTCCCTTTATTCCCTGGTCGGTCTGAATAAATAATTATTGAGTATTCTTTTTGCAGATTTCAGGAAATTCACTATACACGCGTCACAGATCTCACTTGGTCACACGATGGCTTTTTACTGGTGGCTTCATCTACCGATGGATTTTGTTCTTTAATCACTTTTGAGCTAGACGAATTAGGCATACCTTATATTGCACCCGAAACCGAAGTAAATGAGTCAGTACTCGATATCAGCGGTGGTGATGATGTTGAAAGTAATGAAAATATCGATGAGAATAACAAAGAAGAAACAGTAGAGGCAGTAACAGAAAAAGATGATGTCGAAGACAAAAAGAAACGTCCAAGTTTTTTGATGCAGTGGGCCCAAAATCCTCCTAAAAAGCCTAGAGCTGATAGAAACGAATCAAATAGAGATAATGACGTTTCTGAAGCATCAGATTTGTATAACAAAACCACTGACAAAGAAAAAATAGACGCGTTATTGCCTAAGAGGGTAATAAGTACTGAAACGCCAGACACAAAAGAGACTGTCAACAAATTAGTTCCCAGTAAAATAGCTCCTGTTAAAATAGATGACAAAAATTCTTCAAAAAATGACACAAGTTCAAATGAAACCGAAAAAATTGATAAACAGGAAACCAAAAAACGTTCGAGTTTTCTACAACAGTGGGCTCAAAATACTCCAAAAAGAAAAAAAGTTGATACTCTTCGACCTGAACCAAAGTTAAGCACCCCAAAATCTATTGAAATTATTGAAATTCCAGACTCCCCTCAAAAGAAAGATGGCAATCTGGAAGAAAAAAAGAAAACGCCCGAGTCTAATAGTAATAAATTAAATAAAGATAAAGTTAATGTTCTGACACCTCGACGGATCGTTCCTATAAAGGTTGGTGAAGTCACTAAGATTGAAGACCCTAGAACACATGAGTCAATAAACGTTTTAGTTCCAAAACGAATTAAACCGGTTACAACTGAAACAACATATACTGAAAAAATCAAAAGTGATTCTGAAGCAAGTGAAAAGTTGTCTGAACAAGAGCAAAAAGAATACGAAGTTGCCTCACTTAATATTCAAGAGATTTTTAGTAGATCTCAAAATATAAAAAATAAAAGTAATTCTCATTCTGATGCCAAACCTATTGCTATCAGAAGAAAACCCAAAGTACAAACAACTCAACAGAGTATTGCGACAAAAAATACTCCGCAAAATAATTTAGTACCAATTACTTGTGAAAGTCAGAAAAACGAAAATGATAAACACATCATAACATTATCCGAAAGTTTGACAGGAAATGAGGAAAAGAAAGAAAATGGTTGCGATAGGAATGTTGTGAAGTCCAAGGAAAAATCAAGCAGTAATATTATTGAATCTGTTTCAAATATTGAAACTAACAAACAAAAAATATGTAAAAAAAGTTATGTAGATTTAACAGTTGAAGATCTGCGAATTGAAGAAAAAACAGCTTCTGGAAAAATAGTTCAGAAGGAGAAAGGTAGTAGTGCTGAGGAAACAACTAAATCTACATCAGTCCGAAGAAAATTAAATCTGTTCTCTGAAAAAAATACCAAATACAAAAAGGAAGAGCAGAAAATTAATAACGATATTATTTCCTTGGACCTGGACGAAAAAGAAACAAACACGAAGCCCGTTGTCAAAATAAAAATATCATCCTTGGTTGGTCACAAAAAGGAACCGAAGGAACCCAAAACACCTCCTCAGAAACAGAATGCTTTGCTTAATTTTTTACAAAAATCTGCTGAAAAACAGAAAAAAACGAAAAAGAAAAAAATTGATCCAAAGTTTGATACTCCGATAGATATGGCATTAGAAGAAGCGAGAGATGCTTGGTGTGAGAACAACAAAGATGAAGAGATTAAAGAAGACGACAGCGCGAGAAAGTTGGATATAGACAACGACGATGTTACGGAAGATTTTTGTTTGCGACTAGAAGAGTCGCAGGACACTACCGACGATAAGCCTGAAAAAATTGTAGAAATAGATAACAAAACTGAAAAAGACATTGACAACAAGCATGGGCAGAGTAGTTCCAATGAAGATACTAGTTCGTGTAGGAAAACGCCTAGGAGGGTTCCTTTAATAACCGTGGCCAGTCCGAAAAATCCTAAAGGTAAGATAATAACAAAACAAACGTAAACTTTAGTTCCGAAGTTTATTTTCTTTGGTAAAATTATAGTTTTGTTTTAATTATAAATATTTATTTATGTACAAAAATAGTTTTTAGAAGAAACTAAAGAAAATTAAACTTAAAATTTTTTAGCCTTTGGTTTGTTGAAAAAATAAATAAATGGAATTAAAAGGCTTATAGAAAAGGTAGTTTAACCTAGTAAGCTTTTGTCATTTAGATTTTTTGTTCATGGCTTGTCATCATTCTTCTTTCTTTGATTTTATTGTCAGTTAGCTCTCTCAATTGTGTGTACATAACTTTGCTGCCATTTAATAAGTTTCTCTTATTTTTTGAGCGATTTGCTTTTTGATGTTCCAAGTTTCTTTTATAATTTATATTGATCCCAAATTCCATAAAAACATATATAAGCAGATTCTGTTATATGTGATCGCAAATTTTAATTGGGATCGTTTTCAGTTCCCTGGATTTTCATGTAAAAAAAATTGAGAGTCTGTTTTCCCGATCAAAAATTTACGTTTTAGTTTCTTCTCTGGGGAGTCAATTTGACCTAGTAATTTAAATTACTCATGAAGCATCAATTATTGGGATGATATTTTTTTTAAATGCCGCCTTTTTGACAAATTTAAGCTCAAATTGACTCCCCAAAGAAGAAACTGTACATGCTAATGTTTTTAAAAAAATTTTGTTTGGCCTTTATGCATCAAAAAGTCTGTGATAAAATCCGAAATTGTGTAAAACGGAGCCCATTGCACCAAAATTTCAAACATTATTTAAAGCTTCACATATAATTTTTTTCCGCTTGGTCCGAAATCTATTGTGGCTTAAATTTTAGGCAGTATAAAAGTTTTGTCAAATGTTTTATTCTTATTTCAAAAACCAAGACAGGCAAGTCTTAATACATAAGTCATATTTGTGTATATTATTTGGTTTCATTCTTCTTGAAGCCGAAAAATGGTAATAAAACTTTAATTGAAACTGGCTGAAATTTTTGTAAATATGTATGTTTTAAAATTGAGGTTAGAATATGAATCAGTACATGTTAAATTAACTTTTCCTTCACACTCTCCGATTTTGATGATTTTTGTTTTTCCTGTTTACATTAGTAAACTAAAAAAATAATTAATTTTTTTAAAATTGTTGTTTTTGCCTGTCATTCTACCCTTGTTTACCAGAACATTGAATCTTCTTTTGATGTTCTGCCTGTCTAAACTAATTTTTTTTTATGAAGTTTTCTATTATATTCTATAATCTTTGTTTGTCCTAGATTTCGTTTAATTTAATTTTATTATCGATTTTTTGGTCCAATCTGCTTTTTCATTGATTCTTCAATATGTTTTTATACTCTTCATAAACCAGTATCATTGGAAAATGTTGCTAAATTATATTTTTCTGGTTCTCATATCTGGCAAATAAATAATAAGTCTAATAATGGATATTCCAAATATGTCAACATACAGGGAACCTAATAAGGGTCTAGTACGTTACCCCTCGGAACTTCTGCTTTTAAAGCTTATCCACAGCTTTGCTTGATTACTGCCAGCTGCTAAAACAAGTACAAAAAAGCCAGTACCACTAAGGACACTCATCGTAAAGGCAAGCTTTATAGGAAGCGAAGCTAACGTCAGGCTTTCTATTTTTTGGTTATTATTTTTGACATGTTTTCCTCGGTTTCGCATTGGCGGTTTTATTTTGAAGATGTTGTTTTACACAGTATGAAGGTACCTAAACTATATATATTAAATTTATGTAATTATAATTAAAAAGTTATGCTGCAAACTATCTTGAAACTGTATCATTATTAAATAGATCTTTAGACTGTTTAAAACCACATTTTTAAAATAACAACGAGCCGCCAATGCGAAACCAAGGTAAACATGTCAAAAATTATAACCAAAAAATAGAAAATCAGAGTTAGGCTTCGCTACCTGTAAAGCTTGCTTGACGATGAGTGACCTTAAGTACCACGATACACTAAAACACAGTATGTCAAAGCATAGCCATATATACTGGGGATAAAGCTTGACACTTCCCGCTTTCCGTGACGTTATGTAGTTGACAAAAAACTTCCGCGATCAGCGATAAGTGTCCAGGAATTAACATATCAATTTGAAATTATCTACTAATGTGCTCGTGGGTATACTACAGAAGCTTGCTTAAATTGAGCCAGATTAGGATAATTCAAGTACCTTATTTTGGGGCTTTTCTGAAATTATGAGGTGTCCTATTTTCAACAACTTTTGGTCCAATGGGTCCTCGCACGAGTTCAGAAAAGCTCCAAAATGAGGCACTTCCATTTTTACCTTCTTAAGCATAGTCAAACGTACAATTGTGCAAATTGCCGATCGCGGAAGCAACGTTAAACATTAGGGACATTTTGGTTCGCGTATTTGACGGTTTGTTACCGTTATTGTTATTACTGAATCTGCGCATTAGCAGCTTCTCGCTCTTTTTTTATTATTTACGGTAAAGGCGCCCGGTACTTACGGTGGCCGTCCTTTAATGTTACCGTAATTTTTTAAGGTTAGTTTTGTATTATTTTTTAGTTTGGTTTGTAAAAAGCGATAAACCTAACAAAAATAAATAAGTAAATATTAATAACCTAAATGTTGAAGGAGTGTGAAACTGCTAAATTAACGTTTGTGTTATGCTTATCTTTAGTGTTCCAAAATTTATTTATTTTGTCCTGAATGTTACCGTTATTCTTAGTAACAATAACAGTAACAGCTGTCAATTTTTTGAAGGGTAAACTTCTTTAGGCGCGTTTAGCAATTTTTGTGGGTAGTGAATTGAACTGAGCCGTCAGGCTCGGCTATGTAACGCTCATTCGGGTTAAATCGGCTCGAGTGGATTAACTGTGAAAAACATTCAGCGAGCGATATGATGATGCAGATGAGGGCCAGTACACAGAAGAGTTCGGTTCGGTCCGCTTTGCAGAATATGTTATGGGCCAATATTATTAATTTCGCCTTGTTGAAGTTTACACTCCTGCAGTGTGGTCTTAAACACATACAATAATTTTTTTGTTATTTTATTTGACCCAACGAAAACGCGTTTTGTTTCGCGTTGCTGACATACCGTGAATTAATGTATCGTGATTTTAGGTATTTTTGGTCTTTTCCCTTAATTTTTCATTATTTATTTATTTCGCATAAAAATGCTAATATGTTCTAACTGTTCCAAAAGCTATTAAAATCGGAGGGAGAAGTAAAAGCTGACTGAGACTGTCTCTTATTGTTCTTTCTTGTTATGTTAGTTTTTTTAGATGGCAACTAGTAATAGTTATTTATAACTTTTTAATTAGTCGAATATTAACTCGCTTTTCGCTCTTTTTCACAACTTGTTTGTAATCGTTCTGTGATGCAAAGCATACAATACATTTATTATTTTTACCGATTTTGTTTTTTTTTTATCGATTTTGTTATAGAGGCAACTATACTGATTGTATAAACATATAAAATAGGCCCGCAAATATTTTTTTACCGATATACAGCGTATGAAGTGAAGTGTTGAAATTTCATTTTGTTAGTTTTTCCCTTTTCCCGAGGGATGAATAACTATAGGCTGTAGGGGAATAAATTTGTGGACAGTACATGGGGCGAGGGGAAATTCGGGACCCCAAAAACGTGCAGTGATTTCCATCTTTTTACAATGATTTCCAGGTGAATTCCAGCGAATTTCATATGATTCGCACGTGATTCTCAGGTGTGATTTCCAGAAAAATATACAGTGATTTCCACCCGCGAATTTCCCCTCGACTTCGGCAGTACCTAGGCAGGACTAGGCACTACCCACAGTACTGCTTATTTACTACTAAGATGGTACTAAGCTGTGCATAGACAAGACTAGGCAGCACTACACTGTCTAGTGTACAACTTTTCACTCAGTTATTCATTATATAAATACAGGTCCGCACACGTTTCTTTACCAATCTGCAAGGTATTTTCATTTTTTCTCGCGTTAACTTTTATGCTGTGGTTCACAAATCTAAATAGAATTTAACAGCGGCGTATCGAATAAAAGTTCAGGAAGAGAATGGGGGGCATGACCGCTGATAAAATAGATTTCTGTAGATTTTTACTATTATTTGGTATAAACTTAAGATTAATAACTCAAAAATTGCAGAAGCTATAAAAAACCAAAAAAAAAAAAAGATCTTAAAACCGCGATGATCGGTAACGAAGCGTTTGTGTACCTACGTATATTTATACTGAATTTGGAAATTCTCATATACATTTATAATTGTTTAGTTGGTTCAGAGAAGGGCATTATGTCAGTGTTTGTAACTTTGTTTTCATGAGATGATATAACTGAGCACATGTGCTTATTAATATTTACTACAAATGATATCTGTCATATGTAAGTATATATGCCAAATGCTGTACGCTCTATAGCTTTACCTTTCAAACTTCAGATTAATAATATCTCAAAAACTATAAAAAACAGATATATTGAGATTAAAACTTTGTTGCTCGGTAACGAAGTGTTTGCGGATCTATGTTTATAATGAATTTGGAAATTCTCATATACATAATTTTTTAGCTGGCACCAGAGTTGTTATCTGTCATTTGTTAAATCAACCTCGCGAGTCCTACTTTTTTAAATGGACCATATATAAACTAAATAAGTCAATAATAATCACCCTTTTTTAATTGCACATGATACCCAGAAAGAAGGATTAACCTATATGTATAATGTTTGGAACTAGCGACCGTTTTTTTTTAATTTCCAACAATATCTTAAAGTAATTTGTATTTCTTAATGCTAACATCGTTGCCCTCTAACCCAACTGTCAATGAACATTCTGGTCTCTATAGGCTCTGTGTACGGTGATTATCATATTATGGTCTGCAGAACAAATGATAAACTAATGGCATTAGAGCTCTATACAAAGGTGACCAACACTGAAATATTCTTTCGATTTACATGAACTTTAAAGCCTTTATAATTTTTTTGTTACCCTGCGATATTTACACTGTCTATTAAACTTTAAAGATGCGTTATAAACAAACTATAGTTTTAAAATTTAAAATCATAAACTTCAATTTGAGCATCAATATTGTTTCCATCAATATACTTCAATATAAATTTCTATCAATATGCTGTAAATATGTTTGAAGCTTACCTAAACGGTCAATACAGCCCTTCAATACGTATTGATCAAGGCATATTGATCAATAATATTGACCGTCCACGGGCTGCTTTAGAAGTGATGAAAATTTCAAAAAATCTCTCAACTTAATCACTTCTTGTCATTTTTGAGTTAAAATTAAATGGCTTAAAATGGTTGTGCGGCAAGGGCCCTCAGAGTCGGTAAAAAAAGTGGCAAAACTGAAAGTGTCTCAATGGAACACTAAAACCAAAATGTGCAGTTCAATGAAATGGAAACACTGCACCAGTTTCCCAATGGACTACGCGATTAGGTGCTACAGGCCACAGGCAGGGTTAATGCAATGAAGAGAAGCTTACAGCACTGTCAACTTTTGTCCAGTAGGCATAAATTTTACACTTAAGCCAAATTTAGTTGATTACTCTATTTAAAAATTGAGTCTCAGAGCTGGTACCCTTTTCCTGAATGATGTTTAAACTGAACCAGTGGTTTTAGAATTTAGATGATGCCCCCCGTCTAATTCAGATTTGATAAGACAACACAATTATCTGACACGTCGTGTAGTTATTGATGTATAACTTTATGCTTCTCACACTTTCGTAGATATTGGGTATTCGAGTCAACTCATGAATATCTAATTCAGAGCCACTTTATACATCTTGTCAGGAATACGTCAAGGGGTCACGTTATTATAGGTTTTATCCAATTTTCGCTTAAACTAAAATAAAAATAAATTATTTAATAAAAATAAGGTCAACATTACAATTATTATTCTTAAAAATATTCGGGGGTAATAAAAAAAAGTGCTTAAAAATTATCCGCTGAATGAGAATGAAAGGTATTTAATTTGAATATGAAGGGCTACTTAAGCAAACTAAATTTTACTTACCAATCTAGTTTTTGTACAATAATAGATAGTTTAAGTTGTGCTACGTATTTTTACGTAAGCATGAGATTTGACAGAAACGCAAGCGCACTTCGTCACACCCTCGTCAAGGTCACGTTAGGAGCTTACGTATTTACGTTAGCTTACGGCAGTCTGCGGGCACCTTAACGTTACCAAAGAATAGAATTGGTTGATTGACCGATCGAAAAATGAGGCCTAGACGATAATTTCCGATTCCAGTACAAACGATTCTTTGCAAATATATTCCTACTGTAGTTGAAAAGACAAAAAACAAAATTGTAACATCAAAAAAACATAGTGCCGCATTCCATATTCTCTGCTATTAATAGACTTGTTATGGTAACGTAAAAACATTCAACTTAAACTCAAATTTGGAACAAAACGTAGAGCGCTTAAAGTGCAGTTTTACGCAAAAATACGTAGCACAACTTAAACTATCTAACTCGATGCATACACGAGTCCTTTGGCAGTCAAACTTGTTGATAGGTCATAGATAATATTTAGTTGATAATATTTTAAAAATAGGTAAATCCATGTCTATCCAAATGCAATGTTTTTTCGAAAAAAGTAAAACGACCAACTAAATAATTTTTCTAACGCGGTGCTAGGTACTACAATTTAAGTCCGAAAACCAGAAAGTCTTAAAATTAGCCTTGTAGGAACCACGACTTTTTTTAAATTAATTTATTAGTACTATGTTTAAAGGGTTTTTTTTCCTCCCTGGCATGTTTCAGAAACAGTTGGGTTGTACTGTATCATGATATATCAACTCGTAGCATATCACATGGAAGAGTTTCTTTTGGAGACCATCAGGGGTGTCTTTATTATATAAATTTACCATTTTTTAAAATTCCGGATATGCAAACAATGATGAACATCTCTGGCGTCCCTAGCCTTCTTAAAAATTACCTCACTGAAAGGGTCAATGGTTAAGCCATACTCCTCCAGAAATTTTTGTTGAATCATCTTGGCTGTCACGTTCCACATTGTTGTCACCATGGTTTCTTTATAGAGCGAGCCGTTTTTTTTCGCATATTGCTTCCCCAATCGTCCAAAATGAGACAAAGCTTCTCCTTCATAGTTTTTTGGTTCAATTTATCCCCTTTTTTTCCTTAAGTCTGAAACTGTTTCCATATAGATGCTTTAGACTTTTTTGTATTACTTGGTGTCAGTTGTTCTATGTTCTTCTCAATTTTTTCCAGTGTAGCTTTACCGAATCACGACATTTTTGAGGAACAAAATCTGTGACAAATTCGCACAAAACGAGAAAAAAAATTTTTTTGTTTGAATAGCTAAACTGTCATGAAAACGACAATGACAACCATGTACCTAATGCCAACTTGACTTTTACCGATGTAGTTATGCTGTGAATGATTTTAAAATTTGATTTATGAAATTCTCTAAGAAAACTTTTTGAACTTAAAATGCTTTCGAGCTTTTCCAAAAATGACCGATAATCTTTAATGCACTCATTGTATTACTTTTTAGCAGGTTTAAAAGAATAGCTCGGAAAAAAGTTTTTAGTTCAAAGTAGCGATAAAAGTTATATTACTCCTGAAAATTTCATCACCCTTGAGCAAAGGATAGTCAAGATATAGATTTTTTAACTTGGAAAAAATTGCTAAAAATAACCAATTTTTCTCAATTTTTGCCAATTTTTTATCTTTTTTGACAATTAAAAAAATTTATATCTCAACTAGTCTTTGTTCAATGGTTAATAAATTTTTAGGAGGTAACTTTTAAACCTCATCTGAATAGTACTAGTCGATTTTGCCTAAAACTTTTTTTGTTGCTGTTTAAAAAACAAACAAAACCTGTTAAAAAGACTAGAATACTTTGTGCGAAAAATCGAGCTCGTGAACTAAAAATATGTTTTTTAAATATACCTCTAGTTTTTTTATAGCTGGAGCAGGATCTGATTTTCATATAGTTTTAGGACAGTCTCATTATTTTGGCCACCACTGTATGTATCCTATGCGAACCTGCAGCCAACGATAAAGACCGGCCATGGCGCGTTATAAGCAAGTCGGCGGTCACGTGATCTTAGGAGTTCCAGGATTCTTATTGTATTGCTTAATATATTATCTGTTTTTACACAATTTAAATAAATTGACAAAAAATTTTTGTTCTCATATAGGCAAAAATTGAAAAAAATTATATTTTGCTGATATATGTGTTTATTATAGATAAAAGAACTGAATCTATAAAATAAAAAATTATATAAAATTTGCACTCTAATATCTTCAGGTGTATTAGGTACATAATATCGTTAGTTACTTCAAATCTATACAAGTCTTTTAAAACTGGACATAACAAACCTAAGCTTTAAGTTTTTTAATTTTTCTTTGAATGTCATCATCTTTGCCTGTGTTCTTATTCAAAGATTTATTAGCAGACACTAAATCATTATGCTTTTTAATAAAATTATTTTAATTCTCCACAAAAACACTCGCTAGAGTTATCTAAAGAAAATTTTGTGAATAAGTGAGATGGTTTTCACGTTCAATACACTGAATGTATTGGTCGTCAATAATTTTTTGAAAAATTACCCAGCACAAAGTTTAATATATATTTCATCAATGTGTAAGTTAACTACCAACTCATGTTCTTTTAAAAGCTGTGTCTTACTTTTTAAATATTGCACACTACCGAAGAGATTACTATCTGTTAGCGATATTTTACAAATCAGTTTTTTAATATTGCGAGGGTGCAGAAGACATATTACCTTAGTTTTGTAAATTGACATGTATGCAGTAGATGACTGGATAAACAAAGATGAAGCCAACATTAAAGTGTATCCACAATATCTTCGATTCTCAGGTGACCTTTTCAAGAGATTAGTTCAATAAGAAATGACAATTGAACACATTTTTCACTCTCACTATCGAAAATGTCACTAAGGATGTCTATTACTTGATCAATCTTATCTTTTACCACTTCTTTCCCGTTTGCAACTTTCATTTCAATAAACTGTATTAGCTCTTCAAGTGTATCGGTGCTGTCCAAAAATAAAACTCCACCTTTTTTTGTTGTTAATATTTACAAAAAATGACAGATTTCCCTTAACAACTAGAGATGCTAACAGTGATGGATTGTTGTTCAAAAATGTCATCAGGCACAGGCAGACCGTGTCACATTCTTGGGTAAAAATCCAATTTTTGTTTATTTTAGTATTAGAACAATAAAATTTTGAAATTTCCTTAATATTTGATAAAACTTTTGATTTCTTATGAGCTCAAAGTGTTTCAAGACTTTCTTGTATTGCAGTTTCCAGTTGTTGCCTCTCGACATCAGCTAATCGAACAGTAGATACAGGTTGTCTACTTAGGTATTTCGGAACATTTTCAACACTCTCCATTTACAACACACTTATCAAACCAAATAACCTGCTCGTTAGGAAAATGTTTGATGCAAACTTATGGACGTTTTAAGATACTTAAATCATTAGGAATTTTTCGCAACCAAATTTTATGCATTTGTTTATCGACTGGCAAATTAAAAGTTGACACATATTCGGTTTCAGTTTTATAGTTGGACCGACAACCAACAACAATGACACGTTCGTGGCATTGTTGTCTTTTTCGTGGGCTGCGTTATTTTAATAACTTTGATAAAATTCACATAAAATTCATGCCCGAATTAAAAAAAAATCGACGTAAACAAACATACCAAAACTAAAAACACATGTTTTATAATGACAGCTGGCCGGGAGGCGTTCTTTTGTGACCCTCCTACGGTCACGTGATATTTCCGCGCCCGAGCCGGTCTTTCTCGTGGGCTGCGTGCGAACCTAAATACAATAAACTTATTACTAATACTTAAAATACTATAGACTACTTTAGTTGGGAGCCTAAGCCACTTTTGTCTGCATTTTTGCTTACCGTCATGATACTTGACACGATCATGTACAACACTCTAGTATTATTTTAAGAAGTTGTGCCCATCCGGAACCCATTGCAGAGCAAAGATACAGGGTGTTTTATTGTCAATTGAAAACTGATGATAAAAGATGATGAAGACAATTTGCTAAAACAAAACAATTAAAGAAGAAAGATAAAGTCTCATTTCAAGATTAAACGCTGCGTTGAACTAAAAAGAAATATTTAAATTCAAAACATATTGTTTTAAGGTAAAACAATTTATTTAAAAAAAGTACGTGTTTTCATTTTAGACAAAAATTTTTACCGTGTGGCGCCGATTTAGGCGATAAAAAAATATAGTGATTTATTTTCTTCCAAAAAATAAAAAATAATTTACTTTTTTTTGAGAAATTTTTGGTGTCGGTGTTGAGGAGCAAAAAAAAATCAGGAGCGTAGTTATGAAAGATACTGCGTTAAAAATTTTATTGGACATCAGCAAAAATGGTTCTATTTACAACTAAAATTGCTTGATGGGTGTGACATATCAAGGTCGGAGTACATGGGGGTTTTTTTTATAAATAATTCTAAATTAAAAAATCTAAACAAAAAATAAAAGTTAGTGGATTTCTTAGACGTAAGGATATTTTACAAAATATATATCAAATAAAAGATACTTAGCTTCTATTTACAGTTTACAAAAAGAAAAAAAAATGTTTGAACTGTATACAGTGTGTTTTTAAAAGTAAGTAAAGTTTTTATTATTATTTCAAGTAGTTTTTATGACGACCTTACAAATCAATTTACAAAAGTCAAATTCAGCACATTACAAAAAGATTAATATGGCTTCCATTTTATAGAATAAAAAAATTTGTACAGAGTGGTAAAAAGTAACTAAACAATAAAGTTTTTTCGTAATTTTTTATTTTAGTGCGAAACATCTCGATATGTTAAATTAACATATTTTCCTTTATAAAGCATTTCCCGAACTTTAAGGCAAAACCACCAAATAATTTTACGCGTAATAAGTTTTATATTTAATTTATTAATTTTTCCTGTCTTACCTCAAGTACGCCCGTGTATCTTGGCCATGCACTGGATTCCATCAGGCACCACTTCTAAAATGGCATCTCTAGGTGTCTACTACCTCTGTACAAAATTTTATAAGGATAAGCAAAAATGGAGACAAGACCCTAAGTTTTCTTCTTAGGCTTCCAACCACTTAATAATACCAAAAATTGAAACCAACGTGCTTTTTCATGCGAAACGTCTGAAAGAAATGTGATTTAAGACAATGAGCTCTATTTTCTTAATTTAAGAAAATTCTTATCTAGATTTTAGAAAATTAATCTCTTGTTTATAACAATTCTTTTTGAAACAAGCGTTATCCTGATTTATAACATTGTCCGTACATGAGGAGTAATAAAATTAGTATTTCTTCTGGCTTTAAATAAAGATATAATTTTTGAGAAAATAAGTTTTCCAGATTATCTGGGCTACTTGTGCTCCCACTGCTAAAGTCATGGTCACGTCATTCTGCAGTTAAGTGCTCAAGCTCGCGTTGAAACCAAAGGAGCCGGCGGAAAGCTTTTATGTGTGTGAAAAACTAATTATCCTCGAAACCCTTTGGTGTAATGCATCAACTTTAAAAGCGTTTCGCAATCTATTTAGACTTTACTTACACATGTGACCTTTTTAAAGTTTTTAATATAACCTTGTGAAACTATAAGTATAAATTACTTTGTGCATTTATAGGCACATTAAACCATCTCTTTATACTACTGGATGGTCCCTGACAATACAGAGTGAGGTAGAAATATTGGATTTCTTTTAAACAAAGGTAATAGTTCATTATAAACCCAGGGACTAAAGTGGTACTTTAATTCCAAAGGCAAAAAATTGTAACCCGGCAGAACAGAGGACTACCATTCGCTGAGGGATTAAAAGGTCCTTTATTCACCTGGTTTCTAAACTATTTTTTTGCACTTTGGTATAGGAAAAATAGGGAAAAAAAGAACAAAAGTCGAACGCTATTTAAAAATACCCCGTACTAGGGTAAACCGACCAGTGAATGACCACTGGTAGGAAAGAGTCATTTTAAAATGTCAAATTAAAAAAAGTTTTGATTTTGAAAGGAAATTAAAATGGTGGTTGGAAAATGTGTTTATTCTTTTATAATTTTCTTGTAACTAAAATACTATATATACGTTTGTTTAAAAATTTAACCATTTTAAGGGCAAATTGTACAAAAACCCAGTAACTGATCAGTTACTCCCAGTAAATGACCACATGTTATATAATAAGTGTGAAAACAATGTTAATATCGAACGAGCATTACATTTGCAAACCGAGCCGGTGAGGTGAGGTTTGTAATTACATGAGGGTGGTAATAACCATGTACAGGGTGATTTTTGTAAACTGGAACACGAAATTGATAGAAATAAAGTTTACGTTAAAATATAACGCCATGAAATATTTCCACTTAAAAACAATTTTTTACAAATCGGTTACAAAGCAAAAAAGTTAGGTTAGTTTATTTTTTTTCAATATTGTATAAAAAGTTTGGTTACCATATTTTGTGTTTGTCAAAAGTCCAATAAGCATTTGTCTGGGGAACCGTGGCGGATCTGGGCCCTAAAAAGTGGGGGGCACAAAACTTCTAGGCCCTAACGTAAACTACTTAAATTATGACCTTTTTGTAAACAATTACCATTTAACTTAAATAAGTTGGGGGGCCCGGGCCCCTAGGCCCCTCCGTAGATTGAGCTCAACCTGGTCAATTGTCTAATTGCGCAAATGATATTTTTTTTAACAAAAATTAACCAGTCATTTACTGGATTAACTAGATGTCCAGTGAATGACCACGGGCAGTCATGTACTGGATTTCTCAGTTTTTACAATATCAGAAGATGACCAGACAAACAAATATATGTTTTCGAGGTAATTAAAAAATACTAACTTTAACACCCTTTCATGCAGTTTAAGTAAACATACATAATAATTTTACAATTTTTATAGAATTTTTTCTCAAAATTAATAAGCCCTGTGCTAAATATATATATATATATATATATATATATATATATATATATATATATATTATATCAACTTTTTATTAAACACAAACAGCTGTACTTTTGACTGACATTTGCAAAACACTGTTTGTTATGCAGGGTTGCCAAACGCATAAGGAAGTATTCAGGGCTGCCAAACACATAAGGAAGTTGGGGAATATTAGAGACCCTGTATGTATGACATATTTTTACAAAAGAGAGTCGCGACAAACCCATCAAAGTCATTAAAATTAACATTTCTTGGTTAAGTTATTTTCTTGCCACGTTCATTGGCATTTCACTAAAATAATTTAAATTGTCAGCGGTGAGTGACATTAATCATAATGCAACAGATTAACAAACACGTTTGCCCGCACCCCCTGTATAGGTTTTGTTTTATTTTTCGACGCTTATGAATTAGCAAGGACAGAAGGTGCGTATCTCTCTAAACATCGCTAGAGTATAGAAGACCGATATTTCCCTCCTTTGATTTTGACCTAAATAAATTTGACTTTGATAAGTTTGTCGCGTCTCTATTTCTTTAAAATATGTCATACATACAGGGTCTCTAGGGAATATGGTAGTGATCAAATTGCACAATATTTTATTTATTTTGGTTTTTCACAATTCTTAATAATACAAAAAACAGTATAGGGTGGTCAGTCGCTGGTAGGTGGTCATTCGCTGGTAGTGGTCATTCACTGGTAGGTAATTATTCACTGGTAGGGAGACGTTCTTAAATTACGTAACGCAAAAATTCAGGATTTTTGACTCTCCCCTCCCCTCGTAACGCATTTTCAAGCAAAAACACATTAAAAAAACATTGAGTGTAACGCAAGGCCAAACCCCCCTCCCCCCTAACGTCTTTTATTGCTAGGGTTGATATTTAACTTAAAATCTAGGTGTTTCTTGTCAAGTCAAGTTTTTAGTCTCTAGGGATTAAAGGGTCACTTTAGTCTAAGGATTAGTCACTAAATTGCTTAAAAACTTCCTTCAAATGATAAATACTCGGAACATGGTTACAGCGTAGTTACGACGGTGGACCTTTATAATGGCCAGTTCATAATAGGCCATATTTTTTCGTTGTTACAATAATATAATATAAGATAATTCTTATTATTATTTAATAATTTACTCATTTTAATAATTAGACTGCTTAAACACATACAGGAAAATATATATCCACACAATTATACGTAAAAAATTTCATTCAGACCTCTCTTGGCTGGAAGAGTCCTGAGAATTGATGCGGCATTGAAATGATATTAGATTGATTCAGACCACCAAGCGTCAGTGTACACCATTTGAAAGTTGCCCGCTATAATTTATATGTTAATAATTTGACAAGTTGGCCTTAACCGAACCATTTTTCAATTATTATTCGGATGAGTGTTAGAGATAGGATTTCAATATAAGTTACATTTTTTAAAATATTTAAATATTGGTTCCTATTCAATACGGTAATGCATCTTCAGAGATAGTATAATATTGTTTTAAGTAATAATTGATGCATTATTTTGCTTTGAATTTTATTTCAACAATAATTTACAAACTTGAAACCACCCTTCAGGAGTGAAAGTAAAATGAAAGACTATTTTAAACGGAGTATATTTCAAAAAATAACATCGTTTCAAAATTTTAGCTCACACATATCCTATACTATAGTACTGTGAGCTATGGTGATCCTAATTTTTTCGAGAAAAAAAAAGTTGCTCCGATTTCAAAATTTTTTATATCTCTTTGCGTTTCAGATGATTTTGCAACTTTTTTGTCGCGCCGTCTATCTGTCTGTATGTCTGTCTGTAACGACCAACACGCATAACTCAAAAACCGCTTGCCCGATTTCAATGATTTGGTACCTAGGCGGGTCTTGCGTCGAGATGGTCCCATTTCAAAATGAACAAAATCCACCGAACACAAGCCAAATAAAAGGGTGGGGTAGACTTAAAAAATTAGAGTTTATGTGAAAACATGGCGTGTGTGATATCAAACGAAAGGTATTTGAGTCTGGAGTTAAACAAAATACATTTTAGTTTACAAAAAAAAAGGTGGGGGTAGATTTCAAAAATTAGATTTTACGTAAAAATATGGCGTGTGTGATATCAAACGAAAGGGAATTGAGTCCGGAGTTAAACAAAATACATTTTAGTTTCTGTTTCTTTAAGGGTGGTGGTATATTTTAAAAATTTGAGTTTACGTCAAAACATGGCTTGTGTGGTATCAAACAAAAGGGTATTTAGTCTGGAGTTGAATAAAATATATTTCAGTTTTTAGTTATATTAGCTCACACGTACACTATAACTATAGTACCTAATGTGAGCTAAGGGGCCCATATATTGGCAGAGTATTTTTCTTGACGAATTGACAGATATAAACGGTTTTTATATATCTTTCTTAGTTTTTGAGATATTGCATAAAGTAATAATTTCTCTTATGGAATGACCCCTGATTTTAAAATATTTTTAATCCAGTCATCAAATTAAATTATAAAAAAAAACAAAAAATATTTAAAAAAACAAACTTATAAACAATAAAAAATGTTTAAAAATAAAATATTGACTGAATGAAAAATGTTATCCTGATTTCAAAAATCGAATAAAAAGAGGGTAATTCCGTTAAAAAAATAACAATTTTATGCAATATCTCAAAAACTAAAAGAGATGGATTAGAATACACGAAAACAACATTGTAATAACTAAAAATGTTATAGACCCCCTCCCCTCCTCTTGAAATTTCAGCCTTGTAAAGGTGGGTCAGTTTTTTCTATCTCCCCTAGAAATACTCGAAACCCACCAAAAACATGGAATTTGGGACATCCTGTACTTAACTCGTGTGGAAATCATAGTTGAAGAGTCGTTCGTTCGTTCGTTCAGTATTAATTTCCGCACTCGTTAGGAAAATAACTATAAAATGCCACCCGATGACTATTATAAGAAAAAGGAAAATCCCTATCTCCCAATGACCTCTTTATGAACTAAGAGCCTTGTGGGTGGTGGCAACGCGCCTAAATCCAACAAGTGCCCCCGATGTGCATCCCCGGCGCCGCGGCGATCACATTCAAATCTTGCGTCGTTGAAACGGTCGTCGCGACGGCGACGGGTGGTCTTCAGCATCTCTTTCGCGCGGTATTTCACATGTTCGCCGGTTAGTGTGCGTCGCTGTGTCTGTCAGTCTGTCACGCTGCGGCGGCTTTTGTTTTTTGACGCCTACAAATTTTACGTAAACTTTTTTAAAATTAACAAAAAACTTTTTAAAATAAATAATTTTTATATTTAGTGAAAATAATAGTATAGAGAGACCCAGAATAATTTAAATATCTAGTTAGGTAACTTTAGATAAGTAGTGAATAAGAATATACAAGACTTGAAACTTGTTTAAACTAGCGTTTTTTTTATTAAAGATGCTTTATAAGTGTTTTTTGTAGTGCGGTCTTGGCACAGACTTGAACAATTTGCTTGTTTCACATAGATAATTTATTAAAGAAGTTAGAGAAGTAAGGTAAGGTTTATTTTATTAAGAAGTAATTTGTTCATCTTTTATTTAAGCGCGGCCGATAAACGTACAAACTTTTTTTAAATTAGTGTGTGCTGTTGTGGCTGTCACACTACGCCTTCTTTTGTTTTTTAGCGCCTAGTTTCCGTAAACTTTTTTTTTTAATTAAGAAAAAACTTTAAAAAATAAATAACCTAGATAGATTAAAAAAAATAGTATAGCTATACATTTGGTAAATTTAGATAAATAGTGAATAAGAATTTACAACTATCAACGGGAATGGAAGGATTCGCCGCGGCCGATTCGCTGCAGCCGATTAGCCGCGGGCCGAATATTTTTATAAAAATAACTTTTTCTAACAAAATGTTTTTAGATTTTTTATATTAAGTTTTCGAAAAAAAACTGCTTTTTAAAAAACTATTATTTTAAAAAATTAGTTTTTTTGAAAAAGCATTTTTTTTAGAAAAACATTTATTTTTTGTGGGAACATTTTTTTGCAAAATGTTGGTGAACCACACATCGGTTAGGATATCGTTTGCGATGAATTGACCACTCCCAAGTAACATTATTACCACTCAAGGTTTTATTAATTTGGTTCCAAGGTTATTTAGAGGGTGCTGTTATGGCTTTTAGGATCAATTTGGCTACAAAAAGGTAATTTATATTGCCAATTACCTAAAGAGATGTTATACAACCAAAAAGTGTTCTTCTGTTCCTTTTAGATACTTTTGGTTTTATTGATTTCTGATTTATAAAGATGGTCTTATAAAACCCTACCCTACCTAAAGTTTTTAAAAAGAAATAAATAAAAACTTTGGTCTTTTAGTTTTTTTCATTACTTTAGGTCATAACAAAAGTGTTTTATAATAGAGCTAAAAGGTTACCTTATATCCTTTTATTTTTGTAGTTACAAGTAGTTTAAAAGTAAATATGATTATATAGGCGGCCATATAGAACCTAGTTTCCTTAAGGTTTTTAAGAGTGGTAAATATAAACTTTAAACTTTTGGTTTTTGCCATTACATTAAATTTGGCATTTTAAACAGGTTTTATTGGAAGGCTTAAAGGTAAACTTAATTCTTTTGTATTTTTGGTTACCCATAGCTGCATATTAAATATTATTTAAATAGGCGGTCATATAAAACTTTGTTTCCTTAAGGGTTCTAACAGAAGTAAATAAATACTTTCGTATTTTAGTTTTTACTAGTACTAGTACAGATTGGTACCTACCTATTGCAAGATTGATTATTTATTATCCTCCTGGTTAGGGCACCCAAGCCTAGATAAGGCCTGTTTAAACGGCCAATATAAGAGGTTTCCCTCCAACCTGCAGGCACAACGCATATTATTGCACTGGCCCTCCTGATTGTGTGCAAATTGCACGATAAAAAACATTTAAATTTAACACAACAGTTTAAAAAACAAATACAAAAAATTTAAGTGAGGTTATGTTCACTATGTTTACCTTCTCTTTTTTATTGGTTTCATAAGCGCACTCAAAAATCCTTGTTGCGACAGAGTAACAAATAAAACCAAGTGACCACTATAAAACGATAATGGCGTATATAGAATTATTTTAAAAATATTGTAAACAGAAAATATTTATCTAGTCGTTTTAGCAGTGTTTTTTAACAATAATTTTACTTTAATTTTGATTTATGTAAACCAAACAGACTTTTTTAATGGTGAATAGTGTAAATTATTTTTTTTTATTTTAAATATTTGTTATTCAGTTATCAAAAAACTATTAAAAAGCATTTGTGAGCTGGCGCGCTTGTTTTGAGAGCTTTTCAGATACGATTTTATCAGAAAAATAAGTCTGGCAGGCAATTTGATGATCCACAAAACGACAAACTCCTCATATATAGGTATATTTTTATGTGATACAATAATTTTGGGACTCTGACATTTTTGGCAATTTTATGACCTAAATTTATTTATATAGCCATTGTGAATCTAAAATATCGCTAAAGCTTTTATAGGAAAAATTCTTTACTCTAAAGGTATTATGGTATTCAACAGAATTGCCAGGATACCAAATTACCAAATCTAGTTTTATAACAGGATAGAGGACGTTTCTGAGTTGCTTTTAGAACCTGGCATAATAACTTTAGGCTCTAAAAGGTTCTGTACTGGTGGAACCGCTAGAGGGCGAAGCTAGCGTTTATTTCTTATGGTTTTATAATGAGTTTAATACATAGGTTGCCACCACCAATTGGGGAGTCTCATTTAGGAGGTCTAAGCGGCATATAAGCGTAATAGGAATGTGCTAGCGACCAAACATTGAAACTAATGGTTTTAAGGAAAGGCGCTGGCAACCGAACCGAACCGAAGCTTCTGCTATAAATAAAGAAATGTTACTTGGGCTGTTAGGTTTAACTAAGATTTTGATCCCCCAACATGAGACAGGGGAGCTATGATTTAAGAAAAATAAGTTATATTTAAATAAAAATTAAACACAAATTCTCGCGGCCTATTGGACGGCGATTGTCCCCGCGAAAAATCTACCCGCAGCGAATCGGCCGCGGCGAATGGTCTTTTACCCCACTACCCTCGTTTGTTAACTGTGCTTTATAGGTGTTTTTTGTAGTGTATCTTTGCACAGACAAGAAGCAAGGTAAGTTTTTGTTTTGTTAATAATTTATTTTTTCCTCTTTTATTTAAGCACAGCTTCGGCGATTTACGTAATCTTTTTTAAAATTTAAAAATACAAAAGACCTTTCAAACTAAAAAATGTTTTAAAATGGGATTTAATCGAAAATTCCATAAATTAATATTTGTGTGTGTGTCACGCTCTGCCGTCTTTTGTTTTTTGGTGCATAGAAATTTTACGTAAACTTATTTAAAATTAACAAAAAACTTTTAAAAAGGAATAACCAAGATGGATTTGAAAAAGATAATATAGCTACCTAGAATGAGTTAAATTCCTACCACATTTGGTAAATTTAGATAACTCGTAAATAAGAATTTACAACTATCAACGGGAATGGAAGGATTTGTCGCGGGCGATTCGCTGCCGTCGATTCGCAGCGGGTCGATACGCTGCAGGCCAATTATTTTTATAAAAATAAGTTTTTATAAAAAAATATTTTTAGCTTTTTTATATTATAGTTTTTGAAAAAACTGCTTTTTGAAAAAAATTATCAAAAAAAACTATATTTAAATACAAATTAAACAAAATTCTTGCGGTGACTTGTCCTCGCGGCATAACGGCCGGCGGCAAATTGTCTCCGCGAAGAATCGACCTGCGGCGAATCGGCCGCTGCTAATGGTCTCTTACCCCACTTGTTTAAACTAGAGTCCCTGTATGTTGACATATTTGGATATATTACCAAATATGTCAACATACAGGGACTCTAGTTTAAACTAGCGTTTTTTTGCAAACGATGCTTTATAGGTGTTTTTTATAGTGTAGTCTTTACACAGACTTGACCAATTTGTTTGTTTTATATGGATTTTTTAAAAGAATTTAATGAAGCAAGGTAAGTTTTTGTTTTATTAATAAAAAAAATTTTCCCTTTTTTTTAAGCACAGCTTCGGCAATCTACGTAATCTCTTTTAAAATTAAAAAATACAAAAGACCTTTTAAACTAAAAAATATTGTTTTAAAATGGGATTTAATCGAAAATTCCATAAATTAATATTGTTCGCTGGTTAGTGTGCGTCGCTGTGTTTGTCACGCTCTGCCGTCTCTTGTTTTTTGGTGCATAGAAATTTTACGTAAACTTATTTAAAATTAACAAAAAACTTTTAAAAAGGAATAACCAAGATGGATTTAAAAAAGATAATATAGCTACCTAGAATGAATTAAATTCCTACCACATTTGGTAAATTTAGATAGTAAGTAGTGAATAATAATTTACAACTATCAACGGAAATGGAAGAATTCACCGCGGCCGATTCGCTGCGGGTCGATACGCCGCGGGCCGATAATTTTTATAAAAATAATTTTTTCTAGAAAAATGTTTTTAGTTTTTTATATTTTGACAAAACTGCTTTTTAAAAAACTATTATTTTAAAAAATTAGTTTTTTGAAAAAGCATTTTTTTTTAAACATAAATTTTTTGCGGCAATATTTTTTTTGCAAAATGTTGGTAAGCATATCGTTTGCGATTAATTGGCCACTGTTAGGTTTAACACAGTTTTTAATCTCCCAACATGAGACAGGGGAGCTATGATTTAAGAAAAATAAGTTATATTTAAATAAAAATTAAACAAAAATTGACCTAGAGAACCTATATGTATGACATATTTTTAAAATAGAAGAATATGTCACATACAGGGTCTCTAACTTGACCAATTTGTTTGTTTATTATGGATTTTTTTTTAAGAAGCAAGGTAAATTTTTGTTTTGTCAATAATTTATTTTTTCCTCTTTTATTTAAGCACAGCTTCGGCGATTTACGTAATCTTTTTAAAAATTAATAAATACAAAAGACCTTTCAAACTAAAAAATATTGTTTTAAAATGGGATTTAATCGAAAATTTAATAATTTAATACTAATATTGTTCGCTGTGTTTGTCACGCTGTGTCGTCTTTTGTTCTTTGGCGTATACAAATTTTACGTAAACTTTTTTATAATTAACAATAAACTTTTAAAAATAAATAACCTAAATGCAATTTAAAATAAATGGATCCATGACGCATCTGAAACCTTCCTAGCCAGCCTATTAGCACACATCCGTAAGTTAAGTTTTTGTTTTAGTAAGAATTTATTTGTTCCTTTTTTATTTAAGAGCTGCTGCTGCCCCGGCGCGGCGATTTACGCACTTTTTAAAATTATAAAATACAAAAGACCTTTCCATGCTTTAAAATGGGATTTAATCGAAAATTCCATAAATGTACATTGTTCGCCGGTATGTGTGTATCGCGGTGTCTGTCAGTCAGTCACACTGTGTCGTCTTTTGTTTTTTGGAGCCTACAAATTATGCGTAAACTTTTTTAAAATTAACAAAAAACTTTTCCAAATTAAAAATCTAGATGGAAAGTGAAAAAAATAGTATATAGCCTTTATCATGCTAGCGCCATCTACGCTCTGAACACGGGACCTCCGGCTTAACGTGACTTCCGTACCACGGCTTTGCATTCGTCATCAACTTTACCTACTTCGTTGATGCCGATCAAGACAGGCCCGTACTTCCGGTAAATCTGTATTCACAAACGGATAGTAGGTTCGAGTTTATAGTGGCAGGCATGGGATTCGAACCAAACACCCTCTGATTGTAAAGCGAACGCACGCATACTGAACCAATCAGGGCCACCCACAGGGTGTGGAGTCATGGCCTTACCGGTAGAGTGTTGAGTCATGGCCTTACCGGTAGATGACTGAACCATTTCTACACTTACGGTTTCTACATTTTGCATTTTGATAAATTGCTTGTTGATGACTTCGATTTTCTACGTTTTATTTTTCGTTCAATTACATTTTCTTTGCTTTATCATTTCTGCTAAATATTTTTTCACAATTTTTTTTTATATATTGTGCTTTTCTATAAGTTATGCATGCCCGAAACTTCTTAGAAAAATCTTCAATAATTTCTTTCATACGTTTTGCGGGGCTCAAGGACTATTCGGCGCCGACGATTCGGCGCCAGGACAGTTCGGCGCCAGGACAGTTCGGAGCCAAGAAAGTTCGGCGCCAGGACTTAATGTCTGTCTTCAAGAGGGTTTAGATTGTACAGAGGCTTCAATCTAAGCTGTTGTCACCATGTCACCGTTTTTGACAATGATTGATTTTACAAAATGACCTATACTTTTTAGATAGTAGGGACTTATTGGAATAAAGTCATGCAATTATAGTGTCAGGCCAAGTCAGGCCGTATTTTGAAACTTTTGCATTGGAATATGTGAGCTAATCTTTCAACATAGGATTTATATATGGTGAAAGATTAGCACATTAGTAATAAAATAAATTCCTTAGATCTCCTGAAAGGCTCAAAGGCAGATTAAGATAATATTATAATAAAATTTATATTAGCTACTCAGCCGCTTATTTCTTGGTACCTGAATTTTCCAGAAGGGATAAGTCAAAATTAGGTTTGGTGCAAAATTACACCAAAACTCTACGAAAAGTAATTATAATTAATTACATTTTGCACTTCTGAAAGTATTAGAGAAGGATTAAAAAATAATACAATAATTATGAATGTACTAGTACTCCCGATCAAAGCGATAAGTCAAAATTAAGTTTGGTGCAAAAAGATCAAAGCAGAATTAAAATGACAATACATTAATTATATTTGCACTCCCGAAAGGATTAAAGAAGGATTTAAAAAATAATACAATAATTATACTTAACTAGCACTTTCGATCAAAAGATCAAAGTAAGAAGTACTAATATAATAATTATATTGGCTACTTAGCACTTACCTTTAAACAAAATAATTTAAATTTTCTAGGAAGATTAAAATTGATAATTGTATTGGCTACAATTCTTTAGAAAGGATCAAAGTAAAATATAATTACTAAAAAAAAATCTAAATAAATCTTCTTACAAAAATAATCGGCGCCAAACTTTTCTGGCGCCGAACTTTCCTGGCGGCGCCGAACCGGCGGCGCCGAATAGTCCCTATCCCTTGTTTTTCCTGTTCGCCCTCAACTTTGACTGCTGAAATGAGAAGTTCTTTAACTTTTTTCATGGTTATTTAGCTTACATTATTTTTGATCGATCACTAGACTTAACAAAATAGTAGGCGTCTGGCGAAAAATTGCGTGTGTTACTTATTTTAAAAGATTCTTGGAGCCATGATTCACAGATTTTCTCAAATAAACTACTTCTTTTGGATGAATCCATTAATTTTCTGTTTAAATTGTGTTTTAAATTAAGAAATTTTATGCTTAACTTCTTTAGGTTGATCAGCCTGGTATTTCTCACGCTCGTGCTCCAATAAAAAGTTTTCGGCATTATCAAGGATATATAAAATTTTATGTACCCTACATAATCTAATTTTTCGTTAATATTTTTTCTCGTGTACTCTGTCAAGTCTGCGTTTAGAAAGCAAAAAAAAGTTAAACGGGTTTGAATTGAATTAATTCAATATTAAGATCATATTTTAACGACTTTCTAACAAATCATTTTCGCTTCTGAGCTTTTCGCCGCCTTTGCGGCAAATGATAAATAAGGCTTTATACAGGGTGGGCCACTGAAAACTTATAATAGCGATAATAGTTTTTAAACCAAAAAAGATAGCAAAAAAATACCGTTTCTATTTATAAAATCAAGGGGTAACAAAAATTACGTATTTTTCAAACCACCCAATTACTTCAAAATCTTAAATGGCAATACCCTACTTCCTCTTTAGAAAGCTTATAACAGTGGCGGATCCAGGGGGGGCACTATTGAATATTGTATTTTTTAGTTCTGACTAATTTAATAAAATGCTGCTTAAAAAAATATATACCGTTTTTTACCAAGAGAGAATGTCACCTAAAGTGCCCCACCCGCGAAGCACCTCTGGATCCGCCCTTGGCTTATAAAAAATGATAAACGATGATAATAAGAGTTTTATGTTAAAATTAAAAAACTACCCTTCAAAGAAAAAAAAAATAGCTAAAATCAATTTTAGAAATTTTTTTTTATTGTTCAGCATAAATTACCAATTGGAGACCCAGCGAAATTTAAATGAAGTATTTTGCAAACCCCCCTTCAAGCACCTGATTGACTTATAGATCTTAAACAGAATTACCTAACTTTTGGTACCTCTTTGGAAAGCTTATTAAAAATGCTAAACGATGGTCATCAAATTTTTATGGTAAAATTGAAATATTACCTTTCAAATTAAAAAATCGCTGGAAATCAAATTTACAAACGTAATTTATCAAAATGTAAAATTTAGAAACCGTAAAGTGTAGAAATGGTTCGGTCATCTACCGGTGAAAGGCGCTGCCAACTGCTTCAACTGTGGCCGTAGAAAAAGAAGGCGATTAGAGCAGTGGCGGCTGGTGACGTTATAAATTAGGAGAGCAGAAATTAAAATTGCATGAAAAATGAGATAAAGAACATTACCGAAACAATTTTATATTATTAGTATTTTCCAAACAAGCAGCCACTTGGTGTAGTTTTTAAGTTATTTGTTTATAGATAAAGTCCATTCCCCTTTCTTTTTTATGGCCCCGTAGAGCAGCCTCAAAAATCCCACAGTCTATTAACCTAGTAAGTATATGTCAAATTTTTGTCACATTTTTATTATGTTCGGTAATGTTTTGCCTATAGGCACTATTCAATTGGCACCTAATATCAGTCTTGCCTACCATAGAAAATTCTATGTGGTTATTTAAATGAATACCATTTACTTTGCCACCCACGCAGGATCACTTCGTGGATTGTTCATAACAAGACAAAGCAAAAAAAAAGCTTTTTTTACAACATCACAACCAGTTTTCAGCATCGTATAATTTTTTATAAAATTTTATATTATAAGTGTTTTTGGGAAACACCCCTCGCCATTACTTGCACTAAAATTTTGGTTAATTTTTAGTTCCGGTGTATGTGGTCCTAAAGATTTTATTTGTAATCGAAGTTCATATGTCAACGTATTTAAATTTGCACAGTTAATTATGTAATCGACGATATTTATTTCCATTTTATAAACAAACGATAACAAAAACAAACAATGACACGCGATCGGCAAGGCTTTTTACTACTTAAAATATACCCCAAATCAAAACAAACCCATACGTCTTCACTAAGGATAGAACCGGCAACACGCAGAAAGTCAACTAAAACAAACATTCCTCCCGCCCCCGCGCGAGAACAGCCATCCATACACCGCTCAAAAACGGGTGAAATTGAAACCTTGCCCCGCGCGGCGCTGCCGGCTTGCAATTATTTACGCTAAAAAAGTTCACCCAATTAACCGCTTGTTGTTAACCACAGATAATAAAAAGAACTAGACAATCATGTCGTAAGGGAAGATTTAACTTTTTTTACTGTTTGTTGTCTAGTTTTGGGAGGGACTGCCCCGTTGCCCTCCCTGTATAACAGCCGCCACTGGATTAGAGTATAGTAGACGTAAGGACAAAATTAGCTCCCGTATCCTTATGTTGGGAAATCAAAATCGGTAAAATGATCGCAAACGGATCCCAACCTGCCCAGGCACGCCCCGGTTAGAATCCGTTTGCGATCAATTGACCACGGTTAGGTTATACTTACTTTATGTTAACACCGATTTCGACCTCCGAAAAGGCTTTAGCTGACGCAGCTGACGGTTTCCTCTATACTGGTATGACAGTGAACCATTTCTACACTTTTACGGTTTACTTTTCTATAAATTATTTTTTGATAAATTTATTTTTGTACAAATTTTGTTTTTAATAATTCCGATTTTTACGAATTCTGTTTTAAATTTCTTTAAAAAACTTTTCTACAATTTAAATTTTCTACATTTTAAGGGGACTCGTCTTGGAAATATACTTTTAGCATCTTTTAAAATTAAATTCGTGAAAAAAATACATTTTTACCAGAGTTTTTAAAAACAAAATATATGTCATAGAAATCAATTAAGTCAGAACAACAAAATTTACTATAATAAAATTACATAAAAACTATAATAAGGAAGGAAATAATAAGATACTTTTATCTAGAGACCCTGTATGTATGACATATTTTGAAGAAATAGAGACACGACAAACCCATCAAAGTCACTCCAACTCACATTTTTTGGTGTTTTTATTTTCTTGCCAAGTTCATTGGCGTTTCACTTAAATAATTTCTGCTGTCAGCGGTGAGTGACATCAATCATCATGCAACGAGGACCAAGGCCAACAAAAAAATACAGGCCATGACCCTGAAAAATTAGCTGTTCTCGGGGGGCTGACTTTTACATTGGGTCTTATGGCAGGTCAGATGTTTTTTGATGATATTTTCAAAATGGCACTACAGATTTCCGCGAAATTTCAGTGAAATATTCTCAGACACCATTCCAATATTCTACCAAACATTTGTAAAAATGCAAGATGATTAAAAGGTTATCTTCAAGATTTAGCATTCCTTACTTTGAATTCATGTTCTGCAAAAACAATCTAAAAACCAGCTTTATTAAAAAAAACAAGTATTCATGAACCGTCATTCTAACTTCAATATTTTAAAGACAATCAGCTGTGTCGTGACGTGACCGTCAAAAAAAAATCAGCCTCCGATGTGACGTTAACAAAGTGGAGGATCGTGGCCCATCCGTTTTGATAGCCCTGGCAGGTCACGACACAGCTGACTGTCTTTAAAATATTGGAATGACGTTTAATTAATATTTGATTTTTTAAAAATAAAGCCGGTTTTGAGATTGTTTTTACTATATTCTTGCAGAACAATTTTTTTTAATTGTATAGTAATCCTTAATTTTTCAGAGCCGCTTCACTAGCTCACACAAAAATTAAATTTAAAGCAGAACCGAATGTGTTCGTCTTGGCGTGGAAAGTAACCGGATTACCTACCTACATTTATTTGTTTATATTCGGCACTCGGCAGAATTATAAAACTTATTATAGTTATTTACATGTGTTTACAAAAATTACATCAAAAAATGATTTAATATAGTCAGTTTTAAAAAATATTTTAAAACATAAAATAACCACAATAACTTAAAAAAATATTGTGACAATTTTTTTTCCTTTTTTGGACATGTTTTTAAATGACACATATTATCTTTTTTTATTTCGCCAAAAACTATATCTCAGTGCCAAAAACTGAGTAGCAGCAGAAATGGATACGGTGATTTTCTGAAGGAGAAATTTCATTTAAAAATAAAGTTTTTGAGTGGAAAAACCAAATTTCTTAGAAACTTCTTCATTTTTTGTTTGCAAAATATTGTAGACATTTAGCACCCAAAGAGCTCTACTCTTACCAAGTTTTGTTAAACTGACGGTTTTTAAAATTTTTCCCGAACATTTTGAGGTTATGTAAAAAATTGCATTTACAAAAGTTTTAGACATTTTTATGGCCTTTTCTGCACGTCACTTATTTCTTCGACGTCAACTTTCGCCGGAATAATACGATTCCCTGTCCCTTTTTACCCCCGCAAACCTAACCCGCAACGCCCCTGCTCACGCATTTATTTTTTTTAACTTCGTTTTTCGCCGCTCTACAATTTCCAATGCTTCAAGTCCTGTTTATAATTTTCTTTTTTTTTTGTCTTAAAATATGGTAATTCCACTGGCCTATAACAGCTAAAAGTAATACTGATATTCGGACTGTATGTCAAGCCAAATAAATTTCTTATCAATTTTTTTTTCATAAAAACATTTTTAACATTTTAATAGGTATTATTTTAAAAATCATTTTTGGCCGGCTATTTATCGAAGATACTCTGCCGTGCACCGCCCCGAGCATTTACGTAAACTTTTTTGAAAATTACAAAATACCTTTCAAAGGTATTGCTTTAAAATGGAATTTAATCGGAAATTCCATACATGCACATTATTTGCCGGGGAATGTGTCTGTGTCTCTTAGTTTGTCAGGCTGCACCGTCTTTTATTTTTGGCGCCTACAAATTTTACGTAAACTGTTTTCAAATAAAAAAATCTTAAAAATAAATAAGTTTGATATAAAGTGTAAAAATAATTTATATCTATCTATTTAGCCTTCTTCAACTCATCTTTGGACGAAGGCGTCCCCCAATATCTTCCACTCTTCTCTGTCTGTCGTCCGCTCATCTCATTTGGGGTCTTCTCCTACTTCTTCTATTTTTCCAGGGTCTCCAGTTTACAATACATTTGTTCCATCGATCGTCTTTCTGTCTAATATTATGACCGACAAATTTCCATTTTAATTTCGCTACTTCTCCTCTGACATCCCTTACTTTTGTTTTATTTGTTATCCATTCATTCCTTTCTCTGTTAGCATTACTTGTAACATTTGTCTTTACATTGATCTTTGGGCTTTTGTTACCTTATCCATGTTTGATTTTGAAAGTGTCCTGGTATATGATCCACAGGTAAGTACGTCACAATATTTGCTGACATAGCGAAAATAACGGAGCAGGTGAACATTTGAGAAAAATTAAGTTTTTTTTAGAAAACATGGCGTAAAAGGAGGACATTTTTGGTAAAAAAGAAAAAAATAGAAAATAAATAAATGGATCTTCTTAGCTGGCCTATAAGCACGTTTCAAGTGAAGCCATGATATATCAGCCTTAAAAACAGTTTTTTTCTAAATATCTCAGAAACTAAAGCTCTTACGTTGTAGTCTACTATATTCCGAAAACCGCAAGTTGATGCGATGCTCCGTTAAAAAGTCATCATTTCTAAAAATTTTTAATTGTCAAAAAACTGTTCTTACCATTAATGGATTTTGACCAAAATCTAATTAGCTCGTTGGAGTGTCGAACACTATTTTTCCTGGACATTTGATAAAAATCGGTTTAGCCTTTTAGGATTTAGGACAGATATAATATACACACACACACAACACAGACAGACATCACGACGATATTGCTAAGATAAGTCAAAATACACCCAAATAACACATTTTCGGCGCTATCTCAAAAAAAATTTTTTCGTCGAAAATAATACCTTCTCTAGCCATTGCTATGCGGGCTAGGAAGGTAAAAATAAGGAAAATGGTTTATCTATCTATCTATTTAGTCTTCTTCAATCCATATTTGGACATAGGCCTCTTCCAATACCTTCTACTTTTCTCTGTCTGTCGCCGTGTGTTTCTTTTTTTTTCCTTCAAATCGTCCGGTCATCTCATTTGGGGTCTTTCCCTACTATATAGTAGAATGTTGTATTCGTTGGCTCCTTCTATTAGGATTTTCACGGTTAATAGGTAGTCAACTGTACTGAAACCTTTTCTAAAGCCTGCTTGTTTTTTTGATTGATATCCGTCAAATTTTGATGATAGTCTATCTGTTAATATTTTCGTGAAAAGCTTATAAATTACAAGAACAAGTGGTATAGGTCAATAGTTTTTTAGATATGCTCTATCGCCTTTCTTGTGTAGAATAATGGCTATGGATTATTTCCAGTTGTTTGGGATTATTTTTTATGTTAGTATTTTTTTCAGAAGAGTATGGATGGCATTAAGTACAGCTTTACCACCGTACTTGAGCATTTCTGCCGTTACTCCGTCTTTTCCAGGTGATTTGTTATTTTTCATTTTCTTTAATGCTCTCTTTATTTCTGCTTTCCTTATTTCAGGTTCTAGTTCTCAGAACTTATATAGTAGTGTCAAAAAAAATCAAATTTTAAAATTTTAGCTGTCATAAAAATTTTTATAATTAACAATAAACTTTTAGAAATAAATAACCTAAATGCAATTTAAAATAAATGGATCCATGACGCATCTGATACCTTCCTAGCCAGCCTATTAGCACACATCAGTAAGTTAAGTTTTTGTTTTAGTAAGAATTTATTTGTTCCTTTTTTATTTAAGAGCTGCTGCTGCCCCGGCGCGGCGATTTACGCACTTTTTAAAAATATAAAATACAAAAGACCTTTCCATGCTTTAAAATGGGATTTAATCGAAAATTCCATAAATGCACATTGTTCGCCGGTATGTGTGTATCGCCCTGTCTGTCAGTCAGTCACACTGTGTCGTCTTTTGTTTTTTGGAGCCTACAAATTATGCGTAAACTTTTTTAAAATTAACAAAAAACTTTTCCAAATTAAAAATCTAGATGGAAAGTGAAAAAAATAGTATATAGCCTTTATCATGCTAGCGCCATCTACGCTCTGAACACGGGACCTCCGGCTTAACGTGACTTCCGTACCACGGCTTTGCATTCTTCATCAACTTTACCTACTTCGTTGATGCCGATCAAGACAGGCTTAACCCGTACTTCCGGTAAATCTGTATTCACAAACGGATAGTAGGTTCGAGTTTATAGTGGCAGGCATGGGATTCGAACCAAACACCCTCTGATTGTAAAGCGAACGCACGCATACTGAACCAATCAGGGCCACCCACAGGGTGTGGAGTCATGGCCTTACCGGTAGAGTGTGGAGTCATGGCCTTACCGGTAGATGACTGAACCATTTGTACACTTACGGTTTCTACATTTTGCATTTTGATAAATTGCTTGCTGATGACTTCGATTTTCTACGTTTTATTTTTCGTTCAATTACATTTTCTTTGCTTTATCATTTCTGCTAAATATTTTTTGACAATTTTTTTTTTATATATTGTGCTTTTCTATAAGTTATGCATGCCCGAAACTTGTTAGAAAAATCTTCAATAATTTCTTTCATACGTTTTGCGGGGGTCAAGGACTATTCGGCGCCAGGACAGTTCGGCGCCAGGACAGTTCGGAGCCAAGAAAGTTCGGCGCCAGGACTTAATGTCTGTCTTCAAGAGGGTTTAGATTGTACAGAGGCTTCAATCTAAGCTGTTGTCACCATGTCACCGTTTTTGACAATGATTGATTTTACAAAATGACCTATACTTTTTAGATAGTAGGGACTTATTGGAATAAAGTCATGCAATTATAGTGTCAGGCCAAGTCAGGCCGTATTTTGAAACTTTTGCATTGGAATATGTGAGCTAATCTTTCAACATAGGATTTATATATGGTGAAAGATTAGCACATTAGTAATAAAATAAATTCCTTAGATCTCCTGAAAGGCTCAAAGGCAGATTAAGATAATATTATAATAAAATTTATATTAGCTACTCAGCCGCTTATTTCTTGGTACCTGAATTTTCCAGAAGGGATAAGTCAAAATTAGGTTTGGTGCAAAATTACACCAAAACTCTACGAAAAGTAATTATAATTAATTACATTTTGCACTTCTGAAAGTATTAGAGAAGGATTAAAAAATAATACAATAATTATGAATGTACTAGTACTCCCGATCAAAGCGATAAGTCAAAATTAAGTTTGGTGCAACAAGATCAAAGAAGAATTAAAATGACAATACATTAATTATATTTGCACTCCCGAAAGGATTAAAGAAGGATTTAAAAAATAATACAATAATTATACTTAACTAGCACTTTCGATCAAAAGATCAAAGTAAGAAGTACTAATATAATAATTATATTGGCTACTTAGCACTTACCTTTAAACAAAATAATTTAAATTTTCTAGGAAGATTAAAATTGATAATTGTATTGGCTACAATTCTTTAGAAAGGATCAAAGTAAAATATAATTACTAAAAAAAAATCTAAATAAATCTTCTTACAAAAATAATCGGCGCCAAACTTTTCTGGCGCCGAACTTTCCTGGCGGCGCCGAACCGGCGGCGCCGAATAGTCCCTATCCCTTGTTTTTCCTGTTCGCCCTCAACTTTGACTGCTGAAATGAGAAGTTCTTTAACTTTTTTCATGGTTATTTAGCTTACATTATTTTTGATCGATCACTAGACTTAACAAAATAGTAGGCGTCTGGCGAAAAATTGCGTGTGTTACTTATTTTAAAAGATTCTTGGAGCCATGATTCACAGATTTTCTCAAATAAACTACTTCTTTTGGATGAATCCATTAATTTTCTGTTTAAATTGTGTTTTAAATTAAGAAATTTTATGCTTAACTTCTTTAGGTTGATCAGCCTGGTATTTCTCACGCTCGTGCTCCAATAAAAAGTTTTCGGCATTATCAAGGATATATAAAATTTTATGTACCCTACATAATCTAATTTTTCGTTAATATTTTTTCTCGTGTACTCTGTCAAGTCTGCGTTTAGAAAGCAAAAAAAAGTTAAACGGGTTTGAATTGAATTAATTCAATATTAAGATCATATTTTAACGACTTTCTAACAAATCATTTTCGCTTCTGAGCTTTTCGCCGCCTTTGCGGCAAATGATAAATAAGGCTTTATACAGGGTGGGCCACTGAAAACTTATAATAGCGATAATAGTTTTTAAACCAAAAAAGATAGCAAAAAAATACCGTTTCTATTTATAAAATCAAGGGGTAACAAAAATTACGTATTTTTCAAACCACCCAATTACTTCAAAATCTTAAATGGCAATACCCTACTTCCTCTTTAGAAAGCTTATAACAGTGGCGGATCCAGGGGGGGCACTATTGAATATTGTATTTTTTAGTTCTGACTAATTTAATAAAATGCTGCTTAAAAAAATATATACCGTTTTTTACCAAGAGAGAATGTCACCTAAAGTGCCCCACCCGCGAAGCACCTCTGGATCCGCCCTTGGCTTATAAAAAATGATAAACGATGATAATAAGAGTTTTATGTTAAAATTAAAAAACTACCCTTCAAAGAAAAAAAAAATAGCTAAAATCAATTTTAGAAATTTTTTTTTATTGTTCAGCATAAATTACCAATTGGAGACCCAGCGAAATTTAAATGAAGTATTTTGCAAACCCCCCTTCAAGCACCTGATTGACTTATAGATCTTAAACAGAATTACCTAACTTTTGGTACCTCTTTGGAAAGCTTATTAAAAATGCTAAACGATGGTCATCAAATTTTTATGGTAAAATTGAAATATTACCTTTCAAATTAAAAAATCGCTGGAAATCAAATTTACAAACGTAATTTATCAAAATGTAAAATTTAGAAACCGTAAAGTGTAGAAATGGTTCGGTCATCTACCGGTGAAAGGCGCTGCCAACTGCTTCAACTGTGGCCGTAGAAAAAGAAGGCGATTAGAGCAGTGGCGGCTGGTGACGTTATAAATTAGGAGAGCAGAAATTAAAATTGCATGAAAAATGAGATAAAAAACATTACCGAAACAATTTTATATTATTAGTATTTTCCAAACAAGCAGCCACTTGGTGTAGTTTTTAAGTTATTTGTTTATAGATAAAGTCCATTCCCCTTTCTTTTTTATGGCCCCGTAGAGCAGCCTCAAAAATCCCACAGTCTATTAACCTAGTAAGTATATGTCAAATTTTTGTCACATTTTTATTATGTTCGGTAATGTTTTGCCTATAGGCACTATTCAATTGGCACCTAATATCAGTCTTGCCTACCATAGAAAATTCTATGTGGTTATTTAAATGAATACCATTTACTTTGCCACCCACGCAGGATCACTTCGTGGATTGTTCATAACAAGACAAAGCAAAAAAAAAGCTTTTTTTACAACATCACAACCAGTTTTCAGCATCGTATAATTTTTTATAAAATTTTATATTATAAGTGTTTTTGGGAAACACCCCTCGCCATTACTTGCACTAAAATTTTGGTTAATTTTTAGTTCCGGTGTATGTGGTCCTAAAGATTTTATTTGTAATCGAAGTTCATATGTCAACGTATTTAAATTTGCACAGTTAATTATGTAATCGACGATATTTATTTCCATTTTATAAACAAACGATAACAAAAACAAACAATGACACGCGATCGGCAAGGCTTTTTACTACTTAAAATATACCCCAAATCAAAACAAACCCATACGTCTTCACTAAGGATAGAACCGGCAACACGCAGAAAGTCAACTAAAACAAACATTCCTCCCGCCCCCGCGCGAGAACAGCCATCCATACACCGCTCAAAAACGGGTGAAATTGAAACCTTGCCCCGCGCGGCGCTGCCGGCTTGCAATTATTTACGCTAAAAAAGTTCACCCAATTAACCGCTTGTTGTTAACCACAGATAATAAAAAGAACTAGACAATCATGTCGTAAGGGAAGATTTAACTTTTTTTACTGTTTGTTGTCTAGTTTTGGGAGGGACTGCCCCGTTGCCCTCCCTGTATAACAGCCGCCACTGGATTAGAGTATAGTAGACGTAAGGACAAAATTAGCTCCCGTATCCTTATGTTGGGAAATCAAAATCGGTAAAATGATCGCAAACGGATCCCAACCTGCCCAGGCACGCCCCGGTTAGAATCCGTTTGCGATCAATTGACCACGGTTAGGTTATACTTACTTTATGTTAACACCGATTTCGACCTCCGAAAAGGCTTTAGCTGACGCAGCTGACGGTTTCCTCTATACTGGTATGACAGTGAACCATTTCTACACTTTTACGGTTTACTTTTCTATAAATTATTTTTTGATAAATTTATTTTTGTACAAATTTTGTTTTTAATAATTCCGATTTTTACGAATTCTGTTTTAAATTTCTTTAAAAAACTTTTCTACAATTTAAATTTTCTACATTTTAAGGGGACTCGTCTTGGAAATATACTTTTAGCATCTTTTAAAATTAAATTCGTGAAAAAAATACATTTTTACCAGAGTTTTTAAAAACAAAATATATGTCATAGAAATCAATTAAGTCAGAACAACAAAATTTACTATAATAAAATTACATAAAAACTATAATAAGGAAGGAAATAATAAGATACTTTTATCTAGAGACCCTGTATGTATGACATATTTTGAAGAAATAGAGACACGACAAACCCATCAAAGTCACTCCAACTCACATTTTTTGGTGTTTTTATTTTCTTGCCAAGTTCATTGGCGTTTCACTTAAATAATTTCTGCTGTCAGCGGTGAGTGACATCAATCATCATGCAACGAGGACCAAGGCCAACAAAAAAATACAGGCCATGACCCTGAAAAATTAGCTGTTCTCGGGGGGCTGACTTTTACATTGGGTCTTATGGCAGGTCAGATGTTTTTTGATGATATTTTCAAAATGGCACTACAGATTTCCGCGAAATTTCAGTGAAATATTCTCAGACACCATTCCAATATTCTACCAAACATTTGTAAAAATGCAAGATGATTAAAAGGTTATCTTCAAGATTTAGCATTCCTTACTTTGAATTCATGTTCTGCAAAAACAATCTAAAAACCAGCTTTATTAAAAAAAACAAGTATTCATGAACCGTCATTCTAACTTCAATATTTTAAAGACAATCAGCTGTGTCGTGACGTGACCGTCAAAAAAAAATCAGCCTCCGATGTGACGTTAACAAAGTGGAGGATCGTGGCCCATCCGTTTTGATAGCCCTGGCAGGTCACGACACAGCTGACTGTCTTTAAAATATTGGAATGACGTTTAATTAATATTTGATTTTTTAAAAATAAAGCCGGTTTTGAGATTGTTTTTACTATATTCTTGCAGAACAATTTTTTTTAATTGTATAGTAATCCTTAATTTTTCAGAGCCGCTTCACTAGCTCACACAAAAATTAAATTTAAAGCAGAACCGAATGTGTTCGTCTTGGCGTGGAAAGTAACCGGATTACCTACCTACATTTATTTGTTTATATTCGGCACTCGGCAGAATTATAAAACTTATTATAGTTATTTACATGTGTTTACAAAAATTACATCAAAAAATGATTTAATATAGTCAGTTTTAAAAAATATTTTAAAACATAAAATAACCACAATAACTTAAAAAAATATTGTGACAATTTTTTTTCCTTTTTTGGACATGTTTTTAAATGACACATATTATCTTTTTTTATTTCGCCAAAAACTATATCTCAGTGCCAAAAACTGAGTAGCAGCAGAAATGGATACGGTGATTTTCTGAAGGAGAAATTTCATTTAAAAATAAAGTTTTTGAGTGGAAAAACCAAATTTCTTAGAAACTTCTTCATTTTTTGTTTGCAAAATATTGTAGACATTTAGCACCCAAAGAGCTCTACTCTTACCAAGTTTTGTTAAACTGACGGTTTTTAAAATTTTTCCCGAACATTTTGAGGTTATGTAAAAAATTGCATTTACAAAAGTTTTAGACATTTTCATGGCCTTTTCTGCACGTCACTTATTTCTTCGACGTCAACTTTCGCCGGAATAATACGATTCCCTGTCCCTTTTTACCCCCGCAAACCTAACCCGCAACGCCCCTGCTCACGCATTTATTTTTTTTAACTTCGTTTTTCGCCGCTCTACAATTTCCAATGCTTCAAGTCCTGTTTATAATTTTCTTTTTTTTTGTCTTAAAATATGGTAATTCCACTGGCCTATAACAGCTAAAAGTAATACTGATATTCGGACTGTATGTCAAGCCAAATAAATTTCTTATCAATTTTTTTTTTCATAAAAACATTTTTAACATTTTAATAGGTATTATTTTAAAAATCATTTTTGGCCGGCTATTTATCGAAGATACTCTGCCGTGCACCGCCCCGAGCATTTACGTAAACTTTTTTGAAAATTACAAAATACCTTTCAAAGGTATTGCTTTAAAATGGAATTTAATCGGAAATTCCATACATGCACATTATTTGCCGGGGAATGTGTCTGTGTCTCTTAGTTTGTCAGGCTGCACCGTCTTTTATTTTTGGCGCCTACAAATTTTACGTAAACTGTTTTCAAATAAAAAAATCTTAAAAATAAATAAGTTTGATATAAAGTGTAAAAATAATTTATATCTATCTATTTAGCCTTCTTCAACTCATCTTTGGACGAAGGCGTCCCCCAATATCTTCCACTCTTCTCTGTCTGTCGTCCGCTCATCTCATTTGGGGTCTTCTCCTACTTCTTCTATTTTTCCAGGGTCTCCAGTTTACAATACATTTGTTCCATCGATCGTCTTTCTGTCTAATATTATGACCGACAAATTTCCATTTTAATTTCGCTACTTCTCCTCTGACATCCCTTACTTTTGTTTTATTTGTTATCCATTCATTCCTTTCTCTGTTAGCATTACTTGTAACATTTGTCTTTACATTGATCTTTGGGCTTTTGTTACCTTATCCATGTTTGATTTTGAAAGTGTCCTGGTATATGATCCACAGGTAAGTACGTCACAATATTTGCTGACATAGCGAAAATAACGGAGCAGGTGAACATTTGAGAAAAATTAAGTTTTTTTTAGAAAACATGGCGTAAAAGGAGGACATTTTTGGTAAAAAAGAAAAAAATAGAAAATAAATAAATGGATCTTCTTAGCTGGCCTATAAGCACGTTTCAAGTGAAGCCATGATATATCAGCCTTAAAAACAGTTTTTTTCTAAATATCTCAGAAACTAAAGCTCTTACGTTGTAGTCTACTATATTCCGAAAACCGCAAGTTGATGCGATGCTCCGTTAAAAAGTCATCATTTCTAAAAATTTTTAATTGTCAAAAAACTGTTCTTACCATTAATGGATTTTGACCAAAATCTAATTAGCTCGTTGGAGTGTCGAACACTATTTTTCCTGGACATTTGATAAAAATCGGTTTAGCCTTTTAGGATTTAGGACAGATATAATATACACACACACACAACACAGACAGACATCACGACGATATTGCTAAGATAAGTCAAAATACACCCAAATAACACATTTTCGGCGCTATCTCAAAAAAAATTTTTTCGTCGAAAATAATACCTTCTCTAGCCATTGCTATGCGGGCTAGGAAGGTAAAAATAAGGAAAATGGTTTATCTATCTATCTATTTAGTCTTCTTCAATCCATATTTGGACATAGGCCTCTTCCAATACCTTCTACTTTTCTCTGTCTGTCGCCGTGTGTTTCTTTTTTTTTCCTTCAAATCGTCCGGTCATCTCATTTGGGGTCTTTCCCTACTATATAGTAGAATGTTGTATTCGTTGGCTCCTTCTATTAGGATTTTCACGGTTAATAGGTAGTCAACTGTACTGAAACCTTTTCTAAAGCCTGCTTGTTTTTTTGATTGATATCCGTCAAATTTTGATGATAGTCTATCTGTTAATATTTTCGTGAAAAGCTTATAAATTACAAGAACAAGTGGTATAGGTCAATAGTTTTTTAGATATGCTCTATCGCCTTTCTTGTGTAGAATAATGGCTATGGATTATTTCCAGTTGTTTGGGATTATTTTTTATGTTAGTATTTTTTTCAGAAGAGTATGGATGGCATTAAGTACAGCTTTACCACCGTACTTGAGCATTTCTGCCGTTACTCCGTCTTTTCCAGGTGATTTGTTATTTTTCATTTTCTTTAAGGCTCTCTTTATTTCTGCTTTCCTTATTTCAGGTTCTAGTTCTCAGAACTTATATAGTAGTGTCAAAAAAAATCAAATTTTAAAATTTTAGCTGTCATAAAAATTTGGTGAAGCGAACCCTGCAATATCATATATTTTGAAATGGAATATTTGATTGAGGATTAAAAAGGAACATTTTTTATTAAATTAAAATAAATTGCCTAACCTTTAAAAATACCCTTCGAAGAAAGCCCTACGTAAAATATTTTTTATTTTATTTAGAAGTCGTAAAAAAGTGAGGGTTAACGAATTTTTATAGCCGTCCTATATCAATGGAAAGCATTGGGATCGGCCATTTTTTTAAATAATTTTTCGCTCCAAATGGGTTATCTGAGTCAATAAAGACTATTGTCTGACGTCTGGAACACGATAACTCAAAACCCATTTAACCAATTTAAACCTAATTTGAGAAAAAAACTATTTAGTACTCTTGCATAAAACGGTTAGTTTTTGGTGAGGGTGCGATTTGTAAGGGGAAAGAGGAGAGATCTTTTCGGCTACGGATATGTAGATAAGACATTTCAAACATTTTTCTTATGAACGTGCAGAAAATAGTTTTTCAAGCACTTATTTGCGTGCGGTAATACTTAACCATTGCGTGCGTGTAATTTTTTTTTCTTACGACCACATATTAAAATGATAGATTTCATATGATTTGCATCCTCAGAAAACGTTAAATTTCACTCGAGTGCAGAATTTTTTCCGCACAAATGTGCAAAAGACTTTTCCTTTTCTGCAAATCGATTCGCGCTCAAGCCCACTACCCCAGGATCTATTTCTGCATACTCCACTGCATTTTGAGGTAAAAATTTACTTCTGTTAGAATTTGCTTAAAGTAGGTAAATCAAATATTTGGGTTTTTAGTATTCGATGCCGCATCATAGATAATAATCAAATTATTGAGTTCTAATTCTTTAACCAAATTTTGTCCATAACAAATAAAATGGTATTCAAAATAATTTAAATATTCCCGTGCGAACCAAATCGATATGTCTCTAAAACTGTCTAGGAAATTACTTTCTTATTAGAATAAATAAAAAACTACGATATAAATACACACGTAGGAGGTAGGCATAGTTCTGAAGTATGGAAATTCATTTCTACAGTAAAAAACCCAACAAAAGAAACAGTAAACATCCAGATCATCAAACCAGAACAATGGACAGAACACTACAAGGGACTGCTACAGGAAACGAGACCCGAATATCTGGCAGCCTCTCCGAGGAGAGACATAGAAGTACATGGAGAGGAAGTAATAATCGAAAAAGAAATGATAAAGAATAGTATTAAAAAGCTTAAATCAGGAAAAGCTAGAGGACCTGGAGGAATACATGCTGAAATGCTCAAATATGGATCAGAGAAACTAATCGAAAATCTCACATATATTATCAATCAATGCATAAACGGACATCCAGTATCTGATGATTGGAAAATTGCATTCATATCCTCAATACATAAAAAAGAAAACAAGCTGGATTGCAACAATTACAGAGGTATTTCAGTAACCAGTACTCTAAGTAGATTGTACGGTAGGATTCTTAGAGATCTAATAGAGAATGATTTTCATGAACAAGAAGAAGAAGAGCAAAGTGGGTTTCGTGCAGGCAGATCTTGTAGTGATAATGTTTTTTGTCTTAAACAAGTAATTGAGAAAAGGAGCGCTAGAAATATAGAGACTCATGTTACCTTTGTGGACCTACAAAAGGCATATGATACCGTTCCAGTAGAAAAACTATGGACAGTGTTAGAGCAGACTAATATCAATCATACATACATAAAAGCGATAAAAGAACTATACAAAGGGTCAAAATTCAAAATTAAAATTGGAAATCGACTTTCAAAAGAATTCCTGTTAACAAAAGGCTTAAGATAGGGATGTTGTATCTCTCCAACTTTTTTTAAAATATATATCGCACTAGCTCTAAAAAACTGGAAACGTAAAGTGCACGGCATGGGAATACAACTTAACGACCGATTTACCATATACACACTACAGTTTGCTGACGACCAAGTAATTGTAGCTAATGATAAAGAAGACATGGAGTATATGACGAGAAAGTTAATGGAAGAATACCAAAAGTGGGGATTAACAGTGAACGTGGACAAGACACAGTACTTATGTATTGGAAACGAATCCAGTGAGTTAGAACTAGACAATGGAGAAGTAATATCTCCATGCAATGAGTATGTATACTTGGGTGTCACATTTGATAAGACAGGAACAGACTGTAAAGAACTGGAAAAAAGAATAGTAAAAGCAAAAAAGGTTATTGGATGTCTCAACAGTATTTTATGGAGCAGAGAGGTAAAAAAGAATGTAAAATTTAACATATATGAAACAATGGTGAAAAGCACGCTGTTGTATGGAATAGAGACTTGTCGCGTAACAGAAAAATACAAAACAAAAATGGAAAGTGTCGAAATGGACGCAATAAGAAGATCAATGAGAATATCTAGAACAGATCACATAAGAAATGAAATCATAAAAGAAAGAATGGGAATCGAAGGAAGCATAATGGATGACATCACTAAAAGACAACTAATATGGTACGGCCATGTACAACGGATGAACGACGAAAGATTTCCAAAGCAGGTTCGGGTTTTCTAGGGCGCAGAAAAAGAAGGCGTCCTAAACTAGAATGGCAACAGTCAATCCAAAGATCAATGAGTCAAAAAAATCTGACAAAAGGTGATTGTCAGGATCGAAGGAGGTGGAGAATAGGCGTCGGAGAGAAACGTTCTAAACCGACTAAATAAAAAAAAACTACACTGAGAAAAAAGTTATGGTCATTTTAAGCCTTCAGAAGTACAGTGTGATGCGACCTCTAATGGGCACAGTAAAAATGTGTCTGAGAAACCTCCTGATACCAATTTTGAAAGAAATATGTTATAAGATGTTCTTAGTATTTAAGAAACTGATTTTTATTTTTTAACCCTATTAGCTTGTGTGTCGGAAACGGAGCAATTTCGGACTTCGATAAGTTGCGTTAAATCGGCTTATTTTAAACTCAGCAATAACTGGTCAGCTGTTGTAAAAGAGACACCCTGTATAATGTCTTTTAAAGTCAACGTCCATAAACTAGAAATAAAATTTCGGACTTCAATTGTCTTTATTTATTTTAAACACGACGTTTCAATTAGTAAGTATCTCTAACCGTTTTCAAGTGTAAACTGAACAATCCAGTCTACAGGCTACTACTTATACTACTTGGTGTGCAGTCAGGCGTGCAGTCAGGTTATATGGCCGGAAAATGATAACAAACTGCAAAATTTTCTACACCATCTGAATGGTATTCGTCCAACAATCAATTTTTGGGATTTTCTTGTTCTTTCCACTGTATTTAGAAAACCTACACACACGGCATAGTATCTTAATTTTAAGTCTAATCACTATGTTCCTACAAAACAAGGAGTTTGTATTAAGGAGCCGTAAATATTTGTAGTAATAATAAAGAATTAACAACTGAAATTTACAAAATTAAAAAGGAACAAGTGAAATTAAAGAACGAAAAAAAATAAGACAAAATTTTTTTGCTTCGGCCGGGGATCGAACCCGGGACCTCTTGCTATCTAGGCAAACATTCCACCTAGATAACAAGAGGTCCCGGGTTCGATTCCCGACCGAAGCAAAAAACTTTTTTCTTATTTTTCTTTCTTTAATTTCACTTGTTGTTTATAGTTTTAGGTCCTTGCATTATTTGCAATTTGGTATTTGATTAAAAAGGACTTACAACAGAATTGTTATTCTGAGAAATTAATAAACTCAACGATCTCTAAAACTAAAAACAAACCAAATGTAACAAATTCTCAAAATAATAATAATCCGTTGAGTGTAATTAACATTCCAGTTCGACCAAGAATCAAATGCACAATGGAAATTGAAAAAGATTCGGCCTTGCCTTTTTTGTATTTTCGGGTCAAACGAATAGACAGAAACATTCAAACCACTGCATATAGAGAATCTGTACATACACGGGACAGTACCTAATTTTTAAGTCTAATTATTCTAATAAATAATGAAGAATTTACCACAGAAAGCTACAACATTTAAAAGGACTTACTAAAGAATGGTTATTCCGAGAAATTAATAAACTCAACGATCCATAAAATTAAAAACAAAAAAAATGTAGCAAATTCCCAAAATAATAATCCAGTGGGTATTATTATTAAAATATACGACGAATAGCCAAACATAATGTAAAAGAAAAACACTATTTTCATCGGGAAATACGATAAGGAGTTTTGTAACTAAAATAAAACCAGAAAATCCCTCAAATAATAAGGAATGTATTTACCAAATCCTGTGTGAGTGTGGTAAATAATATGTAGGTGAAAAGAAACGCCCTCTTCAGGTTAGAGTAAATGAGCATCTAAAAAGAACCCAATTAGGGGATAATAAAAAATCCGGTTTAGCGGATCATGCATGGTCAAATGATCACAGGATTCAATGGTCTGAAGCTAAAGTTTTGCATAAGGAGTCACATTGGCGAAAACGAAAGTTAATTGAAGCTGCGTTTATAATGCAGAATAAAGAAGTTTTCAGTCATCCAAGCACGGACATACTAAAGATATGGAAACCACTCCTTAAAGAAAACAGGCAAGCGTCTTAAGATTAAAAAAGGGGCGGGACGTCACACCTGACTACACACCAAGTAGTATTAGTATCAGTTTAGTTTGCACTTAAAAACGGTTAGAGATACTTACTAAACGAAACGTGTTTAAAATAAATAAAGACATTGGTCCGAAATTTTATTTCTACTCAATAATTTTCTACGAGTTTCGTCCACAAACTACTTGGAATATTATTATACCACGAATCATAAATGGTAATCCGTGATTATATCATTGTGGCTACTACTGGCGCAAGGTTTTATCCTGATGACTGGACAAATAAAACAAAGTTTATCCTACCAATTTCTCGGTAGACTATAGTTGTTTGCATAGGTAAAGTTACAAATTATCAAACTTTAGTCATGTGCTAAAATTACCAAAAAGGTTGACAGATTCCAAAACAATTAGCTGCGCCTCTGTATATATAGAGCACGACTGACTACATTGTCACGAAATATAGAGCAACAAAAGCTGTGCTTTCGGTATAAAATTTATATAAATTTTGAGGGAGAAATTTTACCACGCGCCTGTGGATATTCCACGTAAATAATCAAACAGGATGTAAAGGTCAGTTGTGTTTACCTTCAACTTGAACCTTCAAGTTTATACAGGAAAGACTTTAAATTAAACAAAACGAAATAATCTTACAGTGTTAAATTTTTCTTACTCTGAGGAAATAATGTAAAAAGCGTTAGATCTTGAAATATTTTTTTGAAGATATTTCTTAATTCTTCTCTCTTTCTAATTTTTGATGTTAAAATAAATAATTTAAAAAATTGAATAAAAAAAACACCCAACTGCTAAATTTACTTGTACCTACTGGTCGCAGTTGGCAGTAGCCTGTCGTGGATAAAAGGGCGGGGGGGGGGGCACCATTTGTTTTTGCGTTAAATTTAGTTTTTCTACTTTTTTCTCAAAGGACGCAAGGGGCGCCAAGCGCAGAGGGGCGAGGAGGGGGCGTTCGCCCCCCTGGCCCCCTATACGACACGCCACTGGCAGTTGGGTACAAAATTGATAGGTACCTACGACATGCTTCAACTTTTAGTTTTGATTCCTAAAGCGCGCTTACGAAATTATAGAATTTTGTATTTGCATGAATCAGGTTATTGGGTAATTTTGTACCCAACTGCGAATAAGTAGTAGATACAAGTAGATTTAGCAGTTGGGTGTTTTTTTTTAGTATTTTTATATTTTCAACTTTTAGGTTTAATTGTTAATCAGTAATTAATTTAATTAAATCAAAGTACCTAATTCTTAACTAAACCATGCATTTCTGTCAAACATTGGAATATGCAGATAGGTGTATTTCTACAAACATTGAGAGGAAGGTGGGAGGAGAGGAAGAAGTTAAATGGTGTTGAAAAAAATCTTAAAGTGTGTGCAGAAGGAATTTTTGAAATTGCTTTATATTTGTAAAAGTTATAGCTACAACTATTACTAATAAGAAGGCTGTGGCGGTGGGAGGGCGAGGGAGGGGGAAGCTAGTGAAATGGTGTTGTAAAAAATCTTAAAGCGTGTGCAGAAAGAATTTTTAAAATCGCCCTATATTTGATAGAATTATGCGAATACGGTTTTGGAAAAGGGGGGGGGGAATGACAGGAGGGAAGTTGGATGGGAGCAGGGAGGACTACAAAGGAATTACAGCAAATTAGAGGGCATTTGCAATGGGTGATCAAAAGAATGTCAATAAAATCGCCTGAAATTTAGGTAATTTGTATGCTTTAAAGCTGTGTGCGTGTTATGTGACAAAATGGCGTCTGACGACCGCTATGTTTACTCCTGTTTAAAAAAATATAGCCTATACCACCTTCGGGATCACTAGCAATTTAACACCTTTTTTTTTAAATCAAAATCGGTTCAGCCGTTTGGCCTCTAGCGCAATACAAACATACATATTTACTTACATACCTACTTATTCTGATTTAGTTTTATTTCACATACCCTCAGTAATATGTAAGCATAAGTCTTATTTTTTATACAACCAATTGTCCATAATGTATAAACTTTTGAGATACGGGGTGTTTTCTTGTCTGTCTTCTTTTTTATTTATATATGTACATATTTCTAGATATTTTTGTAAAATTTGGTACAAGCTTTCGATTTATCAAGACACTTTTTTGATGTACATTTTTTTTATTTCGACCACTGGCTATTATTCATTTGCATCTATTTTTGTTTCCGCAACCTCGTAGAAAATATATTGTACCTACATAGTCAGAGCATATTATTTTAAAAGGCTTTCCGTTTTCGTTCTAGAAGCAAATCATATTACTTTTTGGCAACAGACCATTTCCCCCTAATTTGACCCCGCTGAATCCGAATTTCTCTGTTGCCAACTCGAAAAATCGACAGGGACGGAGAAAATCCCCCCCAAACCCCCAAAAACCTGTATCTTTTTTAGTTTTATGCAATTTTCTCGAAAACTAACCTTTTTATCAAAAATTGCAAAAAACAGTTTTTTGTGGAGAATAAAATTCCCTTTCCAACGATGTATTGGTCAATAAGCTTAGGAAAAGCAAGTAGCTCTTCAGTGGCGTACGTAAAATGGGATTATTTAGAAAAAACATGTTTATTATAGGTTTTTCAAAATTTTCTCAAAAACTACTCTTTTTAGGAAAAAATATGTAGTATACTTTATTGTAGAACATAACATTTTATTTTAAAAACTTTATTAAAATGTCGGGTTGTTGCCATATTTAGGGCTTCAGGAGCGTACTAATATAAACTTATTTTCAAAAATAACTGAAATAATCAGTTTCTCTTGCATATTTAAATATTTTTTCTAACTAAGATTTTCAGAAAAAAATGTGCCTTTATTCTTTATTGAGGATAAGACAATTTCTTTTTAGATGATATATTACAAAGTGAGGTTAATGTTATGATAAATACTTTAAAAAGGTTCGTAATTTATACCTACTAAAATAAAATGTTTCCAAATTAAAATAAACTGTTTTTTGATTAGATTAGATATTTTGATTTATCTAAATAAGTTCTTTAAAGCAAAAAAACACCGGTGGTTATAAGGGGAAGGGGCATAGGGGCCATGACCCCCCCTAAGCAATATTTTTGTGCAGAAAGTAACAGTAGTAACTTTGACACAGGTGTTTTTGTTTATTTTTTTAAGCATATGGAACTAAAAATAAAGTGGTGAATCTTATGCAACGGTTTGGGGGGGGGGCATAATCATAATTAGGTACTCCAACCAACCTGTCAACCTGTTAGGAAGAGTTAGATATTTTTTTGCCTCATACTTATGCAATTTATGAACAGGTCCCATAGTATTATTCACTGATCCACTAGCTTCGCCGCGCCACACTGAAATTGAAATTGAAATTGAGATTTTGATGGAAATTGAATGAAACCCGTAACAAAAATAATATTTTTTGAGAATTTTTGCAATTTACGGACGCCCCTGGAGAGTTTTCTATACTATGGGTCACATTTTGTGACACACTGTTTAAAAAAACAATTTAATACCGGGCCCGCCGCCGAAGTCATAAAAGGTTGAAAGTACAAAAGGTCGAAAAAAATCGACAAAACAAAATATTAAAAATACAAATTTACCGTATCAAGTCGAATTGACCTGTGTAGTTGATGTGGACCCGCGGCCGTACTTTCGATCTTTTGTACTTTCGGCCTTTTGTACTTTCGACCTTTTGAACTTTCGACCTTTTGTTTTTTGATCTTTTGTACTTTCGACCTTTTCTACTTTCGACCTTTTGTACTTTCGACCTTATTTTTTCGACCTTTCGTACTTTCGACCTTTTATCCGCCGCCCTTTATTATCCATCGAAAAGCTAATAAGACACAAAATTGATTAGTTTGGATTGATCTTAAATAATTTCTTTAAATTAAGAACACCACTGGAGCGGTAAATATGAAATAACTTCCACTTTGTTATACATCGTTTGAAAGGAAATTTTATTGGCTATGACGAAGTAAAGAACACATTTTTTGATAAAGAGCTTGGTTTTTAAGAAAATTGAATAAAACCTACGAAAAACATGTTTTTTTTTAATGATTTGTTGAAATTGACATTGACGGACGTCGGTGGAGAGTTTGCTGTAAGTCAAACCCCACCGAGTTTCACATTTTTAAAAAGGGAATTTCCCTGTCTACAATAAAGTGTAGAATAAGTTTTTTCATGTTAAGCTTAGTTTTTGAGCAAATTAGATAAAACATGTAACAAAAATGGTTTATTTTCTGTTTTTTCAAAATTAATTTAATTTACGGATGCCCCTGAAGTTTTATTTATAAAACCGATTTAACCATGTTATACGTCATTTTGAAGGATATTTTATTAAGTATACCAAATGGTAATACATGGTTTTCTGTAGGAATTAGTTTTAAAAAAAATTAAATAAATCTTGGAAAAAACATAGGTATTTTTTCAACTTTTTTTAATTACTTCAATTAAAGGACGCCGCTGGAGAGCTTGTTATTAGTCTAACTTTATTAAGTTATACCATGTTGAAAAGGGAATTTTATTGTCTACAATAAAGTATATTATACATTTTTCTCTTAGAAGCTTAGTTTTTTTTAAAAGAAAATTTGAAAAAACCTCAAACTTTCAGATTTTGGGGGTCTGGGGGGGTTTTTAAAGGTTTTTGCAGCCACTAAAAAAAAAATATGTTATTATTTTTTAATTATACAAATATATATTTTGAATGTACACCTGTGACAATTTCGGCTATCCAGCGGCAATTTAAAATTCCGCCGCCATTTTGGCCGCCATCTTGAATATCTCAGCCCCTGTCAATATTTCGAGTTGTCAACAGGGATATTCGGATTCAGCGGGGTCAAAATAGGGGGAATTGCCCATTTGCCAAAAAGTAATATAAAATGCTTCTAGAAAGTGGATTTTCCCGAATCTTGCCTGAACTAACATACCTAACGCGTGTGTTTAGTGCCTCTATCGCACTTGTTAGTGGCCAGTGGCCCTCAAAAAACTTTTTGCAAATACAAACAATTGTATGTCTTTAAATACCTAACTTATATTAAAACATTTTTTTGTTTAAAATAACTGAAAATAATCTTGAAATCTGAGTCACGCGATCTTAATTAAATTTTCTGGCGCTTTAGTCAGGAGGTCTGATTTGGTGTCCTGCAGCAAATATAAAATTGACCAGGCTTTTATAAATCCTAATAGATCTCTTCTATAACAAGGCAATTGAAACATGGTTTCTGTTCAAATAAAAGATTTTTTTAAAACTGCCAAATATGTCTTGTTAGATTTTTGATTTTCGTTTGTATATTTTCAAAAAATACAAAAAACGAAACAATTTTCTATAACACAACTAGGCAACGAAAATGTCAAACTTTGTTTTGAAATATTTGTTGTGTTTTAGCTATAACAGTTTTTATTTTATTTTTTGAATAAGATGAATTGGCGAAAGACTGCTAAGATAGGTTTGTTAAAAATGCTTTAAAAACAAAGCCCGTAAAATTTCCACCCATTCCGGTTTCTCGTTTTCTATTTCTATTAGGACAGAGATTTGCTAAAAAATGGGATATCAGTGTTGTCAGATGGTAAGTTTTCAGGCAAAGTTTGCCCTCTTAAGACTGAATACACACAAATTTATTTCGAAATACACAATGAGTGTTTTTCCGTGGGCTTTTTTTCCAATGTCACTACATTTTAGTTCATGATTTATGTGGTAGAAGTGTTCATAGAAAATTTATATATTTTATAAATTCAGCTCGTGTGTCCGAAAATAGTGAAATTTTAAATTAATTTTAGCAGGCTTTGAATTTGCATTTGTTATCGTCGCGACGCAACATCGAATGGTGCAATCAGCTGTAAAGATATCTATTAAATTAATAAATCCTAAGCATTTCGTATTCTGATTTACGATAAATTCTCTAACAAAATAAGGGTTTTAAGTTAAACGTTGACATAGAAATTTCCAAGAAAAAAAACTGCATATTTTTGGGAAGCAAGAGTTTCTTCGCCAAAAGTAACCGTTAAAAAACAATGCAACTTTCACTTTGTTGTAAAACGAGTGGCTAAACCAGTGTTTATTTTTTTTAACCGAACCGAACCGAACCCTGTGTAAAAGTGTTTTTTCAAGGTGAATCTTATTACAATAAAAAAAGCAATAAATACAATACATGTACTAAAATACCTCATTGATGCCGATGAAATAAAAAATGTGGAAAAGTTTTGCATCGCTTTATTTATTTAAAACTGTACCTAAAATCCCAAGTGTTCGTTGATATAAGATTATTTTGTGTTTTGCCAATAATATAAAACCTTAAAAATAAAGCAATAATTATATTATTTAAAATACTTGGGTCTTTAAGATCTCTATGGAATATCAGATTCTGGAAACCACAGATTTTCCTAGCGGAAATGTGTTTTTCTCAAAACTAAGCAAAACTTTTTTGTTAAATAACTTTCTTTTAATTTTTCGTTATTTTTTAGGGAAAAACATGTTTTTGCACGAAATTTATATGTTTTTTTTTTAATAAAGGCACAATACCTTTAAACTTTTTTTAACTAGCAGATTTTTTATCTGAATTTTCCATATATTTCTAATTTCCGCAAGAAAATTATTTGATTTTCAGAATTTTAGCTCTTTAAAGATCGTCCAAAAACATTTTTTTTAAATCAACAGATTTCTAAATAACAAAAATTCACGCTAGAAAAGAAAATTAAAATTTCCCGCTTATGAATAATTTCCAAAAAAAAATGTACAGTACGTTAATAAGCATCAACAGTAACAGTATAATTTATTTACACTTTTGGATTTTCTCCATCAGATTTCAAGTAAACGAAAGGTAAGCCACAGTACATGTTGTCAAGGAATGACTGTTTTTGCATACATTTTATTTAAAAAAAAACAGTACATAAATATCAGTTTAACTCTACAATAGGTCACTACGAACAGATAGTAAATCATAAAAATTTATAAAACCAAACGTTTTTGCTCGCGAGAACGAGAGAATCGAGAATCTCTCGACGAGAGAGGGTCTTTCTCTCGTCTAGTCTCGAGCTTTCATTTGAGAGAAAATATCTCTCTCGTCTAGTTGAGGGAGGGCGAGACGAGACAAGAGGCAAGTGTCTGTCGTCTCGGCTGCAAGATTTGGAAATATTCCCCAGTAAACAAACACCATTAAAACATTTATATTCTAATCACATTCCTTAAAGAATGTGAATATAAGGTATATTCTTTTCAAGTTATTATTATGCTTTAAAAGGAATGTGAAAAATAGGATTATTCCTAGCACGTTTTTATTATATTCCTAAATGAATTCTTGCCATATCAATAGAAGTTTATTATTGTGCACGTTCGTATCATTTCGTAAATAAGTCTTTAAATTCGAAACAAAATTAGTTTTTGACTTTTTTTTAAGTTAAAAATAACAAAGATCCGTGAAATTCAAAACTACGTTTAGACTGCTTTCTACCAAAAAAAAATCAATGCTTGCCTTAGCGTAATATATTAAACATAACAGCGTGACGCTATTGCGATCGACTTATAATAACGATAACCACAATCGAAGTGAGAAATGTGCTGACCAAAACATTTTAATTTTTTATTAACGTTCGACCGTTCATCACAGTGGTTACACAATATAAGGGTTGACTTTTTGTATTTACACGTGAATGGAATGAAATTTCTTAGAATCACAGGCAGAATTTGACTTTAGTAGTATATTTCATATCTTATTATTTCACCATCTAAAAGCTTAAATAAATATAGACAAGATATAGACAAGCTTGATATTTAAAGTATTTCTCTAGCTGTCATAGTAATCGAATTAAGAGAGGGGGAGAAAGATTTATAGTGAATTACGCTATACCATATCCAAAATTCCCTGTCACAGGCGTTACGATGGGGTAAGATAGAGGGGGAGCCCTCCCTCCAATGTTGGTGGGTAGTTGGGAAATTGGTCGTTCAGTTGGAAAGTATGGAAGTCAGTTGGAAAATGTAGCATATGGATTCAGCCAACAAGAAATCCTTAATCAATCCTTAATCAATCATTGATTATGCTATAGGTGGACAATACTCGCAATTAAAGTGGTATGATGGTGATGTACCTGTGGATCCGACCACCATCTGGTAAAAGCAAAAGGACGAAAGTATTGGAGAAAATGAAAACCTAGAATGCATCGAAGACAATCAAAAATACAACTTTAGAAGTCTAGAAATCGAAAGTACTCAAAGATTGTATCAGAACCGATTAGATAAAAATAATACACAGAACACTCATTTGAAGATATATATACAAACATAATAAAAAGCTTGAAGGAAGCAAGCATCGAAGCTCTTGGATACCAAGATAATAGAAGTAACAGGAAGATGTGGTGGACGGAAAAAATACAGGAAATGTTCAAAGAGAAAAAACGCACATACTTGAAATGGCTCAGTACTAAAGAACAAAGAGACCTAGAAATCTACAAGAAACCAGAAGATTGCTAAGAAATTGGATAGGCACAGAAAAAAATGAAATGTTCGAGCGCAAATGCCACGGTATAAATACACACATAGGAGGTAGGCAGAGTTCTGAAGTACGGAAATTCATTTCTAAAATAAAAAACCCAACAAAAGAAAAAGTAAACATCCAGATCATCAAACCAGAACAATAGACAGAACACTACAAGGGACTGCTGCAGGAAACGATACCCAAATATCTGGCAGCCTCTTCGAGGAGAGACATAGAAGTACACGGAGAGGAAGTAATCATCGAAAAAGAAATGATAAAGAATAGTATTAAAAAGCTTAAATCCGGAAAAGCTAGCGAACCTGGAGGAATATATGCTGAAATGCTCAAATATAGATAAGAGAAATTAATCAAAAATCACACATATATTATCAATCAATGCATGAACGGACATCCAGTACCTAATGATTGAAAAATTGCATTCATATCCTCAATACATAAAAAAGGAAACAAGCTGAATTGCAACAATTACAGAGGAATTTCAGTAACCAGTACTCTAAGTAGATTGTCCGGTGGGTTTCTTAGAGATCCAATAGAGAATGATTTTCATAAACAAGAAGAAGAAGAGCAAAGTGGGATTCGTGCAGGCAGATCTTGTAGTGATAATGTTTTTTGTCTTAAACGAGTAATTGAGAAAAGGAGCGCCAGAAATATAGAGACTCATGTTACCTTTGTGGACCTACAAAAAGCATATGACACCGTTCCAGTAGAAAAACTATGGACAGTGTTAGAGCAGGCTAATATTAATCATACATACATAAAAGCGATGAAAGAACTATACAAAGGGTCAAAATCAAAAATTAAAATTGGAAATCGACTTTCAAAAGAATTCCTGGTAACAAAAGGCTTAAGACATCTCTCCAACTCTTTTTCAAATATATATCGCAGTAGCTCTAAAAAACTGGAAACGTAAAGTGCACGGCATGGGAATACAACTTAACCACCGATTTACCATATACACACTACAGTTTGCTGACGACCAAGTAATTGTAGCTAATGATAAAGAAGACATGGAGTATATGATGAGAAAGTTAATGGAATAATACCAAAAGTGCGGATTAACAGTGAACGTGGACAAGTCACAGTACTTATGTATTGGAAACGAATCCAGTGAGTTAGAACTAGACAATAGACAAGTAATATCTCCATGCAATGAGTATGTATACTTGGGTGTCACATTTGATAAGACAGGAACAGACTGTAAAGAACTGGAAAAAAGAATAGTAAAAGCTAAAAAGGTTATTGGATGTCTTAACAGTATTTTATGGAGCAGAGAGATAAAAAAAGAATGTAAAATTTAATATATATGAAACAATGGTGAAAAGCACGCTGTTGTATGGAATAGAGACTTGTCGCGTAACAGAAAAATACAAAACAAAAATGGAAAGTGTCGAAATTGATGCAATAAGAAGATCAATGAGAATATCTAGAACAGATCACATAAGAAATGAGGTCATAAAAGAAAGAATGGGAATCGAGGGAAGCATAACGGATGATATCACTTAAAGACAACTGATATGGTACGGCTATGTTCAACGAATGAACGACGAAAGATTACCAAAGCAGGTCCTAGAATGGCAATGACAACAGTCAATCCAAAGATCAATGAGTCAAAAAAATCTGACAGAAGATGATTGTCAGGATCGAAGGAGGTGGAGAATAGGCATCGGACAACGTAGAAAAACGTTCTAAACCGACTAAATAAAAAAATTATTACATTAGAAAGTGATGTTTTACAAACCATACGAAATCTTTTTTAAATGGTAGGGATGATCTGATCCCCCAGAACGCCCCTGCAGTTTTGCCTTCGATCGGACGTCCCTGGATTCCAATTTCCACACATACATGGAAACACATGTATCGAACATGTTATCAATTTAAGCCCAATTGGTTAGCATTTTCTGCCGACACATTTCCATATATTTCCTCCAGTATTTCCGCGAGGGGCGACTGGATGGAACACGCATTTCCACCTCTCTTCGATATTTCCTCCAGGATTTGGGGGAAATGGGTACAAATACTTTTAGCACATAGTTCTATTCCCAATGTAGACTTATCTATCAAATAGAGACGACGGAACGTTGGCGGCCATTTTTTTCTAAGATTTTGAGTTCAAGCCGTTACCGCTAGAGGTCCCTATGATTAACAAGCATAGTACAAACCATCACCACCTCTAGGTTGCGCTAAACAAGCAGCCGACCTTCCCAAACTCATTCGTCAAATATTTGAAATTTAAATGAGATTAATGGTTTCAATGTTTTACCATGAGTTTAGTCCAATGCCTATCAAAGTTGGCCTTGCTCAATCTGTGAAAAAATAGCAAGACTTACAGTGTCAGACAAAATGAAAGCAACCCCTATTAAATTATATGAATGAAAATCCTACCAACTGCATAAAGTATCAAATATATAGTGGTGCATTTAAGAATTTCTATATATTTATCAGTTTACATGTTTTAGCGTTTAGTCCTGTTAGGTTGGTGTTTATTGAGTTTTGGTCCTAAGGATGATTAAAAAAAACGTCGGCAAATGAAAGTTACATTTTTCTTTTATTGAACTGACTCCTTCTTCAACCAAACTTTACAAGTTAAGCTGATTTTTAACATGTATTGGTTATCATGTCAGTTGACAAGTTTAAAAGCTTAATAATTTTAGCTGACAAAGGCGTATATTAGCGCCAGCGACGCTCTATCTTAAATCTGTTTGGGCAATGGAAACGAGATCTGCTTACAGTTAAATAGACGTTATACAGACAGTCTTGATTATCAAGATACCAATGTTATAACATCTTTATTCTTGACCTAGTCCCGTTGTCTTCTATTTTCTTTTAGTTTTCTATCACGTCTTTAAATTTTGTCCCTTATTAATATTACGTTATCTCTATCAGTATTTATTTTAGTAACTTCTTCTAATGTATTGATTGTCAACTGATCTTTCCAATCGTTATCATAGAGCTCTAAATGATAAAGACGCTAGAAAATAGTCTAACAAAAATACCGGGTTTCCTCTGATCATCATCCCTTCCTGTTATGAGTTATAAAATAATTCCCATATTCCACAAAATTCTTCTATAATTTTCGATTTTGACCAAAACCACTTCAACTCACCTTCAAATCTTTGGGTCTTCAATGCTTCTCGACGTGAACTAGGTTTGCTTATACTTCTTTTAAATTCTCTTCTGTTTATAATTTACTCGTTTGATCAAATGCTTCCTTTCAACAATGCCTATTATGAATTATCTTCAGTTGTTAAATACATAGTCTTTACTACCGTTTGAGTTCTTTAAAAAATGTATCGGACTGTATGACATATTCTAAGAAAATAGAGACACGACAAACTTAAAGTCCAATTTATTTAAGTCAAAATCAAAGGAGGGAAATATCGGTCCTCTATGCTCTAGTCTTGTTTAAAGAGAGACGTACCTTCCGTCCTTGTTAAGTCATTCTTCGGAAAATAAAAATAAACGTTTTTTTAGCTTTTAGCACTAACAACATACATTATTTAAGTGAAACGCCAATGAATTTTGTCACCTCTCTAAGTCTTTAAAAAATACATTACATACAGGGTCTCTAATGTAAGTGAAAGGTATTTTATTTAAAACAATTTTGAATGTCACGGATTATTGTACATAATTCTTCATATAACAATTTTTTTACGTCCAAATTGTTTTTTACCTCTTTAAGTATATTACTAATCCGATCAGTCAAAATCCATCTCACCAAGGAGCTGGAATAAAAATCCATTTAAGTTTCCTTATATTTAAAAGTTCTTCGGTTTAAATTCAATCTAAACTGTTTAATAGATTACTCATTCCATCAATCAATTAAAAAACACTCTTGAACATCTCAATTCTCGACAAAATTGAACATACAAAATAAATATTTTCGAGATTGATTTCGGTTCACTCGAGAGCGGTTTTTATTCGTAGATCGAGGACGGCATAGATAAAAAATAGTCTTATTTGCCCTTTAATATAGATCACCAAGTCTTTGGGTATTTACGAAACTTTGAGCTAAATGAATTTTCTCAACAGAAATTGTAGGAAAATGCTACGAATTTGCTATTTTTGGCCGTTTCAAAACAGGCACATAATTTTGTTTTCAATATGTCAAGCCAGATTTTGCTTTATACCATACAGGGTGTTTTTAAATTTAATTTTGTACACAATCAAAAATAAAATTATAAAACTTAAAATAATTTTTCGGATTTTGATGAAATATCAACGATAGGCAAACATGTTTAGTTTTTGACAAAAATTCAATCCAAACTATTAGTTAGCGGTCTTAGTTCTAAATCTGTACTTTGGGATAGAGCTTTATAAATCTCATAAATTAATTTTCGGCTCCTTTAGTATATTTCTTTTAATAAAAACAAAATTTATATAAAAAAAATTATTATGTGTGCTTAAGACCACACGGCAGAAGTGTAAACTTCAACAAGGCGAAATTAATAATACTGGCCCATAACATATTCTGCAAAGCGGACCGAACCGATCTCTTCTGTGTACTGGCCTTCATCTGCATCATCATATCGCTCGCTGAATGTTTCTCACAGTTAGTTGACTCGAGCTGATTTCACCTGAATGAGCGTTACATAGCCGAGCCTGACGGCTCAGTTCAATTCACTACCCACAAAAACTGCTAAACGCGCCTAAAGAAGTTTACACTTCAAAAATGTCATGCAAACCATTGTCGTAAGTTATAAAATAACTCAAAAGAATTTTTCCGATTTTGACGAAATATCATCCTGATAGGCAAACATGTTTGTTGGTTTTCACAAAAATCTAAATCAAACTAATTAGCGGTCTTAATTATTATTCTTCTAAATCTATACTTCGGGATAAAGCTTTAATAATTTTACAAATTAATTTTCTTCTCCTTAAATATATTTTTTTAATAAAAAACAACATTTATATAAAAAATGTCTGTAATTTATACTCGCACACATAATTTATGGCATGCAAACCATTGTCCGTCAATCTTCAAAGAAAACGAGTTTCTTTTGCTTATTATGCTATTCTGGGTGAAATTCTTTGGGTTTTTTTTTATAATTGTAGCCCTTCATACTCATAACTATAATATGCTGGGATTATCTAGATTTTTGCTTTCCTGATACCCGCATTGTGCTACTTCCCACGCCGGTGCCTCTGTGCTTACCAGGAAGCAGAGCGAACCGGGCCACTGATCTCAATCAAAAGTAGAAAAATATCTATGAATCTATATATCGTCGCATGAGAGCAGAACTAGCGTATCTGGTATTTAAAATACATAGTAGATAGCTAGTTCTGCTCTCAAGCGATGATATACTCAACGAAACTCAATATCTTCAGTCAAGCTTTATCTCTTTTGTTATGGTTGCCTGTTGTTGAAAATTTTTGACACAACAAGTGTCAACGTTTTCTCAGATATAATAAGGGATTCATAAAAAACTTATTGACCCAGTCAAAATAGAAAAAATTTCCTAAATATCCTTCCCAAAGATGTTCATTAAAGTTAATTAAAACTTTAATTATTAGGAATAATAAGTAATGTGGTTTTTCTACAAAAAAAATGGAATAAAAGTAGCATTTTGCCGTTGCCTGTGAACATTTCAAAGCGCAACAAGGGCGTTAAAATGTAACCTGTTCAAAATGGAAAAAAACCGATAAAAAATGAGTTTTTCATAATTTTGAAAGTGTTCCAAAAAAAATTTTCTACAAAAAATGAATTAAAAGTAGTATTTTGCCGTTGTCTTTCAACATGTCAAAGCGCATCAAGGGCATTTTAATATAACCCAGTCAAAATTGAAAAAATCGAAAAGAATAACTTTTTCTTAATTCTAAAACTGTTCCGAAAAAAACTTTTTTTCGGAACAGTTTCAAAATTAAGAAAAACTCATTTTTTATCGGTTTTTTCCCATTTTGACTGGGTTATATTAAAATGCCCCTAATGCGCTTTGACATGTTGATAGGCAACGGTAAAATACTACTTTTAATTTATTTCTTAAATAAAAGCTTTTTCCGGAACGGTTTCAAAACTAAGAAAAGCTCATTTTTTATCGGTTTTTTCCCATTTTGACTGGGTTATATTAAAATGCCCCTGATGCGCTTTGACATGTTGATAGGCAACGGTAAAATACTACTTTTAATTTATTTTTTGAATAAAAGTTTTTTTCGGAACGGTTTCAAAATTATGAAAAACTCATTTTTGATCGGTTTTTTCCCATTTTGACTGGGTTATATTAAAATGCTCCTAATGCGCTTTGATATATTGATAGGCAACGGTAAAATAATACTTTTAATTAATTTTTTGTAGAAAAGTTTTTTTCGGAACAGTTTTAAAATTAAGAAAAACTCGATTTTTATTGGTTTTTTCGCATTTTGACTGGGTTATATTAAAATGCCCCTGATGCGCTTATCGGTTTTTTCGCATTTTGACTGGGTTATATTAAAATGCCCCTGATGCGCTTTGACATGTTGATAGGCAACGGTAAAATACTACTTTAAATTTATTTTTTGAATAAAAGTTTTTTTCTGAACGGTTTCAAAATTAAGAAAAACTCATTTTTTATCGGTTTTTTCCCATTTTGACTGGGTTATATTAAAATGCCCCTAATGCGCTTTGACATGTTGATAGGCAACGGTAAAATAAAACTTCTAATTCATTTTTTGTAGAAAAGTTTTTTTCGGAACAGTTTTAAAATTAAGAAAAACTCGATTTTTATTGGTTTTTTCGCATTTTGACTGGGTTATATTAAAATGCCCCTGATGCGCTTATCGGTTTTTTCGCATTTTGACTGGGTTATATTAAAATGCCCCTGATGCGCTTTGACATGTTGATAGGCAACGGTAAAATACTACTTTTAATTTATTTTTTGAATAAAAGTTTTTTTCTGAACGGTTTCAAAACTAAGAAAAGCTCATTTTTGATCGGTTTTTTCCCATTTTGACTGGGTTATATTAAAATGCCCCTAATGCGCTTTGACATGTTGATAGGCAACGGTAAAATACTACTTTTAATTTATTTTTTAAATAAAAGCTTTTTCCGGAACGGTTTCAAAACTAAGAAAAGCTCATTTTTTATCGGTTTTTTCCCATTTTGACTGGGTTATATTAAAATGCCCCTGATGCGCTTTGACATGTTGATAGGCAGCGGTAAAATACTACTTTTAATTTATTTTTTGAATAAAAGTTTTTTTCGGAACGGTTTCAAAATTAAGAAAAACTCATTTTTGATCGGTTTTTTCCCATTTTGACTGGGTTATATTAAAATGCTCCTAATGCGCTTTGATATGTTGATAGGCAACGGTAAAATAATACTTTTAATTCATTTTTTGTAGAAAAGTTTTTTCGGAACAGTTTTAAAATTAAGAAAAACTCGATTTTTATTGGTTTTTTCGCATTTTGACTGGGTTATATTAAAATGCCCCTGATGCGCTTATCGGTTTTTTCGCATTTTGACTGGGTTGTATTAAAATGCCCCTGATGCGCTTTGACATGTTGATAGGCAACGGTAAAATACTACTTTTAATTTATTTTTTGAATAAAAGTTTTTTCTGAACGGTTTCAAAATTAAGAAAAACTCATTTTTTATCGGTTTTTTTCCCATTTTGACTGGGTTATATTAAAATGCCCCTAATGCGCTTTGACATGTTGATAGGCAACGGTAAAATAAAACTTTTAATTTATTTTTTTGAATAAAAGTTTTTTTCGGAACAGTTTCAAAATTAAGAAAAACTCATTTTTTATCGGTTTTTTCCCATTTTAACTGGGTTATATTAAAATGCCCCTGATGCGCTTTGACATGTTGATAGGCAACGGTAAAATACTACTTTTAATTTATTTTTTTGAATAAAAGTTTTTTCGGAACAGTTTTAAAATTAAGAAAAACTCATTTTTATCGGTTTTTTCCATTTTGACTGGGTTATATTAAAATGCCCTTGATGCGCTTTGACATGTTAACACAGCCAACGGCAAAATACTACTTTTGTTCCATTTTTTGTAAAAAAAAAAATTTCGGAACAGTTTTAAAATTAAGAAAAACTAATTTTTTATCGGTTTTTTTCCATTTTAACTGGGTTATATTAAAATGCCCCCTATGCGCTTTGACATGTTGACAGCCAAATACTATTTTCTATTCATTTTTTGTTGGAAAGTTTTTTCGGAACAGTTTCAAAATTAACAATAACTCATTTTTAGTCGGATTTTTTCTACTTCAACTGGCTTATAATAAAGTACTCTTGATGAGCTTTAACATGTGTACAGATACCGGTAGCATTTTAAGATCCTTTACAGCCCCACGCCACTATGTAAAAATCGGCCTCTTCTATTGATCCGTCTAAAAATATGTGCATCGTATAGGCAATCATCAAACTAACACTGATCAGCTGACAGCTGACGAGGCGTTAAAGACCGAGATGAATTCCATCATATGAGCATGCGCCAAAAATTAATGTCAAAATGCGTTTTTATTAAAAAAATAAATAATATATATTGAAATTTGAGAAATAAATCTTCGGCGAGCTTCCTAATTAAACTTATTTTCCCTTAAATTAGCTCTACTGTCCTCCTTAAGGCTAAATCAAAATACTGATTTTTATCCGTTTTTTTCTAAATATTTTTTTTGGAACAGATTGTAAAATTGACAAGATTAAGATTTGGCCTATTTTCAATGGATTATATTAAAGTGTCCTTTAACAAGTAACAACAATATACGACCAGTTTAAAAAACTTCAAAGTGTAAAATTAGATTTTTTGATAAAATAATTATTTTTTGAAAACACGGTATTGAAAAATTGTCTATTTCGACTAGGTTAGTAAAGAGTCCAAACAAACACTACTCTGCTTTGTAGGTGTGTTCTTACGCGCTAAACGATTTAGACGACTTAATAGTAGGTATTGAGATCAGTGTCTTTGGCCACCGCTACGCACCTTGTATGTAAAGCGACGTAGCGCTTAGCTGCGTTCGTAAAACTTTCTGGAGCTAGAACTTTTGGAGCAGACTTCACACTACTCGCATTTGGCGGTAGATACAGTAGTACAATGAATAGAGGGGTTTTACCCTACAAAAGGTCCGGTAGTTCTGAATTTTGGATATATGATTAAAGTCGAAAGAGTAGTTAAAAATCTGGGTTTTCGTCACCCCCACCCCTGTGCTTCCTCCGCCATCTTGAAAAAACCATCAAAAATTGGCACTTTTTGTAGTTTTTTGCCTGTAACTTCGTTCCAGTACACTAAATCGCAAAAATAGTAATATGCCATTTTTTAGAGGATATAATTATCTACAACTGGGTGGTACTCTGGTTGTTCTGCGAGCAGTAGTAACGGAGCTAGGTAATTTCCAAAAATGACTAAAATCACGTGCTTGGGCAAATTTTCAGATTTTTTCTACTTTAGACGGCATAAGCTCCGAAATACTTTGTTCTAGGGTAAAAGTTCTAAGAACATATCTTGTAGAGAATTTTATCAGCTACAAAATCAATTCTTTAAATGTATTTATTAATATTGTAATGGAGTGGGAGTAACTTTTAACTTAAAGTAAGAAAGTTAGAAAATAATAATTTTTTTTAATTTAGTGCTTTAAACGGCACGTTTTTTATTTATTTTTATATTTTTGTGTAAATTTAGTGAAGTACAAAAAAGTAAGAGAGCTTAGGGGTCAAACACCTCCTTAAACTAACCACCTCTTCCAAAACCCCCTCAGACCCCCCAAAATCTAACATATTTAGGTTTTCTCAAATTTTCTCAAAAAATACGCTTCTAAGAGAAAAATATGTAAGACACTTTATTGTAGACAGACATTTCCTTTTGAAAAAGGTACAACTCGATGGGGGTCAACTATTTATAAACTCTTCAGCGGCGTCCGTTAATTGAAGTAATTTAAAAAAGTCAAAAAATATCCATGTTTTTTCTATGATTTATTCGATTTTTTTTTAAACCAAGGTTTATAGAACAAAATTTGTTATACATTATTGTAGCAAATCAAATTTCCTTTAAAATGCTGTACAAGAAAGTCGGATTGGTTTCATGGTTATAAATTCAGAGGCGCCCGTAAATTTAACCAATTTTAAAAAATCACAAATTAAGATATTTTGTTACAAGTTTTATCTAATTTTTTCAAAAACTAAGCCTAATTTAAAAAAAATGCTATGATGCACTTTATTGACAGTAAAATTCTCTTTTCAACGGTGTTTAACTCGATGGGGTTTGACTTACAATGAACCCGCCAACGACGTCCGTAAATGGGGGCCATTTAATTAATTTTTTTTTTAAATTATGTTTTGCACAGGTTTTATTTGATTTTCTGAAATGCCCTTTATCAAAAAAATTGTTTTTACTTCATTGTAGATAATAAAATTTTCTTTTAAACGTTGTGTAATATGGTAAAAAATATTTCATATTAACCGCTCCAGTGGTGTGCTTAATTTAAAACAATTTTTTTTAAATCACCAAAAAAATTAATTCTGTTACATATTTTATTCGATTTTCTTAAAAACCAAGCCCTTTATCAAAAAATGTGTTTTATACTTTATTGTAGATAATAAAATTTTCTTTTAAATGGTGTGTAACAAAGTCGGATTGGTTTCATGGTAATAACTTCACAGGCGCCCGTAAATTAAACCAATTTTAAAAAATTTGTGATTAAATTTTTTTTTTCATTAAGCACACTACTGGAGCGGTAAATATGAAATATTTTTTACCAAGTTACTCAACGTTTAAAAGAAAATTTTATTATTTACAACGAAGTAAAAAACAACTTTTTTGATAAAGGGTATGGTTTTCAGAAAATCAAATAAAACCTGTGCAAAACATAATTTTTAAAAAAATTAATTAAATGGCTCCCATTTACGGACGTCGCTGGCGGGTTCGTTGTAAGTCAAACCCCATCGAGTTATACACCGTTGAATAGAGAATTTTACTGTCAATAAAGTGCATCATAGCGTTTTGTAAAATTAGGCTTAGTTTTTGAAAAAAATAGATAAAAATTGTAACAAAAATATTTTAATTTGTGATTTTTTAAAATTGGTTAAATTTACGGGCGCCTCTGAATTTATAACCATGAAACCAATCCGACTTTCTTGTACAGCATTTTAAAGGAAATTTTATTTGCTACAATAATGTATAACACATTTTGTTCTATAAACTTTGGTTAAAAAAAAATCAAATAAATCATGGAAAAAATATGGATATTTTTTTATTTTTTAAATTACTTCAATTAACGGACGTCGCTGGAGAGTTTATAAATAGATGACCCCCATCGAGTTGTACCTTTTTTAAAAGGAAATGGGGGAGGGTTTTTGAAGAAGTGGTTAGTTTAAGGAGGTGTTTGACCCCTAAACTCTTTTACCTTTTTATACGCCACTAAATGTACACAAAAAAATAAAAATAAATAAAAAACGTGCCGTTTAAAGCACTAAATTTAAAAAAAAATATTATTTTCTAATTTACTTACTTTAAGTTAAAAGTTACTCTCACTCCATTACAATATTTAAAAATACATTTAAAGAATGAATTTGGTAGCTGATAAAATTCTCTACAAGATATTTTCTTAGAACTTTTACCCTAGAACAAAGTATTTCGGAGCTTATGCCGTCTAAATTAGAAAAAATCTGAAAATTTGCCCAAGCACGTGATTTTAGTCATTTTTGGAAATCACTTAGCTCCGTTACTACTGCTCGCAAAACAACCATAGTACCACCCAATTGTAGATAATTATATCCTCTAAAAAATTTCATATAACTCTTTTTGCGATTTAGTGTATTGGAACGAAATTAAAGGCAAAAAACTATAAAAAGTGCCAATTTTTGATGATTTTTTCAAGATGGTGGAGGGAGCACAGGGGTGGGGGTGACGAAAACTCAGATTTTTAACTACCCTCCTGAGCCTAACAACATATCCAAAATTCAGAACTACCGGACCTTTTGTAGGGTAACCCCCCTATTTTGGCCTCTATTCATTGAACTACAGGGTATTCCCGTATATATTCCATCAATATCTGAAGAGTTTATTTGAATAAATATCAAAATATAGTAAATACAAACATTTTTAGTCGAAATTGTCAACAAAGTAATAAATGTCAAGTTTTGTCAGAAGATTTCCTATTTTAACCGAAATATCCTGTAATTCAAATAGTCCGGAGTTTAAGCCACTTTTGTCTGCATTTTTACTTGACACGATTATAGTACAACACTATAGTATTATTTCACAAAGTGGTGCTCATCCCGAACCCAGTGCAGAGCAAAGATACAGGATGTTTTATTCTTAATTGCATCTCATTAAAATTCTGTATAAAATTCAAATGTAAAGCCAGAGCAACGAAACTTGTCACCGATTATAAGAACATATATACTTTTATTTTAAATGATAAATAAAACTTATATTGCTTTATTTTCTTCCAAGAAATAAAAAATAATTCTTTTTTTTTTAGAAATTTATGTTGTGGGTGTTGAGTTGGAAAAAAAATTCCAGGAGCTTAGTAATGCAAGTGTTAAAATTGATTGTGGACATTAAAAGGTTATTTCTCTTGCTGGACGGGTGTGACATATACAGGCTCGGAGTACAGGGGGGTTATATTTAATTCTTCTTCTAAATTAAAAAATCTAAAAAGATGGAAAAGTATGTGGATTTTTGAGACGTAAAGATATTTTCAAAAAATATATACCAAATAAAAGATACTTAGCTTTTATTTATATTTTACGAAAAGAAAATAAAAATTAGTTTGAACTGTTAAAACTACAGGCTGTCTTTAAAAATAAGTAAAATTTTTATGATCATTTTAAGTAGTTTTTCTTATGACGACGTTACAAATCACTATGGAAAACCTAAAGTCAGCACTTTACAACAATACTAGTACAGCTTTTATTTTCTTAGATAAAAAATTTTATACAGAGTGTTAAAAAGTAACTATACAATAAAGTTTTTCGTAATTTTTTATTTTAGTGCTGAAAATTCTATATTCTCCGTTATAAACCATTTATCGGACTCATTAACGTATTTAATACGTTAATGATCGGACTCTATTTTTGTAATAAGTGCTGCATCATTGCCATTTCCTGAACGTATATACTGTTTTTTTACATTATTTATTGTAGCTACTGCGTTAATAAGAATTTTGCAATGAAACGTTGCACAATTTATTGGCTTATTACAGGCTATGACACAAAAATTTAGGTCTGTGAAATTTCGTAATGTGCTGAAAGATACAAGGTGATATTAAAAAAATCATGTAAAAAGTAGTAGTCTCAAACTTTTGGTTATACCGGTTGGACAGTTTAAGGTACCATCTTAGTTTTACCCAGCTTTGTAATTGTAAAAGTTGTAAAGTTTATTTTGTCAATATATTTTCTTTTTAATACATAAAACGTTATTCCTAGCAGTTATAAAATTAGAAAATAAACAGTAGAGAGCTAAACTATTAATCAACTATGTAGCTGTTAGTTAGATACTTTAAAATATACAGGGTATTCAAATTAAAGTCGGCAATATTGTTAACTTTGTTCTCATCAAAACTACAAGATCGGTTAATTAGGCAAAATTTTAATATTTTTTAACAAAATTGGTGGAACAAGAACAAAATTAAACGACGCGTAGGTGAGTTATAGTAAAAAAATGATTTTTAAAAGATACTCATAGTATACAGTACCAGCAATCCATAAAAAATTACATATAAATAAAATCTGTCTTATGACTTTTTCTTCTTAAGTAAAAAGTTATTAATGAAATACAGCAATTTTAATTGTATACAAAATATTTTTTACATAATATGCTTTATCATTATTTGTTAAATATCTATTTAATTATCACTTCTGACAACCAGTCTTAAACAGGATGCAAATATGTAATTTTATTAAAAGTGTATGCTTTTGTACCCAAGAATTGGCAGATTATGTTAAAAATTAAAAATTCTACAAATTTAATTCTACTTTTACTTTTACTACACTAAGTTTGTCAAATTTTATTAAGTTAGGCTTGGTCAGGTATTTTTAATAATCCCTGGCTGATTGAGGTGTCAGTTTTTGACATATCATGTGAACAGTTGACGTATTGACTTTTATTTTGCTTTAGAATTCTAAATTACCTAGAAATCGATACCCCACACGACCACTTTAGACGAAATAAGATTTTAATAATTTATCCTCCTACCTTTTTTGCTCCCTCTCCCCCTCAAAAAAAACCTTATTTTCAATCTTTAATTTTTATATATTTTTTGAATTAATACGCTACATAGCTATAAAGTTCTACTCGAAACTAATGTGATATTTAATTTATCAATTTTTGCTGTCCCACCTCAAATACGCTTCTGTATCCTGGCCCTGCACTGGGTTCCATCGGAGCACCACTTCTAAAATGGCATATCTAGATGTCTGCTACCTCTGTGCCAAATTTCGTGACGGTACGCGAAAATGCAGACAAGCCCTTAAATTCCCGTCTTAGGCCCCGAACTAAAATACATTTTTAGATTTTTTTTATTTTTATTTCAAAGATAGATGCATTGTACAGGGTATCACATTAAGGACGACGGCTGTATTTATCTCAGAAGCTACTACAGCTAGGAGTTCGGGGAAAACATAAAACAAAATCGGGCTAGCTTCGCCGCTGCGCTAGAGGGCAGTAATCTCATTTATTCAACTTTCGTAAAATTTTTACACATTTTATAAAGCTTTTTAAAACCTTTTGAAACTTTGTATAACCTTGTAGGTAAAAGTCTTGTTAAATCTTATCCTCTGGTGAAATCTTGTAAGTTATGATTATAAGCCGTTTTAAATTGTGCATTTTATTCCATCTTATAAATTCTTGTGAAATTTTGTAGATTCTGCAAACGTTTGTACTGTATTGGTGTATTTTTCTTTTGTAAAATTCTATAAACTATTTTAAATCTCGTAAGACTTGGGTTTGGGTTTAATTGGGCTTTATTTCATGTAAAATCGTGCACTTTTGTTTAATAAAATTAAAATATTTATAGTTTTTTGTTTCTTGATTTATTTATAAATTCTTGAAATACAAAGCTTAACATTTATGATTTATATTTAAATTAAATAAAATAAAAATAAATTTTACTTTATTTAGAATATTGCGTAAAGATGTTACTGGAAAATTAAATCATAACAAAAACATTTCATGTAAAAAAAGCCAAGTACCCGAAAATGGTATTCCGTAAAAAGAATTGAGAAAAAAGTAAAGCCATATTCTCCAATACAAATTTTAAAATGAAAGGTTCTTACTAGTTTGAAAATGCTTTTTCTAAACTTTACTATTACAGCCAAACTTCTTTATGTTCAATTTAGCAGTGTGCCTAAGAGTCATTTACAGCCGTGATAGCCAAGTTCAGAAAAACATTTCCAAACTAGTGAGAACCTTTCATTTGGAAATTTGTATTGAAGAACTTTTTTTACATAAAATGTTTTTGTTATGATTTCACTCCTTTTTTAAAGGATTAGGATAATATTTAAGTTTTAAAGTAGTAAAATACGCGGAATATTGTTCAAAACTTTTGCAATGTCTTATTAAAAATGTTGATGTTTTTTTAAATGTTTTCCTATGGTTTTATCATAGTTCTTATCAGCCTTCTAAAAGCTCAGCTCTCTAGCGTTTCTGGAAGTGGGCAATATTACTTTTACATAACTTTACATGTATAAGGGAGGAAAGTAAATTAACATTTTGGTGTTCTTAAATATTTTCCTATAGATTTTTCATAGTTCCTATCCAGTCTTCTCAAGCTCAACTCTCTAGCGTTTCTGGAAGTGGGCAATGTTACTTTTACGTAACTTTACATTAATAGGGGAAGGAAGTTAATTAAAATTTTGGGTTTTTAATTTTTTTTTCTATATTTTTATCAAAGTTCCTATCGGCCTTCTAAAGCCCAGCTCTCTAGCGTTTCTGGAAGTAGGCAATGTTATTTTTACATAACTTTAAATTTATAGGGGAGAGAAACAATTAAAATTTGGAGTTTTTAAATTTTTTCCTATAGTTTTATCACATTTCCTATGAGTCTGCCAAAGTTCAGCTCTCTAGTGTTTCTGGAAGTTAACAATATTACTTTTACATAACTCTACGTGTATAGGGGAGAAGAGTAAATTAGAATTTTAGGGTTTTTTGATGTATACATGAGTGAGTAAGTGGCATCTCTGACGTTTTTTGACATTTCGTAACTACTTTACGACTCTATGGAAGTTTATGAAACTTGGGGGGTTGTTAACTCTATGAAGATCTACGACTGTGCAAAGTTTGAGTTTCGTAGTTCATTCCGAAGTAGAGTTTTAAATAGGTCAAATACGGGCTCAAATATTTCAAGGAAAGATTAAATATCTCTCATTATAATTAAATAAAAACGAGGCCGGTTTTTGACAAACCGGAGGGCGTTATTAATCCATAGTTTTTTAGGATAGTAATAGAAAAAGTTCCATTTTTATTATTTTCTAACACATTAAATCCTAGTTAACTAAACAAAAAAAAACTAAAGTTTCCAAATTTACCTTAATTTTCCAACTCAAACTCTAATTTTCCAAATATAGGGCGATAATAGCTGAACTTACCATAATGACTTTTAGTTAGGTAATCAAGCTTAATCTTTTCCTTCGTCAATACTATTAGAGTACATTTTATTTAAAGCAAAACAAAAACGATTTTTTCCGATTTTATTTAAGTGTTTCATTAAAAATTATATCTATTTTGGAATAAATTAGAGCCCCCGTAAATGGATCAGGGCTTAAATTCTGTCTACTGTCAAATTTTTAAAAAAGTGTTAGAAATAATAAAAACTACCTATTACCCATTTTTAAGATTTTGTGAAATCACATTAATCCAGCGTAAAACACAGATTTTAAGTTCTATTTTTAAAGTGGTCGAATAATTTGTTTATTAGTACACTTTTATTTATTGATGTTTATTATATTAATACTTTGTACATATACTATATCCTCGGTAGTTTCCATGTCTTATTTTAGTTTTTTTGTACCACACACCGCACTTATAAACCTAATATTACATTAAAAATGCCTTTGCTTTGGCAAACACTAAAATAAATATTCTCTTATAAAAGTACCGTAATACCGTAAATTGTGTCAACACTCAACTAGGTACAAATTTGCAGTTTCCATCTGTCTTTAATATAAACGGGAAACTACCCCAATTTTCTAAAATTTTGCATACCGTCAGTTGAATAGTTCTATCCTTTTTAATATCTGGCACAATCTGTATTCATCCGTCGTTTATTCGGGGGAGTTTGTTTAGCAGACCCGACAAAATCTACCGCGCTTCTACACAGCGCACAACGCACACCACACCACGACAAGAGACCGAATAGCAAACAACGATATTAAAAATGCAGGCTTGCACCACGGATCACCTTGCACTTCGTAACAATTATACAAATGTTGTAGGCATGTACCTTCCTAATTAGTGAGAAAAAAAGGGACAAAAATATTCTGTAGTAAAAAAAAATATATTACTGTACTTAAAATTAGCCGGTGCTGCAGCCCCGCACCGCTTACTGATTAACCGCCACGGGATTAAAGTATTTCATTTTGGCAATCTGCCAAAAAAAATAAAAGGCAGACAAAAAAGTAATAAAAAATGTCAATATTCAAGTGTTACCATTCAAAGTACGACCAGGCTTGTTAATTTGAGAGGGCTGTAAATAAAGCTATATTTAGAATAGCTTCATTTTCCGGTATCATTTAAAATTTAGATTTCGCTAATTAAAATAAACAAATGTTATCCTTAAGCTTTTAATTAAATATAGAATGAGTCCCTGTCAACATCGTATATTTATAAAGGAGCAGGCTCACCTTAAATGAAATTTTAAAAAATCCACGATTTTTAAAAAAGTTCTAGTATGTTGTAGACCTCGATATCCTGATCAAAAGTTCTAATGGGCTTAAAGCTATCCTATGACTGGTTTCCAAGATACAGTGGCGGGTATGGAGCTCCCCCAACATACGAATAGATTAAAATTATTATATAAAACTCAAACTTTAATACAAAAAAGTGATAAAAATAATTGACTCATATATTTGGTGACCATGCTAGATGTTACGTGACAATTTTTATGTACAAGGGGTACTCAAAAAGTACAATATTTCTATGTAATTCATACTTTTATTTAAATAAATATCTCAGAAATGGAAGATCCTACGACGTTTTTAGTTTTAATATTAATTATTAAAAAAAACGTTCTACTATATTCCGAAAACCACATATTGAAGCTAGGCTCCGTTAAAGAGTTGGTATATTTTCAATTTTTAAACTGACAAAAAATTGTCATTAGCATTACTGGATTTTGAGTAAAAGCTAATCCGCTCTTTATAGTATTGTACACTATTTTAGCTAAAAATTTCATAAAAATCGGTTCAGTGATTTAGAAGATATCGTGGGCCGGACAGACATACACACACATGGACAGACGTTATGACGATATTGCTAAGACAGGTCAACATCATATACGTAATATTCCTACGTATATGGTCAACATACACCCAAATAACACATTTTCGGTGCGGGTCAGGAAGGTAAAAAAACGAACATTCACGAGAAAAATAGACACTACGGTAGGTGAAAGGGTATCTACTAGCTTGAAAGGAGTTGATCGGTCTTCAGGGGGTGTTTATTGAGTATTTTGCAAAATAATAGTGAGCCGGTTAGTTTATGAAAACAATTCTATGGTAGGAAGTCAAAAGGGGGTAACTCAGATGTCGCAAAGCCTGAGTTACCCCCTTTTGAACCCAACCTACCACAGAATTGTTACCATGGAGATGCAGAAACCGCATAATTTAAACGTGAAAATAGTGTGTACACTTGGAGTGTGCATGCTAATAGGCTAAGAAGGTATCAGGTCCATCATGTATCCATTTCTTTAAATAAAAGTATGAATTAAATGAAAATATTGTACTTTTCGAGTATACAATGTACATCAAAATTGTCGCGTGACATCTAGCATGGTTGTCATATATAAGAGTCAATGATTTTTATAATGTTTTTGTATTAGTTTAAGTTTTATAAATGAATTTTAATTTATTCGTATTTTGGGGGAGCCCCATACCCGGCACTGTATCTCGGACACCAGTCATAGGATCGTTTTAAGCCCTTGAGGACTTTTGATCAGGAGATCGAGATCTACAACATACTAAAATTTCAAGTGAAATTAAAGAAAGTAAAATAAGAAAAAAGTTTTCTGCTTCGGCCGGGGATAGAACCCGGGATCTCTTGCTATCTAGGCAAACATTCTACCAGTGAACTACCCGTATTGAGACACCGCAGCCTGCATAGATAGAAGTTTTCCGAAAATTTAGGTATGGCTTCGGTAGTTCAGTGGTAGAATGTTTGCCTAAATAGCAAGAGATCCCGGGTTCGATCCCCGGCCAAAGCAGAAAACTTTTTTTTATTTTTCTTTCTTTAATTTCACTTGTTGTTTATAGTTCTGGGTCCTTGCATTATTTGCAATTTGGTTCATTTAAAAAATTTCATCAAAATCATGGATTTTTTAAAATCCCATTAAGGTGTGCATGCTCCTTTATAACTTATTTGGAGAGTAAATTGCATTGTATTTCATAATTTGGGTAAGGCCTCCAACCTATTTATTGACCTCCCACAATTGCCCAGACTCGCCCGGAAAAATAAAAGGACATTGAATATAATTTTGAAAATTGATAACTTTCAAAATACTCTTTATTGCAACAGACGCATTATTTTATTTTTCTAAAAATTTATTTATTTATTAGCTCACACTACTACTATATAAGTAGTGTGAGCTATGGTGATCCTAATTTTTTCGAGAAAAAAAAAGTTGCTCCGATTTCAAAAATTTTTATATATCTTTGCGTTTCAGATGATTTTGAAACTTTTTTATTTTGCCGTCTGTCTGTCTGTCTGTCTGTCTGTAACGACCAACCCGCATAACTCAAAAACCGCTTGTCCGATTTTAATGAAATTTGGTACCTAAGTTGGGTCTTGGGCCGTGATGGTCCCGTTCAAAAATGAACAAAATCCACCGAACGCAAGCCAAATAAAATGGTGGGGGTAGATTCCAAAATTTAGAGTTTATGTGAAAATATGGCGTGTGTGATATCAAACGAAAGGTAATTAAGTCTGGAGTTAAACAAAATGAATTTTAGTTTATTTAAAAAAAAAGGGTGGGGGTAGATGTCAAAAATTAGAGTTTAAGTGAAAATATGGCGTGTGTGATATCAAACGAAAAGTAATTGAGTGTGGAGTTAAACAAAATACATTTTAGTTTTTTTTAAATGGTGGGGGTAGATTTAAAAAATTCGATTTTAAGTCAAAACATGGCTTGTGTGGTATCAAACGAAAGGTAATTGAGTCTGGAGTTGAATAAAATATATTTCAGTTTTTGATTATATTACCTCACACTATAACTATAGTACCTAGTGTTAAGTTAGAAATATTTTTTGTCTGGTAGGTTTTGCGTGCCGTTTGTCACCTTTTTTTTACAAGTTACTTATTTTGCGTTATTTTATATAACTTGGTTTGTGGTTTCTTTAAATACGGAATCAGATACCTAATGAACTTTTTTCTATTTATTGCCAACTTAAATGCGAATCAAAGTCTGCAAATGTTTACCGTTTTTGTAGAACTTATACGCCTTAAAATTGAAGCGAAAGTGGGTGTTTCCTCAATCGCATTCTTGAAACTCTCACCCGAGAAACGTGTGACATTTTGGTGACTTCACACCGGGGAGATCTCGATAGGTGCCGACCTGGAGCCGTATTCTTCAAAGTTTGTGAAGGGAGTGCTCCAGGGAACGTTCCCGGGAAATCAAACTCACTTTTTCTCCCGGGATTGAAAATGTCGTATTCTTGAACGCTCGAAGCGGTTTGTGAGTGCAGGGTTTAGAATCACGCCGTGCAACTCCAGTGCACAACGTTGCCGCGTATCTCGCAACTAACCAAAATGCGTTTTATACCATTTTATTTTTGAATTCAGGAAGTTTTTTTAAAATTAGGGACTTATTGCAAATAAAACCGGACAGTAATAGTGCCGGGCACTATTCTGACAGTTTTCCATTGAAAACTAACAGTTGATCTTTCAAAATTGGCATACCAAAGTCGAATTTATAAATCCAGTAGTTTATTTTTCATTAATAATGACGGCACTATTAATTCCGGCTCTTATAATACACAAAGGCCTAATTTTGAAAGAAGACAGCTGTTCTTATAATGGGAAACTCTCGAATAGTGCACAATTAGTGCCTGGCTTTATTGCAATAAGTCCTTAATTATCTAAAATTGTAGCTTTAGAGAGCCCTGGCTCGAGACCCTCCCCTAGGTGCGCCTATGTCTACATAAACATAACTCCCACTGATTTCTGTCAGTTATTTCAGGCCAAATGGAGTTATGATTATTAATGTTTAACACTTTATTTATAGAGGCCTATTAAAGTGCTTTTATATAAGGACAGTTTAAAAATGTAGTTGTTAGAACACTATATTATACATTATTTCAAACCGCCTTTAGGTTCAGATAAACGTTTCTCTGTAGTGTCAAATTAATAAACACGCGGCTTTTCTTGCTTCTAAGATGTAATATAATATGTTATATAGGTACACATTTATATTATGCATTAATTAAATACTCTCACTCAATTGGGTCTGAGAGTGGAGATATTGCTTTTAACCTATGCACCGCAGTATAGCAATTTAGTTTTAATGCATATACATACATATATCTAAATAGGGCTTTACCTAAAAACTCTATTTTTACTTACTGCAAAAAAAAACAAATCACAAAACAAAAAAGTGAGGTTAGAAACTTTCCCGGGAACTCGTTTTCACCTCGTGAGAGGTGGTGAACTTGAATTCACGAGAGTGTGCTTTCGGGAATAGAGCATTCACCTTTTTACGGTGAGGACTACTCACTTTCTCCTCCCAAAAATTCAAGAATACGTATCCTGGTGCCTTTTGTCAAAAACTCTTGCTAAAAATTTTTCTTTTGATGCGCAAAGTCATCATTTTGTTTATTTTTAAGTTTTCTCTGTTCTGTGTTTTCTGTCAAATATACTTTTTCTCTGCCTTTTTTTCTGTTTGTGTGTTTACAAACAAAAAATCAAGGAAAGAGAAATTGAAGTTACTTCCCTTCAAAAACAAAATGTACTCGATTTGAAGTTAGAAAAGATAATATTAACATTAGTATATGGAGAGTGTAATGAAGCATAATAGCTTAAGAGTTCATAACTTCTAGTTTCTAGATTTGTTTTTTGGTGATTCTTTTAAAAAAAGATATTCAAAGATGTTTAAATTACTATTTTTTTAAATTTTATGCCTACTTGACAATTGACCATTTTCAGTGGCGATGGCGCAGCAATAAACACTGCAAGAGTTAACAGAAATGACCAGTAGATCCAAGTTTATGTTTACGGGTATTGTGTCGCTTCGAAAATACTAGTTAAACTCGTAGTTAACCCACGCGACGGCTGCTGACTGAACGATTCGGAGTTCTTTTATAAATATGACCCTCCTTTATCTCCACTAGCAAGCCCTTTACAAAAAGTTTTATAAAAGTTGCATAAGGGTGTTTTTCTTTAAACGCAAAAATTAGTTTTGTACTATTTTACGCGGTCAAAGCCTTGCACGGTTATGGGCTGCGCGGTTTTTATCTCGAGTGGTTAAATCCTTACGCGGTATTTGTTTGCGCTGTATTTATACTTGCACGGTAAAAATATTTATTATATTTATGTATTTGCCAGGTAATATGCTGCGTTATTTTTGATCATGCGTGGTATTTTATGGGACCATATTGAGCCGCGCGGTTATGGCGTGTAATGTACATTTTGCAAATTTAAAACCTCAAATAAAAAAAAATATCGGTAGAAGATTAAAAGGAGTTAAAATATTTAATTCAAACCTAACCCAATCTGTGGATATCACTAAATTTTAGTGTTTAAAAGTTCATAAATTATTTTTTTTGTAAGACAAAAGAAAATCTTCAAAGATGCAAGCAGCAATAAACACTGCAAGAGTGCACCAGAAATGACCAGTAGGCATCAATTAGATCCAAGTTTATGTTTACGGGTATTGTGTCGCTTCGACGGTCATCAATAGTTAACATAAATACCAGTGGATTGAATTTCAGGCGACTAAATGGGAATTAAATTCACCACAGAACTAAAATATATTATTTCCTAATAAGTGCGGAAAATGATAGTTAACCTCGTAGTTAACCCACGCTGCCGACAGATGCTGACCGAACGATGCGGAGGTCGGTCACGCCATCAAGGGCAGTAAAATATATTGACTTATAATGGACTTATGCATCGAATGTACAGGGTCTATCTATTTAGCCTTCTGCGATCCATCTTTGGACGGGTGGCGGAACAAAGATCGAAAGAAAAAAGATCGAAAGACAAAAGATCGAATACAAAACATCGAAATACAAAAGATCGAAAAACAAAAGATCGAAAAGGCAAAAGATCGAAAATACAAAAGATCGAAAAACAAAAGATCGAAAATACAGAAGATCGAAAAACAAAAGATCGAAAATACAGAAGATCGAAAGACAAAACATCGAAAGGCAAAAGATCAAAAAACAAAATATCAGAAGACAAAAGATCGAAAAAAAATCGCAAGTAGACAAGATCGAAATATACAAAATGACGCGTTTCATGTTTGCTTAGGTATATTCACATAAACAGTTTAAGCAAGGTCAGGTAAGGTAAAATTACCTAACCGTTAAATAAACCAATGGCTTGTCATACTTAACATAAATCATATAAAACATTTGAGGAAAGTTTTTTTTTGAAATTATTTATGTTAGAAAGAGACCCCATAGTCGAACCGGTTCTGCTCAGTTCGGTTTAGTTACACACCCTCTAGGATCCCGGAAAATAAGTCAGGAAAGTTTTTTTTTTAAAACTATGTAATAGCGATATTTTGAAACGCGCTATTTTCGATCTTTTGTACTTTCGATCGTTTGTCCTTCGATCTTTTGTTTTTCGATCTTTTGTATTTTCGATCTTTTGCATTTTCGATCTTTTGTTTTTCGATCTTTTGTTTTTCGATCTTTTGTTTTTCGATCTTTTGTTTTTCGATCTTTTGTACTTTCGATTTTTGTTTTTCGATCTTTTGGGGTTTCGATTTTTTGTCTTTTCGACCTTTTGTATTTCGATCTTTTGTCTTTTCGATCTTTGGTTTTTCGATCTTTTGTATTCGATCTTTTGTCTTTCGATCTTTTGTCCTTCGATCTCTGTTCCGCCACCCTCTTTGGACATAGGCCTCCCCCAATATCTTCCACTCTTCTCTGTCTGTCGCTGTGTTTATCCATCTATTCCCTGCATGTTTCTTGAAATCGTCTGCCCAAATCATTTGGAGCCTTCCCCTACTTCTTTTATTTTCCCAATGTTTCCAGTCTACAATCTATCCATCGTCTTTCTGTCTGATATGACCGGCAAATTTTTATTTTAATTTTGCTACTCCTCTGACATCCCTTACTTTTGTTTTATTTCTTATCCATTCATTTCATTTTCTATCTGTTAGCTTTATATGTAACATTTGTTTGTTTTATCCATGTTTTTATTTTGTATGTGTCCAGGTCTGAGATTCATAGGTAAATACATAAAGTATACATGGGTTATACACTTTCGTTATGAGGTACTGAGGATATTTTTTATTTTTTAATATGTAGCTTAATTTACGAAATGCTGCCCATTCCAATCTTACTCGTCTCTTGAATTCAGCTGTTTGGTTTTCTTTTTTAAGTGTAATAATTTGTCCCAGATATACAAGGTGACGATTTAAAAAGGATCCACCTGGATTTTCTCGAAGGGGGTTCGTGCTACAAAAATTTTAAAATAGCCAAAAAGTGCCCCCTTGCAAACAAAATCGACGTGTTTCGGCGTTTTTTTAATTTCGTGATAATTTTCGAGAAAATCCAGGTGGATCCTTTTTAAATTGTCACCTTGTATATATTCCTCTACTTGTTCTATTTTTTCTTGGTTTATTCTGATCGTAATATCTTTATTTGTGTAGTTCATACTCAAGCCTATATTTTTAGCTGCTGTATCCACTTCTTCCAGCATTTTGATGAGTTCTTCTTTCTTATCTGTTGTTAAGGCGATATCGTCAGCATATCTTAGGTGGTTCAAGTATTGTCCGCTCACTTTGATGCCTATTTCTTCCCAATCTTAGTTTTTGAAAACATCTTCTAAGGCCTGGTTAAATAGTTTAGGGGATATTGTGTAATTCTGGCTGACACCCCTTCTTATGCGGCTTGGCTTGCTTCCTTCATGGATTTTGATTGATGTTGTTGCTTTGCTATATATACAGACTATCTCATAACTTAGGGCCATAGTGCAGTAGGTGATAGAGGAGGTGATTTCCGAGAAAACATCTATTTTAAGATATAGGATTTTTAAAGTTAGAGGAGTGAGGGAAAAAGAGTTTTAGAAAACAAAGAAAATCTGTCGCCTCCAGCTAAATACTCAGCTAATTGGGATTCAAAAATGTGTTATTCTTTTTTTTTGATAAAATCATAAGTTGAGAATATGTCTAGACAGGCTGTCAAAATAACCTCCACAAATGTATAAAAAATAATAATTTTTGCTTACTTATTCTTTTAAAAAATATTAATATTATTTTATTACTGTCTCGCTAGAAACTTGTTTTTATTACAAAAAAATATAAAAAAACATTGCTTTTAATATGGCATTCATAAAAATGGACATACCAATAAAATAGTTTTTTCTAAAAAAAATTGGCCAACTAATTGTTTTAAAAATTATTTTTATTTCAATGTGTTGCTCTTGTTCTAATACACAACTTTACCTAATTTCATATTTTTACTGCGTTTTTTTTTAAAGTTATTATTAAAAAAGTTTAATAAATCGCCAACTTTGATGCTCTGTATCTCGACAAAGAAAGAGTTTTGACCCCTGCATTATAGGAACTTTTTTATCAGGCATAACCTCCCCGATCACCTGTTGGCCTATGACCCCGAAACTATGGGACACCCTGTATATTGGCTATTAAATCTGTGTATCTGTGATCTATTCGGCTGTTAATTAAAGATGCTTTCACTGCCCAGTGCTTAATGCTATCGAAAGCTTTTTCAAAGTCTATAAACGCAATATATACAGTGTAATGTTGTATTCGTTGGCTTGCTCTATTAGAATTTTCATGCTTAATACGTGGTCAACTGTTCTAAAGCCAGGGGCATAAGAGTGTTTTTTTTAAATGGCTAACTCAAGAAATTTTACCTCAAAAAATTTAAATTAAAATCAAGCAAAATTAATGATGATTTCAGTGTTATTAAAGCTTTAACAATACAAATTTAACCAAAGGCCCCTAATAGCTATTTGCTGTTTTTGGTTGAGAATCAGTTTTCTGAGAAAATTTCTTGTTTTTTTTTTACCTCTATTTTGTCGCCGTAGAAAAATAATAAATATGCATTTAGTCTTCCACAGGTGTTTAAAATAAAGTCGAACCCTTATCATTGTAAATAAAATTTAAAGAGCATTTTCTTTAAAGGTACATGAATTATTGGCCAAAAAACATAATAATATTTAAATCATTTGTACATTTTTTAGACTTCAGATTGTGGTTAAAAAACATGTCTATTTTACTTCTTAATGTCTACTAAATCCGATTTAATATATTTACAAATATACTAACAGCACAATTACACATATGTTTCGGACAATTACGTAAGCATATATCTGATAATACTGGAAGGATGTAAAAAATAACATTTTAGTTCAAAGAAAGATTGAAGAAAATATGAAAACATTGTGATTTTATTTGAACCAATATTGTTTCTCATTAAATTATTTATTTTTCATTCATATGTTAGGTATAATAAATCAGATCTTGATTTAGAAACGATGTTTGGTGTCCCTATTAAATAAACAATATATATTTTTGTATTATTGGCGCATTAATGAAGCGGTTTCTGTTTGAGGGCTTTATTTTTGTTGCGCGATTTTTGTATTTGCGCGGTTAAATCATTGCGCGGTGATGGGCTGCGCGGTTTACTATTTTACGCGGTTAAAGCCTTGCACAGTATTTTTTGCGCGGTTATGGGCTACGCAGTTTTTATCTTGAGGGGTTAAAACCTTGCGCGGTATTTGTTTGCCCAGTATTTTTTTGCGCCTTTTTTTTACTTATTATTACTTATATTACTGTATTTGCCAGGTAATATGCTGCGCTATTTTTGATCATAGGCGATATTTTGTTGGACGCTATATGGCGCGTACTGTACATTTTGCACATTTAAGCCCTTAAATAAAAAAATACTCTGCCAATCTATGGGCACCTAAGCTCACACTAGGTACTATAGTTATAGTGTACGTGTGAGCTAATATAACTAAAAACTGAAATATATTTTATTGAACTCCAGACTCAATTACCTTTCGTTTGATACCACACAAGCCATGTTTTGACTTAAACTTTAATTTTCCAAATCTACCCCCACCTTTTTTTTAAAACTAAAATGTATTTTGTTTAACTCCATACTCAATTACCTTTCGTTTGATATCACACACGCCATATTTTCACATAAACTCTAATTTTTGAAATATACCCCCACCCTTTTATTTGGCTTGTGTTCGGTGGATTTTGTTCATTTTTAAATGGGACCATCTCGAACCAAAACCCAGCGTAGGTACTAAATTTCATTAAAATCGGGCAAGCAGTTTTTGAGTTATGCGCGTTGGTCGTTACAGGCAGACAGACAGACAGAGAGACAAAATCATCTGAAACGCAAAGATATATAAAAATTTTTAAAATCGGAGCAACTTTTTTTTTCTCGAAAAAATTAGGATCACCATAGCTCACACTACTATAGTATAGTAGTAGTGTGAGCTAATACCGGTAGGATATTAAAATGATTTAAAATATTTATTTCAAACCTAACCCAATCTGTCGATATCACTAAATTAAAATTTCATAATAAATAATTTTTATTGTCAGATAAAACCACATCAAACTTTTAGATCAAAAGCTACAACAGCAAGTATGTAGTCGTAAGTAACAATAATTGGTGTTTTTTATCTTACACATAATAAAAACAGACAATAATAAGTTTTTATTTAATAACATAAATAAAGAAAAGTTATATAAAATGTAGTTACTGTAATCATCTGAAACACATTAGAAAACGTTCGAAACATCAATTTTAGTGTTTTTCGGACGGTTTCTGGAGTGCTTCAGGCGATTACAGTAACTACATTTTATATTAGGTGATATATAGAATAGTGATTTTCTTGTTTATTTCGCACACTATCAAAGAAATTTTACGTCTTGGACATTACAAATTTTTCGTTTCACTTGTCTTCTTTATTTTTTATTTTTAAATATGTAGTTATATTACAAAGGAAACCGCCACTTACTGGCAAAATTGACAACATTTTATGTTCACATGAAAAGCTTCAAGTTAACTAAAACTCATTGTTATTTTTACAGTTTTAATTTATTTAGAGTAAAGTCTGTAGTTTGGGATGATTACAAAACCTTGGTAACAAAACATTTATTTTTATACTGAAGTTAGTTTTAGAATGTCAAGTTAAAATTTTGTAATTTACAATTCTAAAAACTTTAAGGTTTAATTTAATGTACCTATAGATTTAAAGGTTTAAAATTTAAAATAAATCCGAGTGACACCGTTTCATGCAACTAAATTTTTCAGTGGCTCTAGAATGGATCGTGCTTATCATTTTCCAAATTGTGCTTCTAAAAGTAAAACAAATAATTTTTTTTCTTGAGTAACATGAAATTTAGCATTTTGGCCATTAAAAAAATTCTCATGATAGTCAGGTTTGAAATATACCGTTTTTAGCTGTAGCTTGCCTATTAGTGATAGAATATTGGGTAATACACCAATATTTTCGGAAATAAAACTCGTAGAATATGAATTTCTATGGCGACGATCTAGCATATAGAGCATAACCACTCTGCACCCCACCCAGGGAGTAAGGGAGGTTTTTTTCAAAAATAAATTTGAGTCTGTTTCACTTTGGCTTTTAAAATCGAGTATTTTCAGTATTTTTATATTTGACCATCTAAACTCCCAAAATAGATGTAAAAAACGGAATCAAAATATCGTAACATATCATGTAAAAAAAAGCCAAATGCGCGAAAATGATACTCCGTAACAAAAAAGTTCTCAAATTTCAAAATGAAAGATTCTTACTAGTTTGGAAATGTTTTAAAAATTTGCTATTACAGCCAAATGTGCGCTTTACACTGTGCCAAAATTCAAATTGCAGCCGTAATAGCCAAGTTTAAAAAAACATTACCAAACTAGAAAAAAAAATTCATTTTGAAATTTGTATTGAAATACTTTTATATCAATCTTTTTTACGGAATACCATTTTCGTGCACTTGGCTTTTTTTTACATATAATGTTTTTTATGATTTCATTTTTTTTAAAGGATTTGGATAATATTTGAGTTTTAAAGTAGTAAAATATGCGGAATATTGTTCAAAACTTTTGCGATGCCTTATTCAGATAGCTTTTCCCCGTTTTTAATTTTCCTTTTGAAATGAATAAATTTATATTCCGACCAATTTGTGCATTAGTATAATTCCTGCATTGCAATTCTATCCTTGGTGGGGTGGGTATGTAAATTTCTAAACTTTTTAATTTGTTATATTCGTATTTTTCGTATTAATTGTAGAGTGGAAAGGCTAATTGATCTAAGTGCCAAAAAGCATTTTTGTGGGAATCTAAAAAAAAAACTGTACAATTTATGCAAGCGGACTTACGGATAACGTCATTTTAAATATGCCATATAGAGCATAAGGTGGGGAAATGACACACTGATCTAATAGCCCCGTATTGGTCTTGACACCTACATCATTTTGGCTGGACATTCTAAAATTTGTATATTTTGGCACTTAGATCATTAAGCCTGGCCACTCTACAATTTTTATCCTAACGAATAGAATAAAGTTATCTGTAGTATAGTTGCCTTGCTTTAAAAAATCCCTTACGCTCGACATCAATAAAGCTTTCGAGAAGCGAATCAAAGTAACCGACTGTCAGTGGATTTGCGTGCGGGTTTTACTTATAGTTGAGACCAATTTATGCTTAAGTAGGTTTCTGTTAATAACCGATTTCTACTAATTAAATTTAATAATGGAAACTAGAAGGAAAATTGCTATTTTTTATATTTTTCTTAACTGTAGTTACGATAAATATTTAAAATTACCGCTTTTTCTTTTGATTGTTCATATTTTGCAAAATATTACTGTCTTTTAACGATAAGTCATACTGGAAATGAGAGGAGGAGTGAGGGTCATTTTTTTGCAATCGTTAGATTTTAATACTCTTCTTAATAAACTTGTTATACCTACCTTTCTATCTATTGCGCATAATTGCGGTAATGCTGATTTGATAATAAATACCTACATGCTTTTACGAGAAAAAGAGAGGGGGGCAATTTGGACTTTTTTTAAGAACTTGTCTATAATTTCTGTCAGTTTGCCAAATCCCAGATTTCTAGCATTTCTGTGGACAATAATAGTTTTACATAACTTAACATGTATAGGCGAGGAAAGTAAATTAAAATTTTGACTTTTTTTAATTTTTCTCTATAATTTTATTAGTTTCTATTAGTATGCCAAAGCGTTTCTGGAAGTGAGCAATTTTATTTTTACCCTATACATAACTTTACATGTATAGGGGAGGAATTTTTTCCAAAAATTTGGTCATGATTTCAGCTTTGTATCATGTCTGGAAGTACAGTAGAATTTTGATGATCTATACATGAGTGACTGTGTGAGTGGTAAATTCGACGTACCCACTTTACTACTTTATGGAAGTCCATGAAATTAGCTCTATAAAGATCTACGACTGTGCAAAGCTTGACTTTCCTAGCTCATTCCGAAGTGGAATTATAGATAAGTCAAATATGGGCTGAAATGTTTCAAGATAAGATGATACAGCATTTGCGCGAACTTGCCGGCGCACTACCGTGCCCCAGATTTTTTAAGTTTATAAGTCGCCCCCAAAAGTATAGGATTACAGCTTTAATTCAGTGTATTGCTTATCCATGTCGTCCCAAAAATATCCCATTTACAGGGTGTCAAGTGCGGGGTAGTTTCTTAAAAGTAAAGTGATTTGGTAAACCATTTTGCTCAAAAACCATAAGTTTCTCCAAAAAGCTGGTAAAAATCAATCTTGTATAAATTAAGACCTTCAAAAAATAACACTGACCAACACATTTTGGTGCCGGCCATTTTTTAACTGTTCCTGGGTAATTTTTGGGTGGAGAATCCGAAATAGCCATCAGATTTTGTCTTTAGATTTAGTTTTTAAAATAGAAATTATTTACTTTTTTTTAACCTATATATATATTTTACGTTATAACTATAACTATTGCCAGTAACAAAACAAAAACGTAATATAATTAAATATTAATTATAAAAAGTGGCTTAGCATACATTCATACTCATATTTGTCACTATCACCTACAAATCTTCTTGTATACGACTTTCTAGCATGGAGTTTACTGGTGTAGTCTCGCTGAAGGCTCCAACAGTAGTCGCCCACATGATGGCTATCCCATCGTCTTTGATATGGATCTTCCATAATTTTAATATGCTGATCTTTCTCTCTTTTATACTCATGTTACAACCGAGAATATGAAAATTTGAAAGCATAGTTTCCACTAATTCTATGTAATTGTCTGCTTTATGATTTCCAAAAAATTTTTTAACTGCTTGAACAATTGAAACCCAAGCGTTAGATTTAGTCTCATTTATTGATGTCGTGAACTGTGGATTTTTAATAAGTTGCCTTATTTGAGGACCATTTAGTTTTTTCCGTGCTAATCCCAGGAAACTTACGTGACAAGTACCCAAAACAATTTCCATCTCGATCTAATGCTTTTACAAACTGCTTCATAAGCCCCAACTTGATATGCAAGGGTGGTAGTAAGATTTTTAGCTCACACTACTACTATACTATAGTAGTGCGAGCTATGGTGATCCTAATTTTTTCGAGAAAAAAAAAGTTGCTCCGATTTCAAAAATTTTTATATATCTTTTATAAATCATCTAGATTTTGAAACTTTTTTGTTGCGCCGTCTGTCTGTCTGTCTGTCTGTCTGTCTGTAGCGACCAACGCGCATAACTCAAAAACCGCTTGCCCGATTTTAATGAAATTTAGTACCTACGCTGGGGTTTGGTTCGAGATGGTCCCATTTAAAAATGAACAAAATCCACCGAACACAAGCCAAATAAAAGGGTGGGGGTATATTTCAAAAATTAGAGTTTATGTGAAAATATGGCGTGTGTGATATCAAACGAAAGGTAATTGAGTATGGAGTTAAACAAAATACATTTTAGTTAAAAAAAAAGGTGGGGGTAGATTTGAAAAATTAAAGTTTAAGTCAAAACATGGCGTGTGTGGTATCAAACGAAAGGTAATTGAGTCTGGAGTTCAATAAAATATATTTCAGTTTTTAGTTATATTAGCTCACACGTACACTATAACTATAGTACCTAGTGTGAGCTTAGGTGCCCATAGATTGGCAGGGTATTTCCCTCGTAACTAAAGGTTCATTCACTACGTTCTGTTTTCCTTGAACGATAGTATCTCTTAAAGGCCAATTTCTCTTAACCCAGTGCTGATCTTTAGCTCTGCTGTCCCAAAGATATAAAAAACAGGGGTATTTTGTATATCCACTTTGCTGTCCAAGGAGAAAGTTCACCATTTTCAAATCAACACAAATTGCCCACTGATGTTCTTCGTATTTAATTTGTTTTAAAACTTGTGATATTGTTTTATACTCCTCTTTCATGGTAGTAGAATGTCCAATAGGAATTGTGGCATATTTGTTACCGTTATGTAAAAGGACACATTTAAAACTACGTGTTGAACTGTCAATGAAAAGGCACCAATCGTTTTAACTGTATTCTGGCAAACCCATTTTTTCTAATAGTCCTTTTATATCGTTACAAAATACCAGCTTATTTTCCTGAGTGAAAAAAGACAGCAGATCCTTTTCTCTCATACGATAATATGTAACTTTAGTGCCTGGATAAAGAAGGTTATTTTCTTTTAATCTGGATGCAAGTAATTTAGGACACTCCTTTAAGAGGTATAGGTCTCTCACGATATCGTTCAGTTCTTGTTGATTAAAACGCTCAGGAGTTGTTAAATCTGCTTCAAATTCAATGTCGTTTTCTGATTACATTCTTTTAAATTCATCAGACGTTGATGTTTCTGTATCATCTTCCGGGATTTTAGGAAGACTGCTGAAGGTTGGACTGGGTATTTCCTTGGAGTGCGGTACAGGTCTGCTTGCAGAATCTAGATCAGGATATGTCCATTTATGTCGATTGTTCCTATTTATGCCTTTAATATTAACGAGACAAAAATAGCAGTCATCATAATGGTTACGTGGTTCCCTCAAAACCATAGGTACACCAAATTTCAGGCACTGTCTGTTTTCAATTGTCCAATGTTCAACACCTGTTTTACACATGACATGTGGAGGCCAAGATTTATCTTGATATCCCAAATGAACGCCAAAATAGGCAAGATAAGACCTTTTCACAAATTCAGAAATAGTTTTTTTACTTTCTCTCAAAGTGTATTCGCCACATACATAACAAAAAACATCTGAATGGTTTATACAGCTACGCCTGCTTGTGGATCGCATTGTTTTAGTTTTAAGGAGCATTGGTTTACTGACAATTTCAGGTATATTTGGCTAATTAGATCCTAGTTTTGAATACCGAATTTCTATTTTGAATTTTAAAGAGATGTAGATTTATTTATTTTTGCCTTTTATTAGAACTAAATTCAATTAGTATTTATCTCAAAAAGTAGAGCTGATAGAATAAATCTGCTGCCAGCTTTAGAATCAGCAAATTAAGTATATCTAAAATCAGTTCTTAGATCTCAGGCACCAATAGTTTTTATTTTATTTTGTTGGCCTGTTTTATATATCACAACTTACTGTTTTTAGTTAGTAGCCATTATAGCTTCAGTTTCTGATTTTGGTAAATCTATGTTTTTCTTACACAGATTTCTGAACCAACTATATGAGATACGTCAAAGTTGGTTGGTGTTATATAATTTTTTTTATAAAGTTTTCAACCTTTACACTTAAAAACAGTTTGATCTTTTTAGCTGGCAACAACGACTATCGTGCCCCAATTTTATAAAACACTATAATTACAGAATAAGTAGATAGGATCTTTTAAATTTGATTCGAAATGCTCTTTGTAAACCTAGCTACTTTATTCACCCCATTCACTAATTCCTTCTTCAATGCGAACAATCTGAAAAGTTTTAGAATTTTAAAAAAATTTCCCTGTAACTTTCTAAAAAGTATTTCTTAAGGCATGTTTAAGTAGTATTAAATTTTTATTTTCTCGAGATAATAAAAATTCAAGTCTTGCCGAAAATTACCCGCTGAAAAAAAGTTTTATAAAGAATTAAGTAAAGAATTCTTTGTTTAATGAAGTAGCGTACATGAAGAAATATTGAACCTATCAATTTTGTTGGTTGTTAGTGTTTTTTTATTTATTTTTTTTTTATTGTAAATATCTTGCATTCGCAACAGCTTGCAGATATACGCTTCCGTCCTTACCTTAATGCAAGTTTCTAAAAAAGAACTTAATTTTCAAGTAAAGTCTTTACTAAATTAAGTTATTTCTTAGAAACTTGCATTAAGGTAAGGACGGAAGCGTATATCTGCGAGCTGTTGCGAATGCAAGATATTTACAATAAAAAATAAATAAATAAAAAAAACACTAACAACCAACAAAATTGATAAGTATGCCTATAATGTGCGACATGCTTCAACTAATAGTGTTGATGCCCAAAGCGCACTTACGAAATTATACAGTTTTGTATATTCATGACTCAGGTTATTGGGGAATTTTGTACCCAACTGCGACTAGTAGGTACAAATAGTTTTAGCAATTGGGTGTTTTTTTATTTAATTTTTTTTTATTTCCCACTTTTAGGTTTCATTTCACCTACCTAATGATTACCTTAATCATGCATTGTGTCAAACATTGAACCATGCCCAAAGGGTAGATAGGTGGAATTGGGCAATGGGAGATGGAGGGGGAACTAGTAAAATGGTGTTGGAAAATTATTAAAGAGTGTGCAGAAAGAATTTTTGAAATCGCTCTAAATTTGTGAAACTTATAGCTAGCTACAACTATTACTAATAATGGCGGTGGGGAGGAGTGAGGGAGAGAGAGGGATGAACTAGTAAAATGGTGTTGGAAAAAAAATCTTAAAGCGTGTGCAGAAAGAATTTTTAAATCGCCCTATATTTGATAAAATAATGCGAATATGGTTTGTGAAGAGGGTGAACGGGAATGACAGGAGGGTGTTGGGTGAGAGTAGGGAGGACTATAAAGGAATTACAGAAAACTAGAGGACATTTGCAATGGGCGATCAAATAAGAAATTTCAATTAAATCGCCTGAAATTTAGGTAATTTTTATGCCTTAAACCCTACATCATGTGACAAAATGGCGTCTGACGACCGCCATGTTGAAAAATATATAGCCTATAGCACCCCTGGAATCACTACCAATTTAACGACACCTTTTTTGTCAAAATCCGTCAGGTCAGTTCAGCCTTTTATCCTCTACCGCGACACAAACATACATTATATATACATACATACATACATAGATACATACATACATATCCCAAGCGAAAAATATTACCCTTCCTGTTGCCGTGCTGCACTTGGGTAAAAAGTATTTTATTTTGTAAAAAGGCCAGCGAGAGAAAAAGGTCAACGTAAGAAATTTAACCCTCTTTATTTATCGGCCGAAAAATAAAAATTCTCCCCAGCAGGCACTTATAGCCATCCATAACACCCAGTGGGCCTGATCACATACGATTTTTTTTGTTAAATTAAGACTGCATACGATTAAAATGTACATAGTCTCCTTAACGTGATATCCCATATGGGAAATTTCTGTATTTCAGTTGTTCACGAATAGATGGCGCTGAAAATTTAGTGGCCTTAATCGCCATTGCTATGAACAAAAACGTCTCGCCATCTATTCGCAAATTACCGAGCTACTACTAACACCATGGGATGGTGGTCTTAAACACACACAATTTTTTTTTTCAAGAATTGTCATAAACTTTGACGCAATGAAAAATTTTGTTTAGAATGTAATTCTCAATTTAAATTTGAAAATCGCATTTTTGCTGTGGTTCTAAAGTTAAATGTTTATATTTTTAAAACTGCAACTCTGACGAAATCACTTTATGGCAAATTTTGTTGTTGAAGATATAACTCTTAATATAACTTTGAAAACAGCGTTTTGCTCGCTGCTATGGTTCTTGACTAATGAATTTTTTAAACATTTGAACCCCCGTACTACCCCATTGCAGCCTTATTCACAGGTACATTCGGGAACTTTTTAAATTGCCGCCGTCGAAAATAAAAAATATTCCTATTTGAAATTCGGAAAAGTATTTTGAACCAAAACAAAAAATTTGTAAAGCTCTGTCTGTATACATACATATTTAAAAAAAATTGATTTCTTTAAATGGTTAATTTTGACAGAAAAAAATACAACGGCAATTTAAAAAGTCCCCGACTGTACCAAAAAATGTTGATGCTAAAATCGGTTTATCGAATTTTGAGTTATTGTGTCCCACACAAACAGACACCGACAGACGGGACAGGTACAAACCGAACCATCACAAGATTTGGTAGTTAGTCCTTTTTTTGCCCAAATAACTAGTGAAGATAAAAAAAGTATTGTTAACCCTCCATACCTGCGGTACATACAGGCGGGTTTGATTTGAAACTTGGCCAAAACCTCATAATATTAATTGGTTTAAAGAAGATAACAATGCTATACATTGTGGGTATTAATACATATTTACCTCTATAAGTTTATATCGATCGTTAGATTAGATTAGAGCAGTTATGCTTTCTTAAAAAGGATACAACCCTGTGAATTTAGTAACAGACTAATGGTAAAGGCAAAAAATTTCATTTTGATAGATACTTACTTTAAAATTTTTAATTTTTAAAGATTTCCGGTAAAATCACAAATTTTATTTTTTCAGAAAACAATTTTCAGTCTTTTTTGTAAGAGAGTAACGAAATTACTGTTTTTAACATTTTAATATTTTTTAAACATATTTGAACACAACTAAAATCATTTCAAACGTCTCCCAAATTGTGTGTGGGTTTTGGCCCGATTTTCAATAAAACCCGCCTGTGTTAGCTAAAAAGGGTTAAATCTCTTACATTGTCCTCGTTTCTCGCTAACATTTCTACCGTAGAAATCTAAGGACGCCAACCTTTCTGCTAAATTAAATTGTATCAAAAAACAAGTTTGTGGGCAGATCCTCAAAGGTAGCTCGTATACTGCTCGGTAGTTTCGGCCTTACTGGGACTTTTTGCCGAGGCACGTACGGTTTTGCCCTTTCAACTGCTGTACTATGTACGGCTGCTTCACCTCGTATACTGCCCGGTAGTTTCGGCTTTAATGGGACTTTTTGCCGAGGCGCGTACGGTTTTACCCTTTCAACTGCTGTACCATGTACGGTTGCTTTACCTTGTCACCCGCCGCTGATTCTTGTTTTTTTTTGTAATGCGATATAGCGTTTTGATCAATCTCTTGAGAGTGGTTTTTTAATATTAGTTCAGGCCCTACATCCGAGATTTAAGCGATATGCTGGGTTTAATGATAGAAGCAACACACTTGGTTTGGGTAGACATAAGACTCGCCCGAACATTTTACGAAAGGGAACCACCCACCGACCCTGGCAGGGGGATGGTTCACCCCTTTAAACGTGCTAACGTGATTTGATAGTTTTTTGCTAATAACTCGAAAACAGTCAACTTTTCCAAGTGGATACAATTTCCTTTTTAACGATGTACCTAAGTACCCTCTGAACCTAAGTACGCTCTGACGGCAGTGGTGCACGGTTTATTAGCGTACGAAAAAAGGGCAAAATTTTTAAAATATTTTTTTATATTTTTTTTTATGGTATTTTTTATCCTTAACACTATTTTTTCTCAAATATTTTTGGTTAAAAGCCCATTGTATACAGTTAAACACTTATTAAGCTTGACATATAATTTTTAAATAGCCGCGTTGAAATAAAAGAAAATGTGTTTGTACAAATCCTTAAATTAAACAAAAATGTTGAACATTCATTTTTGTAACTCAGTAAATAAAAATGAAAGTGAGTAAAAAATTATTTTTGGTTAGTAATAACTTAAACCTGACTTTTTCTAGTTGAACTTCTTTAAAGTGGAGGTGGGGGGCATTCCCCCACTCAAAAGTGCTCTTACAGTATTTTCCCAATTATTTGCAAATTTTTAACTTGGCAAAACACAACTAAGTAACAATTATTGAGGCTGATGAAAAGTACTCTCTAACGATGTATAACAGGCCCCTCTTATATCAGTGTCGCACCTTTAACCATTTATTTAAATGCCTATGAAAGGTGCGCCACTGATGTAATCGGGGCGTGTTATACATTGTTAGAGAGGACTTTTTGTCAGCCTCAATAACCATTACATAGTTGTTTTTGGTCAAGTTAAAAGTTTGCAAACAATTAGAAAAATACTGTAAAATATCACTTTTGAGGGGGGCCAGATGGGGGGATGTCCCCTTCCCCCAATTTAAATGAATTTAACTCGAAAAATAAAGTTTTAAGTTAATACTAATTAAAAATATTGTTTTACTTACCTTGTTTATTATTAGTTACAAAAGTGAACGATTAAAGTTTTTGTTTGATTTGAGGATTTCTACAAACACATTTATTTTTATTTCAAGGCGGCTACTTTAAAAAGTTATGTATAACTTATTAAATATTTAACTGTATACAATGGGTTTTTGAACAAAAATACTTTTTTGAAAAAAAGAATGTGTTAAGGATACAAAATGCCACAAGAAAAATAAAAAAAACATATTTTAAATATTTTCCGCCTGTAGAGGGCACTAAGGTACATGGTTAAAAAGAAAATTTTATCCGCTTGCAAAACGATCTTTAAAATTTTTTAGAAAAGTTTATCGTTTTCGAGTTATTAGCAAAAAACCGTCAAAAAGCACGTTTAAGGTGGGGGAACCACCCCCCTGCCATGGTTGAGAGGTTCCCTTTTGTAAAATATTCGGGCGAGTCTTATGTCTATCCATACCAAGTGTGTTGTATATATTATTAAACGCAGTATCGGACCCCGTAGGGCCTGAACTATATGGGGTGAGGCAAATGTTAATCTTGTCCTAAGGGAAAAGGGAAAAATCACTCCGTTACGGTGCTGGCAGTGGTTACTCAAGCAGATAAACATCGTTTATAACTGTCAACCATTCTATATCATATCTCGCGTTTAAAAAAACACGGCAATCTCCTTTTACCCGAAAAGCAATCTTTGAAAAATATTTATTTTCGTTTCATTTCAAAAGGAGGAAACATTTTTTTTTCAAGACGTAAATTTATTCAGGGATTAAGCTTGTTAACATGTTTTTATTTTTAAGGTAAAAATTTCGGAAGGTTTTTAATTTGGGTTTATCAAACGTCAAAAAAAGACGAAAAACTTTACGCAGTTGTTGTTTTTTAAGTAAAAGTACGGTCGGTTTTTTTTTCTTTTTGATACCCTTGACGGCTGTCACAACAAAATATACTTACCTTTAGGGCGTGCTGTAAAATGAGGAATAATTTTTTCAAAGCTTGCCCTAAACTTAATTTTTTTAACAAAAAATATAGAATTCACTTGGATTCATAAGTAATTTCTTGCTTAGTTCAGCTTGATTGCCCATCTTGTATTAAATAATTGAGAGAAAAAGGTATTGGACTTGTTTGTCCCTCGTGCGGCGCAAGCTCTTCTAAGGTTGTTATACTTTACCTATTTGGCATGGCGCCGTTGAAAAATTCATAACTTTTTTTTCTCGCAAAGTAGACCAGAGGTATTAACAATGTAGTTTTTCTTTAACACTTGTGATTTTTTAAGGGAACATATGCTTTCATATTGCTTACATGGACTGACTGCCCTTGAAGTTAACTAAACGTCAGTAGAAGCAGGGTAACAATGATATCCTGGTAGCTCATTGGACCTTCCTGTTACTTTAGAATGCCCAGTATATCCAATTTAAGAAAGGGTAGCTTTTTCTCGCTCAGAAGTTTGATTTATTTCATAAAAAACCAGATGTTACACAATATCGTCAAAAATTGGTACAATTTTTTTAACTCCTTATAATAGACAGTTAATCTTAATTTATACTTAAGTCTAAGTCTGCTAAGAACCGGGTCTGCGATAACACCAACCAAAAGTGTCGCTCATTCGTAATTAACATTTAAACCGTATGGCTAACTTATTTTTAATAAATGTGTCAAATTTAACTAAATTTATGTGTTTCTAATTAAATCATTAAACCTCTGAGTCAAACTTATACATGGCATCATTAGGTCCCATCTAAAACGGGTCTTACTAGTGCCACATGTTAGAAATACATTCCTGTATTTCTATTTATTTTTAATTTTTGAAGGTTGACCAAAAAGTCATTGTGATTATAAATTTTATTATTTGGCGACCGTGATACCCAAGATTATAGATTATAATATATATTATTCGTGACAGGACCGTACACTTCAAGATATGGAAAGAATTCAGAAACTTTTGGAGGTTTTCCGTCTATCATTTGGGAGATTTTATGATGAAATTGTGAAAACACTTGATGGAATAAATCCTGATATTAGTTTCGTACAAGCTAATTTTAATGTTCTAACAATTAAAAATGATGAGATGATGGAGCCTAATAGAAAGATGTTAGACTGTATGTTAGATTCTGATTGTTCTCCTGATGATATTGGCTCCCAAATTGAAATCGCTGACTCATTTTTGTCGAAATTTAATACGATATAATGCAGAATAGAACAGCTGGTATTGAGTGATCGTTTGAGTAACATAAGCGTACAATCTACCTCAAATACCCAACTGAAATACCCCAAAACTGAATTCAAGAAATTTGGCGGTGATTTTTTTGATGCATCAGCACATGAGAAAAGCCATCCGTCCTTGAATCAGTACTTAGAAAAAGGAACGAATTTCATCGAAATTATTCCATCTATTTTATTGAAATTTAGACTAGGACAAATTGGGATAATATCTGATATCAAGAAAGCATTTCTGCAAATTAGTATTTCAAAATCCAACAGTGATTTTCTAAGATTTCTTTGGTACACGGAATTAGGTGATTTAGTCTACTTTCGCCATGCAAGAGGCGTTTTTGGATTAACCTGTAGCCCTTTTCATCTGGGTGCTCTAATCCAATATCATTTGTCTAAGGAAATAAAGAACATGACCAATAAATCTTCAAGTTTTTCCAAAGATACTATCTCCAAATTAGCGAAAAGTTTTTACGTTGATAACTGTGTCACTAGTGTCAACACTGAAAAAGAATTTTCCGACTTTATATGCGAATCTAAAGCTGTTATGGAAAAAGGACAATTTGATTTACGTGGTTGGGAAACTACAATTTTTAACAAAGAAAACCTACCTAATAAAAACTTTTTGTCATCAGTTCTGGGCCTAAAATTGAATCGTTTGAAGACACCTTAGAACTTTTGATTGGCTTGACACCGTGAATTTTGAAAAAGCTTATGGAATTTCTACCTCGAGAAGTTGAGAATGAAGGGAAAATTAGACTTGCTGTTTCTGGGTTTTAACCAAGCAGAAAGAAGAAAGATAATATATTTCAAGATAAAATACCTACGGCTACAGATTTGGTTAATCAGCAGAAAAAGAAGTTTACTTGCGTCTTCTGTAAAGAGTTTCATTTAACCGACGAATGTCCTGTCATGGTCGCCAAATAATAAAATTGAACTCCACCAGCTTCAAATTGAAATATAAAAAATATTTAAATAAAAAAGTAATCAAAAGTTGTCACCTCTAAAAAGCATTTTTTACTTTCCACTTTTGCTAGAATGTAGATTAAGGTGTACATTTTATTATTTCCTTTTTGACCCGCAAAAATACAAATACATTTGTCAAAGTCTTTTGAGTATTATATTAAAATTAATTATATTTAGATAATAATATCCGTAGTAACCGTACCTTATGTTGCTTTAGGAATCGCCGGGGAATTTTATCATATTTTTATAATGTTTTTATTTTAAACCTAGTTGCAGTCCTATATAAATTTCAAATTAGATAACACAATACACACCGGGCAAAACTGAATCGTAAACTTACGCCCGTATCAATCCCTCGGGTCTTGAATTTAATAGTGGCTATCTAAAGTTTGTTAGCACCAGCCGGAGCACCTAAGAGAGGGGTCATGAAGGCCATGCCCCCCCTAATCATCCAACCTGACCTACACCCGTATTCTTTAATCCCGTGATTGGGTGTTTTTATGGCTTGTTCTTAAATACGTAACGCACTAAGCGAAAGTTAAATATAGATGCGTAATGATTTTTGCGTTACGTAATTTAAGCAAACAGGAATTTCCTTTAACCCAAGAACCTAAACAGACAGGAGTGCCCATCCTCACAATATACATTCATCAGTTTTTGCCCACACAGCTGATACAGTTGACTTCGCTTGCAGTCTTGGACGGTTTGTTTACGTTTCAGGCTGTGCTTTTTTCGTCGATTTTAAATATAAAAAATGTAATTTTAAAATTTAGGAATTAATTTTTTTGACTTCTATAGTATTTTGCAACTATTATTTTGTGTTGTGGATGCTGACTAAGTACAAATATGTTGTTTAACTCTTTGTTTGTAAAAAGGGGTTTTGATCGAAGGGGAGGGGCGGCAATCACCTTTTTTTTCTAGAGGACTCCAAATATAAGAGGTACATTTTGAAGTACTATACACGTACTACAAACATGCATGCATAAGCAAATAAATTGTTTTTTGCTTTAACCATGTTTGTATTAAAATCGAAACTTCCGGTCGATATACCTACTCATCTACTGCCTGGGGGGGGGCAAAAAAATTTAAAACTTGGAATTCATATTTTCAAAATCAGCATGAAGAGGTGCTGTTTGTAACCTAGCAAAAAAAGTAGAAATAAAATGTCGGACTTCCATTGTCTTTATTTATTTTAAAACACGACCTTTCGGTTAGTAAGTATCTCTAACCGTTATTTGTAAACTAAACAATCTAGTCTCTAGGCTACCACTTATACTACTTGGTGTGCAGTCAGGTGTGACGGCCCGCCTCCTTTTTAAGCCTGTTTTCCTTAAGGAGTGGTTTCCATATGTTTGGTATGTCCGTGCTTGGTTGACTGAAAACTTCTTTATTCTGCATTATAAACGCAGCTTCAATAAACTTTAGTTTTCGCCAATGCGACTGCTTATGTAAAACTTTAGCTTCGTACCACTGAATCCTGTGATCATTTGACCATGCATGATCTGCTAAACCGGATTTTTGAATATCCCCTAATTGGGTACGTTTTAGATGTCCATTTACTCTAACCTGAAGAGGGCATTTCGTTTCACCTACATATGATTTACCACACTCACACGGGATTTGGTAAATACATTCCTTATTATTTGAGGGATTGTCTGGATTTGTTTTAGTTACAAAACTTCTTATCGTATTTCCCGAAGAAAATACTATTTTTATATTATAGTGTTTAGCCATATGTTTTCTGAAATCCCTTGAACATATGGTATGTTAATAACACCTAATGGATTATTATTTTGAGAATTTGGTACATTTAGTTTGTTTTTAAATTTAAATATCGTTGAGTTTACTAATTTCTCGGAATAACCATTCTGTTGTAAGTCCTTTTTAATGTTGTTAATTTCTGTGGTTAATTCTTCATTCTTACTACAAATATTTACGGCTATTAAATACAAATTTCTTATAACTCCTTGTTTTGTAGCAACAGAATGATTAGACTTAAAATTTAGCTACTGTCCCGTGTGTGTAGGTTTCCTATATACAGTGGTTTGAATGTTCCTGTCTAATCGTTTGACAAGAACATCCAAAAAAGATAAGGCCGAATATTTTTCAATTTCCATGTTGCACTTGACTGTTGGTCGAATACCGTTTAAATGGTGTAGAAAATTCTGTAGTTCTTCATCATTTTCCGGCCATATTATAAATGTGTCATCCATGATCGTAGCCATAGTTTTGGTTTGACTCTTGCTGTGTTGATCGCATTGTCCTCGAACCACTTCATGTAGATGTTTGCTACCACTGGCGAAAGAGATGCACCCATTGGAAGTCATCATTTTGCGCGTAAAACTTATCTTTCACTTGAAAGTAAGAGTTACGGAGACAGAGCTCCAAAAGATCCATCACCCCCTTCACCGATAGCGTTGTTCTCTCGTGAAGTGTATCATCAGTTTGTAATTTGTTTTTGATGATACTGAGTGACTCATTTATTGGCACGTTGGTGTAGAGACTTTCTACATCAAAACTTACAAATCTATCGCCGGGATCTAATTCGATACCGTGTCACCGAATACAGCAAGTCTCGTACGGACTCCCTCCTCCAGTGAACACGAAGAAAGGTAGGATTCATAGTGGGAGTCCCTACCAGACACTGCGTGCTACAAGGACACTTGGCGAAGAGGCAAGTGAAGGAAGCGACGTTCAAACGATGTTGAACCGAGGGCGAGACCTCAGCGCACACATTACGTGAAGCATACAAATAGGCAAGAAGAGAAAGCCTTTAAGACGGAACACCCTCTAAATCTGAGATGGCCCGATATGCTGGATTTTGTACAGAAGACGGAAAGATTTCTCAGCCAAGGAAGGACACAGTAGGGGGTTGCCCGGGGGTTGGCGAAAAAAGCGCTTCATATGCCTTGTAGCCAGGCCCAGAGCCTACCTCACACTACTACTACTTCTACTTAGGGGGGTTGCATTACAATTTAAAAGTAGAGGGAGAGCTTTTTTATGATTTTGTATTAATGATCTGCAGCTTATAAAATTTTAAATGTTTGCATTATAAAACAAAACTTCTCTTAAAACTAATAAACGCAATTTCAATTAGGGTCTATAGAAAAAACCAGCCAACCGTTTTGCTTAATGGCGTGAGTACTTACGTTTTTATTTGCTTCGCCTTTCTAATTATTTTATACTCAATAGCCAGTTCCCGGTAAGGAACTTTATTTACTTAACAAAATAAGGATATAATGAAAAACCTAATGATGAATAAAAATAGGTAAGAAAAGCTTTGAAATAAAACGATTTTATTTTAAATTATCAGATCCACGAGGAACGAAGATAATTATTAGGATAATAACCTTACTTAAGCCACCAAAAAGTGTCCTCGAATATCGACATGCCCAAGCGTTTTTCAAAAACCCTATCAAAAATACAAAAAAAATTTCCTATTCCCATTTTTCTAGCATCAGGTTATACAAATGCAAAGTTTAGTTGTAATTATATAAATTTTCGCGCTATTAAACTAAGATTTTATAGAGTTTTTAGGGAGGAAGTTTTTAGAGGGTAAATTTAAAAGGTGTAATGAGGATAAGCTTAAAATTAATTAAAATTTCGTTATTATTGGCGCAGAAGTTTTTGAGTTTTATGGCTAAAACGTGAATCGGGTGAAAGCCAAAGTGCGCATGCGATCTCACTTGATTTCCGCATCTGTATTGGTCCTGACGTGGGAAGATGCTCATTCTCACTCTCACCCGTTTCTGGAAACCTACTTATAAAAATGGATTGGGTTATCTGCCATAGAGGGCTGAGTTGGCGAGAGATCTAGAATTGATTCTCTAGATACTTCTATTTTCCCAAGGTTTACAATACATTTGTTCCATCGATTGCCTTTCTGTCTGATATTATGACCGGAAAATGTCCATTTTAATTTTGCTACTTCTCCTCCTACATCCTTTACTTTTGTTTTATTTCTTATCCATTCAGAAATTTGGTATAATTTTCTTCTTAATTTTTAAAAACTTCCTTACCTGCTGTAAATATAGCAACATAAATATATATTTATTTAATATAAAAATATATTATAACATAAACATCACATGTAAAAAAAGCCAAGCCGAAAAAAGTTACGCAAAAATGGTATTCCGTAAAAATAAGTGAGTTCGCGGATATAAATTTCAAAATCAAAGGTTTTTACTAGTTTGGATATGTTTTCTTATACTTTGCTATTACAGCCAAACTTGTTTATGTTTAATTCCACACTAGTAAAAACCTTTAATTTTGAAATTTTTTATTGGAGAACCTGGCTATACTTATTTCAATTATTTTTATGGAATACCAGCAATAATCGTTTGACATAACTTAACATGAATAGGGAGGGAAGTAAATAAAAGTTTAGGTGTTTTTTAATTTTTTCCTATAGTTTTGTACAGTTCCTATCAGTCTGCCAAAGCTCAGCTCTCTAGCGTTTCTGGAAGTGGGCAATGTCACTTTTTCATAACTTTACATGTTAGGGGGGGGGGAGCAAATAAATATTTTGGGTGTTTTTTAATTTTTTCCTATAGTTTTATCATAGTTTCTATCAGTCTGCCAAAACCCAGCCCTTTAGCGTTTCTGGTCGGTATTAATTTTACAAAACTTTACATGTATTTCATAACTTTAAATGTATAGGAGACGTTGATAAATAAAAAAATGTTTTTTTTTTTTTTTTTCAAGGGTTTGCTGATATATTCTATCAGTCTGCCCAATTTCAGCTTTGTACCGTGTCTGGAAGTAGAGTTGAATTTTGATGATCTATACATGAGTACATGAGTGTGAGTGAGTGGCAAATTCGACGTTTTTTAAAATTCCGTAACTACTTTACTGCTTTATGGAAGTCTATTAAACTTGGAGGGATTGTTAAATCTGTCAATTTCTACGACTGAGCTGGTTTGAGTTTCGTAGCTCATTCCGAAGTAGAATTATAGATAGGTCAAATATGGGTTTTATATACGTCAGCTTTTTCAATATTTTGTTGCCACATTTTTCTGGAGTAGGTACCTGGAGAGCTCTGGGGGGGAGGGGCATGGCCTCCAGGCCCCTGTAGCTCCGTCGGTGGACGTGGCACAAACAGTATAAAGTTGAGTTTAAACAAGTCGACATAAGCGAAAAACGCTTTCTTTTCAACGTTACAAACATTTTTTCCTAAAAGAACATTTTTGGTAAAAAAACTCCTTAGGGGGTTGGAAGACTGAAAAAGGAAACAAAATTAGCCGGCCCACTTTCAAGAAGGTAACTTGCGTTCATTTAGCACATGTGATGAGGCGATCTAAATAATTACTGCGGCAAAACGTAATGGAAGTTAAGAATTAAGATAAACGGGAGTCAAGGGAGAAGAAAAACAGACTGAAATAAGTACTAATTATAATTAGTATAATTATTATTGGTCTACTGCTCTACTCATCTAAATGGGGTGGTAATAACAATAATTTTATTTATATACCATATGGCTCCGGTACAAAATAGCGATGGAACACAATAGCGTATTAAAAAAAAAATATTCCTGACTTTTTTCCCGGGATTTTAAAGGGTGCTATTTTCTATTTTGATACATCGCTATTTTGATACATCGCCATTTTGATTGACGCTATTTTGATTGTCGCTATATTGATACATTGCTATTTTGGTTGTCGCTAATTTGATAGTCGCTATTTTGATACATCGCTGTTTTGTTACAAACGCTATTTTGATACATCGCTATTTTGATACTCGCTGTTTCTTTACCTTCAAAGGTTTTTTTCAGATATCTCAAATGACAAAAGAAAAAATGCAAGAGTAGCAAAATATATTTCCTATTACCTCTGTTTCTTATTCTCCCATCTTCCCAGTGCAGCCAGCGCCAGCCGATCGGAAATGGCGCGAAATGTAATGGAAGCTCGCTTCTTATGTTAAACGTCCATGAGTTTGCGGGGTTCCACGGAAGCCGTTAGCTACATGTGTTCAAATATCAAGTGTCAAGGTATGACTAAAAACTATCTAATAACAATGTTAATTCTAGTTATTAAATATAGATAACGAAGTGACAGGTCACGACAGTGTGAAATGTGTTTCTCGAAATCACCCTATTTCAACATAAGAAGATTTATTTCTTTAATAAGAATCTTTGGTGGTGTAATTCCTGCCAAAGCCTTGTCAATTGAAGACAAATATCTTGAACGTGGAAACTTTTAAAACGATCTCTGTATAATAAATCTTCTTAAAAGAAGGAATGAATGTTTCTAACTCCTTTATAAGGGTCTGTAATGGAAAGTTAAAATTGCCTCTTAATTTTTACCACGTAACAAAATTTTAAACCTGCTTTTACCTTTAATTAGCTTGCGATGAAATTATAATGCAGAGTTTTAATTTGAGGTTTCCGAAAAAAGAGTTAAAAGTGGCTATTTAACTTTTTTTATTTTTAAAGTTGCAGCAAAACGGAGGAAGGAAGGGTCTTTAAAAGCGGTAAAAATTGTTTATTTTTAAAATGAGTCGGGAAGTTTTTCAAGTAGGGGTGTTCGGGGTAGGTTGTAACACGAGGCAGGTTGTAATATAGTAATTTTTTTTTGAACGCCAAATGAGGCAACATTGATATAATGCAGAGTTTTAATTTGAGGATCCCGAAAAAAGATTTAAAAGTAGCTATTTAACTTTTGTATGCTTAAAGTTGCAGCAAAACGGCGGAAGAAACGGCATTTAAAAGCGGTAAAAAATTTTTATTCTTAAAATAAGTGGGGAACTTTTTCAAGTAGGGGAGTCCGGAGCAGTTTGTAACAAAGTTATTTTTTTCAGAACGCTAAATTAGGCAACATTGATATATTGCAGAGTTTTAATTTTAGGTTTCCGAAAAAAGAGTTAAAAGTGGCTATTTAACTTTTTTTATTTTTAAAGTTGCAGCAATACCGAGGAACGAAGGGTCTTTAAAAGCTGTAAAAATTGTTTATTTTTAAAATGAGTCGGAAAGTCGGGAACTTTTGCAAGTAGGTGAGTCCGGGGAAGGTTGTAACACAAGGCAGGTTGTAACACAGTTATTTTTTTCAGAACGCCAAATGATACAACATTGATATAATGCAGAGTTTTAATTTTAGGTTTCCGAAAAAAGGTTTAGAAGTGGCTATTTAACTTTTTTTATTTTTAAAGTTAAAGAAAAAAGGAGGAACAAACTGTCTTTGAAAGCGGTAAAACATTATTTATTTTTAAAATGAGCCGGGTACTTTTTCAAGTGGGGGAGTCCGGGGCAGGCTGTAACACGACGCAGGTTCTAACAGAGTTATTTTTTTCAGAACGCAAAATAAAAAAATAAGTGGGGTACTTTTTCAAGTAAGGGAATCCGGAGCAGGTTGTAACAAATTTATTTTTTTCAGAACGCCAAATGAGGCAACATTGATATATTGCAGAGTTTTAATTTGAGGTTTCCGAAAAAAGAATTAAAAGTGGCTATTTAACTTTTTTTATTTTTAAATTTGCAGCAAAACGGAGGAACAAACGGTCTTTGAAAGCGGTAAAACATTATTTATTTTTAAAATGAGCCTGGAACTTTTTCAAGTAGTGGAGTCCGGGGCAGGCTCTAACACGACGCAGGTTCTAACAGAGTTATTTTTTTCAGAACGCAAAATGAGGCAACATTGATGTAATGCAGAATTTTAATTTTAGGTTTCCGAAAAAAAATTTAGAAGTGGCCATTTAACTTTTTTTATTTTTAAAGTTGCAGGAAAAAGGAAGAAGAAGGGGTCTTTAAAAGCGGTAAAAATTGTTTATTTTTAAAATGTGTTGAGAACTCTTTCAAGTAGGTGAGTCCGGGGCAAGTTGTAAAATAGTTATTTTTTTCAGAACGCCAAATGAGGCAACATTAATATAATGCAGAGTTTTAATTTTAGGTTTCCAAAAAGAGAGTTAAAAGTGGCTATTTAATTTTTTTTTATTTTTAAAGCTGCTCCAAAACGAAGGAACGAACGGTATTAAAAAGTGGTAAAAGTTGTTTACTTTTAAACTGAGTCGGGAACTTTGTAACACAGTTATTTTTATCAAAATGCAAAATGGAGGTTTTTGAACAGGTGGATTGCGTTTTTAAATCAAGTTAGTTACAAGGGCGGATCCAGAGGTGCTTCTCGGGGGGGGGCACTTTAGGTGACATTCTCTGTTGGTAAAAAACGGTATATATTTTATTGAATTAGTCAGTGGTTGTAATTTCGATAATAAAAAAAATAGACACTTTCATGCGCCGCAGGCAAAAATTTTGAATTTTTATTGGCAAAAACATTACTTTTCACTCATTTTTTGTATATTCAAAAAATTCTCGGGGGGGGGGGGGGCAGGTGCCCCTAGTGCCCCCCTCCTGGATCCGCCACTGGTTAGTTAACCGCAGAGACTGGGGGAGACAGTGTAGTGTTTCTGCTTTAAGCAGGAAAACATACCGGGTGTTCTAAAGCGATTCTTAAAAGCCAAAGTTGTACATCGCCTTTAATAGATTCTATTGGATCAAATGATACTTTCGATAAGCCACGCAGCTGCGAGAGCACTTGTTTTATTTCTACCCTTGATTCGTTAGGGAGAAGTTGGTATCGATTTTTGCAGGTCCGGCGCGGAGCCTTTTAAAGAGGACGTGCGACGATGCAAGTCATCCCCGATTTCGCCGACTTTTGGTAGAGATAATTTTTTAAAAGTCGGGGTCTGTCACGAAAAAAATCTAGAAAAATTCTAGCTATCTTTGTTATATACATTCATATTTCGGATTTCTTTCTCGTCCTTTAATAGGTGAGAAGCTTTTAAGAATTACTTTGGGACAGGCGCATTTTATTTTCATCTGGTTCTTAAGTTTATAGTTCAAACTTATTAAAACCATTAAAAAAAAATTATTGCCTTCTTGGTCCCTCACCACCAAACATCCTGGATCCGCCACTTTAAATGTATATTTTATAAATCAAACAAGTTTTCATGGCTAATCGGGTAAAAATAAGTTTTTTTTCTCTCATATTTTTCCGTGGGTAGCTCGAAAGCTTAACCTCACAGGGCTCCAAGATCTAATGGACACCTAATAAGTGTTGACTGTTTCGTCCTTATGGGACTCCTCAGAACACTGCTTGGTCAATGTGACACCCTTGCGAAATTAATCAGACAGTCTCTCGTCCTATGTATATAGTGAGAAAACCCTCGCAAGAAGCGCCATCTACCGGGATACGAGAGAAACTAGAACAAGTGCAGGCGAGTATAAACTGCTATATATATATATATCGATCGATGAAAAGATCGACAAATAATTTTTAAAAATATTAATTGACATACATAATTATGTAAAACAAATTCTTCCGTTATTTTTTTTATAACCTTTCTAATGAGGTACTACAAGGGGGGTCATCCCATTGAAAAAAAAGTTGTATATGAGTAGGCCCATTTCCGGGGTTCCGACCAAAAATGTTTTGCATCAGAAATCAAACCCACGAAAAAACTCTGTTGACGTGTTTTTTTAAACTACATAATAACCCGCTAGGAGTAGCGTTCTATTAAAAGTCGCCACTGTATATGTAAGAGGCGTGGTAAAATTAAATTCTTATCGAGAAAATTGAAAAAAATGGGGAGTGACGCCGAGATATAAAAATTAGTAGAGATTACTTGGAATAAAAATAACTGGCAAGATAATATCATCAAAAAGTTTGGAGTTTTCTTTCCTTTGCTGTCATCAATCAACTAACTTTGGTACAAACTGTTTATTTGCGGTACAGGGTCCACACATCAATCAAATTTCCGGGTAGAAAACCATAAGTAAAGCTGTCACGACTTCTGGAAAATTCATTGAAAACACGGCGTCAGGATGGATGACACAGAGTTATTAATAATCGAGTTATTTTAGACAAACAAGTCAAGTTAAATTTTTTTGTAAAGCCCTAAGAACATAAAAACTTGGAATCCAACGGTGCAAAGTTTGCTGAGCCTGGTTCGTTGTACGTGTTTGTGATAGCGTTTCCATGGTGCGCTTCGAGGCGTGTGTTTGTGAGTTTGATAAATTCACTGTTTGGTCTCATTACTGTCGTACACGTACGAGTTTTAAGTTTTGCATATACAGCTGGAATAAAACAGTAGATAACTTTTGCAGACTTTATTATTTCCCGAAGTGTTCACCATGAAAATTAATGCTCTTTTGCATGCGCTCAAACCAGATGTCAAAGCTGTAATTCCACTTGTTTGTTGGTACTATCAAAATTGCATTCTTGAAGGCTTCGACTGCTTCTTCTAGCGACTTAAATTTTTGATCACGCAGTTCATTTTTGATTTTCGAAGAATTATGGAAATCGTGGGACGGTATGGAGGATGGTCCAACATTGCACGTTTTGTTGGGTTAAAAATTCGATGGTTTTTTGTGCTTTGTGCGAACTTCTATTGTCTTGGTGGAGCATGATTCGTCATTCGGGGTTAATTTTTTGATGCCCAGCGATGACTTTCGGCAAACAAATGGTGATATATACCAATCGGCAGTAACAGTCCTTTGATATTTCAGAGGAATTGTCGCTACATGACCTGCTTTTGAGACATATGTCGCGACCATCTTTTTGGATGCACTTCGAGAAGGGATGATTTTTCTTCATCTTGGAACACTCAATCGGACGACTAACGCTTATTTTCGGGTTCGTATAAGTAAATCCACGATTGATCACCACTGACAATGCTCTCTGTACACGTTTTTCGAATTTCCTGTCTCAAAGCAGTCTAGAGTTTTTTGATACCAATTGACCCTAGCTTTTTTCTGTCCTTCGGTTAAAATATGCGGTATCCAACGGAAAACTAGTTTTCTTACCCCTAATTCTACATGCAAAATTTTTAGAATTGAGGTATTTCCGTGATGAGCTTGCGCACAGCATCGATGTTTTCCTGGGTGACAACCGTTTTTGGTGCACCTGGCCTTGGATCATCGCTAAGGCTAATCCTTTCACGCTTGAATTTTCTATACCAGCGAGAAACTGTCGACTGATGTGGTGCTTCATTACCGAAACCAGAAATCAACTCGGCAAGGCCACCAAACATGTTCTCGGTTTAATTCCATTTTTCAACCGATTTATTAACTTAAAAAATTTACTGTAGCTATAAAATTATATGTATCGCACTGACGTTTTTAATTCAGGTTGGTTAAAGATTGAGGTTAAGTTTTAGTAACGACATTTGATCAGTGTCGCCCTCTATGTTCCTATATGCAAAATATGAAAGACAGCCCTTATCAGTTAAGCAGAAATGAATGAACAAATTGTTTTAATGAAGCTTGATGAACCACAATACCCGTTGAATTGCTTTGCAAGTACCCTAGGGCTAGTGTCCCTAAAGCGGCCCTCACACGATCAATAATATTGTCAATTAAACAAGTTTCATGGCTAATCGGGTAAAAAGGAGTTTTTGTTTCTCTTATATTTTTCCGTGAGTAGCTTGAAAGCTTAACCTTACGGGGGTCCAAGATCTAATGGACACCTAATAAGTATTGACAGACTCATCAGAACACTGCTTGGTCAATGTGACACTCTTGCGAAGTTAATTAGACGGTATTGTCTCTAATCCTATGTAAATAGTGACAAAACTCTCGCAAGAAGTGCCATCTACCAGGATACGAGAGAAACCAGAACAATAGCAGGCGAAAATAAACTGCTATAGATATCGATCAATGAAAAGATCGATTACAAATAAAAAGAAACTAATTGCGTGTTTACCCGGGTACTAAATTTTACGTTTGATAGTATTATTTGGCTTAAAAATTCCTCTGATTTGACGCTTACATGTCTAATGGTGGGTAAAAATGCAATAAGCGTTGATCAAGAACGCAAATATTAAAAATATTATTGATAGCCGCTTAAATAGTATGACCTTTAAAAACTGTCACTAACTAGGGCAAGCGGTGCGTCATTATACCGACAAACAAGGAGGGATATATGTTAATCAATCGAATAAATATTGATCTGCACTGCGCGAGTTTTTTGACAGAAGTAGTGTAGCATTTACATGTATTGGTAAAACTGCTCCAAAAAATTACTGCTATTTGTCACCGTGACACGACTGGAGTAGTCACGTCTTGTCATTGCTCCACTAAAATCACGGATGACCTGTTAGGTGATCCGTGCTAAAATCGCGGGTTGGCCCATCTCTAAAGTTCTCCATATTATTCGCTTTATGGTTTTCATATTAAAGCGAACACATTTTCAAAGCAACTTAGGTTTTTGACAGCTCGATGTCAATCACTGTTGTATATAGCCAACTTTAATGCGTATGGTTTACTGCACTATAATGACGGCTCCAAAACGAAATAGCGATGTACAAAATAGCGGGTATTAAAATAGCGGTATCGAAATAGCGACAATCAAAATAGCGATGTAAGAAAAGAGCGACTATCAAAATAGCGATATCATAAAATAGTGATTGTAACAAAATAGCGATGTAACAAAATAGCGTTGTAGTAAAACCGCGATGTAACAAAATAGCGATCTGACTTTTTGCCCGGGATCCTAGAAGGTGTGAATCCGAACTGAACTGAACCGAAGCAAATTCGGTTCGGTTTGGTTCGGATTTACACTCTCTATGATCCCGGGAAAGAATAGTCATGCGCTATTTTCTATTTTGATACATCGCTATTTTGATATGTCGCTGTTGTGTTACAAACGCTATTTTGATACATGGCTATTTTGATAGTCGCTCTTTCATTACATCGCTATTTCATTACTCGCCATTTCGTACGTCGCTATTTTGAACATCGCTGTTTCGTTCCGGAGCCACAATGAGTTTGACTATACAATTCCTTGACTTTCCAGATCTTTGTATTATAAATCGATGACTAATTAAAAACCTCTTTATTTATACCCAAAGGGCCACTCTATCAATTTCCTGATGTTTTTTCTTTCCCAAAAGACCACAGGCAAAATTAATGGCCCATATCATCTCTTTTCCAGCTTTCCACTTTTTTATTAAGCTTTTTGTCGAAATAAATTTTCTACGTGTGCTTTGGTTTAAAAAAGTGGCGACAGAAAAGCTCATTTTTCTGCAAAATGAGAGTGAATGTAGCGGAAAATTCTCTTTAAATAACCAGAACATTGAGTAAAAATTAAAAATAAAAATCCTAATAATTTTAAGTAAGTAACTTCATTTCAGTGGCGGATCCCGTGTGTCCGGGGGAGAATGTTTATGATTTTTCTCGATATTCCGATTTTTGCATCTACTGTCTATTTTTCTATTAGAACTAAAAATATATGTCAGACTGGAAGGGTTCCAGGTCCCTTTGCTTCCTCTCCGGGATCCGCCACTGCTATGCAAGCTGCTCATCTTGTGAGTTCTATAGTTCCACCTTTCGGCTCGGTTTTGTGATTGCCAAAAGTATTTTTCTACGCATAATCCTTGCCCAAAAACTGGGCGATTAATAAATCCTAGTACGGATGAAAAGTCTCCGCTGGCGACTAGAGGTGTTGATTTTCGTTACTTTTGAATACTCGTTACTAATTGTTACTCGACTACTAAGTAATCATTTTATATATTCGTTACTATCGTTACTTTGATTACTGTAACTGTATTCAAGGCCAACTAAAAAATACAGGCCACGACTCTGAAAAAATCAGCTGTTCTCGGGGGGCTCACTTTTACATTGGGTCTTATGGGAGGTTAGACGTTTTTTTATGATATTTTCAAAACGGCACTACAGATTTCCGCGAAATTTCAGTGAAGTATTCTCAGATAGTATCCCAATATTCCACCAAACTTTTGAAGGATGCAAGATGATTAAAAGGTTAATATCTTCAAGATTTAGCATTCTTTATTTTGAATTCAAATTACCCGCCGACTTGTCATCTGTGTTTGTTACAGTCGCTTATGCTTTAAATTTAATTTTAGTGTGATCTAATGAAGCGGCTCTGGAAAATTAAGGACTAATATAAATTTAAAAAAAATTGTTCTGCAAGAATATAGTAAAAACAATCTCAAAAAGGCTTTATTTAAAAAAAAATTCAATATTCATGAACCGTCATTCCAACTTCAATATTTTAAAGGCAATCAGCTGTGTAGTGGCCTGACCATCAAATCAAAATCAGCCCCCGATGTTAGGTCAACAAAGTGGAGGATCGTGGCCCGTCCATTTTGATAGCCCTGATTTATCATATGCATACTGAAAACAACAAAAAAGATCTGAAAAATGGCATGTCTTTGAGTTGTTTTTATCTATGCGTTTTTTTTGTCAACCTACAACCTACAGGCAGCATCTTTTTATCCAGAGACAATGACAGTTTTATACATGACATATTTACTTTTTAATATATTTCTGGTTAGGAAATAGTTATTTACCTAACAAGAGCGGAAATGGTACTTTTCCGCACGCGACGGCAGTTGCACGAATGACGCGGAGCGGAGTTCGGGCAAGCCGTCAAGGGTGGAAAAGATAGTTTCCGCAGGAGTTAGATACAATGTTTTTCCTACGAGTGTTTTTGTCCATTTTCTTTATTAAAAAAAACATGTTTTAATTCGCAAAGATTTTATAATAATGCTAGAAAATGATACCTAAGATAGAATAGTTTAGTAATAAATTTCCTTTTCCGCATGATTTTTTTACTTTTTCACACGTTTTTTTTATGTACGGAAAAATAATGAAACATAATTTTTTATCATGATATATTAATAGGAAACTTTATGTAAAGAACATTTAATTAACAATAACGAAAAAGTTAACGATGGTAAATATTGAAATTGAAAGTACACTTTGTGTTTGTTACATGCTGCAATATAGCACATGCCGCAACATCTCTAAGAACGTGGTTTCTTATTTGAATTTGATTGGTTGGTGTTTGACCCACTACAGAACCCCTGGAACCCTGTACAAATTATTTGGTTCTGCTATCTTCTTTTCTATTAGCATTTTATTTATTGCCTCTCACATTTTTCAAATTTTCCGGGTTACCTAAAAGTGGTTTGAAGCCACACTAATTTATAGTAATTAATTTAGTTCATCTAGGTGGTTTTGTGATACCAAAAAATAAAATAGCGCTATTATGGGTTTATTTAAAAAGACAAGAGACACTTATTGGAATAAAACCTGACCTTATTTAAACATCGACCCTATGGTGACAGATTTGCATATAAAAAGCAGCTGCTCTGCTTCAGCCTTTGTGTATTTAAAAACCGGATTTATTATTGTCGGTATATATTAAATGAAAGTTAGCGTCTTTATTATTAAATTTGGCTTTGGAATGTCAATTTTGAGAGGTCAGCTGTTAGTTTTCTGTGTAAATGTGTCAAAATAAAGTCGACTCTAAAATAAAGTCAGGTTTTATTCCAATAAGTCCCTAAGGACAGCAATACAAACACAAGCAAGGATAGTAGTGTTTATATGACATATAAAAAGAAAGGCGTTCTTTTAGTTTATCAAGTGGCCGTGTTTTAAGGGCTCTTCTCTTTCTACCTAAATTTTTCGTGTGATTTACCAAAAAGCTTTGACCCATGCTCTGGCGAGACTTTTTTATTTTCGATTTATTTTTTAAGTATAAATAAAAGATGGCGAAAAAAACAGTTTTTAACGTGGATTGGCTCAATCCGGCCATAAACCTACCTGAATGTTTGAAAGCAGTAAAACGCAATGAGTATTAAGCTTATTGTAAACTTTGCTTTTGGGAAATAGTACTAAGTAATATGGGAAGACAAGCAATAGTAAGCCATTTTAAGAGTGAATGTTATAAAAAAAGGTTGTTGCGCAGGATAAATCAAGAAAGTAACCATAAATGTTTCGACCAGTGGGTACATGGAAGTTTGTACCGAATTATCAACATCGAGCAGCTATATTCAAGTACTAGTTTCTAGTGAAGCATCAATATCGAGCAGCCATATTTAGGATATGAATAATAATAAGGACTTAAACCCCTTTTTAAGAGAATTTCATATTCAAAAATATATTATGGATGCAGAAATATTGTGGCGTCTGTACACAATAAAGAGCCACAGGTCAATTAACTCAATTACTTTAGATATTAAAAGTCATTGGTAATGAATCAAAGACGTTAAAACAAATGAGCCTTAGTTCTACAAAAGTGAGCTACGTTATTTGTTACGGACTTGCCCCATATTTGAAAGAGGCGCTATTACATCAAATTAAAAGTTCTGGTTGTAGTTCCATTTGATGAATCTTTGAACAAAATTGTCCAGAAAGGAAAAATTGATATACACATTAGATTTTTCAGTAAAGAAATAATGAAATTGGTTAAAACTAGATACATAACATCCTACAATTTAATATAACAGATAAGCTGCGCAAGTTTTTAAAAAACTCATCTTGAACATACAAAGAAGCTCTGGAGAAGAAAATAAATGAACAAGAGCAATCGGAAACAAGGATCGCCAGAAAAAAGCAGTGTAGCGTGTTCTCGAAAATAAAAAAAGGAAAATTGAAAAGGAAATGTGCAGGTTTTGTTAGCTATTGATGCTGATATTGCATCATTACGAAGAAATTTGTAAATCCTATTTAGTTATTGCGTGTTTTAATGGGTCAAGGAATTATTTTCCGAAGGTCAGAGAAAACCTGGAAGATTTTAGGAGATAGGTAGGCATACCTTTCTTCAATATTTTAAGTCAAGAAATACTTCAAATTTTGCCAGAAAAAAAACAAAACACATTGGTGTTTTTCATATTTTAGGTTATGAAAACAGATTACTAACAATCGAAATAGATGAAACACGTATCTACAACTTAAGCTCTTAAAACAATTCATGACTAGGGTCACTGCATCCTGGAAGCCTGGCGTCTCCAGAAAAGAAGACGTTAGTTTTCGTGATGCAGCAACCCTACTTATGACATTTAAACAGCGCCATCTATCGCGTAGCTCGCGAGTTGTAATGTTTTTGGCGCTTTGGGTGTTGTTTATTCTGATACTAAAAAAACAAAAATTTTTCGTGGCTACAACGTGATGTTTGTAGTATTTTTGGCTTACGCTCCGCTGACTCGACATAAAACGTTGCGAAGGTGGAAAAAATGCAAAATGCATTAACCCGACCTGAGGGACAAATTATGTCACGGTCATGAGTACTGTTTTTCATTTCATCTGCCTGCCTTTTATTTTTACTCTGGTAGTTTCGTTTGTATTTGTAGATGTCGCCACTTATGTGAAAGTATACGGTAATGCAGGCATTATTTATGTTTTATTTCTGTTCTATCTTTTGTTTAGATCTTTACTAATGTTTATTCTGGACTTTAAGTAATATATAAAGACTCTAATTATTATTTTAACCAGTCTTATTTTAAAATAAATCGAGTTAAAAAATTAGTAATATGTCCTTGTCAAGCTGGACTACCTATCTGTCGTTATGTATCACCCACGTAACCCAGTAACCATATAAAATCAAAAGAATCCAGAACAGACTTGATAAAAGAAACGACTGACAATAATTGGCATAATCAATATTTTTGGTTATTATTTTTGAAATAAGGTTACTAAAGCCTTTATACAGAGTTAAAATTATTTATCAAAAACCAAGACGTGACCTTTTCAAAGTAAAATAACTTTTATAACACAATTTATTTATTTCTCTTACCAACATCGTAAGATGAGATTCATATACCATCTCTGTAGCTTTACAAAAGTGTCACATTCACCATGCAGTGTTCTGAAGAGTCCCTTAAGGACGAAACAGTTAACTCTCAACACTTAATAGGTGTCCATTAGATCTTGAACCTCCGTGGGTGTACAGCTTTCAAGCTGTTTCACGGAAAATTACAAGAGAAACAAAATCTTTCTGTGCCCGCTTAGCCGTGAAAAATTGTTGTTTTTTTTATTCACGGGTACTAAACTTCACGTTGTATTCTTATACTGTTATTCGGTATTAAAATTTTGGAAGTCAATAATTAACTTTATTATTTATTTATTTACAAACTTTTAAAACCTAATAAAATGTTTACTTCGAAAGTTGTGGCAAATGTGGACACTAAATTCAGTGGCTCACCCAGGAATATGTCTTGGGGGGGAGGGGGGCAAGGCCTCATGATGGCGTAATTTATGCTAATTTATCTTTTTATTCATGAAATATGTGGAAAATATCTACAAAAATCTTAGGCTTATATTTAATTGTTAACACCTAAGTGGCTTCAATATAACTTTTTAGCTCGTCGCAAACATTTTTGAATGTGACTTTTCTGTTTAGAATTTAATTCAGTGCACGTAGATTAGTCATTGGATTTTTTTTGCTTTTCAAGGGGATAAAAAGTCTAAATCAAATGCAGAATGGTAAGCATTGTTTTCGCAGTACATTTTGCTTATATACTTTCAGGCTGTTTGATTTATGAGTTTCTTTATTTTGCTGCATTTTAATAAACGTAAAAGGTATTTAGTGAATACATAATAAATATAATAGGAACGTTTTGTATGTCTTATTTTTCTCTCATCCTTTATTTGAGGCATGTGAAGTTACGTGATCTGAGGGCACGGCAGTGCCTCGCCAAGTTTGCGCGCCGTACCATCTTTTGTTGAAACATTTCAGCCGATATTTGACCTATCTAAAACTCTACTTCGGAATGAGCTACGAATCTCAAACTTTGCACAGTCGTAGATCTTCATGGAGTTAACTACCCCTCCAAGTGTCATGGAATTCCATTAAGTAGTAAAGTAGTTACGAAATTTCAAAAAACGTTGAAATTGCCACTCAATCACTCACTCATGTATAGATCATCAAAATTCTACTGTACTTCCAGATATCCTACAAAGCTGAAATTTGGCAGACTGATAGAAATTATAACTAAACCCCTGGAAAAAATAAAAAAACTCCAAAATTCTAATTTAGTCCCCTCCCCTATACATGTAAAGTTATGTAAAAGTAACATTGCCCACTTCCAGAAATGGCAGACTGATAGAAACTATCATAAAAGTTTAGAAAAAAATTTAAAACCCCAAAATTATAATTTACTTTCCCCTATAAATGTAAAGTAATGTAAAAGTAACATTGCCCACTTCCGGAAACGCAGAGACCTGAGCTTTGGAAGGCCGATATTAACTATGATAAAACTATAGCAAAAAATTAAAACACCTCAAAATTCTAATTTACTTCTCTCCCCTATAAATGTAAAGTTGTGTTAAAGTAACATTGCCCACTTCAAGAAACGCTCGAGAGCTGAGCTTTGGAAGGTCGATTGGAACTATGATAAAACTATAAAAGAAAATTAAAAAACCCCAAAGTTTAATTAATAATTTACTTTCCCCTATAAATGTAAAGTTATGTAAATTAGCATTGTCCACTTCCAGAAACGCTAGAGAGCTGAGCTTTGGAAGACTGATAGGAACTATGATAAAACTATAGGAAAAAACACCAAAATTTTAATTTACTTTCCTCCCCTATAAATGTAAAGTTGTGTAAAATTAACATAACATAACTTCCAGGAACACTAGAGAGCTGAGCTTTCCAATACAAATTTCAAAATGAATGGTTCTGACTAGTTCGGAAATGTTTTTTCTAAACTTAACTATTACGGCTGCAAATGACTCTTAGGCACAGTGCTAAATTGAACGTAAAGAACTTTGGCTGGAATTGCAAAGTTTAGAAAAACATTTCCAAACTAGTAAGAACCATTCATTTTAAAATTTGTATTGGAGAACTTGGCTTTACTTTTATCTCAATTCTTTTTACGGAATACCACTTTCGCGTACTTGGCTTTTTTTTACATGAAATGTTTTTGTTATGATTTGAACTTTATCCCTTACTAAAGAATAATTTTTGACCTTACATGTGTTTGAATAATGCAGGCTACTAGTTTTTTTATTTAGAGACATTGTTGCCGCGCATATAACTTTATGAGAAAATGTAATGTAAATTTAAAATATTTTTGATATTAGACAATTATTTTACCTAGCTAGTAGTGTAGAGGGTGTAATCTGTAGATTTAATTTTATGCCAATAGGGTGTTTGACAGTAGTAAAAAATAAATGTATATTTATTTTTAGATATCTCTTTAGGTCTTGTTAATGCTAAAAACAAACTTTTTTGTTTAATTTTTTCTCAAATTTATAGTACTTTTAATTAAATAAATTCATTGAATACAATTAGCCACGTGACTCAAAACAGGCGGTCTACCAATCAGCTGGGAGTGACGTCACAAAACAGTAAACGCCTCGAACGAACATATTTTCTGTGTTATTTTCTTATGGATGGTAATGTTTGCTTTGGTTTAAAGTCGAATTATCGTCCTCAATTAGATTTTATTATGTGTTTTGCTTATAAAAAACATTTTCAATGGAAAACGGATTCTCCAAAGCCGATAGCTCCAACTTGCCAATGCTGAATTCCTTTATGGTGGCAGGCTTCTTCGTCAACAACAGTGATTTTTGTTCTGCGGAATTTAGAAACGTTAAAATGTTGATGTAAGTATTGGATGATGAGTTGTTTTGTATATAACTGAAAGTTTTTTTATGATATTCTTCGCCTACTTTTACTCATTTAGATTTTGAGGTTAGGTTATATGTTTTGCTTTTTTGTTTAATATGCCACTTAAAATAGATTCAATTAAATACCCAATCATTATTATTTTAAGCATTAAGAAACAATCAAAAATTGCTTTTTTAAAACAGAATTTTCTAAATACATTCTACATACATACTAGTCCTGCCTATGCACTGCCTAGTCTTGCATAAACACTGCTCAGTCCTACATTTAGCCTGCATGTGCACTGCCTAATCCTGCATTTAGAGGCACTCCCTAGTCCTGCCTAATAACTGCCTAGCACCGCCTAAAAATGTGTACACCTTTCTGCCTATTATAGTTGTTCACCCCTTGTTATAAACAAAACCTCAAAAATTTCATCGTCGTTTACGAAATAGTTGAATGAACCGTACTGTCTGGAAATATCGAATTTCCGAGAAAATCGTAACTTTTTTGGAAATAAGCTCGGACACGTCGATTTTTATTTACAAAGGGGATTTAGAAAAAAAATGGGTTATTATACAGGGTGTCTAAAAAAAAAGATATGACATAAACTTACATTTTTTCAAATGGAACTACCCTGCATATTATTACATATTTGGATACCTCAAGTCATTTGAAGTATTTTTTGTCAAGCAATATACAGGGTGTTCCATTTGAAAAAATTTTAGTTTATGTCATATCTTTTTTCTAAGACACCCTGTATAATAACGCATTTTTTTTTTCTGAATCCCCTTTTTAAATAAAAATCGATGTGTCCGAGCTTTTTTCTAAAAAAGTTACGATTTTCTCGGAAATTCGATATTTTCAGACTTTACAGACACACTCTTTCCAGACTTTACGGACACACTGTATATATTATAGACAACGTGAGAAAAATTAATAGAAACAATTTAGTTATACTCACATCAAAGTGATCTTCACAAATGTAAAGTGAAGATGTATTAGATAAGGTCTCTTCGAGAAAATTCTAGCCACTTTTTCCATTCTTTTACTGCTGCACATTAATAAATAGTTTTTATGTGTTTTTATGCTAGTATTCGAACACTGAGGCACTACACACCACTTATATGACATTTTTTTACATAAAAAACAGTAAAAACACAGAACAAAAACAAATAAACACTTGAATGCTGTGTATCTGTCCGCGAGTTTACTGCGCTATGAATGAGCGTTTTAGCGGCAAATTCAAATCGGAAATGAAAAAACTTGATTTTAAATGTTGTCATGAAAAAATATACTATTTTAGTAATTTTGCGTAGCAAATTAGGGATCTATATCATTCTAAACTCTTTTCTAAAATTTGTCAAATACCCTATTACTGAAAATTATTGTTTATAAAAACTGGTAGATATTTGTTGTTTGACAACAGTGTTCACCAACTAACCAAAACTCATCAATGTTCTGTGAAGTGCGTAAAAAAAAGAAGTAGTTACACAGTACACAGACCTAATCCTATATTTTCCTGACGGTTTTTCACTGGTGTTGGTTTTTCAGTTTTTCTCTAGTGGTCTTCAAAACCATTTAATTAATTTTGCCTGCAGAAAACAAAACAGGCTTTCGACAGATAAATAAAGGATAACAAAACTAACGCAAATAAAAATTGTGTCCGCAAAAGGTAAAAATTGGACTTCAGATATCACGTGACATCTGTCGTTTAATGTTACATTAATAAAGGATAAAGTAAGCTAATGGAGTGCGTGCAAAAGGTCCCTAATATCACGAGACATCTGTCGTTTAATGTCACATTAATAAAGCATAAAGTTAGCTAATGGGGTGCCTGCAAAAGGTAGCTATTATAAAAAGCTGCCTTAATTTTAATTTGCCATTTTCATCCTGTTAAAGAAAAAAATTAAAGTAGGCCTTTTTCTATCGCATATTTTACACGGCCGTCATCACAGAAGAGTTCGGTTCGGTCCGCTTTACAGCAAAATGTCAGTGGCGCACCCAAGAATAGGTCTTGGGGGGGGGGCGAAGCCTTTGGGGGGGGGCGAAGCCTTATGATGTCGTATTTAATGCTATTTTTTGTGTTTATTCATGAAATATGTGGAAAATATCTAAAAAAATCTTAGGCTTGGGGGAAGGGAGGCCCGGGCCCCAGGCCCCCCCTGGGTGCTCTCATGAATATGTTATGGCAGTCATGGTTATCGTTAGCTAGGGGAAATTGGTGTAATGTGGCACACTTTTGATTAAAATGCTTATAATTTTTTTAAACATGGATTTAAAAAACTTACAAAAATACATAACTTGTACTAACTATTAGTTTAACGAACGAATAACATACAAATATGTTATAAAACACTGAAGTAAAAGTAAAAATACTTATTGAATTTTTTAAGTAATGCAAATGTGCCATTTTATTTAACAAGTTTAAAAAAATGGCATACTTCTCTGCACTTAACTTAAAAACTAACATTTTACCACAAAAAGCCAATAAAGAAAAACAAGACGTATTGGATCTAAAATAGCCTCTGTTTCATCAGTACGAGCACGACCAAACGAATTCGTTGCCAAACCTACGAATTTGTTAAAGTTCGCCACTGTTCTTACTGGAGTCGGTAAACAAGCGAATCATCAAACGCTAGTTTTCGAAAAAATTAGATTAAAATATATTTAATATTAATTTTTTTATTAAATTGAAGAAACATAAAATTCACATCCCCACATACAACTTGCGAGTTTGGTGAGACTTTTCTTTATGTTTATTCGATTTTGAGTTAGTGTAGGAAAATGTAAACTATATTTTTGAATAATAATTTTAATTTATTATTATTTTTATTATCATTATCAAACGCTCATCAAAATTCGCCTTAGAAACTTTCCCTTGTTCGTTGCTAATAATCGAAGATAGCTTACTTCAGATGGCTTTAAATTAAAAATTTTATTATTTTATAAATTCAACTAAATAAAAATTCGTCTAAATCGCTTATTGCAATTTTGTTGTTATTTTCTGTTTTCTATTTTATGTATCTATCTACTCTGTTCTATTAAGCCTTCTTCGATCCATCTTTGGACATAGACCTCCCCCAATATTTTCCACTCTTCTCTGTCTGTAGCCGCGTTTATTCATCTAGTCGTCGCATGTTTCTTCAAATCGTCTGCACATCTTTTATTTTGCCAAGGTCTCCAGTGTACAATACATTATTCCATCGATCATCTTTCTGTCTAATATTATGTTATGGCAAATTGCCATTTTAATTTTGCTACCTCTCCTCTGACATCTCTTACTTTTTTTTTCTTATCCATTTATTCCTTTTTCTATCTGTTAGCTTTACATGTAACATTTGTCTTTCTGCTGATCTTTGGGCTTTTGTTAGCTTATCCATGTTTGATTTTGTAAGTGTCCAGGTCTGGGATCCAAATGTGAGCACAGGAAGGATACATTGGTTCTAATTGGTAAATTATAAAACGTTACACACACAACCGCGCCTAATTTAAAATATAAGTGGTGTGCCATTTTATTCTAGTCTGCCATATTATACCAATTTCCCCTACCTATTACGCCGTGCCATCGCTATCTATGACGGACCTGGCCTAAATGTAAAGTTAAATTCATTCTTTTGGGACAACTGTTTACAAAAAAGAGAAACTCTGAGACACCACGCAAATAAATGAGTAGAAGTTTTCCGAAAATTTATGTATGGTCTTTGGTGGCTTAATGTAAGAGCATTTGCGAACAGAGCAAGTGATTCCGGGTTCGAGTCCCGGCCAAAGACAAACTTTTTATAATTTTTCTTTCTTTAATTTCACTTGTTGTTTATAGTTTTAGGTCCTTTGGTATTTGAGAAGAACAATATATAGTTGTTGAATATTAAACATTAAAAAATTGATGTCATGTCAAGTTTAGTTTTTCTTTTTTTAAATTGTATTAAAAAAGGGACCCTTGCTGCTGACTCTCTACACCTTCTCCTGTTTTAGTATCCTTCGGTCTGCTTTTACCGCCATTTGAACAAACAAACACACAAGCGTTCAACAACATCAAAGATCGCGGTGAAGGCAGTCTGAAAAGGCATACTAAAACAGGAGAAGTTGAGAGGCTTTTTATAGGTATCATTATATATACCGGGGGTAGCATGGCGGTCAAAGTAAATGTATATAACCTTAAGGCATACCTATATCCAATGCTAAAAAGCTGAGTCCTTTACTTTGTTAAACGACCTAGCTTAGATGTTGACTTTTATAAAGAAAATTCGCTCGAAAAAGCCAAAGTAGCTGAAATTTCGAAAGCTTTAGGTAGGTAATTGTTGGCTCTTTGAGCAGGGTTCTATTTCATCGAAATCTAACTTAAACGGTAGAAAGGGGAAGCTTGTGAGACAGAACTGTTTTATATAGTTATAGTGTTATATATTATACTCTCCCATAAATGTTTTTGGTTAAGGCCCCATCGCACCGACTTCTAAAATTTCCTTTCTTAACTATTGATGCCTTATTTTAAAATTTGTCGCACCGAGGAAAAATCTCTTCTCCTTTGTTAAGATGCCACCATCTTGTGATCCAATCAGGCAACGCCGCTGTTTCAACCAACCAAATTTTTAAACTATGGAGAAACAGCAACAGACAGTACTTCCCAAAAAAATTTTGTTAAATGCCAATCATTTTTCTTTTCTTTTCTTCTTTTAAAAATGTATTTAAAAAAATGAAAGTTTATGAATGTTTGGAAGAATATTTGGAAGATGATAAAATCGAGAGTCCCTGTATGTTGACATATTTGTATATATTAATATATCCAAATATGTCAATATACAGGGACTTCGGTGTCCTCTTCGGTACAATCAAAGGACTAAAAATTATAATGAAATTAAGGTAAAGTGTAAAGGCAGAAAGGAAAATCGTCTTATTACATCATGCAGTCAGTCCTATCCTACCCTAGCGTTGTATCTTTCAGGCTGTGAAGAACAGTTAACCCGAAAATCAGACGAAAAAACTGTACTAAAAAGTAGAAGGGAGAACTTTATTTAAATTATTTTCCTTCCCTACAAATCTTTTTGTGCCAAAAGAACCAACATCTAGCCTTATCTTTTGCAATAAAGTTTTACGAAATCATTTTTATTTATTTTAAGTTTTTTTTTACAGTTTTTATTAAAAAAAAAACATTTTTCTTACTTTATTTACGCACAAAACACAAAAAGACACCTTCACTTTAATCACAACACTCTGATCATTTGTATGTATTGTCAGTTGCTATGGCTATGCCAGACGGGTAACATTATGTGCATCTTATCTGTAAGCAGCTCTTAAGGAACTGTAAAATCATGAAAAGAGGTGACTTAATTTTAACAACACTAAGAAGGAATAAGTCTGCCTTTAATTTCAGGGCAATAAAATTTTACGAAATAAGTTATTCTTTACAGAAATGGAAAAAAATGTCGGTGCGATAGGCCCTAAATATCGTTAAGTTAAAAACTCTTTATAAAATTTACCCTTGAATTATTACCCAGTTACATTGATTCATAGTTAATTCTCACCTCCATCAAATATGGTATCCGTCTACCATTTTAAAATCAAATCAAAAGATTTGATTGTTATACAGAAGAATGTGGGGCTGACTGTTCCCTAAGCCATCAGCGGCCATCAAGTACTCCTGTGGGGCTGACTGTTCCCTAAGCCATCAGAGGCCATCAAGTACTCCACTGACTTTCTACAGTCAAGGGTTTCCTGCGACAAAGTTTAGTAGTTATCATGACGTTTCTACTTTGGATACAACACCTCTCGAGAAACATCCAAAACACTTTGAACTAGAATTTATCAGCTACGATTTTTTTTTCCTTTACCCAGATTTTGGATTCCTTAAATTTTAACTTGCATAATTAGTAGAAGTAGGGTTTATTTTTGACAACCAATTTTTTAGTTTTTTGCTTTGACGTATACCAAGTAATTTTTTCGATATTTTTGTATACACTCATTTCGAGTCTTCTGTCCTTTTGCATTTAATATCTAGACCAATTATAGCACTCAACTGTCTCAAGTACCGTACTAAATGTACTTAGAATGAAAGCAACGAGCATTTAATATCGGTATCTATGTAAGGGTATTTAAGTCACTAAACAGGAATGTTGGTTTGCTTTAGAAGTGATATAGACTACAAATATATTTTTGTCAGTAAAAAAAGCGAAAAACCGCTGGAGGTACAGGTATATGATATTACTAATGCTTTTATTGTCAACAAGAAATAAATTAAGAATGCTTTTAACTAATGTAAGAGGACTAAACGTCCATCGCCGTTATTTCGATATTTCTAATTACCTCTAGAACAAACGAAGGTGTAGATCCGAAGGGTTCTTTAAAGAGCGAAATCCTACAAGCTTCCTGATTACTGCACCATATCCTAAGGACAGATTTGCTTTGCTGGAAGCAAACAATATCCTAAACCAACGCCTTCATCCAAAGATGCGAAGACGGACAGACAGAATGCTGCAAGACTAACTCGAACCTTGTACGCAGATGTTAGGAGAATTCACATGAGTTGGCAAACCGACATCGGGCCATCATTGTTGTTTGGTGGCTGAGACTTGCCAAGTCAGGTATCGAGTCTCATATATAAAGCTAGCAGAGACAAGAGTGGTAGGGTTCAAAACCTGCAGCATCTCAAGGCAGCTCTGACCATAATGTGTAGAGGTACTTAGGTATAGGCCTGAAATGCTAAGAAATGTAAGTTTTATTACTGACCACTTGCTCTTCGGTCCGCATGCCATTCGTTTAGAAATATCAGCAAAGGACTACTATCGTAGTTGCAGGAATAAGATGGAACCTGAGAGCATAAAACATCTATTTAAATGTCCTGGTCTTTCTACGACGAGATGTAGTGTTCTAGACCTTTCATACTTCCAATATCTGGAAGAACTACGGTATAGGGAACTCGGTATGATCAATAGATAGATATATAATACAGCTGTGGCTAATTTAATTGAGCACTCAAGCTCTCTATCCCTTATATCAACATAGAAAGGGAAGTTAAGGTTACTTTCATGGAATTATTCAATCTCTTAGTATTATTTATTTTATTTAAAATTTTAATAACCTTAAAACACAATAAGAGTAGTTATTGGTCATCAACAGGGACTTTGTTGTAGACGTTAGACATGTAATGATAACCTTGCACCTTGAAATGTGTCTCAAGTTTCTATTATGTAGCTGTATTAATGTATATCTACTGCCGTTTCTATTATTTCAGTAATAGTTCTGTCTTAAAGAAGAGGTGCTTTGCAAAAACTGCTTTGCAGTAAAATAATAGTCAAGCTTCAGTCAGAACTAATATAATAATAAAATCTGAGATACAATTTTTCTGTCTTTTTAAATCCTATTATTTTTTTAAATCCTTTTACATTTTAATTAATTAGAGTCTCGGTAGAGTTTTAAGATCTTGCTCTAGAGAGTTAAGTTCTGCATTTTCAGTTTTAAGATGACAGTTTTTAGTTTTTTAATATGGTTGGTGGAATGTTTGACATTTAACAAAGGAAAATATTGTTTGGAATTTACAGTAATAAAGAAGTAAAAAATACTCTGCCAATATATGGGCCCCTAAGCTCACACTAGGTACTATAGTTATAGTTTACGTGTGAACTAATATAACTAAAAACTGAAATATATTTTATTCAACTTCAGACTAAATTACCTTTTGTTTGATACCACACAAGCCATGTTTTAACTTAAATTCAAATTTTTTAAATCTACCCCCACCCTTAAAAAAAGCAAAAACTAAAATGTTATTTGTTAAACTCCGGACTCAATTACCTTTCGTTTGATATCACACACGCCATATTTTCACTTAAACTCTAATTTTTGAAATATACCCCCACCCTTTTTTTAAAATAAATTAAAATGTATTTTGTTTAACTTCAGACTCAATTACCTTCCGTTTGATATCACACACGCCATATTTTCACATAAACTCTAATTTTTAAAATCTACCCCCACCCTTTTATTTGGTTTGTGTTCGGTGGATTTTGTTCATTTTTAAATGGGACCATCTCGACCCAAGACCCAGCCTAGGTACCAAATTTCATTAAAATCGGCCAATCGGTTTTTGAGTTATGCGCGTTGGTCGTTACAGACAGACATACAGACATACAGACAGACAGACAGACAGACAGACAGACAGACAGACAGACAGACAGAAATACAGACAGACAGACGGCGCAACGAAAAAGTTTCAAAATCATCTGAAACGCAAAGATATATAAAAATTTTTGAAATCGGAGCAACTTTCTTTTTCTCGAAAAAATTAGGATCACCATAGCTCACACTACTATAGTATATGTGTGAGCTAAAACTGACTCACTAAAAGAACATGCTGCCTCATCACTAATGGCTAAAAAAATCCCTAGATTCAAGTAATTTTTAGGGTAGTAGCGCTATTTGACATCAAGGTCCTTTGTCCATTTTGTATTAAATAATTAAAAGAGGGGTACACGAGGTGTAAACCGCGCTCCAAAATTGTGTACACTAATACCTCATTTTACCTCTAATACCCCAATTTGTTAAACTAATAATCAAATCAAATCTTTATTTTTCCTCAAAATGATTGTAAAATACAATATGGAAATCGTCACTAATAGCTAATTATTTAATAAAAAAAAGAAAGTTCCTTGCGGTTATGTCAATACTTAATTCTAATAACATATTTATCAATGTAAACAACAACAAAAAATATGCATAGATATAAAACCTATACATACATATACACACACACACGCACAAACAATATTATAAAATAAACGATTTTTCACATCAGGCCACAAAAAAGTAAATAAATAAATACGACCACAAATACTTTTACTACAAAAATTATTCATAATATAATGAATAAAAACAAACGTTATATATGGATAAAATGTTACAATGCATAGTTTAGAAAATATTTTATATCATAGGGGCATATATCTAGCAGAATTTTTTTAACTGCATCTTTGAATTGTGTTACATTATTAATAACCTTGATATTATTTGGTAATTTATTGTAACACTTGATCGCCATATAACTTGGTGACTTCTCATAGAGAGTACTAACATGCTGGTCCACCCTAATCATATTTCCATTTCGGGTGTTAAAACGATTACTATTAACTCTGGAAATATTTTCAAAGTGTTGTTTATTATTTCTAAGAAATAATATAGATCTATAAATGAAAATAGCTGGCAGAGTCAATATTCTATTTTTAACGAAACCAGGCCTACACGAGTCTCTCGGTCTTATGTTAAAAATTAATCTAATTAGCCTTTTTTGTAGAATTAGTACCCGCTCAATATAATTTGCATTGCCCCAAAAGACAACATTATAAGATAGGACAGAATAGGCAAGCGCATAGTAGACATTCATAAGCCCACTGTTATCAAGGGTATCTTTAAGTTGTAAGATAGCATAATAGGCTGAGTTCAGTCTCTTACATACATGATCAATATGACTCTGCCAATTTAGGCCACTATCGATTTTGATACCAAGAATTTTCGTTTCCTTAACAACATCCAACTTGCTTCCACCGATTTGTACATCTCCAATCTCGTATGCAATTCTGTTATTATTGGATGAAAATGTCATCACAACAGTTTTTCTTACATTAACAATAAGCTTGTTTTTAGTGCACCATAAACTAAATCTAGAACATACTTGATTCAGTTGAAGCGTTAGTTCTTCAGATGAATCAGCAGCCACACCCACACTAACATCGTCTGCGAAATTTGGACAGCACTCTACCTTCAATGTTTCTTTTAGATCGTTAATAAAAATGAGAAAGATTAAAGGCCCAAGAACTGATCCTTGAGGAACTCCTTGATTAACCTCAACAAAGTCAGACCTAGCCTCTTCATACTTAACACACATCTTCCGGTATCTAAGATAAGATTCTATCAAATCCAGAAATCTACCTCTAAAACCCAGAGCACTTAGTTTTTTTAAAATAAAATCAATGTTTATCACATCAAACGCTTTAGACGTATCAAAAAATACCGCTGCCACTTTTTTCTTTTTTTCCAAGTTATGATAGAGAAACTGAAGAAAATCAAAACATGCAGTTTTCGTGCTTTTATTTTTTTTAAAACCATGTTGCGTTTTACTTAATAACTTAAATTTATCCAGATATTCATACATTTGTTCATGAATTGCTTTTTCAAATATTTTTGTAATTACATTAAGTAGAGATATTGGCCTATAATTATTTATCTCTTGAGAACTGCCGCTTTTAAAGATTGGTATAACACATGCATTTTTTAAATGAGTGGGAAACTTTCCCTGATTAAAAGCTTGGTTTATTAGAAAACTTAATGGTTCAGCGATAATATTGGCAATAGCTTTAAGTATTTTACTTGAAATACAATCAAGTCCAACTGAATTAGTATTTTTTAGTTCCTTTATTAAGCGTAAAACTATCTGTTCGGTGACGGGAAGGAATACGAAAGAGCTACATACATTTCGAGAGACTGTACAATCATTAGAGTCTGAAGCCGTTAAGGGATAATTCTTTTCAATTAATTCTCTGGGGATGTTTTTATAGTATCCTAAAAATGTATCACATATTTCTTTTGGATCCGTTATTGTGCTAGTGTCATTCTTAAGTAAGATGATGCTCTTGTTATTGGGCTTTTTCCTGTTCACTACGCGCCATACCTCTTTGCTTTTATTATTTGAGTTTCTAATTTTATTACTATAATATTCTTTTTTGTTCTATTTACTAATTTCCTATGTTCATTCTTGACCTGTCTGTAGTCACCGACTAGAACAGTATTAACTTTTGTTCGCTGAAACATAGCTTTTAAATGCTGACTAGATAAAATTATATTCTGGTTGAGCCATTCAGGCTTTTTAGTTTTAGAGTATTTGTGTTTGCGCTCAGGACAATAAAAATCAACAGCATTTGTTACTGTATACAAAAATCTATTCAACAAAATATTAATGTCTACACTTTATACCTTTATTACCCTCTAATACCCATAATAATACCCACTAATACCCACTATTATCCACTAATACCTACTCTAGCCTACTAATACCCACTAATATCTCTGGAAAAAAAATCCACTTTTCGCAGGCATGGGAATACAACTTAACGACCGATTACCATATTACACATCAAAGTTTGCTGTTGGTTGTCTTAACAGTATTTTATGGAGCAGAGAGATAAGAAAGAATGTAAAATTGTGTGTGTGTGTCAAAATGGATGCAATAAGAAGATCAATGAGAATATCTAGAACAGATCATATTAGAAATGAGACCATAAAAGAGAGAATGGGAATCGAAGGAAGTATAACGGATGACTAATAGTTAGACTAGGTTCTCAGCTAGGTTTTTTTCAGGAGTGAAGAGCTGAAAAATCAGTATAACATAAGCTACAAACGTTGTCACCGTATCACTTATTGCAATAACATGAAAGAAAAAATCTGCCAATGGAATCATAACTTCCACATCATGTGATTTTTCCAAAAAAAGGGGGTGGCCCCTTCTTTCAACAACTTAATTGTTTATTTTCAAAAACATCTTAAATTAAAGAAATGAGGTTTGCACCTCCGAAAACCATGAAAATGGCACATCACTTGCCTTTTTACGGTATTTAGTGTATAATCCCTTATATGTACCTCTCACCACAACCCTCTGGATTTGAGAATAACGACAAATAGCCCATAGAAATGAGATCCCCGATCTCTCAAACCTCGAAAACGACATGTTACACGATATTTTGCATCTTACCCCCCCCCCCCCCTTTCTTACCATCACCACCAAGCTCTGGATTTAAGAATAATAACAAATATACTCCGATTCAAAATAATTGAGACACTTTTTATTGATTGTTTGACAAATGTGACATTACAAATAACATTTAAATGTCAGACTTGTCAAACTCTCAGTAAATGTCTCAATTTTTTTGAATTGGAGTATAGTTCATGGCAATAAGATCCCCGAACTCGCAAACCTCGAAAACGACATATTACACGATATTTTCCATCTCACCACATCCCCACCCCTTCTTACCCCCATCCCCAAAGCTAAGTACGTCATGCAGCTTTTGAACAACCTGATTAAAAATTTACATGTGAAAACAGACCCCGAAAACCGTCCTCATTGCATTTTACACCGAAAAATTAATTTTTTTGGCAGTTCAACCCACCTCTTACCCCCTACCCCTGGGCTGATTTGGCTTAAATACAATTCGAACCATTCTCCTATGGAGCTCTACCTGTGTGCCAAATTTCAAGTCGATAGCTCAATTCATTCAAAAGTTATCGCGTAAACTAACAGACCGACACACCGACAGACTTATAGACCGACAGATGCAAAAATAACCTAACTTTATTGCTCGCTTTATTGCTTTAGCCGATGGCCAACTTAAATTAAAGTATTATGAAAAATGAATCATATAGACAATTATCATCAGTCTCACAGACATTTCTTCTGAACATAACTTACCTTATTTTTTTCACAACAGGTGTAGCCAATGTTGCCAAATCGTTAATATGTATCTACTAATAAGGAGGTTTCCATAAAAATGGTCATAATCTACTGTAGCATATTGATACGCGTCGAAAGGTACCAGATACCAGGTTACATTGGACTTGTTTTGTGGTAAATAGGGAAATAAGTTTGAAAAATCGTTCGTTATTTTATAATTCTAATACAGCTATTACCCAGACTAATTCCTCTAATACCCCGGCTATTACATCTAATACCCTTCTAATACCCACTAATGCCTACTAATACCCACTAATACCCTAATAATACCTCTAATACCCACTATTTCCTCTAACAATTCCCCTAATACCCAAGATTTGTACACCAAAATACCCACGCGGCTTACCCCTCGGGGGTACATTTGTAAATAGTTAATATTATTGATTGCAACGTACGGAAGACGGGGATTTGACCTGGAAACACAGGGATTGGTAAGGTCACTTACTTGTGAGGTCCTGCGCAAACTTCCTACCGTTGTCGACTTTCAAAAGGATTCCTGGTAACGAAAGGCCTAAGACAGGGACGTTATATCTCTCCAACTCTTTTTAAAATATATATCGCAGTAGCTCTAAAAACTGGAAACACTACAGTTTGCTGGCGACCAAGTAATTGTAGCTCATGATAAAGAAAACATAGAGTATAGAGTATAGTGAACGTGAATAAGAATATATATTGAAAACAAATCAAGTGCTGGCAAAAAAATAGTAAAAGCAAAAATGGATGTCTTAACAGTATTTTATGGAGCAGATAGATAAAAAAACATGTAAAATTTAAAACATATGAAACAATGGTGTAAAACAAGCTGTTGTATGGAACAGCGACTTGTCGCGTAACAGAAAACTACAAAACATATCGTCAGTATACAAGCAAAATCCACAAAAGTCAATTTTAGAAATAATAAAGCTTTATCTTAGTAAATCGAGCCGTAATTAAGCCTGGCGGTTAAAACTCAATTTAAAAAATATTAAATCACAGACTTGACAAAATCTATAAAAAATAACTAAATTTAAAAAAAAAGAAACTTTTTTTACATTCTCTAATATACAATCCATTTATCATGTAAAATACAGGAGTTTCTCACTTAAACCAATGTCTCAAAATGTTGTTCCTAATTTCAGAATTTCTTAAAATGCGATTTTCTCAAAATTAACTTTTTTGACTTAGTGGATTTTGCCAGTATACCGACGATATCATATAAGAAATGAGATCATAAAAGAGAGAATGGGAATTGAGGGAAGCATAACGGATGACAGCACTAAACAGAAACTGATATGGTACGGCATGTACAACGGATTAACGACGAAAGATTACCAAGGAGGTCCTAGAATGGCAACCAGAAAAAGAGGGCGTCCTAAACTAGAATGGCAGCAGTCAATACAAAGATCAATGAGTCAAAAAAACCTGACAGAAGATGACTGTCAGAATCGAAGGAGGTAGACAAGTATAGGATCGGACAACGTAGAAAAACGTTCTAAGCTAACATAGTAGTAGCATGGGCGCACCCAGTGGGGGATCGGGCCCGGCCTCCCCAAGCCTAAGAATGTTTTAGATATTTTCCACATATTTCATGAATCAAAAGATAAAATAACATAAAATACGCCATCATGAGGCCTTTGCCCCCCCCTCTCCAAAGGCCTCCCCCCAGGCATTACCCTCCTATACTTAAATCTAGGAGCCGCTACTGTTGCATTGTAAGTAAATAAAAAGCATTCAATGGAAAATATCAATGGACCAGAATCAAAATCAGATTCAAATAATCCACTTAAAACTTTTTAACACTACGTAGCCAGTTTTTAAGCCATGTAAAAAATCCAATTTCATAGCGAAATATACATTGAAAAAAAACAGTAATCTGCAAAAACCAGCCTTTATACTCGTTTGCTGTCCAAAATCGTGTTAAACATTATTTATGTTTTGGTGGTATGATGCGTCCGTAAACGTATATGTACATACAGTAGTGAACTCGCGTAGCCTAAAAATATCCTAGCTTATTTGGGACCACTTTCTCAACTGGCACTTGGATATTAGGGGTGTTAAAAAAATAACTATTCTTTACTCAAGTACTTGTTACTCGACAAATAACCGAGTAACGAATACCGATCCGAAAATAAAATGATTACTTTCGTTACTTTGATTACTTTGATTCCTTTGATTATTTTAGTATTCAGTAATCACTCAAAAGTCGGTTCATGAACATGACAATCTGGCAATGTTGTTTGTTTGAACGCTTGCAGCCGCTCGCTCGGAATGCTCGGCCTCGGCTGTCGGTTTCATATTACAGTAAATATCGGTAATAACGACTGAACGGACTGCTTAATTTCGGGCGTTATAACCGAGCGTCTTTATAGAGAAACAGGTAACAAAATAAGTCGTCGCTATAACCGATATGTCGTAATATCCGATATCGTTATAAGCGATATTCATTGTATACAGAATGTATTTTTTTGTTTTTGTTGTTTTTGTCCAAACTTTTTGTATATTTTTTAACTTCTCGTCTAAGATTTTATTTGTGTCTCTATTTTTATTTACTTTTAGATTTTAAGTATGTATTTCTTTGTATGTAAGGTATTAGATTTTTAAAACAAAGTTGTACACAGAACAGTTCCTACGTAATTCCTACCTTTATTTTTTTAAATTTTAGCCTGCATTTTGAAAATTTCAATTAAATATTTCCATAATATAAATAACAAAAATATACCTACAAGTAATCTTCCAATTAATGACAGTCCGAGAATTTTGCACTAATTGTATAATTGAATTGAATACTGTTACAAAGTAACGATAGTAACGAATATATAAAATGATTACTTAGTAGTCGAGTAACGATTAGTAGCAAGTAACGCAATCAACACCACTTTTGGATATAAAACCAAGCTAAGTTAAAACTTACCTTAATCTAATACTTAAGTGGAAGTGACTTGCAAAGTGTCATACTTAACTAAAAGCCTTTTTCCTCGCAGTAACTACAAGTTACCAGGTAACCTGGTTACTTGTTTTCTGTTTTTCTTCGCTGAGTAACACTAACTATGACGTCACGAGTAACCACACAGTGTAACCAGCCTAGCAGACGTGTTTGCTGAAATATTTTGAGGTTAAGATCGTTTTTTTTTGTTTTTTTTTTCAAAATGTTTGATTTTAATATTTATATATTAACAACGAATTATGTTTGGTAACGGTAGAAAATGAAGCACATCCTTTGAAGTTGGTACTATATCAATTCAACTACAACTAGTCTTAAAATGTACTGCCTTTGGTGTTCTGTGGTACTGCGGCCTTACCACAGAATACCAAAGGAGCACCCTGTTTCCACTTCAATTCAAAAACGAATCACGTAACTCTGCATTTAAAACTGGTGCAAATCCATGGCCCGTGATACGTTTTTTGATTTGGGGTGGTCATGCATTGTGACTAGTAACCTCGAGGAAAAAGACTTTAAGTTTCAGGAAACCAACAAGAAAAAAATAATAAGAGGTCTTTTAGCTTGGCAATTTTGACATGTCGATCAGTAGTGCCTCATTTTTGTTGTGGCCTTGTTTGTTAATTTATATTTTTTTATCATTTAAAGATTTTATGTCACTTTTTACAAAATAAAATTTACCTATTGTTTTTTAGATGTTACATTTTTGATATATGTTTTCTTTTAACTGTAAAAGAATTTATTTAATTCTTATAGTTATTTTAAAGGCGGGTTCACATGCAGCTAGTATAGCATGGGCGCACCCAGGGGGGGGGGGTTAGCCTTAGATCTTTTAAATATTTTCTACATATTTCATGATAAAACAGAAAAAATTGCTTCAAATTTCATATAATGAGGACTCGGGCCCCGCCCAAGCAGCGGCGTAGAAAAACAAGAAGACATTTTTTTTTTTGTTGGGCGCAAAATTTTTGAGGGGCATCCTTTTGAGCTGTCGGACCGCTCCTCCAACACACGATTACCTTCTTTTTTTTTTTGGTTGCACGACTTTTGCGAGGCGCCCGTTTTAGCTGTCGGCCCCGAGAGGTCTCGGGCCCCCCCCAAGACACATTCCTGGGTGCGCCACTGAGTATAGTATAGTAAAGTAAATTAGACGAGTGGGCTTTTAGTGGATCGACTGTACACAAAAAATAAGTTTTGTTATTTACTATAGAGTTTGCTAAAAAAAAACGTGAGTAAAAACAGAGGATTGCACGACGACAGTGTATTACTTCTCAAATACCAAATTGTAAATAATGCAAGGACCTAAAACTATAAACAACAAGTAAAATTAAAGAAAGAAAAATTATAAAAAGTTTGTCTTTGGCCTGGACTCGAACCCGGAATCTCTTGCTCTGTACGCAAACGCTCTTACATTAAGCCACCAAAGACCATACATAAATTTTCGGAAAACTTTTACTACTCATGTATGTGTGTGGTGTCTCAATACAAGAACGAGAAACTCTCAGGGTATTAACTTGACCAAGCCATTCAACTGACCTCTATAATTCTTCTTTCCTACCTTTGACAGTGTTCAAATTATATTAGCAATCGCTCATTGCGATCAGAAATTTTGTTTGTTTTCAGACGTTAATACTTTACATCTATTTTGAGTTTTCATACCTTTGACAGTGGGAAGGAAGAATTATAGAGATCAGTTGGATAGCTTGGTTGAGTTGGTTCTGAGAGTTTCTCGTTCTTGTATTGAAACATCGCAGACATGCATAGATGGAAGTTTTACGAAAATGTATGGTTTGCGGTGGCTTAATGTAGAGAGTGTTTGCGTACAGAGCAAGAGATTTCGGGTTCGAGTACCGAAGATAGGATAGAAAACATTTTTCTTATTTTTCTTTCTTTAATTTCACTTGTTGTTTAGCAATTTTTTTGCTAAAACTGCCACCGAAATTAAAAAAAAATAGAAAAACTTACACTTAAGTGGTAGAAATTCTAGCACTTTCACCATGTGGAAGAAATGTCAACTTAAGTGGAACTTTGACAGCATCTGCAAGTCCTTGAGTCAAACTAAGTTGAACTTAGGAACTTAGGTGTACTAGGTGAGAAAGTGGCTCAGTGGCTGCAAGAAAATCTAGCCTAACCTTTTTTTTTTATGACAAGGAATCCGAAATATAGATGTATCCAACGAAGATGGCTATCTTTTCTTTTTTTTGTGACTTCCCCTTTTAACCCTACCTACCCCCTACCAAAAGTCGCCAAAATCGTGGATAGCTGGCATCGTCGCGCGTCGGCTTTAAAAGGCTCCGCGGTGTACCTCGTACCCATTTGCTTCCTTTATTGTTAGGGGCAGAACGCGACGTGGCTCTGTGTCCATTTAGGGTTGCAAAGTTATGTATGAACTACTCTTAAGCATCCTGTCAACTTATAAAAAAATCGTAGATGCATGCACGTTTGCAAAGTTGGCTGCTTTTATTTACTGGCCTGAAAAACCTTTTTTTTTTACTAAAAAACAAATGTAGAAAAATCCAACATAAATGATTGACACATATTCCTCTTTTGTATTGTAGCTTGTTATTTTTTGACATTTTCCTTTTTTTTATTTTTGTTTTATTCCGAAATAATATAACACCAAGTAACACAACTGGGCTAATAGCCCCTTAAAAATAAGTAAACAATAGATCATATTCTGTTACAAAAGTCACTGACAGCGAGAAATGCTATATCACTTAACGGCTTAATCCAGCTAATTTAAATGTTCTACAGTTACATAATTTAATCTTAATATTTCAGAAGGTAAATTTGCATTAGTTTTAAGGAAAGTAGGCCCGCAAATGCTTTTTCGCCGATCTACAGACAAGCGCGGATCTGGGTCAAAATCTAGGGGGGGGGGGGGGTTACTGTTCACAATTAAAATATTTAGGTGGGGTGAATTGTCCGGTTAGCCCCATATTTATTAACTGAAAGTGCATATTTTTATTCTAGGGGTAATTGCCACATTACCCCTCTCAAATCAGCGCTTGATCTACCGAGCGTCGAAGATCAAACATTTTTATGTTTTCTTTTAACACTTTTTGCAGGTTTGCCTCATAATTTAAAAGTCATACTGAACGGCTCACATCATTTAACATTTTAAATAACTGTAAAGATGTAAAAAGAGATAAATTTGTAGTAAAAATTTAATATTTTAATTTATTTAAACACCCCACATCAAAATCACATAAGTTTGCGCCTTTTCTACGCGAATTTTAAAACGCGACTTGCATGGCTTTTCTACCGAATATTTTTGAGATTTTACTAGAGGCAGCGGCACCTATTGGCGGCATTTTTCACTTCGACGAAATCTATCCGGCAGTACTTTTGCCTCGAACTCCTAAAACCAGTTAAGGAACTGATACCTAATCCTTTACGATCACGACGCATCAGTTATTAACCTAATAAAGACACATTAATAATGTGTGAAAGTGTTTAGCGTTGAAAAACCTTGTTTAGCTTTTATAGAAAACATAATGTATGTATAGAGATTTTGTCTTGAAGTATTGTAGTCTTAATCTAGTGAACTTTTAGAACTTCCTTTCGCGTCACTTTTAAGTTAAAAAAAAGTTATTTAAAAAAAATACGCAAAAAGTTAGTAGGTTTGAGAAGTCCTAATCTAGTGGCGTTTAAGAACATGTTGTGGAGGACTTTTCAGGTGTGAATTTGGCACATGAAAATAACGAGGGTAAAAAAGACATTATATACACAGCACCAGAAACTTCAGCAAAATTAAAATTTTTGTAGCTTGATTCCTCCTTGTTTTTAAGTTATCTTTAAGCATGTAGATTTAACAAAACAAATATTACATGGTATGAGGTTGTTTTCTAGTAAAAAATAACTTTATTTTTATTCACGTTAATTTAACGTTGATGTGATTTTTGTGCAATGTGGGAATTTTTTATTTCTGGTAATTTTATTTGAATATGCGAATATTATCGAGCAGTTTTAAATCTTAAATATTACAAAAATTTTATTTTTAATTAATTTTTTTAAACAAGAAATGAAAAGGTTTAATCTTTAAATCATACACAGATTCAGTCCTTTACATACTATAATATGGTCATTCAGTACATCTGTAAATAAAGCACCATAACTTGTGTAACTTGTAAACTTTTTCACGATCTTGAAAAACGAGATTTTCAAACACGTACTGAGGACTCTAGTTTCTCATAGGTTTGAGAGTAGACTTTACATAGAGAGGGATGTTTGCAAAGAGAAATAAACAAAAATTGCGCCCAAAAATCTGTTAACATGTATGTAATGTTTGTGTATTTTGGTCAGAAATTAGTAATTATACTAGTATCTAGTTTGGTGAGCAACATATACTTGTAGTTACCGTCGCTATGATTAGGCATTTTTTGGCGTGAATTTGTTATGTCTCCTGCATTTTTTCCGTGGTCTAAAAGGCTTTCCATTCACCGAGTCTTAAAATACGAACAAATGTTTATATTTGCCTACTTTGTCCTAAATATACTTATATGATTATATATTACATCATGAAAGAAATATGATAGAAGGCAGTTACGTCATATGCTTGCATCTTTTTTATTATATTCAATGACATATTTTTCTATCATTGTTTATTATATTAATTAAATTTTTACTGCATCCCTAAAAATTCTACTGTATAATAACTGCGATCAAAAAGAAGTATACACTCTTTGACAAAGAACACCTTTCAGAGACAGGTTAATAAAAATAATTTTGCTTGTTCCGATATGTCGCGACGTTGAGGTCGACGCGGAGTTTAATCCGTAGTGCACGTCAAAAACTAAATTACAATAAAAAGATAAAAACTTTTTTGGTTCATTTTTGTTTAGAATGCATTTTTATGTTATAGTCAACAATAACTGTATTCAAGGCAATAATAACCATTAAATTTTTCGTAGTTATATGCTAAATCGTGTTTTACGACTGAAATAACTTCATGAAACAAACGCTCAAAAATTAATTTTGGTTTTACAGGCTTTTTGGTCAAATTTGTGGATTCGATTAAAAGTGAAAAACACATTTTCAAAATAACGGTAAATCCTTAACAGAAACATTAAATTTAATATCAGGCCTTATTCGCACACTTCTCAATTCGGAATATTTAGTGTCCCTATTTGTTATTATACCTCTTTTATGCTGACAATCGATCAATGGATTTCTCCTAGACAGAAAATTTCAGCTTCATTTCAGTAATGTAATACAGAAATCGTCGTCAAAGAAATTGTCATTTTTTATAGATTTCTTCACGCAATTAGAAGATGCTCTCACTAGAGATTGAAGTCCAATTTTCATAGAATACAAGAACCGTTTTCTTTTCTAAGAAAGTACCAATATTTTGTATGGATTTTGGTTTATTTTGGGTAAAATTTTAATCACAGAACACCAAAATTTTAATTTATTAAAAATTCCAAACAAATTACTGCTAGTAACCAATTAGTGCACCTGTGAAGGGCCTTTTTCCAAGGATAAGGAAGAGGTTCACACCGGTATAAAAGGCGGATAAGAAGGATCTCGGTACGGTAAATATCACGGTGGATAGAATATACCGGTGTTCGGATCTTATAAATATATGTCGAATTTTCACGACACTGGTGGTCCAGCTGATTTTTGTAAACATAAGTTAGATATGAAATGATCAACTAATATTTTTTGAATTTTTTAAAAACTAAGGCAATTTTCCTACTATTTTTTAGTATATTCTTATAAAATAATATTTTTAGACATACCAGTCGTTATTTTTTTTAGCCCGCTTCATTTCTCTTTACACAAAAATTAAAATTCGAAGAAAATAATGTGTTTGTTTCAGCTTCAAAAATAATCCGCTGACCTACATCTGTGTTTACTTCCCAAGTCCTCGGTTCACCTTTGATATTAAACGATCGCATTAAGTTTGACTTGTGGTTTAAGTTTTGTGTAATAAAAAATAAAGCGGGCTAAATAAAAATAACGACAATAAGTCTAGAAAATTATATTTTATAAGGATGTACCAGAGAACAGTGGGAAAATTACGTTAGTTTCCAAAAAATTCAAAGAATATTAGTAGTTCCGTTGTTCACATCATATTTAACTTTTGTTTACAAAAATCAGCTGGACCACCAGTGACGTGAAAAATTCGACATATATATATATATATATATATAAGATCCGAACACCGGTCTATTCTATCCACCGTGGGTAAATATAGCGTAGGTGGCAACTATTCTTTTAGGGAAAATATAAAAGATTAAACACAGCAGCGTCTGACCTAGAATGGGCGGCTAAATAGAAACTCACCATAACGCCAGGCCGTCGTGGTGTTTAAATGCCACTACCCCCAATGAAGAAATCATGGCGAATTTAAAATGAAAAGAAATGGTCTCCAGGTGAATGATAAACACCGACGAAAAAATAAATGAACTGGAGGAAAAGATAACAAGAATAAAATGAGACAATGTATCTTGTGACCCTCGTACCCGTCGAAAATTAGAAAACCGAATAAAACTGAACCCCGGTAATCTAATATACTATAAAGATAACGAAAATAACAGAAACTTCGGAGTAGGATTCATAATAAATAAAGCCATAAGTAAACGCTCCCTTGCTATTAAAGGAATCTCAGATTGCATTGTCTATCTTACACTCAAAATGAAAAGAACATCACTTAAAGTTATTCAAATATACCCCCACCCCACTTCTACTTACAACGTAGCACATGTAAGAACACAAAACCCATCTTGCACTAGTAATGAGAGATTTTAATGCTAAACTAGGTAAGAAAATCAACATAGATGGAACTAAAATAAGGGATTTTGGATATGGCGAAAGGAAAAACAGGGGCACAACCTTAATAAATTATTTAAAGGAAAGGCACCTTAATTCAATGAATTCGTTTTATAGGAAGAAACCGCAACGAAAGTGGACATGGCTCAGCCCTAATGAAATAACAAAAAACGAAATTGATTACATACTAACTACTGAGAAAAACATTGTTAGATATGTAAAGCCCTAAACAGCTTAACAACACGCAGTCACAGGATGGTTAAAACAAAAATCTGCATTGTTAGAAATTTCAAAATAAAAATATTAATATGTAATAACAATGAACAACTTAACATTAATAAACTTACATAAAATATATACAAAGAAAAGCTAAAGAAACAGCTAATCCAAAACTTAAGATGTAAAAATCAAAATATAGATGAAATAAATAAAGCTATTTTCGTGGATTCCTTTAATTGACTATTTGGCATTACAAGAAATTTACGTTTAGAAATAATAACAAATCTTTCAAACGGTACTTTCATGAATGCCAGACTAAAGTACAATTTAAAGAATAAGCTACAAAATAGTAGTTAGATTTACCCAATATTATTACTAAAGTTAGTTTAAATTGTTTTACCATAATGAAAGTCATTAAACAACTACAGATCTCTGGATTCTTAAACAATTAGTATGTAGCTAAATTAACTATAGGTATTTTGCAAAATGTTGTTAAGCAAATATTTTTTGTAAATTCAACATAGCATCTTTTTTTCTTCGTGATATTTTTGAATTTTGACAAGAAATTAATGATATCAACCGAACCTAAGGTACCAATAGCTTTTTATAACAAAAAACTTCCCGAACACCTTTGCTCTCGTGCAAACAACTGCCAGAATGTATCAAGAATCTCTAGTCAGCATATTTTAGAATATCGGGTGTAGTATTATCCGTTTTGTAATAAGGTCACTAGATTACAAAGTTCCTTCTAAAGGTATCGACCAAAGTCTGTAGAGGATAGGTTGCCTGTTAACTCTATGGTCGAAGCGGCGCGAGAGGTGACAGGGCGTCATTTGGAGTGCCAGGATTTTATTAGAGCGCTTTGTTTACATAAGTTTTTAAGTATTTTTAATATTCGATAATTTATTTTTTACATTTGTGGTGTTTTTTCGCACTATATTTATTTAATAACTGTAAATATTTACTTATAGTTGTTTAAACATACTAAAAGCTTTCCCAGGTATAAGGTGAGTTTTATAACTGAGTTAGTTAATGTACGAGTATTTTATGAATAATGTTATAAGAGACACTTTAAGAACAAGAACAAAACATATTTATATTTAAATCAGGAACACAAGATACTTTTTCTACTATATCAAATGCTTTTTATTTAAGTGGGCACTCCGGGTGACGTCATTTCCCGCGTTTCAACAACTGGCTCTGATTGGTCAGAAAGTTATCAGGTAACCTATCCTCTACAGACCTTGGGTACCAACATAGAAAAAACCTCGTATACTCGATTTTTTTTATTAAATAATATTATTATTTGTCAAATAATTTTGGCATTTTCTCACTGCCAAAAAAGCAAAAACAAAAACTTTGATAAAACGACTAGTTTTTAAAAACAAGGTTAAAAACAATAAAAATGGCCCATTGTTGGGCAGCCGCCCAAGCATAGGAAAACATCAATTAAGTAGCTGTCGCGTTTTTGAGTTTTTTGACAAAATCAAATATTTTAAATTTTATTTGATAGGTATATTTGTTTTTGATACAGTTTTAAATTCTGAACCAAAGGGCTTCTATTTTAATTATACTTGTCGGGTATGATTTTGTTTGAAATCAAACCCTTAAACGAGAGTACCGTAGTAGATCTCTTGTGTGTATAAAATAAGTATAAAACAGTTTCAAAAACGTTACAAACTTTATTAAATACAAAATAAAACTCTGTTGCAATTTACAAGTTGTTACAAGACTTTTCTTATGACCCATAAAACAAACAAGACCCAGAATATTAAAATAAAACTTTAACTTACTATAATAACAAACTGCAAAATATTATTAAAATAGAAAAATCTTATGTTTCTTTACTGACAATTAATTTTAGAGGTTTTAGCTTATTTCAACAAAACTTAGAATGTGACTACCGACTTGTCTCCTCAAAGTTTGGGTTTTTATAAACGGTAAGTTGGATCTAAGTAATCCATTATCCCCTCTTTAAAGAGCTTGGAGGAACCAAGTCAGTGGCGTCGCTGATCATCCTAAAATTTACTTTACTTTCTAGCTAATGAGCTAAACAAGAAAACCTAAACGAAAACAGAGATAAAAAAACATTTTATAGACAACACTTACTTCTTCTAATCTCACAGTTTTTCCAGAGCCAATCACTTTGAAGGGAAACCCATCTCTATACTTGATGTATTCCCATGCTTAACCATTGCGACTCTCAATCTAGATTTTTCAGTAATTTTCCTGGCATCAAACCACCTGCTCTGTAGTAGTCGGCAACTAGTTATTTACCATTTTGGAGGGAGGCGGAAACACTTTCTTATCTCAACAGAACCATAATTGCGTTTTTCGTTTTTCCAAGATGGTTTCGTACAGTGGCACAGTCAAGGGTCATTTACATTCCCGACAATACCATCTTAAAGGACGTTGAAAATGGTACTAGTTTTCTAATTTGAAATATTCGTATCTTTAATCATAAAGAAGTTAGCAATCAGGTGGACAGTTAATTTGAAACAGCCTGTATATCTAACACATTTTTGCAAAATAAATATTTTTATTTTAAATAGGTATTGTATTTTTTAGTAAGGCTGTTATAGAGACCCTGTATGTACGACAGCTTTTAAAGAAATAGACGTGACAAACTCTTCTCAGTCAAATTTATTTAAGTAAAAATCAAAGGATGAAAATATCGGTCCTCTATACTCTAGCGATGTTTGGAGAGAGACACATCTTCTGTCCTTGTTAATTCATAAGCGTCATAAAATAAAAATAAACGATTAATAACAAAACCTATACAGGGGGTGCGGACACATGTGTTTCTTTATGTGTTGCATGATGTTTGATCTCATTCACTGCTGACGATTTAAATTATATTAGTAAAACGCCAATGAGCTTGGCAAGAAAATAACATAACCAAATGTTAATTTCAATATCTTTGATGGGTTTGTCGCATCTCTCTTAAAAATATGTCTTAGATACAGGGTCTCTAGGCTGTTACAGCATATCATATCGCTAAAAAAACAACAAAAGGTATTCATTTTAATTCAAAAACCATAATTTAATAAAGAGAATAATCATATAAAAGGTAAATTCACACGGTTTACATATTTTTTACTATAGTAAACCACGCAGAAGATAAAAACACAATAAAAAGGAAATTAGTGGGACGAAAAAAAGGGGATTTGCTTAGTCTAATAAGTGGTAAGCCCAGAACTCCCTTAATTTGTGGCGTGGCCTTAGTTGTGGTTATGAGGACAAGCCACGCTATGACTTATTCTAGACTGTGCCTTGGGCTTCATTAAATCGTATAGGCACTTAGCTAATTGCGCTTCTGAATTTTTCTCTTTTAATAATATTTGAGCTTCTTTCAATATTCTGACTAGTATAGACGCAAATATGTATAACTCTTTCTTAGGTGCTATCTATCTACTACCTCTTTTATAGACCTGACTACTGACTTATAGGGACAGCAAGACCAGGCCCGGACTGGCTCCTTTAGGGGCCCTGGGCCCTTACGGAGCGTTCACCTAAGAAAAATTTTACAAAATTAATTGTCTGAAAACCACATTTTTCGAATTTTGCCTCTTTTTTCAAATCTTTTTCTGTTGTATTACAATAAATTTTCATATATTTTTGTTAAGTTTTTGAGATATTATGTATAGGTAGCTTAATCTTTAGCGGTGTGAGCGAGTCATCGGCGGTTCTGGATAAAAAATCTGGGGGGGCGGTAAACGTTTTTAACTTCTTACAAAACATAAAAAAAATCATGCAATAAAATAATGTTTTTAATGTAAAAAGTATCAGATTACGTTACTTCATGTTCATAATTTTGTATAATTTTTAAAATATATATTTTAATCTTTTGAAATTTTTAGGAAATTTTAAAAAAATTTTGGAAATATCCTTCGTATCTACACACTTAATTAAAGTAAAATTTTAAAGTTAAACCAGTATTATTGGTTGGTCTAAGGTAAAAATTGGAGTTATAAAAATATAAAAACTTTCCTTAAATAATACCTAATCTATAAATTTTTTCTATCTTTACCATGTAAAACTACAATACTTTGATCAAGCTTTTCGCAATTTATTTATGGGTCTATGGACCAAGCGGACTTGGATTCGGCGCACTGGAAAACATGTAATTAGGTGGCTTGGTCAAATCTACCGACCATTTTTTTTTATTTTGTGCGCTTTGACATGACATAGTAAACAAACACAAGTCAGTGACAAGTCATGCTGTTACAAATATATTTTTAAAGTTTGCCAGGGCTATCAAAACGGACGGGCCACGATCCTCCACTTTGTTGACGTCACATCGAGAGCTGATTGTCTTTAAAATATTGAAGTTGGAATGACGGTTCATGAATATTTTTTTTTAAAATAAAGCCGGTTTTGAGATTGTTTTTACTATATTCTTGCAGAACAATTTTTTAAAATGTATAGTAATCCCTAATTTTTCAGAGCCGCTTCATTAGCTTACACAAAAATTAAATTTAAAGCAGAAGCGAATTTGTTCGTTTCTGCGTGGAAAGTAATCGGATTACCTAGATCTATTTGTTTATTTTCGCTACTCGGCAGACTTTTGAAACTTAATATAGTTATTTACATGTGTTTACCAAAATTACAACTTCAAAAAACATTTCTTTTGTAGTATAATTTTGTTTTAAAAAGATTAGCGCTGGCATTTTTGAATTCTAAATGAACTTTATTGCAAAAAATCATTAAAAAATCGAAACATTTTTACAATACAAACCAATAAACAAATGCCATGACAAAGTCAAATACAATATAACAGTTGGCGCGGTACATGGCGGGTAATTTGAATTCAAAATAAAAAATGCTAAATCTTGAAGATGTTAACCTTTTAATCATCTTGCAAACTTACTAAAGTTTGGTGGAATATCGGGATGGTGTCTGAGAATAATTCACTGAAATTTCGCGAAAATCTGTAGTGCCATTTTGAAAATATCATAGAAAAACGTCTGACCTCCCCAAATACGTTGGAGCATAAATATGGGGCATACCCATGCATTGTCACACGCGATACTTAAAGCCAGGACCCCTATTTAATTCTTAATGTTCCTTTTCCGGGTAGACAGGATTTCAGTTACTACGCATGCATTAGCTTTGATGGTTTTGGAACATAATCCGATACGTCACTACATTATTTGACAATTTAGGGTTATGTCCATTATTTTTTTCTAAAAACTAGTTGATTGAGTGAAAATTTATCAAATTGTGGATCAAAATGTGAGTTTTTCTAAAACTAATTGTGTAGATTTATTGTGAATACCATGAAGTGTTTAATGGCATTTATAAACCACTCTTAACTTTATTAACAAATTATGTAGAAAAATACAAGTAGTTACCTATGGAATGGCACTCCTTTACTTCTCCCGGATATTCTTCCACAAACCGCACATGTTTTACGTGAATTATTTCCCATTTTTCACAGAATATAAGAATAAACAGAATTTTAACAACAAACGCAAAACCCCGTTAAATGTAAATAAGCAACAAAGATGGCCTCCACCCACACGGCAGCTGTATGTCAAGGCAAGGCAAGACACGCTTGAAATTCGCGTCCGCGAATTTTTGCCATTGTTTTCAAAGCCAGCTATAAGGGCTTCACTTTTCGATTCTTTGAACATGTATTTAGGCTTCTAGACCTCCCATAAGACTGTAAAAGACAGTCCCCCGAGAACAGCTGATTTTTTCAGGGTCGTGGCCTGTATTTTTTTGTTGGCCTTGATTTTGCCCAAAGCCAATGGGAACCAGGAGAAAATACGACGTTTTTTAAAAGATAAAAATATATGTACCTTTAGAAGGAACTTCCTGATCTAGTGACCTTAAATCGTAAGTGTTATCCATTTTTTAAAAATAAAATTTTTATCGGAAAAAAAGCCACTTTTCCAAACTCAAAGCAATAAAAGAGGCTTTCTCGGTTTAAGGACAGCTCTTGAAAATGTATAGGAATTGCCAACGCGGGAATCATCTTTGCCACAAACAGGATTGCTACTAACATCCGTCACTGTTTTGTTGCTCGTGTGGGAATAATGGTCGTTTTTTATGGATGCTGCATGTCTGTCTGACTTTAAAGTGCCTATGGGACAGCAGAAAAACTCCTTTGAAAGAAACATAAAAAAAACGACTTCAAAAGCGCAGTAAAATTTAAAAAAGGGGTGCTAAAATGCACGTAAAGTCCCTCATACAGTAAGAGTTTAATTAAAATTTTTTGTTTACGACCAACTTTTACCATAAACCAAGATATTTAACTACAGTAGTAAAACTGTATGCTTTGCAACGACCTTCAGTAAAGGCGATTCGTAAACATTAATTATGGAAATAATAAAGTGTTCTAAACTGAGATCGAGGAGTCGGCCATTTATATATTTTGCAATGCTGCCAGTCTTTATTACGATTGCATTAAAAATGTACAGGGTGTCCGATTTTTTATGGTATTAAATGGGAAACTCATTATTATAAAAGATGGAGGACTGGGGAAAATTTAGAATTTCGGAATACAAGAAATCCATTATTAGGGCAGATATTTCAATTCTGTTAAAACTTTTCTACAGAAAGTTGATTCTGTCAATAAAATGACGTTGCTAAATTTTTGGTTCGTCGAGTCGAACTCGAGATTTCAGAGAAAAATGAAGAAAAAAAATACGGACGGATTTTTTTTTAATGTCAACACTTATAAGTTGTCCATTAGATCTTGGAGCCCGTTGAGGTTAAGCTTTCGAGCAACCCACGGAAAAATATGAGAGAAACAAAAACTTCTTTTTATCCGATTAGCCACGAAAACTTATAATTTTTAAATTTACGGGTACTAAAATTCACGTTTGGTAGTATTATTTGGCTTAAAATTCTGCAGATTGACGCTCGCGTCTGATGGTGGGTAAAAACGCTAATTAGCGTTGCTGTGGCGGGTATGTTGGTAGATGGCGCTTCTTGCGAGGGTTTTCTAACTATAGACATAGGATTAGAGACAAAACCGTCTAATTAGCTTCAGAAGGGCGTCATATTGACCAAGCTTTGTTCTGAGGAGTCCCATGAGGACGAAACAGTTAACTGTCAATACTTATTAGGTATCGATTAGATCTTGGACCACCGTGAGGTTGGGCCTCTCTGTCTGGCTTTAAAGTGCCTATGGGACAGCAGAAAAAGCTCCATGAAACATGAAAAAACGATTTCAAAAGCGCAGTAAAATTTAAAAAAGGGATGGTAAAATGCACGTAAAGTCTTTCATAGAGTAAAAGTTTAATTAACATTTTTTGTTTACGACCAACTTTTATCATAAACCATGATATTACTAAAGTAGTAAAACTATATGCTTTGTAATGACCTTCAGTACAGGCGATTCGTAAACATTAATTATGGAAATAATACAGCGTTCTAATCTGAGATCCATTAGTCGGACATTCATAAGGCAAACAAAAAAATTAGAGTTTGTGTCGCTAAAACAAAAATAGGTATACGCGTAAATATATGTACCGGGTTAACCAAAAAAACTGGTAATATTTTTTTCATTATGACTTTTGAACTATATAATCCATTTTAATGGGACAAACAGCACTTGGCAGATAATTAATCAGATTTTTAACTAAATATATATTTTTTGTCCGTTATCTCTAAATCCAAGATGGCGGGCGAAATTAAAATGTATCCTTCAAAGATGCTCGTTTATTCTTGTGTTGCGAACATGTTTTAATTAATTTTTTAAATTAGTAAAAACGCTGCATTCTTGTTACGTACAATAAGATACGAATCAGCAAAATCGGTTTAGTGGTCCTAAAAAAAAACTATATTTGTTTCAACCATTGTTTTTCATATTATACGATTCTCTTGCCAATCATGTGTGCATTTATTTCCTTATAAATTAATTACTACTGAACCTATTTTAATGTTATAAAAAATATCCTGGTTAAAAAATATTTCTCTTTAAATATCATAAATCATAGTTTATCGCCGTCTTAAAATTTATGATGGTGGAGAGAATCATACTTGATTCTTTAAAATGGCGTGTTTATTGTTATTTTCCGAAAATGTTTTAGTTTTTTTTTAATTTATAATAAAGAAATAGAAAATATCCTGGTGAGAAATGATTGCTGTTTAATTATTATCGAAATTTGCCGCCATCTTAAAAGTTAAGATGTCGGACATCTTCAGCCTTCAAAGAGGTATGTTTATTATTATTTTCAAATGTCTTAGTTTTTTTTTAAATTTATAGCAAAGAACTACTTTACTCCCGCATAACGAGGTACAAATTAATAAAATCGATTCGGTTCTCACAAAATCTGATGTTTAAATCATTCTTTTACAAATTACACGGTTGCATTGCCAATCTTGTCTGCAATTATTTCTTTATAAATTTTACGATGGCGGCAAACTTCGATCATAATCTTTAAAGAACAATCAATTCTTGCCATGATCGGATTAGTAATAACGAATTTATATTAAAATGAATGCAGACCGAATTGGCAAATGCAATCGTATAATTTGTAAAACAATGGTTGAAATAAAAATAGATTTTTTGAGAACCATCACACCGATTTTACTAATTTATACCTGTTTGTGTGGGGGAAGAGTAGTATATTAAAAAAAAAATTAAAACATTTTCGGGAAATAAGAATAAACACGCAATTTTGAAAAATCAAATATGATTCTGTTCACCATCTTAAATTTTAAGATGGGATAAACTTTAATCATGATCTTTAAAATGCAATCAATTCTCACCAGGATGTTTTTTATTTCATTAAAATCGGTTTAGTATTAATGAATTTATAAGGAAATAAATGCAGGCATGATTGGCAAGGCAATCGAATAATATGAAAAACAATGGTTGAAACAAATTTTTTTTTAGAACCACTGAACAGATTTTGTTGTGTTATACCTTGTTGTGTTTGGCAAGAATGCAGCTTTTTTACTCATTTAAAAAATATATTAAAACATGTTCGCGACCCAAGAATACATGAGCAGCTTTGATAAGCGTACATTTTAATTTCATCCGCCGTGGATTTTAAGATGGCGGACAAAAAAAATTATTTAATCAAAACTCTTATTAATTTTCTGACAAGTGCAGTTTGTCCCATTTAAATCGATGGTATAGTTGAAAAGTTATAATGAAAAAAAATTGTCCGGTTTTTTTTTTGGCCCACCCGGAATATTCGAAAAAGCCTATATTACAAAAACACCTTCTATAAAAAAACTGCTGCATTTAAGGAGCGTATACTTTCTGGCAGCCAGTCCAAGACAATAACCTTGACCCTAAGGCTTAGAGTTTAGTTTTACTTTTAGCTTTTTTACAAGTTTTAGTGTAAAGTTCCTATTTAATGATTTCCCCAGGTTTTAATATTAATCATTTTAAAAGCGAGGCCAGCAGATATATTTTAGAGCGCATTTGGTTGTGGTACAAAAATTGTACTAATGTACATTTATACGGAATACAGGCAACATTTTGTATGCAATTATGACATTTTTGAATAAGATTAATGGTACTTTATGTGTTATGTTTTTGATAGGGTGTTTACATTTATAAATAACGAGCATACCATTAAAGCATTAAAATAATTGAGGACGCTTAATTCCAAACCATAGACAGGTTGTTTGTCGCAAGAAGTCTAAAATTCCGCGATAAAAATTTAATAGTTTAAAATAAATCTTCTTAAACGAGTTTTTCGATTTTATACATACACTGTGTTTGACGAACATCGAAACAGAGCCCTTTTTGGGTATTTAAAGGGCGAATTCTGAGAAACGCTCGGATACGTCGATTTGTTTGCGAGGTGGACACTCTTTGTCTATCTTGAAATTTTTGCAGCACGAACCCCTTTCGAGGGGATATATTTATTACGGGTGAGGGAGGTGGTTGTTCAATATTTTAAAAAATGATAACTTGGGCATCATAGCAGCTATTAAGCTGCGGCTTGGTTTTGGTTTGATAATAGGGATTCTCATATTTATTTAACACTTCATTCTACAATAAAATTCTGCTGAAGCATCAGTATTTTATAGGTTTTTTCTACTTGAAATACATAAAAATCTACAAATCTAAATTTTTTTAGTTTATTTTTTACCTAAGTGTACATTAAACTTTAAGAAAATAATAAATAATAATTAAATCCGGATATAAAAGGACACTAATATAGGGTAAATTTTTAAGGCCGGCATACTAATTAAAATAAAATTTTATAAAACATCTATAAACTTGAAATACTAAGTAACCCTTATTTTCTAAACCAAAACTGAAGTGCATCAGCATACTTCTAATCTAGACGGCTTGTGAATTGATGGGGGTGGGTCGGAAAGAAACAAGTGACGGAGGTTGTTAAATATTTTTAAAAAACATAACTTGGGAACCATAGCACCCATTGGGCTGCGGTTCGGTTTTGGTTTGATAATAGAGCTTATCATACTTATAGGTTTTTGATACGTAAAATAAAAAAAAAATAATTAAAATGTTATAATAAACGAACATGTTTAGAATTACCATACTAAGTAACCCTTATTTCCTAGACCAATACTGGAGTGCATCAGCATACTCCTAAGCTAGACTGCTTGCGATTTGATGGGGGGGGGGGGGGGGTTAAAAGAAACGGGTGAGGGAGGGAGTTAAATATTATAAAAAATTATTTCTTGAGAACCATAGCAACTATTAAGCTGCAGGGATTCGCATATTTATTTAATACTTCACACAGGTTTTTTCTACTTGAAATAAATAAAAATCTACAAATCTAATTTATTTTGAGTTTCTTTTTACATAAGTGTATATTAAATTTTAAGAAAATAATAAATGATCAAATCCGGATATGAAAGGTTAAACAACAAAAGTTATTTTTTTGGACACCAATATAGGGTAAATTTTAAAGGCCGGCATACTAATTAAAATAAATTTTGAAATAACGAACACCTTTAAAATGGGAATACTAAGTAACCCTTATTTTTTAAACTCAAACTGAAGTGCATCAGTACACTCCTAACCTAGACGACTTGTGATTTGATGGGGGGTGGGTCGGAAAGAAACGAGTGAGGGAGTTTGTTAAATATTTTAAAAAATCATAACTTGGGAACCATAGTAGCTATTGAGCTGCGGCTTAGTTTTGATTTGATGATAGGGATTCTCATATTGATTTAACACTTCATCCTACTATAACATTCTGCTGAACAATCAGTATTTCACAGGTTTTTTTCTACTTGAAATTAAAGAAAATCTACAAATCTAATTTTTTTTTAGTTTATTTTTTACATAAGTGTACATTAAACTTTATGAAAATAATAATTAACAATTAAATCCGGATATGAAAGGACGCTAATATAGGGTAAATTTTGGCCGGCATACTAATTAAAATAAAATTTTATAATAACGAGCATCTATAAACTTGAAATACTAAGTAACCCTTATTTTATAAATTAAAACTGTAGTGCATCAGCACACTTCTAAACTAGACGGCTTGTGAATTGATGGGGGTGGGTCGAAAAGAAACAAGTCAGGGTAGGTGTTAAATATTTAAAAAAATCATAACTTGGGAACTATAGCAGCTATTGAGCTGCGGTTCGGTTCTTGTTTGATAATAGGGCTTACCATAGTTATTTAACACTTCATTCCACTATAAAATTCCGCTGAATCATCAGTATACTACAGGTTTTTGCTACTTGAAATAAATAAAAATCTACAAATCTAATTTTTTTTAGTTTATTTTTACATAAGTGTACATTAAACTTTAAGAAAATAATAAATAATAATTAAATCCGGATATAAAAGGACACTAATATAGGGCAAATTTTGAAGGCTGGCTTACCATTTAAAATAAAATTTTATAATAATCTTTAAAATTGAAATACTGAGTAACCCTTATTTTCTAAACCAAACCTGAAGTGCATCAGAATACTTCTAACCTAGGCAGCTTAAGAATTGATGGGAGTGGGTCGAAAAGAAACAAGTGAGGGAGGGTGTTTAATATTTAAAAAATCATAACTTGGGAACTATAGCAGCTATTGGACTGCGGTTCGGTTTTGGTTTCATAATAGGGCTTATCATACTTATTTAACACTTATAATACTATACTTTAACACGTATACTACAGGTTTTTGATACGTAAAATTAAAAAAAAAATAATTAAAATGTTATAATAAACGAACATGTTTAGAATTACCACACTAAGTAACCCTTATTTCCTAGACCAAGACTGGAGTACATCAGCATACTTCTAAGCTAGACTGCTTGCGATTTGATGGGGGGGGGGGTTTGGTTCGGAGGGGGAGGGGTTTAAATCAAACGGGTGAGGGAGGAAGTTAAATATCATAAAAAATTATTTTTTGAGAACCATAGCAACTATTAAGCTGCAGGGATTCGCATATTTATTTAATACTTCACACAGCTTTTTTCTACTTGAAATAAATAAAAATCTACAAATCTAATTTATTTTGAGTTTTTTTTACATATTTTTTTTACATAATTTTAAGAAAATAATAAATTATCAAATCCGGATATGAAAGGTATAAACAACATAAGTAATTTTTTTGGACACCAATATAGGGTAAATTTTGAAGGCCGGCATACTAATTAAAATAAAATTTTAAAATAACGAACATCTTTAAAATTGGAATACTAAGTAACCTTTATTTCTAAACCCAAACTGAAGTGCATCAGCACACTCCTAACCTAGACGGCTTGTGATTTGATGGGAGGTGGGTCGGAAAGAAACGAGTGAGGGAGGTTGTTAAATATTTTTTAAAATCATAACTTGGGAACCATAGCAGCTATTGAGCTGCGGTTCGGTTTTGGTTTGATGATAGGGATTCTCATATTTATTTAACACTTCATCCTACAATACAATTCTGCTGAACCACAGTATTTCATAGGTTTTTTCTACTTGAAATACACAAAAATCTACAAATCTATTTTTTTGTTTATTTTTTACATAAGTGTACATTAAACTTAAAGAAAATAATGAATAATAATTAAATCCGGATATAAAAGGACACTAATATAGGGCAAATTTTGAAGGCCGGCATACTATTTAAAATAAAATTTTATAATAAGGAGCATCTATAAACTTGAAATACTAAGTAACTCTTATTTTCTAAACCAAAACTGAAGTGCTTCACATACTTCTTACCTAGACGGCTTCTGAATTAATGGGGTGGGTCGGAAAGAAACAAGTGAGGAAGGTTGTTAAATATTTTAAAAAATCATAACTTGAGAACCATAGCAGCTATTGGGCTGCGGTTCGGTTTTGGTTTGATGATAGTCATTCTCATATTTATTTAACACTTCATTCCACTATAGAATTGTGCTAAATCATTAGTATACTACAGGTTTTTGCTACTTGAAATAAATAAAAATCTACAAATCTAATTGTTTTTGAGTTTTTTTTTACATAAGTGTATATTAAATTTTAAAAAAATAATAAATAATCAAATCCGGATATGAAAGGTTAAACAACAAAAATTATTTTTTTGGACTCAAGGTAAATTTTGAACGCCGGCATTCGAAGAATTCTAAGAAACTCGTTTATTCTTATGTTCCCAAAAATTTTTTTTATATTTTTTTAATTCCTGATTTAACTCAATTCAACCTGATCAATCTTTTATAAAAATGGACGGTATAGTTTAAAAATTAATAAGAAAAACATTCTGTCCAGTTTTTTTGGCCAAGCCGGTATACATATACAGTAATAAAAATTTATGCTCCTTATTCATGTGAAGCAAAGAAGGAGTTCGATAATCCACATCAATCAAAATTCAATAAAGAAATATGACAGAAAAAGGCGATCGAGTGGTCTTTTTTTTATGTAAAGCTCTACTAACACCTAAGTTTATTATACATATTGAATCATAGAACTAGAAGGAGCAATTCGGAAATTTTTAAATAAATTTACCGATTGAGAAGCAGACGTCGCACATAGGAAAATTTTAGAGAATAGCTGGTCTTAAGTATTTTTGAGTCCTCTGGAAGTATTTTATCTAAAAAAGTGATTTATTTTTATCAATGCTCAACAAAATCTGCCAAACAAATTTGAAAAATGTATTATATTTTTTTTAAATTAGAAAAAAATAAATAGAACATTTATTTATTTATTAAGTTTGATTTTTGTCTTAACAAGCACAACAGTATAGTTCCTTGAAGAAGAAAACTTCAAGTTTTATGCTTTTTATGTCATATGCTATATTTCTACAAAATTCGAAACGGTGGACTACTTTAAAACAGATATTTTGAACCCCCCTGAAAAATATTTAATTGCGCCACTACGTGGCAAACATGATAAATTTTGTCTAGTAGGGGTCCAGGGGGTAAAAAATATATGTTTTAAAGTAGCCGCCATTTTAAACTTTGTACAAAATTCGCTCCTGTCATAGAAATTTATTTTTGGACTATTGTTAAGGAATTTGTACTTTGGTAAACTTTTGGCGTTTTCAAGGAAAAGAAGAAGAAGCTATCACCACCAAAGACCAGATCAGAGTCTAATTACTAAGTCGATAGACTTGCCCTCGACTGGTTTAAATGTTTTTTTTTTAAACTTACAGGTCAAATAACTGCAAAGATTTGGTTCACACTATCGTGTAATTTGATAACAAACATTTATCAATGAATTTGATAAAAGTTAAATAAAATTTTTGTAACGTTGTATCATTTTTTGGAAATCTAGTCCATACAGTTAGAGGATTTCCATCAAAAATAGTCTTAACTTGTAGTACCACCTCTGAGGAATGGTTTAAAGTTCGAAAAACCAGAGAAATAATCCATGATCGATAAGAAAAATTTTACAGTGTGGACCTAAATAGAACCCCTTCTAACTTTTAAACAAAGAGAGATATCGATTTCCGGTAAAAAGTTTTTTAAATGGGACTTTTTTTGAGGATATTTGAGAAGTAACAGTTATGTCAAACTAACGTAATGTCAAAAGTTTGACAAAACATCAAATAAAATAAGAAACGCTAAATGCAGAGAAGGTACTTTTTAAAAATATTTTTTCCTATAAAAAATCGGTGATAAAACTATAAATATTATGATTTTTATAGTAAATATAAAAAATATCTTGAAAAAATACCACTTCTAAACTAAGGCAATCGAGAAGTTGGCATCAATGTATTATGTAAGGATACACTATTTGGTTTTAAAATAATTCAAGCATGACTGACATATGAATAATTTAAACATCATTCTAATGATAACAATTTCCTAAAGTCACATTTTCACGCCAAGTTATTAATGTAATAGATGTGAATAATAAAGAGGTTATGGTGTTTTAGTCAGCACATTTGACACTTCTTACTACAATCATGACCATCATTATTCTAGTTTAAAGTAGAGACCCTGATGTATGACATATTTTAAAGAAATAGAGACGCGAGAAAGTCACCAAAGTCAAATATATTTAAGTCAAAATCAAAGGATGAAAATATCGGTCCTCTATCCTTTAGCGGTGTTTAGAGAGATGCACCTTCTGTCCTTGTTAATTCTAAAGCGTCGTAAAATAAAAATAGACGATTTTTAATAAAACCTATACAGTGGGTGCAGACAAACGTGTTTGTTTATATGTATTGATGTTGATATCACTTACCGGTGACAATTTAAATTATTTCAGTGACACGCCAATGAACTCGGCAAGAAAATAACATACCCAAAAAATGTTACTTTCCATTGAGTTGTATAAGGCCCTCAAAAGGCCTTGGAGAGGAAAAGGCAAGGTATTTTTTATTGACCCTATCCAATTTGGTTTCTAGGGCCGGGTATTTCTTTTACAATAAAAACAGAGATAGACATTATTGAACATGTGAAACGGACAAAGATAGGCTGATTTTGCATGCTAATAATACCCTAGATAATATATGGGTACTTTTATCTCTTTCACACTGACGGCATAAGTGCGACAGAAAAGCAGCTGGCTACTTTTAATCCACCTACCCGTATTTTGAGTGATTCAACCTGCTAGTCGTTTTATACAGGGAAAACTGATGTTGTCTAAGTACGGAAATGAATTTTTTTGAATTTCGTGCGGGAATATTACAAAAAGAAATCTTAAAAACGTTTAAAAACAAGTTTAGAAGTAACTATTTCAAACATGGTCCGAAATTGTTTTTTGTGCAAAAGAAGAAAAAAATCGATGAAAAAACAACATTTCATGGGTAAGTCGTCTTGACGAATAGTTTTTGCTAAAACACGAGAAAGTTCAGTAGCGTCACGATAGATAGTTTTTTCTGCGACCGTGCGATTTTACCCTCATACATTTTGATTCAGAAAATGTCACTTCCCCGCACTTATAAGATTATTTTTTAATAATAATTTGTCCTGAAATGTGTTGCAATCTAGGACAACTGGGCGCCGCCAACTAGGCGCCACCAACTGGGCGGCGGGTTAACTGGGCGGCAGGCCAACTGGGCGCCGGACCAACTGGACACCGGGATAACTAGGCGCCGGACTAAAATATTTTTTCTTGATAAAATGTCCAGATGAAAAACAAAATAGATATATTATTATTTATGCAAAAACATCTTTAAAAAATCCTTTAAGTAATATTCTTGAAATTTGGTTTTGTTAGAGTTAAATTTATTAAGTCGAGTGTTGAAATTTTGGTAGGTCTAGAGTTCTGGTAACCTGATAACATAAAATTTACGTTTTTGATTACAAGAATGGCAAATCCAAAATGGCGGATTTCTTTATTTTTAAACCGATTTGTCTCAAACTTGAAAGTTTGAAGTGTTTGAGATCACTCACACAATACAGTTTTACCCTTAAACTTAAAAAAATTAAAATGGCGGATCCAAAATGGCGGACTTTCTTATTTATGCATCGATATGTATCGAATATGGAACTTGGCGGTGTTTCAAGTCGCTGATTATAATTTTTGACTCAAACTCATAAAAAATTCAAAATGGCGGATCCAAAATGGTGGATTTTTTTATTTTTAAACGGATTTGTCTCAAACTTGAAAGTTTGCAGAGCTTGAGATCACTTAATACAGTTTTATAATCAAACTTAAACAAATTAAAATGGCAGATCCAAAATGGTGGGTTTCTTTATTTTTCAACGGATTTGTCTCAAATGTCTCAAGCTTGAAAGTTTGCAGTGTTAAGGTCACTTAATACAATTTGTGACACACTTGCAAATGGTTAGTAAATAAAAAAGTCTGTCATGTTGGATTAGCCATTTTGATTTTTTTATGAGTTTAAGTCAAAAATGATAATCAGCAAAGTCCACCATTTTGGATCCACCATTTTAAATTATTTATGAGTTTGATATTTGATACATATCGGTGCATAAATAAAAAAAATCCGCCATTTTCCATCCGTCATTTGAAATTAAGTGCTTTCAAGCACTGCAAACTTTCACGTTTGTGACAAATCGGTTTAAATATAAAGAAATCCGCCTTTTTGAGTTTGAGTCAAAAATCATATTCAGCGAGTTGAAACACTGCCAAGTTCTATATTTGATGAATAATGGTGCATAAATAAGAAAATCCGCCATTTTGGATCCGCCATTTTAATTTTTTTTAATTTTGAGGGTAAAACTGTATTAAGTGATCTCAAACACTGCAAACTTTCAAGTTTGAGACAAATCGGTTTAAAAATAAAGAAATCCACATTTTATCGAAAAAAAAAATAGTCCGGCGCTGAGTTGGCCCGGCGCCCATTAGGCCCGGCGTGGCGCCCTGTTGGCGGCGCCGAGTTGGTCTGGCGCCCAGTTGTCCCATTCCGAATTAAAATTTTTGGTTCCGAAATTTCATCAGACTCCAGCATAACTTGTAGTCCACCCAAGAAGAGAAGAGTTGAAGAAGACCCTTGCTCAAAGAAAGAAAATATTTTACCTGGAAGGTACAACATTTGTAAAGTTCTAAGATGAAAACAATAATTTTAATACATCCACTGCACTTAGCATGCTGACAAATTAATTTTGCTCTTTTTTTACTGAAGATAATTTTGTAAACACAGTATACACAAGTAAGTATTCATGAATTATTTATTATTCAAACAGAAAATTGTTGATAAAAAATGCTAGTGGAATTCAAAATTTTTATTTTGCGCCGCCACTGCCCTTTTTTATCCAAGACAAGCAAATAGAATATTTTTGCGATGTTGCATGTGTCCGGACTTACCAAACCGAAATTCTATTTTCATCCCTGTCTTGCTCATTAAATTCTTACTTGTTTTGGTCAATTGCGATAAAAGGTTTATATAATGGCAATTTAGGCCCATGTCAGTGACTTTGATGGGTTTGTCGCGACTTTCTTTTGCAAAAATATATCATATATATAGGGTCTCTAGGTCAAAGCAGTAATATTGTTAATATTGTCGTCGTTCCTAGCGTAGTGGTAGCAACATTTGCTTCATACACGGGCGGTTCGAGTTCGATTCCTGGCTAGGTACTTCGTTGTTTGCGATTCTTTAAAATCTTAGCTCTAACTTTGTGAAACTCCGCGATCGATCCTAATAGAACGGAAAGTGCCAGCATAAAATAAATGGATCCATGACGGATCTGATACCTTCCTAGCTAGCCTATAAGCGCACTTCAAGTGAAGCTAAGATAATCAGCCTCGAAAACAGTTTTTGTAAATATCTCGGAAACTAAAGCTCCTACGAACACAAATTATTGAGCAAAATGTAGTCTAATATATTCCGAAAACAGCATATTGATGCGATGCTCCTTTTAAAAGTTAGCATTTTTGAAATTTTTTAATTGTCAAAAAAATGTTATTAGCATTAATGGATTGTGACCAAAATCTAATCAGCTTGTTAGAGTGTCGAACAATAATTTAACTTACAAATTTTGTGAAAATCGGTTTAGCGGTTTAGCAGCTATTGTGTTACGGACAGACAAAAAATACATAAACACACACAGATACATAGACAGACAGGACGACGATATTGCTAGGATAGGTCAAAATATTATCTATGAAAAATTTTTTTTTACACATCTGTATATAGAAAACCGACACATACTAATAGATATTTAAATTTTGAATGAAATCACTCTACTATTATAAAAAGAGGTGTTTTTAAAAGTTATAATTCAACCTCATACACCAATCTAATGAATAAATATTATAAGTGGGGTTAAAAATAAGGGCGGCCATATAAAAAGCATGCTCTAATAACTCATTTACCCAGCTGCGTTACTGCGTACTGAAAGAAAGATTTTGCCTTTATACTGCTAACCTTATTTTGAAATTTTTAATCAGTATCTACTAACCCTACATTAACCACAACTGAAACGAAATTTACTTTTATACCCTTTTATTTCGTTCGTTCATTTGTTCGTTTATTTGTTTTTACTTTAATGCTTATCCGCTAATTGCCGACAATTTTCCAGGTCAACTTGTGGGACTCCATGATACTCTGACTTGAAGTTACTTGGTGCCCGAGGACAACCACAACTCATTCACTCTCACATTCATACTACATGAAGACCCAGTGGGCTAGTCCATTAAGCATCCCTACGGTAAGCAATTTTATTGTCTCAAGGAGGGTTTAATTTTGCCCGAAACTTTTTGTCGCGCTTAACGTGGCTTCCGAACCAAAGCCTTGTATTGATCATCGGTTTTGCCTACTTCACTGATGCCCAAACTCCGCCCAAGAAAAGCGTTTCCCCTACCTTCAGTGAATCTGTATTCACAAACGTATAGTAGGTTCGAGTTTATACCACGGATCATTTGTTAGGTGATCCTTGTTTATACTGGCAGGCATGTCAATCGAATCCACCGCCCCACAGTGTTTCAGAAGCACAATCTTTTAAAAAATTATTTACATATTTCAAGATATACTGTGTTTTTGAATAACATGCTGATATTTATTTGTAATTATGGGGTCCATTCTAAGAAAAAAACTTTGTCTCAAACGTCCTATTTTTTAAAAATAGGGTATTATAAATTTTCAAAAAAACTTTTTTATTAATATCTGTAACACTGCTTTAGATATTTTTGTGAAATGTGCACATAGTTTCTTTTTATCAAATTTTTTTTCCATAACATGTTTTTTTATTTTGACCAGTGGAATTTGCCTTGGTATATTTCCTGAAAATAATAAATTGTTTTTCTCGTAAGGGATCGGTGCAAATAAATGAATTTAATATTTTTATATGAAAGTACATTAAACGTAAAAAATCAACAGACTGCATTTGCTAATGTAAATGTAAAGAAAGAGAATTTCAATAATAATTTTTAATTAAAAAAATAGAAAACATCAATTTTTAGTGGCTAAGCGGCGGCACCTATTAAGTGTTGACAGTTAACTGTTTCGTCCTTAAGGGACTCTTCAGAATACTGCATGGTCAATGTGACACTTTTGTAAAGCTACAGAGACGGTATATGAATGTCCTCTTACGATATTGGTAAAAAAAATTAAAAAATAATGCCTGCAATACCGCATGCTTTCACATAAGAGGCGACATCTACAAATACAAAAGAAACTACCAGAGTAAAAACAAAAACATTACCCATGACCATGACATAATTTTTCCCTCAGTTCGGGTCAATGCATATTGCATTTTTTCAACCTTTGCGACGTTTAAGTCAGCAGGATTTGAGCCAAAAATACTACAAACGTAAAGTTTAGTACCCGTGAATAAAAAACAACAACATTTTATCATGGCTAAGCGGGCATAGAAAGATTTTGTTTCTCTTGTATTTTTTTGTGGGCAGCTCGAAAGCTGTACACCCACGGGGGTCCAAGATCTATTGGAAACCTATTAAGCGTTGAAAGTTAACTGTTTCGTCCCTAAGGGACTCTTCAGAACACTGCATGGTCAATGTGACCCTTTTGTAAAGCTAGAGAGACGGTATATGAATCTAATCTTACGATATTGGTAAGAGGCGAATTGTCTAACATAAAATTTTAGTTCGAAGAATTTTACCTTTTGAGGTAAGCTCATCAATCGAGGTGTCTAAGAAAGGGTCAAAGAGGATACAGTGTAGGCATTTTTATTATTGGATATTGAGAATCAATTTTCTGACAAGTGATATGGGTTTCTACCTACGTTCCAGTTGGCATAATACAAATTTTAACGTCGATAAGACAGCCTCACAAAAAAATTTTAGGATCCAAAAAACAGATATTCTTATACACTTTTTTACAATCAATCGGTTTTCAATATTTTATGTTTTTCAATGCGGGCGCAAAGTGGTACTTTTATGCTCTGGAGCGCCTAAAAGTATTTTACGCCAGCCGATTTTTCGATAACTGGCCCATGCAAACGGGGTGTTTAAAATGATCAGATTAAATTAAATGCTTCAAACAAACACGGTTTACAACAAAAGTTGTATTTTATTGGAGAATTTCCTGAATCAAATTTTAAAATCATTCAAAGCATAACTGTTTACGTGACCTTAGAATGTCAAAAGAATAATTACATAGGTAATAGTTAAGTTGGCGGCTGCGCCATGATGTTTCGTTGCCAATAGGTACATGGTTGCTATTGTCATTTTAATGACAGTTTAGCTATTTAAACAAAATAAAACAGAAATATATCTCATTTTGTGCGATTTTGTCAAGGATTTTGTTTCTCAAAAATTAAGTTTCAAAGTTTATTTATTGAAAATTTTTGAATACAATAGTACACTACATTTACTTATACATCGAACATCGAAACAGAGGCCTTTTTGGGTATTTAGAGTGCGAATTTGGAGAAACGCTCGGACGCGTCGATCTTGTTTGCAAGTGGGACACTTTTTGGCTTCTTGAAATTTTTGTAGCACGAACCCCCTTTGAGGGGTTGCTTTACTCCTATATTTTGAATAGGGAAAGTGGGTCTTCTTTTTTCATTAAGCGAATTAACTTCAATAAACTTAAAAGTGGTACGATTTTTTCCTTTTCTGCAAAAGCAATATAGTTAGTTTTTTGTAAGTTTGGTGAGAGTTTGTGTATATCTTACCACATTTTTACCTTTTCCAGACCTACTGTTTTTAATTTAACTTCATCCTAAGTGATACCACAGAAGGCAAGTACATACTGTGTCATCTGCATATGACAATATTTCAGCAATTATACCTTGATCTACCAATCCTTTAATAAATATGGTAAAGTATATAGGACCCAAAACAGTGCCCTGGGGTACCCCTATATTTGTTCTCTGTGGTATACTAAGGATATCGTTAATTTTGGTCTGTTGTTCTCGTTCTGATAGTTGATGCAAAGTTTCAACACAGTCCCCCTCACCCCATTAGATTCTAGGATTATCAATAGAATCGTATGAGAGACGGTGTCAAAAGCCTTGGATAAATCCAAAAATACCGAAATATAGCTCTTTCCATCATTAACATTGTCAAACACTTATCTCAGTAACGCAGCATAAATTGTTATTTATTTTTGCGGAAGTTACTAATTAGACTTACTGGTCTGTAATTAGCTACTTGATTTTTTTTGCCAGATTTATATATTGGAACGATTATTGACTTTTTAAAGTGACGGGGTATAGTACCTGTTTTAAAAATTAGGTTGTAAATATATTTTAATAGTTTTATTAAGTATTGATGGAAATCTTTGATCTGCTTCACTGTGATCATGTCATAACCCGGACTACTTTCTGGTTTTAAGCTACTAATATGCTGAATGAATTCTTTCTCGTTCACAGAAACATTGACTTATTTAGAGGCTCCATATTACTTTCATAATCCATTTCTAGAATTTTTTAAAACATTTCAGTACCTATATTTTGTAATTAAGGTAATTCGCCATTTCAAAATTACTTTCAATTTTTTTTGTTGTTGTCTATGACATTTATATTATTTTTTAAGTTTTGTTGCAGTTTGTAATTTCAGTTATAATTTTGTAGGTTTTTTTAATATCATGTTTGTTATTTTCAATCTTTGTTTTATAATATTCAGTTCTTAGATTATTTAATAATGTTTTAAGATTGTTTCGATAATATTTTTTTTATTTCTCTTTCTACTGAAAATAACCTCTGCAATTCCTTCTTTAACTTATCGCGTTTTTTAATAGATTTAATTAAACCTTGGGTAATCCAAGGTTTTATCTTTTTATATTTTACTGAAATTTCTTTTTTTTATTAAGATAACAATTTATATTTTTGAAAAACATCAATAAATTTTTGGTAATTTAGCTCTAGATCACTGGTATTTAAAATATCTACCCACTGCTTACCTTTCAAGAACTCACTCAGTTGTACCAGATTAAGATCCGTGACAGATTTAACTCCGCTCCCTCCCCTTTCACTTTCATTACTAGCACAAATATCTAAAGAAATCGGTAATGTCTGTTCTTACTACAAATGAATGAAATCACATGTTATTAAGTTTAAGATGTGTTTTTACAAATATGATCCAGAAAATGTTTTGTTTGCTCCCTGGTATATGAATTTATATACGATTTAAAACCATTTGACGTTAATGAAATAGAAAATATTAAAGTAACATACAACTGTGCATACAACTAATGGGTCTAGATTATTTAGTAAATTAAAATAAAGATCTACAAAATATTTTCTTGGGTGATATTTTTTAAATAAAAGTCTAGATCGTTAAGCATTTAAGCTATTTTTGACCAAAATTAAAACACCATCATTTTTGTTAATGGAGCCATGGTTGTAGAAAAATGTATAGCCCTCTAGGGAAAACTCACTATATGAATCAAGTTGAAAGCACTCCATCAGAACAAACACATCACAAAAACTTAAACGGTAACTTTCCGAAAACGCAACGAGTTTATCAAATTTTTTCTGTGCACTACTAATGTTTATATGAAAAATATTAAGACACTTATTTGTTGTAATTAGTCTATCTACAATCTGATCTGGATCGATTGACTCACCCAATTTTTCATCTTGAATTACATTAAGAAGATTATTTAGATTGTTAGCCATTGAAATTTTCATATCTGCCATAGTCAATTCCATTTTTTATTAGTTTCTTTTGATAATTGTAGGTAGGACAGTTTGATGAACTTGTCTTATACTTTTCATTTGCGTTTACACAATTTTTACATTTTTTGTTCCGTCCTGTTGCCACATAAGGACACTTTCTTCAAAAATGATCTTTTGAGCAGTATGAACATATGACTGTGTTGGGACAGCTCGTGTTTTTATGATAAAAACCCCAGCATTGAGGACGCTTTAAGTTTTCATAAACTGTGTATCTTTCCCACTCAATGTAGACTTTGCCACTGTTGAACACCCGTTGGAAATTAAGAGGTGAACATTCCTCAAAAACAGTTTTTTTATTGGTAGTATTAATATTTTTGATGTCTACAACTTTAAAAAGTTCATTTCCTGAAATAAAATTATTTTGTGTTTTTATGACTTCTTCAATTTCTATGTTAGTCATATTTTTATTAAAGCTTATAATTTTTATTTGAGAATTTTTGAGCTTAAACTCCTCCACTTGATAAGAATCTGTTAATTTTTCTTCAAAGGCTTTTTTCAGTTTCTGTACATCTTGCATGCTATCGCATTTTATTTCTATATTTAACTGCGATGGTTTGATTGTTTCCATGATTTCCTTTTTTGATCTGTCAACCTCCTACTGAGTTTTAGACTTAATTAAGATGCTAGGGATATTGTTTATCTATTGGTAAAAGAGTAATTTGAAAACTACATATTTTAAAAGCTCTAAACTATTGTAGAAGAACAATCGAAACGTCGCAGTAGTGCTGTTTGTCAAAAATATAAGTTTCTTAAATTTTGTTAGGCAAACATTAATTTTTTCTTATAAACCACTGGCAAATTAGTGATTTTTCTTTTTCTAGAATAAACGCAGTGGTTTCTTAGATAAATAAAAAATCTATAATAGTGGCATAATACCCAAATAAAGTTTGTTTGTGAAATAAATCCGCCACAAACATATAGATTTTATTTGTCTTACGGATCTCGAAACTTTTGTGTTAGGCTATGTAATCTAATCATTTTTATCTCAAGGGAAATTTTATATGCTTGTGCCTTTTCTCTTAAAATGCATGCTACAAATAAGGCGTTTTACAATTTTTGTGCGAAACTGATAGGGGTTGTAAAGGAAATCCACCCTTTTTTACGATTTTCATTTTGCTGATCCATGGGGGGATTTTTATTCCTTATCCCTTTCATATATACGCGGCTGATTATTACAGACCAAGTAGTTTATAAATACATGTTCACAAAATCGAAACGTGAAGCCCTCATACCTTGCTTTGAAAACAAATTTAAATTTGCAGACGCGAATTTTCAAGTGCCCATGTGTGAGTTCTGTCACGTAGGCGCACATCTGCTATGTTGGTGAACGCCATATTTGTTGTTTAATTATATTTTTTGCGGTATTCTGCGTTTGTCGTGTAAAATTATGTTTTTTTTTCTGTGAAAAATGGGAAATAATTCACGTAAAACGTAAGTGTGCCATTCCATAGGTAAGTACCTATATTTTTTTTATAATTTGTTAATAAAGTTAAAAGTGGTTTATAGATGACATTATGCCATGGCGTCCACAATAAAACTGCAGAACTAATTTTAGAAAAACTACAAATTTAATCCACAAATTAATAAATTTTCACCTAATCAGGAGTTCATAGAAAGAAAAAATAGACGTAACCTTAAATGTTTAACAGTTGTCAAATAATGTAGTAACGTAACGGAGTATATTCCAAGACTACCAAAACTTACTTAACCGAAATTGTGTCTACTCGAGGAGGGAATATTAAGAATTAAATGGGGGTGCTGGCTTCAAGCATCGTGTGTGAGACTGCATGGGTATGCCCCATATTTATGCACTAACGTATCTGGTAGAGACATGTATGGTAGAATACTTTTTACGCTTTGTAATGTTGTGCTTTAAGTTTACTCAAGAAAACAAACAACATTATAATATAAAAATCATAAAAGTGGTTTATAGATGACATTATGCCATGGCGTCCACAATAAAACTGCAGAACTAATTTTAGGAAAACTACAAATTTAATCCACAAATTAATAAATTTTCACCTAATCAGGAGTTCATAGAAAGAAAAAATAGAAGTAACCTTAAATTTTTAACAGTTGTCAAATAATGTAGTGACGTAACGGAGTATATTCCAAGACTACCAAAACTTACTTAACCGAAATTGTGTCTACCCGAGGAGGGAATATTAAGAATTAAATGGGGGTGCTGGCTTCAAGCATCGCGTGTGAGACTGCATGGGTATGCCCCATATTTATGCACTAACGTATCTGGTAGAACATGTATGGTAGAATACTTTTTACGCTTTGTAGCTTTAAGTTTACTCAAGAAAACAAACAACATTATAATATAAAAATCATAAAATAAAATTTAAATAAATTATAAAGATATTAAAATGTCTATCAAAAAGTTCGTGATATTTTTATTTTTAAAGAACAAAAGTGAACTTTTATGTACAAAAGTTTACACACATATAACATAAAATAAAATAAGAAACTGAAAGTTGAGTTTCATATTTACCATAATATAAAGGCAAAAAGTTTTTATAGTCTGCACAACTGCAGTATGAGGAAAATCGTTATACTTAGCTTAAAGTCCTTTCTCCACACTTTTCTTTTTACAGTGTGTTTCATGCGATGCTCTGTTAAAAAGTTAGCATATTTTCAATTAGCATCAATGGATTTTCAGCAAAATCTAATTAGCTCTTTATAGTATTGTACCCTCGCCCACTTTTTTAATGTTATCTGATTTTTCCAACATTTTTAAAATACAAAAAAAGAGTGCGTTCTATAGCAACACCGCACTGAAAAAAGTGTTTTTAAAATTTCAGTAAAAACCATTGGCAACTTTGTAACCAACGTTTTTTAGTGTAATTTTACAGAGCTACATTAACTTACACTTACAGAATTCGTAAAATTAAATGATAAATTTTATAAATTTTTAAAGGACAAAATTTACAAGACAGTTGCTTCTGTCTAAATCCATTTGGGTAAGAGCCCAACGTATTCTGTAAAACTGAAAAAGTACATCTTCATATTTACAGTATACGTTATGTAAAAAATTATATGATATATTATGGAAAATTATCAAAGTTTTTTTCAGTGTGGTTTTAAATAAGTGTCATAATTTATTAAATGACTTTCTTTAGCAGTTTTTAAAGCCTGCTCAAATTTTGGGCTTTCCAGGTGAGTGTAAGCAATTTTAAGGTGACATTAAAATGTGGACGATCGAACACACATTTTACCTGAAAATTTCATGACAATCGTTTTAACGGTTTAGGAGCGATCAACAATTTTATCAACTTTTCTGTTGCACGTTATAAATTTTTTTGCATTAATCTATTTTTTATAGGCAGGTTGTCATCTAAATGGAATAAAATATTTTAGGGAAAAATACTACTCCTTAAATTTATTATAAGTTTTTATAGGTCGAGAAATGCATGTGAAAGATGTTAGGGAAGGTTGGGGTACCTTAGGTTGGGTCTTAAATTTTTTTTTAATCAATTTTAGAAGTACTATCTTCTCTCAAAGTATTGCACCCCATTTCGATGACACCACTTATAATAATTATTAATCAATTATTCATTATTGAAAACTCTTCCTCTAAGCGTCTTGCAACAAAGGTACCTTTTTTGTGGCATAGTTTTCCAAAAACGGACCCAAAAATATTTTAAAAGCATTGACCAAGACCTTGGAAAAAAGGACCATACCAATTTTTGGAGTACAATCTTTCTCCTGTCCCGTATTTTACCACGTCCTTTAAGAGGGAATCTCTTGTGTCTGATATTTTTGAAACGCCCTGTATATTATCCGTTGATGTCATGTTCCAAAAATATTTGCTCCATATATCCTAAACATCCCTTGCAAATGAAGTAGACCTATGCCAGACTGGCATACGCACATTCGTTTTTGAAAAAAAGAAATCAAAGTAATTATATATATATATTATTGTTTTCATTTTTCTGTATAAACGCGAATAGTGTGTGTCGAAAAGTTTTTTTATTTAGTTGTAATAAGTATAAATTTTATTTTGTTTTGTCCTTTGATATCGGTAAAATTGTTAAAACTCGGTCAAGGTAAATTCTGAAAGCCACATTTAATTCTAGTCGCGTAGTTTTGGAAATTATTTTTAATCGAATCAATCAACTAAAACATGCTTTATTGGCTTATAAAGTATTATAAAACTATGTAGACAAAGCAAATAAATAAAATAACTACTAATAATAGAAAAAATCATTTAAAAAATATAAAATTTTATAAATCTTTATTAAATCTATATACCGGGTGGGCCAAAAAAACCGGACAATTTTTTTTTCAATATTACTTTTGAAATATACATTTGATTTTAATGGGACAAACTGCACTTGGCATAGAATAAATCAGTGTTTTGACTGAATATATTTTTTTTCCGCCATCTCAAAGTCCAAGATGGCGGACACCACCCGGTAAGTGGTTTAATTATAATGTTTAAGTATATTGTTTTTTAATTACCTTGTTATTTTATAATTACAAATTTTGACTGTAAAATTCCACAGAACATCTATATTTAAATTTTTTCAAATAATAGTAGTATCATCTGTAAATATTGTAAAATACCCATACAATTTAATATTTAGTAAATCATTAATTTTAATAAAATTAAAAATTGGTCCTAGTACTGAACCTTGAGAAACTCCACATTTAATATTATTTTTATTTAAATTTAAATTCTTAATTGACACAAATTGAAGACGATCAGACAAATATGATTTAAAACAACTTAAAGCGTTGTTTTTTATTCAATAAATATACAGGATATTTAACAACTATCCGACAAACTTTAACCCCAAGTGTGGGATAATATAAAAAGTTGATTTATATATTTTTTTTAATATTAACATATTTTACAAAAAAGTATTTTTTTATTATTTCAAATTGGATTTCAAGCACCCAAGCTTGCATTCAAGTCAATGTAGACAATTTTAAACAGTTTAAAAAAAAAGTACGTTTTTTTTCAATTTTGTAATTTTTTATCTATTTTGCTGTAAGACTTTTATTACATTTTTTAGCATAAGTTGACTTGTAAGATTACCCCGAACAAATCGCAATTATCAGTTACTTGCATTTTTGGTTTGAATATATCTGAGAAGATATATCCCGTAACGTTATTTTTTTTAATAACTCTCAACGAAAAAATGTTTCCTATTTTTTATATCTAAGCATTTTGGTTTGAGTTTGAACAATTTTCAAAGTCGAATTCGAATCCCAATCGTGAGAGATTTGAACCTCTGGAGTCCAATTTGCAAGCAAAATTCGCGGTAGTTTCTAAACGACTAAAGTATTACCTCAAACAACTGAAAATGAATTTTTATACGACTGTCTTGTAAAAGGGGGTTTTGCGCACGGAGAACACGATCTGAAAATGGCATTTTGCGCACACTTATATCATTTTTGCGCACGCCTATGTCATTTCTGCATACGGGTCTCCCGTCATTGTGATTTTTGTTGTTGTCACCCATCAATATAAGTTGGCTTGGTTCCGTAGCAACCGTCACTGCTCGTATGTTTTGTTGATTAGATACGTCTAAAAATTGTTGAATTTTTAAAGTTTTGTTGTAAAAATGTCGGAAATAAAAACAAGTTAAATTAAAATTTGATTTTTCTTTCTTTATTAGCAGTCGTATAAAAAATATTGTAAAAAACTCGTTTGAAAACCTCTTTGCATACTTCCTCGACTTGTAGACCTCGTCTTCGGCTCGGTCTACCAAACTGTCACGATTGTGTACAAAGAGTCGTTTTCAAACCCTGTTGTTTAAATAACTATTATTTTCATTGAATATAAAACTTAAAAGCACGGTTAAAACTTAAAAACTCTTTTGTCTAACTTCTTTGTTTTCAAGAAACAGAAAGTTACAGTTTGCAATATTGTTTTGTGTTTTTTTGTCCCTTAAGTTCCTTAAAAATCATAATGAATAATTGAAATCCCAAAGTATTTCCATCAAAAATGCCCTGATTCATGAACACCGCAAAATGTTTGTGCCAAATATGGTTGAAATCCGTTTATTTTTTTCGACTTATCCTGTCTCAGACAGAGAGACAGACAGGTAGACACCATCACAAAATTTAGAGTTTGACATTCCCAATATCCTTCCACACCTATGGTATGGATTGATAAAAACCAATCACATTGTGTTTCTTAAAAAAATATTCAATCGCTATTTTCCTAACAAGTGCAGAAAAATAGGTTTTTGGAAGTATTAGGAATAATCGTTTTTCTACGAACGTCAAGAAAACATAACAAAACAAAATTATAAGAAAAATAAAGCAAAACACACACACCACATCACAAAACTTCCCCAAAAAACATAGTGTTTTAACGAAATATGAGATCTTACTTACCTTTCATCATAGCAACCAAGCCATTTTATAGGAAATGTTATAAACAGAAACTTCAATTCTATACACAAATCTATTACGAAATTTGACATATCCTTTCGGAAAATATTTCGCGCACGGTGTGGGAGCTGAAATTTTCGGCAAGCTCGAACAAAAGAAACTTTCAGTCTTACTAGGCTTCGTACGGATGATAATGAAACTTTGATGAAAAAAAACGAAATGAAGATGTCTTCTGTAGAAAGAACAACTACCTTTTTGCAATATCCTGCAGTATATACTTATTATAGAGGGTGGTGAGTAGGTAGCCCTTGCTTAGCTTGTGTTTGTGCTAAAAACATTTCACTTGGGATAACAAGTGCGACTTTATCCCCTTGTTATATTATTATAATTTTCTATTAATATGACTGTAAAAACGCTTTTTGTCAAAAATGGCAACAGGTTTGAAGTTAAGATTACCCTCTAAGATATAGGCTTTGTATAGCGGAACCGGTATAGAAATTTGTTTTGTGGTTTAACAACTGCTTTTCCTTAGAAAAGCCCAAAGGTTCAAACTTACAAACACCCTTTTTTGCATTTGCTTCGGGGTGAAAAAGGTAGGGACTGAAAGAAGGATAACTCTGATAGTCTGAAAAAGCATTTTAAAATCCGCAATATCAGCATGGAGAGAGAACAAGAAAATATGTGTGAAATCCCCTGCGAACTCATATACAGTGTGTCCTAAAAGTTCCGGTACCCCTAATTTTTTTAGACTAGCGGTATTAGAGAAAAAGTGTTTAAGAAATATCTTTTAGGTCTTAAATTTTTCTACCCAACTATGACCTTGTTTCTGACTATAAAACATAATCTTTTTTAGGTTTTTTTTAAGATCAAGTTTATAAATTTAAATTAAAATGACCACTTTTGATTTTATCATTTAGAATAATAAATAGTCTACGTTCTAATTCACATTTGTATCATAAGTGAAAAGGCCATTTCGTAACTTAATAAAATGCAAAAAATTGCCAGAAGTATTTAGTTTTAACCCGTTTAGGCTAGACGGTTGAAAAATCAATCTTAAATTCCCTTTTCGCCACTTATAATACGTGTCAAACTTCAAGGTTACACAACAAATTAAAGAAAGGATCAGGCACACCTCTTATGGGATTTCTGTAATCCGTCAAACTTCATGAAATTTTGGTATGTTGTAGACTGAACCTTTCTTATCAAAAGTTCTCATGGGCCCAACTCAAATTAATGACCAGTTTTTTGAAAGTTGAAAGTGATAATGTCCAAGAAGCACAATGGCTCTTTAGACGGGGTTTTCTAACATATACGCAATGTTACTATTACATATATTTACAATTTATTTATTATTTTTGTTTTGTTAAACATGATCTACAGGGTGTTTAAGTAAATATTAGTCGCAAGTGTTAATGAGAAACAAACGTTAGTGTGTTTTAGATTGAACCTTTCGAAAGAAAAGTTCTTATAGGCCCAACATATATTAATGACCAGGTTTTCAAATACAGGGTGTTGAAAGGGATAATGTCCAAGAAAAACTATGGCATTTTAGACGGGTTTCCAAATACTTACACAATGTTACTATTACATATATTTACTATAGGTAAATTTAGTGGGAATAAGGACACTGTTGTTCTGGTAAATATACGTTTTAATCCATCGGTAACGTTTCGACAATGGTTTTTGTCTTCATCAGACCTTCAGACTAGATCGTACATTGGAACAACAAAAAACAAGAATTCAAGCACATCAGGAAAACAAACGGCACAAAATTAAAAACGAAACCCGACATTAATCTGGTAATTATTTATATTTTCTTTTGTTTTGTTTATCCATAATTAGATTAATGTCGGGTTTCGTTTTTAATGTTGTGCCGTTTGTTTTCCTGATGTGCTTGAATTCTTTTTTTTGTTGTTCCAATGTACGATCTAGTCTGAAGGTCTGATGAAGACAAAAACCATTGTCGAAACGTTACCGATGGATTAAAACGTATATTTACCAGAACAACAGTATCCTTATTCCCACTAAATTTACCTATAGTTGCATTGCAAGGACATGATAAGTTTACCACATATATTTACGTTTTATTTATTATTCTCAATATGTACCTTTAAAACATTATCTACAGGGTGTCTATATAAATACTAGTTAGTCAAAAGTTTTAATGAGAAACAAGTATTATAGTTTTTTACAGGGCACGACACAGATTTACGCTTAAATATTTTTTAATAGTATTTAAAAAATGATATTTGCCGAAACACCCTATATTAAATACTTAATAAGTCAAGAATCCTTAAAAAACTAATAAATACTCAAATGTAATAGTAACATTTCGTATATGTTTGGAAACCCCGTCTAAAGAGCTATTATGCTTCTTGAACATTATCACTTTCAACACTCTGTATTTCAAAAACTGGAAATTAATTTAAGTTGGGCGTATAAGAACTTCTAATGAGCAAGGTTTAATTTACAACATACTAAAGATTGACTCTCATTAAAAAAATCGACCAATATTTACTTAAACACCCTGTACATAATGTTTTAAAGGTACAGATTAAAAATAATAAATAAATCGTAAATATATGTAACAGTAACATTGCGTTTATGTTTGGAAAACCCTTCTAAAGAGCCATTATGCTTCTTGGATATTGTTACTTTCAACACCCTGTATTTCAAAAACTAGTCATTCATTTAAGTTGGGCCCATGAGAAATTCTAATGAGCAAGGTTTGTCAACAACATACTAAATCTTGTTTCTCATTAAAACTTTCGGCTAATATTTACTTAAACACCCTATAGATAATATTTTAAAGGAACAGATCAAAAATATTAAATAAATAGTAAATGTATGTAATAGTAACATTGCGTATATGTTTGGAAAACATGTCTAAAGAGCTATTAGGCTTCTTGGACATTATAACTTTAAACACCCTGTATTTCAAAAGCTGGTCATTAATTTGAGTGGGGCCAATGAGAACTTTTGATAAGAAAGGTTCAGTCTATAACATACCAAAATTTTGTGAAGTTTGACGGATTACAGAAATCCCATAAGAGGTGTGCCTGATCCTTTCGCTAGATTTCAAAAAAACTTCATAAAACGACAAGGAAATTCAAGATTAACCATTTTAGCTAAATATCTAAACTTCAACTAGAAATAACCTCTAAATAATGTTTTGAGGTCATAATCAAGGTCACAGTTAAGTAAAAAACATGTAGGCCCCACAATTATTGTAATAAACATTTTCTCCGGACACACTATATAACATATACATACAAAATACGTGTAAACCATATTAACACAAGCTATTTTTCCAGCATAAGTGGAAGGTGGAAAATTATTGAAAAAGTGCTTACACAAAGTCTAATGAGAATTTAGATATATATATATATATATGTATATATATATATATATATATATATATATATATATATTACCATTTTAATTATACACTTACAATAATTTTTATAGATATGGTGCGTCAATAATTATTATTTGCTAGAAAAAAAGAAACAAAAACACTATATAACTTAAGCCGCATAATGTTTTACCCCGAGTTGCTGTTCTCTCGTTTTACCAGCCAACGACAGCTCATATTTAAAATATCAGGTCCTCATTAAAAATCATTTGTTCACCAAAAAGCGTTATACTAAGTTCGCCTTACGGAAAGAATTCCTCGCATTTATATAGAAACATTAACACAAAACAAGGCCAACAAACCAAATAATTAAACTTCAAACACCGTTTTTTGTATTCACCTTGGGGGCATAACTGGCAGGGATAGAAACAGGTAATATACTGTTAGTTTGCATTCTGCAAAAGCAGCATACAGAGAAAAGATAAATTAGACAAATAAAACATTTTATTACAAGCTGATTTTCTAGCAAAATTAAGCAAAATCATCACTAAGATGTAGGGCGATATTGCACAGCAAAAAATTTTGAGAATTTAACAGCCAACTATACGACTCTTATTTAAAATATCAAATCCTTATTTGAAATAATTCATTTACGAAAAAGAACTATATACTGAGTTGACGGTATGAAAAGAACTCTTCACATTTATACAGAGAAATTAAAACAAAACAAGGCTGGCAAACCAAATAATTAGGATGCCGTATTTTATGCTACTTAATTTTTGTATTCAGGAAATATGTGGAAAATATCTAAAAACTCTTGGCTTTGGGGAGATCGCCGTACTCCGAAGCTCCTCGCGTTGAATGCGCCTATGATATAATATAAAACGTAATAAAACCGTGGCTAAAAATTAAACATACAGTGATCAGAGAGAGGTACCTTGTACAGAGCCCAATAAATGATCAAAAATTATAAGGGTGTGCTTAGGCAAATTTAAAATGGAATTTAACAGCTAACTACATATAGAGCTCTTGTTTAAAATATCAGGTTTACATTTTAAAAATATAAAAGAATGCGGAAAATGGAGGCCCGAATACTTACAAGGAGACGAGGAACATTTTCACTGCAGCCTGCAGAGCAGAACAAAAATCATCCAGTAGGTTAAAAAAAGAAAATAAGAAGGCTTTGAAATGCTAAAGCCTAATTTGGATATATGTATACATTTTTTTTATTTTTTTTTATTTGTCAAACACACTGTGTTTTTTTTATTACAATCTAGTCAGTAAGACTAATTAGCAATTTTGTTTTAACTTAATTTACTAGAAAAGTCAGATTTAAACTTAGGGTTCACTCAACAGTTCTCCTCGCTTTGTTTAGTCTGTAACTCACAATTGTGTTGTGTTTATAGCATTATTTTGTTTTATGTGTAATTCACTTAGTTTACTAGCTCAAACGGCTTCACTCTTTTTAGTCGTCGAACTAGCATAGTATTGTCTAGAAGCTGAATTGCTTCCACATTCACATGCCGATGGAGTCTATCTTCATGGCTTTTTGCGTACTTTTTTATAGTCTCTGCTACAGTTTCGATTTTTAGATCTCGATGAAGGTCACTATTTCGAACGTACCAAGGTGCATTCACAATGTTTCTTAATACTTTATTTTGAAATCTCTGTACAACTAGAATGTTACTCTCTTTAGCACAACCCCATAGTTGAATACCATATGTCCATACTGGTTTCAGTATTTGTCTATAAAGCAGTAACTTATTATATATATATTTATCGGTTTCACAACGTTCTACGTCTTCCGATACCCAATCTCCACTCGTTTCTGTTTGCCCATAATTCATCATCTAGGCCTCTTATTCTTATTTCACTGTCTATTCCTTCTCTCCAGCTTCTCCTTGGCCGTCCTCGTTTTCTTCGGCCAGTTGGTTTCCATTGTAGTATTTGTTTAGGTAGTCTTTCGTCATTCATTCTTTGTACATGTCCGTACCACATCAGTTGTTTTGTTCTTATATCATCCACTAAAGTACGTTCACCTACTGTCATAATTTCTCTTATTCTTTGATTTGTAACTCTTTCTCTTTTTGATTTCCCTGCTGCTCTTCTCCAATAGTCCATCTCCGTAGCGGAAAGCATTTTTTCTGTTCTATCCTTGATTGGCCATACTTCTGAGCCGTATGTAATAATACTTTTTATAATGGTGTTATATATAAGCTTTTTGTTATGTTTTGATATACTTTGGTCCCAAATTATTCCATTTAATAAAGTTATTGCTTTTCTTCCTTGTACGTTTCGATCTTTTATAGCTTTGTCTAGTGTTCCGTCAGCTGTAATTTTTAGACCTAAGTATTTATACTCATCACAGGAGTGAATTCGCTGCCCGGTATTTAAGATTAGATCCTGTTTCATTCCACCGATACACATATACTCTGTCTTATTGAGATTAACCTCTAGTCCCCACTTATTGTACTCTTCTATTAGTTTTCGTGTCATATATTCGAGGTCGTCATAATCCTGAGCCACTACTATCTGATCATCGGCGAAACATAAAGTATACAAGGTGGTTTCGTCCAACGGAATTCCCATGTTTTGGCATTTTCTCTTCCATACTTTAAGGACTTGTTCCAAGTATATCTTGAAGAGCGTAGGCGAGATACAGCAACCTTGTTTCAGACCTTTACTTACTTGAAAGCCTTTGGTTAGTTTTGCTTTTATTTTAACTTTTGCCTTACTATTGCGGTATAACTCTTGGATGGCCTTAATTAGTTGTACGCTTATGTTTGTGTTTTCCAACGCTTTCCAAAGTAGATTTAGTGGTATACTATCATATGCCTTCTGCAAATCCACGTAAAGCAGATGCAGCTCTTGACCGTATGCCATTTTCTTTTCAATAACTTGGGTTATACAAAAGAGATGATCTGAAGTCGATCTACCCGCCCTGAAACCAGCTTGTTCTTCTGCCTCCATGTCTTTATATTCGCTCTCTACTTTATTTCTTATTATTTTACCGTATATTCTGCTTAGCGTACTAGTCACAGATATACCTCTATAATTGTCACATATATCTTTCCTTCCTTTTTTGTGTATTGTGGATATATATGACGTTTTCCACTCAGTTGGGACTACAGTTCCATTTAAATATTTTTGGAAAAGATTCCGTAATCTCCAAAACAGTTCTTCAGTGCCATATTTAATAAGTTCGGCTGGGATATTTCCGGGTCCGGCAGATTTACCGCTTTTTAAGGTTGTGCACACGTTTTTGACCTCAGAGATTGTGAGGGGTACTGGAGATCCCATCGTTCTAATTATATTGTCTCTTGCGTCTTCCTTGAATTCTGCTCTATCTTCAGTTAAAAGTTTTTTAAAATGCTCATCCCATTCTTTGTCTGGTATTGGTGAAATGATATCTCTGCATGTTTCTTTTTTAATCGATCTTATAGTTTTCCAGCTTTCGGTACTTCTCCTACCTCCTAAGTAAGAATCTATTTTCTGACACTTTTGCGTCCACGAATGATTTTTCTTATCACTGATCATTCTTCTCACCTTTGATTGCGCGATTTTGTATTCTTGTCTGCTTCTATCTGTCTTTTGGGATAAGTAGGTGTGATATAATTTCCTTTTTTCCTCTATTTCTCTCTCAATCTCAGCATCCCACCAGTATGGTTTTCTTCTTTTAGAAGTTTCTTCCACTAATCCTAGTGCTTCTTTTGCAGCTTGGTGGATGCTTAATGTAATACATTCGTATTCCTCATCTGGGGTTTCACCTGAACTTGTATTAAGTTTTTCGTTCAGTCTCTTTTTGTATAAGTTTTTTACGCTGTCATGTTCTAGGCTTAGTAGATTATATTTACAGTGATCAATTTCTTCAATCACTGTATCATCAAGATGTTGTTGATGCAGGCTTCGGCCTTGATAAGGAAAGAGAATTTTGGACTCCAGAAAATAGTGATCACTTCCGCATGTTGATCCACGCTTTGTTCTGACATCTTGAATTTTTAGTTTTGTCTTTTGTTTAGTGATAAGATAATCAATGACGGATTTCAGGTTTTGTGAGGGTTTGGTCCAGGTATATTTGTGTATTTCCTAATGTTGAAAAAAACCGTTTTGGATTTTTAGGTTTAATTGCTCACATACTGTAATTAGCCGGTTTCCATTGTCATTAACAAGATTTTCTCCATATTGGCCAACTGTCAGATCATTAACTCTGTTACCGGTTCTACTATTTAAATCTCCCAATATGACAATTTCTCTAGATGCACTTACTGCTGATATTTCATTGTGTATTTCTTCAAAAAAATTGTCTTTCACGGCTACATTTGCATCGTCGTTATACGCATAGATTCCAAAAATCGTAAGTCTCATTCCTTTTATTGTTATATTCATTTTAATTAGCCCTTCATTGACTGCTTCCCAGTTGGTGATAAATTTTCTAAATCTTTTGTTGACCAAAATAGATACTCCTTGTTGGGCATGTTTTTCTTTTGCCACTCCGCTATAGAAATGATCATATTGTCCTAGGTTTTCAGATCCTTTTCCTTTCTTTTTCGTTTCTGTTAGTACAGCAAGGTCTACCTTCATTCTGCTGCACTCATGTACTATTTCATTCATTTTTCGATTCATTCCTTGTACGTTCCATGTACCAAAAATCATATTCCTGTTTCTTTGCTTGGTTCGTCTTAGGTTTTTCATTTCTTTCCGAGGCGTTTGATTGGGTTTTTTAACAGTGTACGTTTTTTCCGGGTATCAGAGAGTTAGTCTGATGCCCCAACCCCCAACCTGGAGGACCAGGTGATTTTTGATCCAGGTTTTCTTCCCCTAGCCTTTGACGATTCCAACGCCGGTACTACAAGGCAGTAGTCTTTTATACTATCCCTAAAAGAAAGGGTTGCCACCTACGCTATGATCACCGTACCGAGGTCCATTCTCTCCGCCTTTCATATCGATGTGGTCTTCTCCCGTAACCCTGGGAAAGGGACCCCATACAGGTGCTAACTCTCCGGGTCGAAGAGTACCTGGAATCTACGGAGGGCAGGGGTCGATTCATTTCCCCTGATAGACATCTGACGAGGTCTACCCGTACCCCGTACTTATTATGAATTGTTAAATTGGACTTCCTTCCAATTAGCCAGTTCATTTTTCTATACCTTATCTGAAGTTCTTCTTTTTTTTTCTTAACATGTGCTTTCCAGCGCAATTTGGCATCAAGTGTCATACCTAGATATTTTGCCTGATTCGAATATGGTACTGGAATGTTGTTAATTGTTATTTGTATGTGATTTATATTTTTGTTTGTAAAATCAACATGAATTGATTTGGTTTCATTTAATTTTATTCGCCACTTTGTGGTCCAACTGTGAATTTGGGTGACTGCATCCTGAAGTTTTTCTATGCATTTTTCAATAGATTTTTCTACCGTCAATAAACCAGTATCATCGGCAAATGTTGCTAAGTGACAATTTTCTGGCTTTGGGATATCACAAGTGAATAATAAGTATAGATAAGGGCCTAGTACGCTACCCTGGGGCACGCCTGCTTGAATTTCTCTTAAATTTGAGTATGAGTCTTCCTGTTTTACTCTAAAATGTCTATCAGATATGTATGATTCCAAAATATCCGAATATTGTTTTGGCAGAAACCTTTTTAGTTTAAAATTAAGGCCTTCATGCCACACTTTGTCAAATGCTTGTGCTACATCTAGAAAAACTGCAGAACAAACTTTTCCCTCTTCTAGTGCTTTTTCTATTATATTAGTAATTCTGTGTACTTGATCTATCGTGGAATGCTTGTCTCGAAAACCAAATTGATGAGATGGAATAATTTCTTGTCTTTCTATGATGGGTTTTATTCTTTTAAGCAATAATTTTTCATAGAGCTTGGATATAATTGGCAGCAAAGATATTGGCCTGTAAGATGACACGTCATGGAGTGGTTTTCCCGGTTTTGGGATCATGATAACTTCTGCAACTTTCCACAGTTTAGGTACATACCTAAGCCTAAAAGACGCATTAATTAGGTTGCATAGTTTTACGATAGCTTTTCTGGGGAGTTGTTTTATGACTACCCCGTTAATAAGATCATACCCTGGGGCTTTTTTCGAATTAATATTTTTGATTTCTGTTAATATTTCTTTTGGTGATGTAAGCTTAATATGGTCCTCGATTTGATGGGGTTCATTTAAATGAAAGTGTTCATCTGGTGCTTCGTGGGGCTGAAATGTTTTTTTCTAAATGACTTGCAAAAATATCTGCTTTTTCTTCGTTACTCCTTGCCCACTGGTTGTTAGATTTTCGTATGGGTGGAATTTGGATAATTGGTCTTTTAAAATCTTTGGTTGCTTTCCAAAGGGAATAGTCGGTATTTTTATCATCTGTAAGTTCATTAAGAAAATGGTTAATAGATTCATTTTTTATTACTAGAATTTCTCGCCTAATGCGCTGCGTCATGTTGTTGAGATTTGTTTTGTCCCGAGGATCACGGCTTTGTTGCCACTTTCTTCTTAGTTTCCTTTTTTCCAATATAAGGTCTCTAATTTCCTTTGGATAGTTTTTTCCCTTAAAAATTCTCTTTGGTTTTGGACTGTTTTCCCAAGCTGCTTGTTGAATATTTGTAACAAAATAATCAACTTCTTTATCGATTTGTTCTGGCGTTTGCAATGGTACTGATAGGTTTATTTTTTCTGACAGACTTTGTTTAAAACTAATCCAGTCAGTCAGTTTATTAACTAGTGAGATATTTGCTTCTTTCTTTATTATGTTTTTACTAAGAGTTAGAATAATAGGTGAATGATCTGAGTGTAAATCAAAACTTTCTTCTATATCTACAAAACTTAAAGATATATTTTTTACTATAAAAAAATCAATTAGATCTGGAATTTTTCCTGGATATGTTGGATAGAATGTGGGCTTACCAGTTGATATCGGCTTACATTGATATTCACTAATAGCTTGCAAAAGTTCTTTTCCTTTAGAATTCGTCAGTCTAGATCCACAGTAGGTATTTTTTGCATTAAAGTCACCTCCAATTATAAAACGGTTTCCTAATTTTCTGAGAAAATTAAGATATTGATTTTTCTTTAGTGGTATATAGACAGCACTTATGACTAATGTATATGTTTTGGTTTTTACACTTACTAATGTAGCTTGAATCTCCACGGTTTTATATCCCATCTCCTCATAGTGTGATATATTTTCTTTAATTATTACAGCACTTCCCCCATGTGCAGTATTGCTAGGGTGAGTTGTATGATACACTTTATAACTAAATTTAATGTGAGACTGGTTAGTGAAATGCGTTTCTGACACAAGACAGACGTCAATTTTTTCTATGTCTAGAATAACTTGCAAGTCTTGCTGATGTTGCAAGAGACCATTGGTATTCCAAGCTAGGATTCTAAGATTACTGACCATTTTGATGCATATTGGTAGCTCCGTTATTGCTACTTTCTAGTTTAGTTAATCGCTCATCAAGTTTGTTCAATTTCTCCAAAATTAATTGTAGTGTTTGTTCCATAGTATTTTGACTACTGATATTAATATCAGGTATAGTAGCTGTTGCTGCTACTTGGCTGTATGTCCTTGTCACAGAGTTTTGTGTGACTGTGTTTCTTGTCTGTTGGTTTTGTCTATTTGTACTCACGTTTGGTATGAGATTCGGTTTCTTAGGTTTATTTTTCAATTTTTGTATTTCCTTAGCAACAAGGCATCCTCTGTAGTTAGCAGGATGCTTGCCTCCACAGTGGATGCATTTTGGCTCAGATTCTTTTGGTTTGGGGCATTCTACAGTAAGATGTTTCCCCGTGCATTTTACGCAACGTGGTTCTTTAGCGCAATATTTTTGCGTGTGTCCATAAGATTGGCATCTTTTGCATTGAGGGACTAACTTTGAGGTTTTTAGTGCTTTTATTTCCACTTCAATCCCAAGGATACTGGAAATTTCAAAAATTTTGTTGATATCTTCATCGTGGCTAAATGTGAGCATAAACATGTTAAGAGATTGTCTTGTTCTCCATTTAAGTTTGTTGCTGGCCTCCAGTGCCTTAAAACCTTTTTTTTGTAGATCAGCTACAGTATACATAAAAGGAAAAAAAAACACAAACATCGAAATTCTTGCAAATCTAATTGAACCAAATGCAATTAATTTGGTCACTAGTGCTCGCAAAATCAGGAACAATATTTCTCTTGAAACATTTTCAAAATATATAAATAGTAAGGTCAAAGATGGCATTTCTTTTAATCTGAAGAAAGTTAGCGATGCACAAGTGTGACTTAGCATAAGTTATCTTACATCAAATGCCGCTGGTGATGATGGTATGACTTTGACTTTAATCGCTCATTCCTTTTCTAACACATATTTTTAACTAGTGAATAAAAGGCAGCGTATTTTAGAATAACTGGAAAGAGGCGCTATTAGCCTCTTGCCAGTTATGACCAAAGTTTTTGGAAGGTTAATTCATGACCAAGTTTGCCAGTGTGGTTTTAGAAAGAACTATAGCACGAGCAGTGCACTGACGATAGTTCTGGATCAAGGTCTCTAGAGGATAGGTTACCTGGTAACTTTCTGACCAATCAGAGCCAGTTGTTGAAGCGGAAAATGACGTCACCGGGAGTGCCCACTTAAATAAAAAGCATTTAATATAGTAGAAACTATTCAAGTTTCTTGTGTTTTTTTATTGATTTAAATGTAAAGTATGTCTTGTTATTTTTCCTAAAGTGTCTCTAATAACAATATTCATAAAATGCATCAACTATCTCAAATATAAAACTTACCTGATACCAAATATCCCAAAGGCAAAAGGTCTTGGGAAGCTTTTAGCCCGTTAAAATAACTACAAGTAGAAAGTATGAGTAAATTAGATCAATTATTTAGGATTTTTAAATAAATGTAAGAGTCCGAAAAAAACACCACAAATGCAAAAAATATACCATTGAAAAATAAAAATACTTAAAAACACATGTAAACAATGGACTCTAATTTACTGATGATGGAAAAGTTACCGTGCTAACATTACTGGACTGTAGTAAAGCGTTTGATGTAATAGATCATGGGTTGCTTTGCGCTAAACTAAGATACTACGGATTTCATGAATTTGCAGAGAAACTGATTCAAAATTACCTAACAACTCGAAAGCAGGCAGTCAAAGTAGACGGAAAGCAATCAACATTTGTCGATGTCATGAAGGGGGTCCCGCAGGGCTCAATCTTGGGACCGTTGTTGTTTATAATCTGCACAATGGATTTGCCAAAAGAAGTGTGCTCAGATACTGATGAAGAAAATCCCGAACTACATCAAGTCGCAGATGATACACAGGTTTCGTATAGCTTTCTCGCCTGTGATATACAAAAAGCACAAAATACTATAAACGGCACATTGCAGCGGATATTGGATTATTCGAATGACAATGGTCTTAGGATGAACCCAGATAAAACGATTTCCGTTTGCTTTGGAAGCAAAGCATTAGACATTGGGAAACGTATAAAATTATCAATTAATAATGTACCCATCGAAATAAAAACAGAAACAAAAAATCTCGGGTTGGTTTTTGACAGTTCTTTAAGATTTAAAACGCACGTAAATCAAGTTATCCAAAAAAGCTATTTCTCTTTAAGAAACTTGTACAAAAGCAGGCACCTTTTAAACGAAAAAATTAAAAAGAACCTATGTGACGCACTGGTGTTAAGCTACTGCAACTACTGTTATACAGTCTTTGGTCCATGCCTGGATGAGAATACAAAGCGTAAGCTGCAAAAAATTCAAAACTCTTGCATAAGATATGTTTTTAACTTAAGAGCCAGAGATCATGTTACAAAAAAACTCGATGAGTTGGGCTGGTTGAATATGAATAATAGGCTTAAGTTACAATTTGCATGCTTGGTACAGAAAGTTATTAAATCTAATACACCATCATATCTGCGGGCAAAGCTTACACACTGTCACAATGTACATAGTCGAAATACTAGATTCAAAGATAAGTTAAATATTCCAAAACATAGAACTAAGATCTTTGAAAGGTCTTTTTCGTACAATGCTGCCAACATATTTAACTCTATACCACGAGCAATCAGTACTGTAACTCTCACATCCGCAACTTTTAAGTTTAAATATAAAAAAACATTACTGGCATTGCAAAAAGGTTAGGTATTAGGCTGGAACTAAAATTCATAAAGAAATTCTCTTTTTTTGATTTTTCTTTGAGATTTTTTTTTTTGTAATACTGTATTAGGATAACAATGTAAAATTTAAACCTCAGTTAACAGAAGCTTCACGCTTAATTTCGCTGAGTATAAAATAAAGTCCTTTTTATTTATTTATTTATTTATTAAATAGTGACTCTCTAAATGACGCGCTGTCACCTCTCACGCCGCTTCCACCCTGGAGTTACCAGGCAACCTATCCTCTACAGACCGTGGTTCTGGATAGCATAATATACACTCCTGGTACTATTAGACTTCAGTAAAAGCTTACGATGTTATTGACCATAAACTTTTGTATGCCAAGCTTAAGTACTATGGATTCTCAAAAAAAATAATAAGCTTTTTTAAAATTACTTGCAAAACGTAAACAAAGTGGCGTGGCGACCGGCAGGTGGTCTGAGCCTTTGGAAATTAGTAAGGGAGTTCCGCAGGAGTCAATATTAGGAACTTTATTATTTCTTGATTTTACTATAGATTTATTAGTGGGCTTTGACGAATGTGAAGAACATCAACACGCTGATGACCTACCACTCTATATTCTTTTTGAAAAATTAGGTGCATAGGGGGCTGAAACTCGTCTAAATAATGCTTTTAAGTACATAGCTGAATATTATGGTAACAATGGTCTGAAATTAAATCCAGACATGTCCACAGCTATTCGTTTTTTTTTAAGGAAATAGTTCCATTAATGTATGTGGCAATAATACCTTAATTCCAATCAGCGATCAGGCCAAGAATTTAGGGATAATCTTTGATAAACACCTGCCGTTTCACACACAAATTAATAAAATTGTATAGTTTGTTTTTTTTTATTATGGCGGTTTGTCATTGATATTTTCTCATATAGAATAATGTAAATATGTCACCGCCAACCGCCAAGATATGAAAAAACAAACTATAAAAGGAAACCTTTGTATTAAGTCATTGTAATTACTGTGATATAATTTATAAACTTTGCCTGGATTTAAGAACAAGAGGTCATATACAAAAAATACAAAGTTCATGTATTTGATATATCTGTGATATTCGTGTGAAGGAATGTGTGTCGTGTAAGTTAAAATAATTAAGTTCGCTGAACATGGATAGTCAAAGGATCTTTTATGTTGCGTGTTTCGTTCACAAAATTTTAGAAACAAGTAAACCAGATTATTTCAAAGCAAATATTAAATTAAGAAGTGATTTTCATAATTAAAGAACACGATATTGTTATATGATAAACATATCAAAGCATAAAACAGCAGCTTTTAAAAGATCTTATTCATAAAATGTACGCAAAGTAATTAATTCGATACCTCCGGATATTTTAGGAAATATTTGTTATCACTATAAGTATTAGACTTTTAAATCATAGTTATTCAAACTTATTTATTTTTCTTTAAAATTTAATAAAGCAACTTTCTTAGATTTTGTACAAAAATAACTTACATAATGGTTTTGTAATATACGCTAAGTCTGACATATTAATAACTTTGATTTTGTGTTACATACTGTTATACTCAGTTAGTAGCAGCTTAGCTGAATTTCGCTGGCTCAAAAATGAACACCTTTTTATTTATTTAGTCATTTGTTTACATTAAAAATAATTTACTCACAAAAAAAGTATACTGAGTTAGCCTTATGGAAAGAAATCTTTGCGTTTGTATGAAAATATTAAAACAAATCAAGGCCAACAAACCAAATAATTAAACTTATAACACCCTTTTTTGCATTCGCCTTGGGGGTTGAAATGGTAGAAATAGAAACAGGAAAAACAATAATAGTCTGCGGCATTATAAAATCCGCAAAATCAGCATATAGAGAGAACAGGAAAATTTTCGTTAAATCCCCTGCGAACTTGTACTTATATAAGATAAAACACATTATAACCGAGACTGAAAATTAGACAAGCAAAATACGTGTAAAACATTTTATTACAAGCTGTTTTTCTACTCTAAAAAAAATCATCAGTAAGATGTATGAGATAATGAGAATTTAACGGCCAACTAGAGACAAAGATCTACACTTGTTCATAAAAAAATATATACCGAGCTAACCTTATGGAAAAACTCTTCGCAGAAACATTAAAACCTAACAAGGACAACAAACCAAGGAATTCAACTTACAACACCCTTTTTTTGCGGTTGCTTCGAAGAAACAGGGAATATACTGATGCAAAGATACTATAAAATCCGTAAAATCAGCAATTTCAGAACATTTAAGATGATACTAACTCATCAGTTTAATGACCCTAAATTTGTCAAATAGTCAACGAAAAATGTCTCAATATTTTTTTGACATAATGATTAAATATCAGATCCGCATTTCAAATATTGCATATTAGTAACTTTATTATTAGAAAGAAAAGAGCTATACTTAGTTTACTTTATGGAGAATACTATGCGTGTTTGTGCAGAAAAATAAAAATAAAATAAGAATAACAAACAAAAGGTTCAAATTTACAACACCTTCCTTTTTTGCATTCCCATGGGGGGTTAAAAAGGTAGGTAGGCAGTCAAACAGGGAAAACAATCATAGTCTGCAAAGGCGTTATAAGATCCGCAAAATCAGCTTACAAAGATAACAAGAAAATCTTTGTTATATCCCCTGCGACCTCGTATACAAGATAAAACATAACAAAACCGCGGCTGAAATTTAGACAAAACAAAATACGTGTAAAATAAATGTTAAAATAGGCTGTTTTTACAGCATAAGCGAAATTATCAGGAAGCTTGGACAACAAAAAGTTATCATAAATTGTTGAGGGTCGCTTATTCTAACTCAAACTTGACTGAAAGAGCCACGGTCATATATTAGGTATAAATAAAAGTAAGTATGGGAATTTCGGAAATAGTTTCTAACAAAAATAGAAGGCCCGGAAATAATTTTTTAAGTCATTCGATTGGCTGTAATCGCTAATACAAAACTTGAATATTTTGTTAAATTTATTAAAAAAATGCCGACGATATTTCAATCTTTTGATTTTTTTTTTATTTTGATATCTAAAATCCTTTTATACAGGGCGTTTCAGATAAAAGTAGCTATATGGGGATTTTCGAAACGGTAAAAGATACAATTCTGGTTAAATAAGAAAAAAGTTGCTATATTCCAAAATATCGAGCAAAAACTAAAAATTAGATTTTTAGAAAAATTTAAATATGTCCTTCATTTTGTAAACAAATATTAGATAATTTGGTAGTTTTGTATAAGCAACTATGACTAATCGAATAATGTTAATGAATTTTCTCCAGGCCTTCTAGTTGTTTTTTGTTCTTTTTTGTCTTTCGTGTGTTTTTTTTTTCTTTTGTTTCTTTTTTGTTTTTTGTGTATCAAACATTGAACAGTGCCCCAATTGAGGGAAGGTGGGAGAGGGAAGAAGGATGGGGGAACTAGTGAAATGTTGTTGAAAAAAATACTAAAGCGTGTGCAGAAAGAATTTTTGGAATAACTCTATATTTGTGAAAGTTAGAAAGAGAGGTGAGAGGGATGGAGAAACTAGTTAAATGGTGTTGGGAAAAAATCTTAAAGCCAGTGCAGAAAGAATTTTTTTAATCGATCTTTATTTGATAAAATTATGCGAATATGGTTTTTGAAGAAGGTGGGGGAGAATGACAGGAGGGGATATGTGTGGGAGCAGGGAGGACTGCAAAGTAATTACAGCAAATTAAAGGATATTTGCAATGGGCGATCAAAGGAATTTCATTAAAATATCTGACGACCGCCATGTTGATTGCGGTTTAAAAAAATATAGCCTATATAGCATCTTTGGGATCAGTAGCAATTAAACGACCCCTTTTTTGTTAAAATCAATACAAATGTTTACTCACAAGTCATTTAAAAACATACCCTCTATTACTATGTTTGGGGTTTCTAATTCTATTTTTTTTTGGAGTTCGGTTGGCTATACGATTTTCTAAACAAAACTTTCGTGCATATTAACAATCTGCTACGTAGTTGGTACCGTTAATTTGATTTTTTTATTCTAGGTCTGATAATAGTCCGGAGCCTATGCCACTTTGGTCTGCTTTTTTGCGTACCGTAATGAAACTTGGCACGATTATAACACAATACTATGGTATTATTTTACGAAGTGGTTCGGTTCATACGAACCCAGTGCAGAGCAAAGATACAGAGTGTTTTATTTTTAATTGCATCTATCATTAAAATTCTGTACAAAATTTAAATGTAAAGATAGATTAATGAAACTTGGCACCGAATATAAGGACATATACGTTTTTATTTTAAGCGATAAAAAAATTATATTGTTTAATTTTCTTTCAAAAAATAAAAAATAATAATTTTGTTTTTGAAAAATTTATGGTGTTCCAGGCGGTTAGTTATGCAAGAAAACTTGCTAAAATTACTGTGAGCATTAACAAATTGTTTCTCTTTAAAACAAGTATTGCTGGACTGGTGTGACTTATACAGGGTCGGAGTACAGGGTGGTTTTAATTAATAATTGTAAATTGAAAAAATCTAAAAAGAAGGAAAGGTATGTGGATTTTCTTAGAAGTAACGATATTTTCAAAAAATATATACCAAATAAGAGATACTTAGCGTTTATTTATATTTTACGAAAAAAATTTTTTGTTGAACTGTTAAAAATACAAGCTGTTTTTAAAAATAAGTTACCTTTTTTATAATCAATTCAAGTGGTTTTATTATGACGACGTTAGAAATCACTATGGAAAACTCAAAGTCAGTACATTACAACAATACTAGTACAGCTTTCATTTTCTTAAATAAAAAGTTTTGTACAGAGTGTTAAAAAGTAACTAGAGAATAAAGTTTTTTCCTAATTTTTTATTTTAGTGCTGAAAATTCAAATAACTCTAGATATGTTAAATAAACATCTCATTGCAATCAGTATATTCTCCTTTATAAACCATTTATCGTACTCTATTTGTGTGATAAGCGCTACATCATTACCTTTTTCTGAATGTATATACTGGGCGACAACAACTTTGCTGTCATTTTTACTGTTTTTTACATTATTTATTTTAGCTACTGCGTTAATAAGAATTTTGCAATGAAACTTGGCACAATTTGTCAGCTTATTACAGGCTGTGACACAAGATACAAGGTGATATTAAAAAAATCATGTAAAAAGTAGTAGTCTCAAACTTTGGGTCATACCGGTTATGCACTTTAAGATTTCTGAATTCTACAACTTTTTAAAACTAGAAGAACGCCTTTCTCACATCGTGTATATTGCTTAATTTAGCTTTGTAATTGTAAGAAAATACAGGGTGTTTCTTCTGTCAATATATATTTTTTTTTATACGTAAAACATTATTTCCATCACTTATAAAATAATGAAAATATACAGTAGAGAGTTAAACTGTTAATTACCTATGTAGCTGTTAGTTAGAGACTTTAAAACATACAGGGTCTTCGAATTAAAGTCGGTAATATTGTTAACTTTGTTATTATCAAAAAGGTCGGTTAAGTTATAAGGCAAAATTTTAATATTTTTTCCGCACTAAATTGGTGGAACAAGAATAAAATTAAACGACGCGTAGGTGAGTTATGGAAAAAATAATTATTTCTAAAAGATACATATAGTACCTATACAGTACCAGCAATCGAAATTGTTTGTTATATATAAATAAAAGCTGTCTTATAACTTTTTCTTTTTTTAAGTTAATAATACAGTAACTTTAATTTTTTTTAAAAGTATTTTTTACATAATGTGCATTATCATCATTTCTTAAATGCCTATTTAATTATCACTTCTGACAACCAATCTTAAACAGGATACAATTATGTAATTTTATTAAAAGTGTATGTTTTGGTGTCCAAGAAATGGCAGATTATGTTAAAAATTCAAAATTCTAGATACTTAATTCCACTGTTACTTAAGTTATCAATTTTTATTAAGGCTTGGTCAGGTATTTTAAATAATCCCTGGCGTAAATCACGAGAATAGTTGGTGGCTCTTCACAGGTAAAACCAGATTAAGATGTCAGTTTTGACATATCATGTGAACAGTTTGACGTATTGGCTCAATTAATATTTATTTTGGTTTAGAATACTAAATTACCTAGAAATCGATACCCAACACGACCACTTTAAAAGAAATAAGATTTATCCTCCTACCATTTGCTCCTTCTCCCCTAAAAAAAAACCTTATTTCCAACGTTTAATTTTAATAGATTTTTTTCAATTTATAAGCTACATAGCTGTAAGCTTAAAGAAACAAAAAGTGCACGCAAAACTAGTCTTATATTTAATTTATCAATTTTTCCTTTTCCATCTCAAGTACGCCCCTGTATCTTGGCGCTGCACTGGGTTCCATCGGAGCACCACTTCTAGAATGGCATTCCTAGGTGTATGCTACCTCTGTGCCTAATTTCATCACGGTACGCGAAAATGCAGACAAGCCTCTAAATTTCCAGTTTGGGCCCGAACTATAAGCTAATGATTAGTATTAGTGACAATATATAAGCGAATTATATTTACAATACCTACGATATAATATAATTTATTTTCTTAAGTAGTAGATTTTAAGGACAACCGTACTCTTGTATTAAAAATTTGTAATGAATTTTTATATACAATAAAGAAATAATAATCATAAATAATCAATTTTTTTTAAAGAAACGAAACATGCTCACCCAAATTTCGTCATGAAATGACTCAAAATTTATCAAAAAATTCTGCTGAAATAATTTGTTGAAATCTATTGTAAAGGGCGTAAATTAAAAGATCCATGGCCTGTGCCAGCCAAACATTTATTTGATTTTTCCTATTTAAACAACTCTAAATGTCCAACATTGGCCATATCTTTGTCGCTATATAGGCTGTTCATAAAATCTATTTCTGATCCAAGGAGCCAACAGAAAAGTGGAACACACATCGCGTCGCGTCGAGTCGGAGTGTGATCCATAGAATTACACAGGGTTACTAAATTTCATATAATTAATAAACTAAAAAGAAATGCATAAAATAAGAGAAAAACTTATAAAGATAAAAATTAAAACGAAACATGTTTTCGCAAAAAAAAGAGGGTAGTGCCCTGGTACCATGGCACTACCTCACAAGCCATGTATGTAAATTTAATGTGACCGTGTATCGAGGACGGACACAACGCCGATGTGAGTAAATCACAGGTGTTTTTTAAATGAATAATTAAATAGAATTTTGAAAAATGTTTAGCCTCGTGTCTAGCTGTAGATTTATAAATAAATTTATTCTTTAAACAACTTGAATCTAAAAAATCGATTCTATGTATAGACTAAACTAGAGGCCCTGAATACATTTCAGTAATGTGTCGTCATCGGTAGTGTAGTTGTAGAAACATTTGCCTCCCACACGGTTGGTCCGGTTGTGTTTGTTTAAAATGCCTCAACTTTGCGAAACTGGGCGATTGATCCTGATTGGATGGAAAGTTCCAGTATATAAAAATACATTTTAGTAATGTATTTCGGCAAAGGTCGGCAACTTCTTATTGCTCTCGTCTCTAGTCAAAGATCATGCATATATTTCCAAAAATATTCATGAGTAAGGAAATATTTCAGATATAATATAACTTCGGTAAGAAAATTTTACACCAAATTGCCCATCGCATCGACTTTCTTTTGCCATTCTTAAGCTTAAAGTGGTTCATATTACCTAATATTATGATTTTGTAAGGAACCCGTTACGCTAAGGAACGGAACGCAATGTCAATGAGATCAGTCCTAAGACTAGTAGCCTAAGCAAATCGCAGAAAAATGTTTTTCCCCACTGTAATCTATTCATGTGGTTCAGAAAGAATACGTTTGCAATCAATTGATGGTTAGGTTATAAGACAGATTTCCACTTTACAAATAAAGGACATTAATGGATGAAGCTATAATTTAAAAATCATTGCAAATAGATATTTTTCTAAAAAAACTAATTAGAAACCTCTCAGATATAAGTAAGTTCTATATTCGTAGACTAATACGGCTGGCAACATAATAAGGATGATTCCTCTCCGGAATGGTTTTTAATCTGTTCACTATGTTGAATCGTAAACTGTCAGGTATTTTTTAGAGATGATAAAGCTCGAAAATATAGCGCTTGCGCCACATTTTGACATTGCATACTGACAATTGATGCATAGACGCACCCAGAAGGGAGGCTAGGAGCCCGGGCCCTCTCCAAGCCTATGCTTTTTTAGATATTTTCCATATATTTCATGAATAAATAGATAAAATACGACATCATAAGACATCGGGCCCCATCCAAGAACCCTTGGGCTCCCAAGACCTATTCCTGGGTGCGTCTGATTGATCTTTTAAATTTGACATAACAAAGTCGAATTTAGATAAAAGTGGTATATTTGCTTTAATAACGAAAGACAAAATTCCCGTTCTTATAATATACAAAGACCTAAATTGAGAGACCATCAGTCATCTTATAATGTAAACCTGTCTGTTACTATTACTGCCTGTCTTTACTGTAATAGGGACTTATTGCAATAAAGCCAGGCAGTAATTGTGCCGGGCACTATTCTGACAGATTCGCTTTATGCATTATGAGAGCCGGAATTAATAGTGTCGCCACTATTAATGGAAAATAAACGACTGGATTTATAAATTCTATTATGGTATGTCAATTTTGAAAGATCAACTGTCAGTTTTCAATGGAAAACTGTCAGTATAGAGCCCGGCACTATGATTGCCTGGCTTTTTGCAATAAGTCCGTATTACCTCTCTATTATGTGCTAAAGTATTTTTATTCTGGCACAAGCGCGTTTTTATCGTACATATTTCCGACCGTTAAGCTAAGCACAGTGTGCCTGAATGAAGTATAGGTTACATAAAAATGAATTTTGAGTATGGACTCTTTTTTGACTTCAGAGCCATATTCATATAAATCCTAGCTAATCCTCTTCTCGAAATTTTTGACATTTTTCTAGTTAGTCTAGGCGGTGGCTCCTGTCACGTGTGACCTAATATGTGCGCTCAGTTTGACTGCGGAGCTTTGTTAAGCACCCATAGCAGTATCCATCTTTAAAAATGACCTCCAAATTAAAAGATTTTTTGTTTAAGTATCTCCCTACCCAGTGGTCCTATTTTAATTTTTTAAAGCTTGTTTTACTCCTTTTTGAAAGGCAAACAAATTTTATCATAACACATTTTTTGATAAATTACGTACTCTTTGAGATATACCAAGATTATTAGTATTTTCGCTCGCAAAAGAGTTAAAATAATACCCATGCTCATTTTATTGTAGCTACAATATTATTGGCATGGGCGCACCCAGGGGGGAGGCCCCGGGGCCCGGGCCCCCCCCAAGCCTTAGATTTTTTAATACTTTTTCTACATATTTGATAATAAAACATGAAAAATACCTTAAAATTTGACATCAGGAGGCTTCGGGCCCCCCCAACCCCAAGCAGTGGCGTAGTTGCGAAAAGACATAATGACCTTTTTTTTTTGGTCGCAAGTTTTTTGAGGGCGCGCTTTGTAGCTGTCGGGCCCCCCCCAAGACACATTCCTGGGTGCGCCACTGTTATTGGCATTTGTTTTTTTTTGTTACATAGAAGACTTTATACCTTTCACAGAAGAGCATATTGACTATATGTTTTTAAAGTTCGTTGGATGGTACCCGTAAAGACTGCCTTAAAGGGGTGGCTTCTGAAACTGTTCACAATCTTATAGGAAAAGTGAATTTGCAGCGAAACAATGCATCCTAGCGAAAAACGATAAAATTAGTTTTTTATAGTACTTTTAATTTCACTTCTTCCGATGTATCACTTAGCATCTTAGCTTTGATAGTTAGATGTACAAGCCAGCTAAAATAAACAATTTTGTAAAAATTCCATGTTTTCGTTCCAAAATCGATATATATTTTTTTAATTGTAAAAGACATGATACATTTTTCAGAAGAAGCGGAATTAAAAGTACTATAAAAAATTGTTCTTTTTCGCTACGATGCATCGTTTCACTGCAAATCCACTTTTTGTATAATCTTGTGAACAGTTTTAGAAACCACTCTCTTTAACATAACATAACATAAAGTCAATATCCTCTTCTGTAAAAGGTTTAAAGCCTATGTTTAAAGTTCTATGTAACAAAAAAAGCAAATGTCAATAATATTGTAGCTACAGTAAAATGAGCATGGTTATTATTTTAATTATTTTGCGAGCAGAAATACTAACAATCTTGGTATATCTCAAACACTACTTGATTTATTAAAAAATGTGTAATTACAAGATTTATTTGCCTTTAAAAAATTAGTATAACAAGCCTTTAAAAATTAAAATCGGATGACTGGGCAGGGAGATACGCTTAAACAAAAAAATCTATCAATTTGGCGGACATTTTCAAGGATGGCGGCCAAACGACCATGAGTTCAACCACGTGACCAAACTTTTTTTATACACCTATGGGTGCTTAACAATGCCCCGCAATTAAAATAAGCGCACATATTAGGTCACACGTGATAGGAGCCAGCGCCTAGACTAACTAGAAAAATGGCAAATAATTGATAAAATTTCGAGAAGAGGATCAGCTAGGATTTATATGAATATCGCTCTGAAGTCAGGAAAGAGTCCATATTCAAAATGTGCAATTAGTTTTTGGAACCATTTTTATGTAACCTATACTTCGTTCAGGCACACTGTGTAAGAGACTCTTGATAATAGTTTTGTATTTCCTTTAAAAAATATTGAATAAACCGTTGCAATTCCAACGAAGGGTAGGTCCTCAAATACGAGTAAACGATGCACTTACCAAGTTAATCAATTTGCAAATTGTTCGGTTTCGGGGGAACGAGATATTGTCCGGAAGTTAGGCCACGCTCCGCTATACACACAACTTACAGCAGGCGGAAGTCGAGAAACTCAAACTAAATGAATAGCAACTTTGCTTGAAGTAATGTATTTGAGTAGTCGAAACGTCAATAAATAAACTAATGATTGGATTTAGGGCCACTAAGGGTTGGTTCATATAAATTATTATAAATCAACTAGACTTTTTGGCTTCGGTTATTTTACAATCATTAAACGAACAGTTCTAGGTATTTGATTTAATCCATATTCAATCAAAGTCATTCTAGATAGAACAACATTTTTTTAGAGAAATAAAGGATAATAAATTCATAAGGAGTAGGAAGCTAGACAAAATGTAATGTGGAATGGTTATTTGCATTAGAGATAATTTATCTTAAGTAAAAAACTTAGGAAGTACCTACGTTCTAAGTCTAATCATTCTGTTGCTATAGAAAGCTTGTATTTAAGAGTCGTAAAAATTTGTAGTAATAATGAAGAATTAACAAACCAAATGTAGCAAATTCTCAAAGTAATAATCCATTGGGGACTATTAACTATATTTGTCGATTTAAAATAAATAATGACTATGGAAGTCCGAAATTTTGTTTCTACTTTTCAGATAGTTTATTACCTCAGAAGTAATAACTATTGTTACAAGAGGTAATTTTGTATTTACAAAATATTCCTTTAAATAAAATCTTGTTTTTTTCTAGTTTTTTGTTTTATTTTAAATTTTTTTATCTTTCTATTAGGCGACGCTCCGCTATACACACAACTTATAGCAGGCGGAAGTCGAGAAACTCAAACTAAATGAATAGCAACTTTACATATTGTATTTGAGTAAGCGAAACATCAATAAATAAAGTAATGATTGGATCAAGGGCTGCTTCCGTTTTCAATTCACTTCTAAATCAACTAGACTTTTTGCCTTCATTATTTTACAATCATTAAACAAATAGTCTAGGTATTTCAGTTAATCAGAATCATTCTAGACAGAGAAAGAATGTTTAAGAGAAATACAAGATAATAAATTTATAAGAAGTAGGAAACTAGACCTTCTAGTTTTTCATAATAAATTTATAAGAAGTAGGAAACTAGACCTTCTAGTTTTTCCAAAGTGTAATGTGGAATGGTTGATATTTGCATTAAAGATAATTTATCGATCGTAGGTAAAAAACTTAAGTACCTAAATTTTAGTCTAATCATTCTATTGCTACAAAACAAGGACATAAGAAGCTTGTATTTAAAAGCCGTAACTTGTAGTAATAATGAAGAATTAACGATAGAAATCATTAAAAAGGACAACAGAATGTCTATTCCTAAAAATTAATAAACTCAACGATTTTTAAAATTAAAAACAAACCAAATGTAGCAAATTCTCAAAGTAATAATCCATTGGCTGTTATTAACATTCCATATGTGCAATGGATTTCAGAAAATATAAGACGAATAGCCAAACACTATAATATTAAAACACTATTTTTATCGGAAAATACAATAAAGAGTTTTGTAAATAAAACAAAATAAGCAAATCCCTTAAATAATAAGGAAAACACCCTTTTCAGGTTAGAATAAATGAACAACTAAAAGGCACCCAATTAGGAGATATTGAAAAATCCGGTTTAGCGAATCATGTATGGTCTCAATTTGCGAAAAAGTTTATTGAAGCTGCATTTATAAATGCAGAACAAAGTTTTTCAGTCAACGCAGCACGGACATTCCAAGCATAAGGAAACCACTCCTTTAGTTTAAGGTAGATCTTGAGGCAACAGCACTGCTCTGCTTTCTACATATCACAATTATCGTGCAAATGCTTGCTTGGTTGTCTTCTTGACCTTCTAGGTAGATCCAAGAAGAAAAACCTTTTCAGGTATAGTAAACTATTAGGACTTCAGGAGATATATAAGATAAGGATAACCCTACCCGCTTGGTAAATAGCCAAAAGCTATACTTACAACATGTTTCTCACAAAGTACTGGTAAAAGTAAACAATAAAATTTTTAAGGACTGACAGTTTATGATATTCAAATAGTTAAAAAATTCTTTGAGGAGTAGGATTTGGCGCTTTAGTATTCAGGAATCTTTCAAAATTAAACAACAGTTTAGCAGATATATATGGAAAGGAGTCCCGAAAGCGCGGTCCTATTCCCCAAAACGAAAATACCTCAAAAAACAACCCTTTTTAGATTTATAGAGAATATATTTATACTGATGAATTTAAGTTCCTCCACGGTAAGACTTATCCTCCAATTCAATGCAGCTTGTCTCGTATTTTAATCGATGGGCCGCGGGCGGATTTTTTACTCCCAAAAAGATTATATTTTTTTTGTACGATGTTCACGAGGCGACGACTTTTCCTCGCGCATCGCACCGGTTTGTCTAAAAGTTTCAACGTGGATTCTCGCGGTTTCAAAGGTCACATGATCAAAGTAGGTCCCAAAAAGGTATTGCTTTCTCAAAAAATATCAGGTATGCTTAAGCAATTAAAACAAAACCCCCGGTGAATCTTGGAATGCACCTGCAGCAATAGGATGATATAAAAAATATTTTTTGTTATTCAGACAGCCTCTGAGATTCAAAATTCCCTTTTAAAATAAGAGCGCTGCAGATATACACCAAATATGCTTAGATGGACAAACAATAGTGTCACTGATATGCGATTTAATCAGGCCTGAGCCAGTTCAGGGCAATGTATTGTATTGCATACAATGTCGCGGAAACCACTATCCTTGACTGTATATAAGATCCCTTAACAATACTAGCGAAACCCAAGACTAGCAGATTTTAAGGAGTTTGTAGTTTATCAAAGTCAGGAGAGAGCTTACTAACTATAGCACATAAAATTTGGTTAATAATTATAAGTAAAAGTCACTGTTGAATAAGAGTAAGAATATCATCCTTGAATGGAAATAAGATGCCTTGTAACATTACTGGCCCAACACAAAACTAGCAGATTTCAAGGAGTTTATCAAAGTAAGAAGATAGCTTATAGGAAACTGACGGCAATACATAAAATGTAGTTGATACTATTATCAGTACAAGTAACAGTCGAAGTAAAGTTAATATGGGATTAATGAAAAAAATAAATACATACTTAACACCAAGGTTAAAGCGAACTTATATGTGTGTTAAATGTCTAGACTTATTACAGTTTTTCTTTGGTGTTCCTAACAAGAGACAGATGATTTTCTGAAATGTGAGATCCCAGAAAATGAATTACATACAAAGTAACTTAAACGGTCACTGCCATACATTACATCTAAGAAATATTTAGGCAAAAATTTAAAAAGTTTTTTAGAGTGAGAACATGCAAGAATTATCATAAATATAAACTTTCTTTTTCTAGTGCTATATCCACTAAGCATGTTCTGTATAATTTATGATTTAACAGTGTAAAAAATTATGACTTTTTCTATGTATAGTATACAGATTTTGATTGGCAGTAAAGTGTTTATTGTTAGTGATGCCAATGTAATTTTTTAGTTCATTTATTACGGGAAAATAAATAAAAAGTTAAATTAGTTTTCTGCACGTAAAAGTTAATCATAGAGTTTTGACAGGTCAGTCCCGTCTATTTTATTTGCTATAGGTAAGTACCTAGTTTTCACTATTTAACCCATTAACTGCCAAATTTTATTTTCCTTGCTAGTTCCGAAGAAAATTAACTTACCCGTAAAAAAAAAAATAATAACTTGATTGACATACATTTCCAAAACCTGTCATTTTTTGACATTTTTTATTGTGGATCCCCATTTGGGGACCGTGGCATTTATCATGCTTCAATTTTTAATAAAGAACTCCTTATATTACGTAACGCTCAAGGGGGGAGGAGGGGTTTGGCCTTGCGTTACAGTCAGCGTTTCTTTGATGTGTTTTTTCTTAAAAATGCGTTACGAGCGGGGGGAGGGGGGGGGGTTAAAAATTCTAAATTTTTGCGTTACGTTATTTAAGAACGTCCTTCATGTTTGAATGCCAAGCTACAACACATTCAACATGTAAACCAACATTACATTTAGAACACTGTTTACAAACATTGGATTTGCAAATGGCATATTTTCTTTGCTTTCCTTCATTTGTTCTGTCTAAGTAATGTCCAACTGGATCTAGTCTTATAGTTGCGTGCCTATGCGAGAAAACCTAACTTAAGACATCGACATATTAAAAAGTACGTTAATGCCAGACTGGAAAATTTGCGAAATCCCCATATGGGGACCATGGCAGCTAATGGGTTAACAATCTTTGAACGTTATGAAAAATATATTTTAAAACCCGTAGAATTTACTGGTAAGGTGTAGAATTAGAAAAAGGAAGGCAGTAATTTTAGTTTAGCGTGCTCTCTCTATAAAAAATAAACAATACTTTTGCCTTACTTTGCCTGTATTTCAAGCCTATCCAGTTTAGTTTATTGAGATTACTGATCCCAGATAGTGTCCCATTGAAAGCTTGTAAAACCACCCTTACTACAACTTTTTATTACCAGTTGTACTGCTAGGTCTCTGCACTACAACCACCGTTATATATATAGTTGTTTAACTTGCAAATCCTCTTTATTTTTTATTTTCTCGTAAACAAACATGTTCAAAATACATTTAAATAGTGGATATGTTACCAGTACATATACATGTATACCTAAAATCATTCTGGTGTTTATAGGTGCAATTGAAACCATACAACCCATATGTATGTGTTGTGTTGTACTCGATACGTGTTGCGGATATATGCTGAATTTTGTAAATTGTATCCATATACCCCTAGCGAGAAGACACGGTTTGTCCTTTGTCCAACTCAATTTGAAGAATAAATAAATTCATATTCATATTTTTATAATGCATTTATCTTAGCAATATCGTGGTGACGTCTGTCCGCGCGTGTGTGTGTGTGTTTCAGTATGGCTCACATTAGCTCCTAAACCGCTGAACCGATTTTAATGAACTTCTTTGCAAAAAACTGATTAAATTTTGACACAAAAAAAATTTTGAGCAAGCCTCCGGATACATAGGTAAAAAAATGTATACCAAAATACCGGATCGCATAAAAGTTTTAAATTATAAAAAATTTAAGCAAGAAATTAAGGTTCTATTGATAATAAAGGGGTACTATTCTGTCAAAGATTTTTTAACAGATGCACTTTAAACTCTAGAAATTATATTAAACAAAACATGTTTGTGATTATTTAAGTTCGTTGTTATTTACATACTTAAATACTACTTATTTACAGTTTCTTGACGGTTTAAAAATTAAGAAAATGCTTACTTTTTAACGAAGCATCGCACCAATATGCGGTTTTCGGAATATAGTAGAACACATTTTTGTCAATAATTTGTGTACCAAAAACTTCATAGGAGCTGTCTTTTCTGACATATGAAGTGAGCTAATGTGCTAGGAAGGTATTAGATCCATCATTCGCATTACGGTATATACACTAGTACTTCCTTTAAATTTCTGTATCTGTGGGATCATGATCATGTTATCATTTTGTGTTGACTATAGAAAACTAAATAATGTGATGAATATAATACGTAGAAATTTAAAATTTATTTTGTTTGTGGAAAACCAGATAATTTTCTCTTAGCAAATTAGTTTTATTATTTCATTAAATTTTAACGTACGTAATATTGCATTAGTGAACTAAAACCTAATTAGAATTTGAGATTGCAATCGTAACATTACCTCGTATTGAATTAATACGTATCTGATTTTGCAAATTGTTTCCAATCTGTTCTATTTCGGATGTTCGGCTGCTTTGCTTGTATGCAAACAAGATTATCTTACAATAGGTGTGCTTTTAACGTAAATGTTCTTCCGTAACCTATGAGACCAGCTGGCCCCCAACCTTAATGTATGCCTTTTTTAGTAGAAATAATAACATATAATTAAAATTCAAAAAACCATAAAAGGCGTAAAACAAATTATTTTGTCAAGCACAAAAACAAAAAATCTTAAGACCTTTGTAAGACCAACTGAACCGCTCACCACTTTTGCTTCTGATATATTGTGCATAACTCATGCTCTTATTTTGTCTCTGATCTGTAAGGTTCTGCCGAATGTAGCTATTTCCTTCGGGGCTAGTTGGCCCACTTCCTGAGGTCACAGTACTGCTTCTTCGAGTTACTTAAGATTTTAAAGTAGTTGGGCAGGACATGTAAAACGCAAATGTTTAGCTGTCTGTGTTGAGTTTCCGCAGATGTTGCAGTAATTGGCATTTGCTTTACATACAAAAAATGGAAAAAATAGGAATTAAAGGGATTGCCTTAAAATGATTTCAAAGTTATCTAGAAGATCGAAAACAAAAAATAAAACTAATCGGGGTAGTTTTGGATGAGTTACTCAATGAACATGGTGTAACTCAGGGTAGCGTATTGGATCCCTTGTTATTTATATTATAGATAAACGATCTCCCAGAATTCGTTAAAAATGAAGATACTTGATTTACATAGTTTTGCTGATGACGGATTACTTTGCGGTGTTTCTAAAGATTTAGCATTGTTAGTATTAAATATTAACGGAGCTTTGGAAAATAATAGATATTGCTGTGTCAACCTTCTTAAAATCAACACACACAAGATTAAATTTATAATGATTGGCAAGACAACGTCTAGAAAAATATTTACTGAGAGAAACTATAGCATAAGATTCGTAATAAGAATATAGAAGAGGTAATTAAATTAAAATATCTTGGTGTTATCTTGGATAATCATATAAGCATCACTGTAATTTTCTTGTTTCTCAAAGTAGTTTCAACATAAATTACTTAGGACGATGTTCTGGGGCTGTATCTGTTTGGTCAAGGATAATTATATACAACACAATAATTTTGCCTCATTTTAGCTACTGTTCAACAATAATATACCTGTTTAACCAAAATAAACAACAGAGGATACAAAGGCTGCAAAACAAAGCTATGAGAATCATTCTTTCATGTAACAGATATACGCCGAAAATAAATACGCTTATACAATTGCAGTGGCTCCCGGTTTCAGAGTTCGCAAAATATTGTGTTTTGGTTTTTATTTTTAAAATCAAAATTGGTAAAGCACCACTTTATTTAACAAATAAATTGATGTACAACATTCAAATACACAGTCATGCAACTCGGCAGGAAAATAACTTTTATATAGCACCAAGAGCTAGAGCACTTTGGCAACTAACTCGGTTTTCTCTAAAGGTATAAACGAATTCAATAAACTCCGAGATGAAATAGAATCAATTTTAACTGTAGATTTATTTAAAAAAAAATAAGGCAACATTTATTGAGAGAGTTGGACATTTTTAAATTTAATAGACTTTAGGATGGTGTCTTTTGTTAGTTAAGCTTGTTAAGAGTTATTAATTTTTAAATTAACTCTGTTTAATTAAATTAATTTTCAAATTGTTCAACTGATAAAATTGACAGACTGAAGACTTATTTTTACTTGTTTCTTTTTTTTTTTTGGTTTTTTATTGTTACAATTTTTTCTATAAAATCCACATTTAAGAGCCGTTTAAACGATGTTATACTTTAGTTCTTTTTGTCTATTTACATAATTTTTGTTGTTTGATAGGTGCCTTTTTAATTGATTTATTGCTTTGTACTTTGGTTTTATGCTGTATTTTTTTTGTGATTAGCTATTGCTAAATAAAGATGATTATTATAATAATAATAATAATATGGATATGGCGTTGTGATTGTCTTTTCCTGAAGTTTGTATCCAGTAAAACAATAACTAATCCATTTTCTAAGCATTAAGTTCTTCTGTGAACTGGTTTTTAGTTAGTTTAGTATCCACAGTTGGGACATGGAGCCGTGGTAGTAATCAAGTTCTTAATAGGTCGTTTTTTTTTCGCGAGGTTATCTGCTTTTTTGTTACTTTTAGTGAGTTTTCAGCTAGTCAAGCCTAGAGACCCTGTATGTATGACATATTTTAAGTAAAAGAGACGCGACAAACTCTTCAAAGTCAAATTTATTTAAGTCAAAATCAAAGGGTGAAAATATCGGTCCTCTATACTCTAGCTATGTTTAGAGAGAGACGCACCTTGTGTAAAATAAACGATTTTTAACAAAACTTATACAGGGGTGCGGACCAACGTGTTTGTTTATATGTTGCATGATGATTGACCTCACTCACCGCTGACAATTTAGATTATTTTAGTGAAACGCCAATGAACTTGGCAAGAAAATAACATAATCAAAAAATGTTAATTTCAGTGACTTTGATGAGTTTCTCGCGTCTCTCCCACAGTATTTCGTCTATGGTCTCTCCTTTGTAAAAATATGTCATACATACAGGGTCTCTAGTCAAGCCCAGGTAACATACGATTTTAAACGTGGATTAGTTGACCTAAATAAGTGGAGGAATTTCCATAAATATTGGTTTAATGTTGTTTCGTTTTGAGTTTCTAGAGAGGTTTGAGGCTTTGTTATCTTATGTGCTACGATCCCGTTTCGTCCTTTACTTTATTGTCAAGACGGTTTCAGATTAAATCCCCTTCTAATGAAGTCATTCGCTGTTGTATCTTATAGCAACAAAAGGTGCGGGATTGGGGAGATTTAGATGATTTATTGATTATCATCATCTTCATTTCTTAACAAAGGAATGCTTGGTTTTATTATTTCGTAAAAATTTTACTGTTTTTTTTTCTTCTTGTTTTGCCGTTAGAAAACCTCAAGAGTATTTCTTTTGTGACATCGTGTCTATTATCGTTTGGTTTTATAGCAAAGTTTCATGATTTAAGAATTAACCCTCTGGCTGCTGATTTTCGGCCGTGGATGATGTGATCATTCACATCGTGTACTCAGAAACACTTTGGCCAATACAAAGCTTTGAATCATCTCTCAGTCGACACATATTATGCGAAGAGACCTCTATGATGCCAGTTTTACCTTGCGAACCGCCCGCGGAACGTTCTTCTGCTTCGGAATAGGATAAGAGATTTCGCTGCACATGCGTAAAAATGGTTCAAAATTCACTCTATTTTAACAGCACTATTTTCGTGCTTCCTATTGGTCGATACAAAAAATTTCAAACGATGTGATGCATCAGTTCCAGAGACTTGGGAGGGGAATAGATTACCCTTCCTCTCTGCGTTAAAGTTGATGTTTCTGGGGCGTCCATTTTTACATTAAAAGACGTCACTTCTGACAGCCTATGTATGTGTGTATGTATTTTAAAGTAATGGCAGGCCATACTGGACCGCCATGCACCGCGACCACATGTGAGTTTATTGTGTCCACGTACCTACTAAGTTTAAGTAAAGTGGCATATTTTTTTCCACCCAGAAAACCCCTGCAGACTACAATAAAAATTTATTTAAGCTTAACACATTAGCTTAAAGATATACCACTAAGGCCATGTATTACTGCCATACTGATCCACTCGTTTAATACTAAGAAAGCATGTATCACTGAAATGTACTTTCGTTGAATTTCTCTTAAAAGGACTGAACGTAACCTCTGTTCTGCAGTTTTCGTGGATAAACATTTTACGAAAATATTGCACCTACGTATTAAAAACGTCACCATTAAAAAATATAACACAATGCGCTCCACAAAAATAAATAACTCTTTCAAGCCGTGCATGTTGGTTGCCTACTACATTACCAAAAGTTATCGATCGCTTTCAATAAACTAGGCCTTGTTGTGGTTAGATAAATAGAAGTGATTCGTGTCAATGGAATACTTCTTTATTTCGGAATCAAAAAAAAGATTAAGTTAAGATTATTCTTCTAATACTTTTAATACTTAAAAATCAAATATTTATTTATACAAAAATGCCCATCTTCTGAAGTTACATCCCGACCTACTATTTTGTTTGCCTTTTTTCTCTTGTTTATACCGTGGTCTTTCATTACGTTATTAAAGTACCTTTTTTTTAAAGTCGAATTTTTTCTTTTGAAATATCTGTTCTTGTTTCGTGAATTTATCAGACCATGATTTTATTACGCTCGTTTCATATGGGATCGTATCGAAGGCATGAAAGGCTATTGGACTCGGAAAAAAACCTTTTTTTACATAAAATAAGTTGCTTGGGTCACAAAAGGCCTAACCACTCTCTGTCTGGCTGTCGGGCTGCCTGTCTGGGGCACGATAAAAGTGCTATTTCTGCGGATAAGGTCATTTTTGATGGGGGCGGTGCTGCATGGGGGTAGTCGTAAGGACACTCATCTTAAAGGAAACTTTATGAGTGCTTTTATGTAGCGTAGAATACAAAAATTGTTAAAAATGAAATTTTGAGAAGCAAGACAGCTAGTAAAATAAATATTTTAAGGTTAGGTTAAGTATTATATTTTCACAGTTTTTGAGATATATATTTTGTAAATCATATCTTTAGTTAGAGCAGCTAGCCAAGCGCGCTTTTCAAATTAAGATTCTGAATTAAATTTTTAACAATTATCCTAACACCAAGGTTTTCCAGTCATAGATTTTAACAAGGAAATAGTATATATATATCTTAAAAACGCTAAGCTAGAGAAATGTAGTCTTCAAAAGCGACTGGGTCTTATGGATGGCTATACGTGCCTACTGGCGCCATTTTTTAAATATGATCTCCTGGATATGATATGCGGTTTTGCCTTTCTACTTTCCCAGATAATTATTCTTTAACACCATTTCTGCTATACAAATATCGTTGTGTGTTCGATTAGAGCACTAAGCACACATTTTTTACGACAGGCCAGTCTTGCCATATGTAGTGCAATGAGCTCTAGCTTATGGACTGCACTTACTACCTTTTCTTCGCTTCATATTTTCTTAGAGGCGGAGGTCCGAAAAGCAACATTATAGAATAACGACCAACCACCAGGATGGCAGGGCAAACAAAGTGATATCAACTGCCATAATTAGGGAACAAGAGTTGTACGCAACTCTAGGAATGATATTCGACGTCATGCTCAACATGGAGTACAGCAGACACTTTACAATATTATCTCCCCGGAGAGGGAGGAATGGTTAAAGATCAGGACCAATTTTTCAAGTAACGATAGCTTCTGGTATACCGACGGATTGTTGGATCTGTAGTTATTAGTATCAAAGAAAAAGTCGAGATTAAACGTAATCTCGGCCAATTGCCTACTATATTTCAGGCCGAACTCATAGCCATTGAACTGTGTGCCCGATGGATTACTGACCACGAATGGACCAACAGGACAATAGAAATCTTCTCCGACAGTCAAGCAGCCTTAAGATCGCTTGATTTCTATACGGTCTCATCGAGAACCGTGAGGAGCTGCAGGGATTCGCTGAATGCGCTTGGTAGTTCTAATAATGTGTCATTAGTATGGATAGCAGGGCATTCTGGGCACGAGAAAAATAAGGGCGTAGATCAAGCAGCGAGGGAGCGGCATCTGCTGAATTTTTCGCCCCCGAACCAGCTTTAGGGATATCATAAAATGCTGCTAAATTAACCATATTGAAATGGATGGAGAACAGCTTCCAACAATACTAGATAAATATGCTAGAAACTGGCTCACTCTAAAAAGATTATTCAAGAAGCTTGTCGAAAGAGAGCCTGGAACATCATTAGACTTACCAAACAGGAGATACATATACTGACTGGTCTTTTTACGGGTCACTGTCGACTGAGAATACCCATACACAGAATGGGACTAACAGAAGAGACCGAATGTAGACTGGTTGGAGGATGACGAAGTCAGACATGTACTACGTACTGTGCGAATGTCCGGCTATTGCACGTTTACGTCAGAACACTTTCGGTAAACCTCAGATTCATTCAGAAGATCTGAACAATGTCTCACCCAAACTGATAGCTAACCTTTTTGAAAGATTAGGCATGCAGTGTTGAGAAACCACTTAAAAGTGAGCCAAAATAGACCTACTGGTGGTCGCAGTGAAAGGGCTGCAAGGTCTACTCACCTATGAGTAGTAGTAGTAGTAGTACCCATTTTATTAAGGATAATTGTTTGATTTCTCTATAATATCATTTATTTGTATAGATTTGTACCATTATATTAAGTATAGGCGCTTTACTCAAGTATTTGAATGAAAGTTTTAACTACCAGTTTAAATACCAACGGAGATAAGGTATCACCTTTCCTTACGAGAAATGACTCTGTCGTTTGCTAATTTATTCTGACGACTGATTAAGATCCTTGATTAGTAGCCTTCATTAGCTTTATCCCATTCTCTTAAGAACATAGATGGCGTCACTAATCGAATAGCATTACCCAAATTTAAACTCGATCTTTACCTAAACTAAATTCAAAACGTCAGTGCGATACATATAATTTTATAGCTACAGTAATTCTTTTAAGTTAACAAATCAGTCGAGAACTGGAACTAAACCGAGAACTGTTTTGGGCTATAATTTTTTACAACATTCAAAGGAAATTATATCAACAAGAATGCCTTGCCGCGTTGATTTCTGTTTTCAGTGATGAAGCAACACATCAGTCGACAGTTTCTTGTTGATATGGAGGATTCAAGCATGGACGGATTAGTCTTAGCGACGATCGAAGGCCAGGTGCACCATCTGTCACCCAGGAAAACATCGATGTTGTGCGCATGCTTATCACGGAAGATCGACATCTGACATATCGCGAGATTGGGGCTACATTGGGGATTTCAAGGACCTCAATTCAAAAAATTTTGCATGAAGAATTAGGGGTAAGAAAATTAGTTTCCAGCTGGATACAACAACTGTTTACCGAAGAACAGAAAGAAGATAGGGTCAATTGGTGTCATAAAACTCCAGACCGCTTTGAGACAGGAAACTCAGAAAACGTGTACAGCATTATCAGTGGTTATGAATCGTTGATTTACTTATATGAACCTGAAAGTAAACGTCAGTCGTCTGGTTGGGTTTTCCAAGATGATGAAAAGCCAACCAAAGTCATCCGTTCCCGAAGAGTATCCAAAAAGATGGTCGCCACACTTGTGTTAAAAGCAGGTCATGTAGCAACAATTCCTTTACGATATAAAAGGACTGTTACTACCGATTCGTACATCACCATTTTTTTGCCGAAAGTCATCGCTTCGAAAAAGAAATCCCAAACGATGAATCATCCTCCACCAAGACAATGCAAGTTTGCATAAAGCACAAAAAACTATTGAATTTTTAACCCAACAAAACGTCGAATTGTTGGACCATCCTCCATACAGTCGCGCCCTAAGTCCCAACGATTTCTATACTTTTCTGAAAATCAAGAATGCACTGCGTGGTCAAAGACTTCAGTGGGCAGAAGATGTAGTCAACGCGTTTAAGAATGCAATTTTAACAGTACCAACTGGTTTGAGTCCATGCAAAAGTGCATTAATTTTCGTGAAAAATACTTCGAGTAACAATAAAGTCTTTAAAAGCTATCTACTGTTTTATTTCAGCTGTTAATGTCAAACTTAAAAGACAGCCCTTATTACATGCTCTCAAAAATAAATCTTTGGTGAATGTTACGTGAACGTTAATTCCATTTGCTTCATAACTTTTTCTGAACCATATATCACTTACTCAATATCGAATCTGTCTGGTGATTGCGCTGCCCATGGCAACGTAACTATTTCTTTGATATACAACCAGTTTGTCACAATATGAACAAAATAATTAACATTTCTAAAGTAGATTTGAAATTAAAGAAATTATATTTATACATGTCCCTCTACAGCTGCGTTAAGTGTATTTTGAGGTATGAGGAATATCCCAAAAGACATGAGGCTTACAACATAATTTTGCGACTGGCGCACAAAATTTATTAAAATTTATATTAGTTTACACTCAGGGGAAATAGCTACCTTTTTCTTATTATTAAAACCTTCAAAATACGCATCATTTATAATAATAATAATACAAAACAAAACGTATTGCAGATGTTAATAACCCGCATTATTGTTTTCATTTCTGGAAATAATAGACTCCTTGATATGGGCTATAAAAAAAACAATAACACTTCAGAACAACCGACGTATATAAGTGGTGTTTTAGGCGTTATTATCTTCTCCCAAGAATACTAAAATGCACATTATTATTTCATAAAATATCTACTCAAATTAAACCCCTAACAATGATACATCGGAATACCTTATTAGCAATGAATTCAAGTTCAAGTTCATACATGCTTTATTGTCCAACGCTACAAGACCTATCGACAAAGCCAAGCTTAAGTTTAATTTTTATTTCAAACTGAACAGCCTATGATATTATATTTTTTAATATTAAATTATACGCCACTTCCAATGTTTTATTAGTTTTCTTCGATAAGGAGTAAAGGATTAGACCAGAATAGCGAAAAATCATCACATTATTCAAAGTTTTTAAAACCAAACCAACACTAATAGAGAACATCAATTTTTGAAACCCAATCGTTATTTTATAGTTTTTTATTTTCCAACTTTTTTTTTGGCCGTACATTTTTTATATTGTTATTCTGAATTAAAAAGTTTTTAACGATGCACATTTTCCGTAATGGAAAAGCCCTAGAAGAGGCAAAAGTTTATTTCACAGTCTTTCTAGATGCACAAGCATTTGACAAAATGTGTCGTGAATACCTTAATGTTGATATTTTGGAATCATACATATCGGACTTATTATTCCATAGTTACTTGCGATATCCTAAACCTAGAAAATCTTTTAGCAACATTTTCCTAATTTATTTAATTTAATTTAATTTGACTGAAAAAAAATGTACTAAACAATCAATAGAAAAACCGTAGCATACGATCACCCAAATTCATAATTGGACAAAAACATGGCAAGCAAAATTAAATAAAATCAAATCAGTCATATACCGTTGTTGTCCCTATATGATATTAAAATCAAGCAAAATATCTCGCTGCCAAACTGCACTACAAAGCACATATGAGAATGCACTGGTAAATCCTATTATAAACAATAAAAAGTAACAGCGCAAAGCTACTAAAAATCATCTCAAAATTCTATATTTATAGAAATAAATTTTGTGTATTACTCTTTAGATACGTTAGTCTTCGAAACTACAAAATAAAATAACCTCGTTACCATTTATGACCTCTCCTAACAATTGACGCCATTATTACAGCAAATAGCTCTCTCTCTCTCTCTCTGCCTTTAAGACTAAGAGCGTAGCTTTTGAGAACTTCGCTTGATATGCACATAAAGTTAGAAACTCAACGATGCTTTTCCTATAGTTCGAGGTCCTTTTGGAAACTACTATAAATTAAAGCTTTTAAAAAGAGAGGGCTTAGAAACTTATTCATAGACATAACACTAATAGAGAGAACAACAATTTCTGGAAATGTATTCTTTATTTCCTTCCATCGACTGATAAGTTCTTTCTGTTTAATCCCTTATTTCATTGTCAAAGTAAAACATATTCTTAATATAATTTTTTTGTGCATTATATATATGTGTATGTATATGTATAGGTGCAATATGCAAAAAATGTCATGGTAATTAAAAAGCCCTAGAGAAGAAAGAGTTTTTTGCTCAGTTTTTCTAGACGTGGCATAAGCATTTGGCAATGTGTGGCATAAAGGCTATAATCTTAAATTAAAACTCTTTATTTAAAAAAATTAAATTTTGGAATAATATCCTAACACTATTAATGAGAATTAACCATTATTAATAATAATAATTATGGTTAATTGACAGCAAAAAAATGTTCTGAATATTCAATTTAAAAGCTGCCGCTTATAGTTGGACCAAAAAATGGCGCAAACAAAATTAAATAAAAGCAAACGAATTTATTTTGCTTTTACAATTAAAAATGCGTATCACATACAAATCACAATTCACAGCATTCCCGTTTACAATCTTCAAATCAAGCCAAATATTTTGGTATCAAACTCGATGTAGAACTTTTCCAACGGTGGAAAGCACATCTTAAAACAAAAAGAGGAAACATTTTGTTAAATTATAGAAAAATATACTGGCTTACTGAAAATAACTCAAATTTAACATTCGTAAGAAGCTAAAGCTAATTTATATACAAATATTGAAACCAAGGACTTATGGACTTATGGTGTTCAACTTTAAGGCGTTTCTATACTAAAGAGTGTATCATACTGCTTGCACAAATATTTTAAAACAAAGTCCTTAAATACACCTTGGTACGATCAAAATAGTGACCTTTGATAAAACCCAAAAAGTCAAACTGCAGCAGAGCCTATAAAAGATTTCGCAAAAGGTATGAAGAACTACTATATCGGCATGTAAATGTAAAGGCGATTGAGGTACTAGGTCATACTTAGAGTCTCTGTATATATCAACATACAGGGACTCTAGTAATACTGAGGTCTAAAAACTAAAGAGGAGTAGTCATTTGTACTAGCAAACTTAATTGATTTACAGTTATAGTAAAGCGAGAAAAACTCTTCATGAACTCTTTAAATTTTTCTGGTAGATTATAATATAAAATAAGAATGCTAATTAATGTAATACTCTATATTGCAACAAAATAAACATTGTATGTTTAATACAGAGGCCATTGGTCATAAAATCATAAACAGGTGGTCCCCAAATTTACAAAATTTGACGTTTCTCATAAAGTTCTATAAAAAAGTTTTAATTTTTTACATTGATTATAACGGGTCGCGGTTCGTTTGTCGAAAACACGTTTATCGAAAACATCTTTATCGAAGACATTTTGATCGAAAATCTTAATTTCGATGACATTTTGATCGAATAACATTTTGATCGAAAACTTTTTTATCGAATACAACTTTTTCGAATGACTTTTTAATCGAAAACATTTCTAACATACATATATTTTTTAAAACATACTCTCCTGACCTCTTTCCCGGGATCCTAGAGAATGTGAAACCTAACCGTTGTCAATCGATCGCCAACGTAACCGAACCGTGTCAATGTAGATAGAAATTAAGATTTTCGATCAAAATGTCATTCGAAATTAAGATTTTCGATCAAAATGTCATTCGATCAAAATGTCATTCGAAATTAAGATTTTCGATCAAAATGTCTTTGATAAAGATGTTTTCGATAAACGTGTTTTCGACAAACGAACCGCGACCCGATTATAACATTTCAAGGCAATATCCATGTCTGAACTACCTTACAACACACAGGTGGATGCACATAATATGGAAACACAAACACCAGAGTCAACTATAAATCTTATTGCACCAACTCTAAATATGAAAGACCAATTCTCACTAAAAAATGATCAATTAGAAAAGCCTAGAATTTTATTGGTAGCCGAAAATTTGGGAAAAGATCTAGTCCTAAATATGGCTAAACAAGCTTCAGGTATTAATATATCATCAATTATAAAAGCAAATGCAAGCGATAATGAATTAATTAATACCGCACTCAAAATGTCACAAAAATTTACCAAAAATGACGTAATTATTCTATGGCCCCAAAAAAGTAGTAAAGACCTAATTGATACCTTTATTTTAAAGTGCAAAAATACCAATCCGTTGATTTTAACCCAACCATATAGATATGACGACAAAAATTTGAATGACATTATTTATAACAGCAACCGTTCTCTTTTTAAGCAACTTTACCTAAGAAAAATAAAAAACGATTGTGTATTGGAGACAAACTCAATTATAAGAAGGACGAATTACTACAGTGACAACAGAAATATTACCAAAATAGGAAAATCATTTTTGGGAAAAGCAGCTTTCAGTCACATAAAAAGTTTTTTTCAATTGTCGATAGACTTAACAGCGGTACAGTAGTTGACACTATCACCAAAATAAATCAAGGTAAAAGCAGAAACAAATTAAAAAATAATAATAACAACACTAATGTAATCTTAGAATTAAATAGGTCTTTAGAAACCAGCTACAATACTGATAGCAACAATTTAGCTACAACCACAAATCACTGCTGGTCCGCAATGCATCTTAATGTTCAGGGGTTATCAAATAAACTTAATTTGATTGAGTTAAATATACAAAAGTACGATCCAACGTTTCTGTGCTTCTCTGAGCATTGGATGAATAGTGATAACTTACCTTTCTTTACACCGAACGGTTATGTAAAAGTTTGTGACTTTAGCAGAAAACACCATCAACATGGTGGTACGGTGATATTTGCAAAAAGTTACATTTTTTCGAAGTGCAAAGTATTGAATAAGTTTAATAACTATTCAGTTGCGATGTTAATAGAATGCTCTGCAATTCAATTTGAAGGTTACTTATTTCTTTTTACTTTATATGTAATTTTAGATAATTTTTTATTATTTATAAGAAAAAATTGTTGTTTCTTGAAATTATAAGCAATATTTTTTGTAAAATTTTTTGACTTGTCTTATCTACAATTTTGTAGCCGAAAAGATTAATAAATATTCTATTCTATTCTATTCTATTCTATCCTCAAAAACATATTTGACAATTTCACTCAGCTTAAAACTGACATCAGCAATTCAAAACAAAAACAAAATATCGTAACCACAAAGCGAATTTTTTTTTGTAACAAAATCTTTCCCTTGAAATTTTTGTTTGTATTGCCCCATACATAAGGAGTTATCAATTTTTTTTTAAAATGGTCATAAAAAGTCGCATGTTTTTCTGATTAAGATCATAAAAAGTCGTAAAATTAATAAAAATTGGTCATAAAATTATAAAAAAATGCGCTTTCAGTCCTAGCTCGCACACAATTATTGCTAGAAAAGGTATTATTTTGGACGATTTTTTTTTCAGATAACACTGAAATTGTGTTATTTGGGTGTATTTTGACCTATCTTAGCAATATCGTCGTGAACTCTGTCCAGGTGTCTGTGTGTGTATGTATATCTGTCCGTATCACGAAAACTACTAAACCGCTCAACCGATTTTTATGAAATTTTTAAATATTATAGTGTTCAACTCTCTAAAGAGCTGATTAGATTTTGGTCAAAATCGATTGCTGCTAAGGACTGTTTTTGGATAGTTTAATAATTGAAAGTATGCTAAACTTCTTAACGGAGCATCACATTAATATGCAGTTTTCGAAGTATAGTAGAACACGTTTTTCTTTTATTACGTAAAACCTTGTAGGAGCTTCTGTTTGTGAGATATATGATATAGCTTGGAGTTCATTTGGAGTGTGCTAATAAGCTAGGAATTTATCAGATCCATCATGGATGTACATTTACAACATACTTTTTGCATATCTATGGTGAGATAGTTTGGAGCCTTGTCGGAAATTATAATAGATTAGATTTCCAAATGGAGTTTACTGCAATACCAGCTATTATTATTGACTGCTATTCAATTGATTCTAATAGGTCTTATTATTATTATTAGCCTTAGCTTCAGCTCGTTTATTGTAATAGCTTTTAAACTAAGCTATTTAAACAGACTAAAATGGGAATTTAATAGTTGTAGCTAAATAAAGTATTAGTAAATAAAAAATAAAAATAATAAAACTTAAATCTACTTGTACCTACTAGTCGCAGTTGGGTGCAAAATTACCCAACAACCGGATTCATGAAAATAAAAAACTGTGTAATTAGTCTTATAAAAAGCACTATGCATTTACAATTCATTTAGCTTTACCTAAAAAGTACGTTAAGATTTTCTACGGAGGCGAACAATGTTACCTTCCATTGAGTAAAGGTGGGGAAGGAGGAACTAGTAAAATGGTGTCCAAAAAAATCTGATAGCGTGTGCCGAAGGAATTTTTAAAATCGCTTTGAACTTGTGAAAGGTATAGCTACAGGGAGAGGAAGGGGAAAATTAGTAAAATAATGTTGGAAAAAAAATCTTAAAGCTAGTGTAGAAAGAATTTTTGAAATCGTTCTATATTTGTGAATGATATAGCTACAACTATTCCTAATAAGGAGGGAGGGGAGAAGAGAGAGAGGGGAAAAGTAGTGAAATGATGTTGGAAAAATGTCTTCAACCGTGTGCAGAAAGAACTTTTGAAATCGCTTTAGATTTGTAAAAGTTAAAGCTATAACTATTACTAATAAGGATGGTGGAGAGAAGAGAGGGAGAGGCGGGGGGAGGGATTCAGTTCGGTTCGGGGGGGGGGGGGGGAACTAGTAAAATGGTGTTGGAAAAAAATCTGTAAGCGTATGCAGAAAGAACTTTTAAAATCGCTTTATATTTGATTAAATTAAAGGTGGGAGGAATGACAGGAAGGGAGACGGGTGGGAGCAGGGCGCACTACAAAGTAACTGCAGTAAATTAGAGGACATTTGCAATGGGTAATCAAAGGAATTTCAATAAAATCGCCTGAAATTTAGATAATTTGTATGCCTTAACTCCTACATCATGTGACAGAATGGCACCTGAAGACCGCTATGTTGATTCATGTTTAAAAAAATATAGCCTATAGCACCTTCGGGACCAGTAGCAATTCAACGAAACTGCAGTTTGGTAAAAAAACGACTACAAACCAAGCTATTTCTGTACTATTTTTTATGTGGAAAATTGCACTCTACATGCAAGTTCTCGATGATAACTTTTAAATTTAAAAAAGGGACCAAAAAGAAACCAATGGTTTCCAAGAAGTTGTCTCCGAATCATTTTATTTTTGTAGAAATAAATTAAGTATATTTTATCAAGCACATAATTAAGCACACTGTATGTATGTTTGGCTATAGCTGCTAAATGAAGTCAATTTTTTGGTCTCTTTTTATCGTATCTTAGCTCTTATGCTTCATAAATTTTTATGTAACTTAAAAGAATGCGAAGATAGTATTGGCAAAAAATCCTTTTATCTTTTTTATCAATACCGCAATTCTTTCTTTGTTGATAAAATTGTGTACCTATCTTAAGATGTTCTCTGGCTATATCTGGGGCAAAGTATAATGATTTTCTTATTTCAATATACAGGGTGCTACGAGGCTGTCTTTTATATTGCATATTGGAACATAGAGTGCGACACTGATCGAAAGTCATAACTAAAACCTAACCTTAATCTTTACCTAACCTATATTCAAAACGTCAGTGCGATACATATAGTGTTGATTTCTGTTTTCGGTAATGAAGCACCACATCAGTCGACAGTTTCTGGTTGTTATGGAGAATTCAAGCTTAGACGGATTAGCCTTAGCGACGATTTAAGGCCAGGTGCCCCAAAAACGGCTGTCACACAGGAAAACATCGATAAAAAATTTTGCATGAAAAATTAGGGGTAAGGAAATTATAGTTTCCCGCTGGATACCGCATCTGTTAGCCGAGGAAAAGAAAGAACCTAGGGTCAACTGGTGTCAGAAAACTCTAGACGCTTTGAGGCAGCAAACTCGAAAAACGTGTACAGCATTGTCAGTGGTGACTCATATGAACCCGAAAATTCATTCGTCTGTTTGGTTGTTCCAAGATGAAGAAATTTCAACAAAACTCATCCGTTCTCAAAGTGTATTCAAAAAGATGGTCGCGACATTTGTTTCAAAAGCAGCTCATGTAGTAACAATTCCGCTGGAAGATCAAAAGACTGTTACTGTCGATTGGTACATTACCTTTTGGTTTGCCAAAAGTCATCGCTGAACTTCGAAAAACGAACCCCGAACGACGAATCATCCTTTACCAAGACAATGTAAGTTTACACGAAGCATAAAAAACCATTAAATTTTTAACCCAACAAAACTTCGAATTGTTGGACCATCCTCCATACAGTCCCAACGATTTCCATACTTTTGCGAAAATTAAGAACGGACTGTGTGGTGGAAGATTACAGTCGCTAGAAGAAGCAGTCGCCGCCTTTAAAAATGCAATTTTGACAGTACCAACAAACGAGTGGAATTACAGCTTGTAAAATTGGTTTGAGCACATGCAAAAGTACATTAATTTTCGTGGAGAATACTTCGAGAAATAATAAGGTATTTAAAAGTTATCTACGGTTTATTCCAGTTGTATATGCAAAAACTTAAAGCCCTCGTATACCATAAATGTTTCTCCGCTAACATATCACCGTTGTCAACAAAATTAAGAAAATTGAGATATTTTGCCTTCTAACTGTTCTCATGCAACTCTTTGGTTTCACGAAGTGGCATATCTTCATTACAAATAGTTCAGCTTTGGTTAATAAAATCACATTTGGTCCAACCATGTAAACGTACCTACACCTTTTTCGTTTTTTAGTTCTCCTGACAAATTTACCAAATTCTAGTTAGATCCCTTCGTGAGAAAGGCGACGATATGTTTAATTTTTATACTTCTTTTTTCTGTTTGAAAATCTAGTAAATAATTTATACATGCAAAGTGAGGAAAAAGTATTGTTTATTTTTTGTAGAGAAAGAGCACCCACACTAAAATGAACCGAACCCGGTGAATTTTACAGGTTTTAAGATACCTAAAAGGTCAACTTTTCATGACATTCAAAGACTACAAATAATCAAAACCACTTACCCATAGAAAATGAAATCGACAAGACTGACTTTTTTAAACGATTAAATTAGCTGTAACACTTTACTGCCCATCAACATTTGAACACGATTCCTGTATATACATAAAGAAAATTGTCATTTTTGACCTTGCTGAAATATAAATTACACAGAACATACTTGTAAATATAGTAATAGAAAGATAAAAGCTGCACTTATTAAAATTCTTGCACGTTCACACTCTAAAAAAATTGTGCCTTATGATCCCATATACGGCAGTGACCGTTCCAGTTACCTCTTATATAATTTATAAATAGTATTGCATAAAACTATTGACTAAACCCGTGTGCCTTAAAAACAGTTAACAACAAGTTGAATATAGTTTTTTAAACCGTCATTAAAAACACAAAAAATTACAAAAAAAAAACAAAAAAGTGACAGTTTAAGGAAACTTTTATATTGTTATTTTATAAAATACTGGCCTAGTGGAAAATAATATTAAGGTGGGATTATTTAGTTTCTCTAAACCCTGCGGTTTTATTCTATTTCTCTACTCAAATTCAATAAAATCTTCAGACCATTTTTAGACATAATTGATCATAAAAGCCTTGTTTTGTTTATCTCTTAACAGCGCGTAAAATGGTATTTTTGACGAAGGTTTAAAATATATATTTTTAAGAAGATAATGCCTTTGTATTTTATCGTATTATTCGCTAGAACGGGTGTGTGGCTTTGAGAACTTACCATTAAACTAAATGGAGCTAAAAGTATTATAAATCTAAACTGTAACAGTAAAAGTATTAAATGACTGCTTTAACTACTATTAAGCACTCTATTTGTTATAAATATTACTTCGATTACATTAGTGGTTCTCGACACCGATGTATGACAATTGTGACTGGAGCTAAATTGCAGATCTTCTAATACGATCAAGAGATAAAAATATTGATCACTGAATTGCTGAAAGAAACAGAACGGAGACTTAACGGAAATCATAACAATTTCCATTTCGTTCATAATTTAGACATATCCGATGTTATTAATTATGAGTTTGAGGCAGTCTCTGTCAAGATAGTTAAGTATGTTTAAAACCTTTTCAGTACAAAGAAGTTCTAACAGGCATAATTCTCCTTCTTAGATCATCTAGAACATAATGGACCACCTCAAAGTTTCGTATTTAGTGTTTTTCAGTTAAATGTACCTTGACTACCTTGGGGCATGTACCGTCGCGTTTTATTTTTAGAAACACTAACACACTCTTCATTTTTTTTTCTGACCAGTACCCAATTCTTTTGGGTAAGCTAAAGCTGCTGTGAGTATCAAAAATGGATTTTAAACTCAATTCAGCTCATTACAGTGTCGATACTATTTTTCATAAAAATCTCACGAAAATTCGTCCAGCGATTCCAGAGCTATCGGGGGCCAGACAGATGGATGATACTTACCTTAAGAATAGAGTTCACCCCTTCTATATGTTTATTCGACAGTCAGTGTTTCTTTTGTATTCATTTTCCTCAGATTTGCGCTCTTGAAAGTTTCCTGCTCGTAGCGAAGAGCATCATCTAATGGGCTTTTCTGCTAATCGTTTCCATTTCTATGACTTTCAGGAAGTACTTACCATATATGTGAAGTCTTTATACCAGCGAGAATCTGTTTCGTTTTTGGGCACGGATTATTGAACATAAACAGATTAGTCCACAGTACACCAGTCTATTTTTTTAAGTGACGATTAACAGGCTTAATTTTTGTACATAGTTTTGTTTTGCCTAGATGCTCAACTTTTTCCGAAAATTCTTAAAAGTGATTCCTAAGAGAGTGCATGGGCTCCTAAATCTTGCAAGTTTCGGAGTGACTGACGGAGATGCGATTTTGGGGAAAATGTTTTCATTTACTATCAAACAGTAACGGGATTTTTTTGTCTGTGGCTTCAAAAATGTGTTTGAAAGTAAATGGCAACATTGTAACTCTGTTAGAAATCACTTTCCAGAATTTTTAAAAAAATGTGGGCATCTTGGCATTATAAAATTATTTACAAAACTATAGCATGTTTCTCATCATTTAAAAAATTTGGATTGGATTTGACCAAAGTTAAAGTGGCAAATCCAAAATATCTGGCTCCCATGGGCGAAGTTAGGTCATCAGATCTGGGGGGGCTAAAGCCCCTCGTCTCGTAATACCCAATAGTAAAATATGTTTTATATTGTAAAGTCAAGATAGGAATATTTTATAGTGTAAGGTAAACGTATCATACAAATCAACCGTGAAAGCAAAGTTAAAATAAAAGAAAGCATAATAGTAAAATTTTATTTAAGAAGCAGCTTCCAGTTTCCTGTTTTAATCCGTTTTTCCAGAACATCATCTAGCATCAGGGATTTTGTTATGCCATTTTCAATATTTGCAAGAACTTAAAAACTGAATCGCCCTTGAATCATGGACGAGCTTTCAAATTATTTTTGGGGGGCTAACTAAGTTTTTGGGAGGGCTGAGCCCCCCCAAGCCCCCCCTAACTTCGCCTATGCTGGCTACCGGCTTTTTTTTACATTTCGTTCTGCTGTTTTTATTTAGTTGTTTTTTTGCCAGTTTTTGCGCTTAGAAAAAAATTGCAATCGTAGATATATTACGTCACACAGGCGTTTTTACTCAAATCTGAGGACTACACGAAGCGACTTAAAATTGAGTGCGCCATAACCAATCGATTTGGGCTAGTTTTTAAACAAATTAATATATTTATTAGTTTTTAAGATATGAAGCTCATTTCCTTACCGTCTTACTTGGTGTTTTATTATAAACAAAAACATATTTACAGTTTTTCTTTAAAACTAATTTAGAAAAAGTGAAAAACCAAAGTTTGTGGAAAAACATGAAAAAAGCCGCCATTTTGGATTTATGACGTCACACCAGTCCTCCTACTAAAATTAGAGGCAAACACCCGGTGACTTAAGATTGTGTGATCTATTACCAATCGATCAAGTGTATAAAAAAATATTTCGCAACTATCCCACGGGATACCACAGGCCACTCAACTAATGACACTTTTCTCTTTTGATTGGTTGTGAAATCTAGTGTTGTCGCCGAGACGAGAGATTCTCGCCTCTCGTCTTGTCTTGCCCTGTCTCGATGAGGCGAAAGAGATATTTTCTCTCGAATGAAAGCTCAAGACGAGACGAGAGGAAGACCCTCTCTCATCGAGAGATTCTCGTTTCTCTCGTTTTCTCGAGCAAAAAAGGTTAGTTTTATAAATTTTTATGATTTACCATCTGTTCGTGTTGACCTATTATAAGCTGATACTTATCTACTGTTTTTTTTTAATAAAAGGTATGCAAAATTGTCATATATTTCTTCCTTGACAACATGTACTTTGCCTTACCTTTCGTTTACTCGAAATCAGATGGAGAAAATCCAAAAGTGTAACTAAATTGTACTGTAACTGTTGATGCCTATTAATGTGCTAAACAGTTTTTTTCGGAAAATATTCATAAGTCGGAAATCTTAATTTTCTTTTCTAGCTTTTGACGTAAATTTTTGTTATTTAGAAATCTGTTGATTTAAAAGAAATGTTTGTGGAGGATTCTTTAGAGAGCTAAAATTCTGAAAATAAAATAATTTACTTGCAGAAATTAGTTTATTTTTTTAAGTTTAAAAGTCTTTGTATTGTGCGTTAAAGAAACATACAAATTTTCCATGTTTTTCCCTGAAAACTAACAAAAAATTAAGATTAAGAGAAAGTTATTTTTAAAAAACGTTTTGATTAGTTTTGAGAAAAACACATTTCCGCACGGTAAATCTTTTGTTTCCAGAATCTGCAAATTCCATACAGATATTCAAGACCCAAGTATTTTAAATAATAGATTTGTTATGTTTATTTTCCAAAATTTTCCAAAGAAAGCCCAAATCCTAGGTTATTAGGGTCATGGCACGGATCACTTAAGGTAACCTGTGGTACAAATATCCCTACATTTTTATTTACAGTTTAATATCTCAATTGCTTTGCTACCTCGTTGTCGCCGCACCCGCCGCGCTGTCGGCATCCATCAAAGGGCTATTTTATGGTTTTACCCAAGAATTTACCTAAATACAATGACTTATTGCTTTATTTTTAAAGATTTATATTACTGGCAAAACACAAAATAGTTTTTTATTAACGAACACTTATAAATTTTAGGTACAGTTTAAAAATAAATAAAGCGATGCAAAACTTTTCCACTGCTTTCATTTCATCAGCGTCAACGAGTTATTTTAGTACATATACAGTGTTTAACCCAAAATGGACTTGGACCCCCACTTTATTCTAGACAAAAGTAAATACCTTAAATAATAAGATCATAAAAATTACTTTTACACAGGGTGTCTCAAAAACTTTTTATAGTGGATATAAATCGCGAAAGACGAGACGAGACGACGAGACCAGAGAAAGGCTCTGTCAAGCGACAGAAGAGTCCTTTCGTCGAGACGAGAGAACCATTTTATCTCGCATAACGAGACGAGCGTCTCGCTGCAACAGTAATGAAATCCAATCTCTAGCTGTTTTATAATCTCTGTTTTTAGGTCCCATGCATCGTCAAAATGTCAATGTTTCCAATGCGCGTTAAAATTTTAAATGGTTTTCTATTATATTGCCCGAGTAGCGTCTAATTTAAACTTCAAGGATTATGTTAACTTTTAAGTAACTTGCAAAAGTTTTTTTAATAAGTCCTTCTATGTTAATTGGATTATAAATCGCTTTCTGCGAATCAAATACGCTAGAGCATAAATATGGGACATACCCATGCATTATCACACGCGATGCTTGTAGCCAGAACCCCTATTTAATTCTTAATGTTCCTTTTTCGGCTAGACAGGATATCGGTTACTGCGCATGCGTCAGTTTTGGTGGTTTGGGAACATACTCCATTACGTCACTACATTATTTGAGAATTATCAAATATTTAGGGTTATGTCTATTATTTTTTACTAAAAACTAGTTGATTGGGTGAAAATTTGTCAAATTGTGGATTAATTTTGTAATTTTTCTAAAATTAATTGTGCAGATTTATTGTGGACACCATGAAGACTGTTTAATGGCATTTGTAATACACTCTTAACTTTATTAACAAATTATAAAGAAAAATACACGTAGTCACCTATGGAATGGCACTCCCTTACTTCCTCCAGACATTTTTCCATAAACCCCACATTTTCCGTGAAATATTTCCCATTTTTCACAGAAAAAAATATAATTTTACACGACAAACACAAAACACGGCAAAATTTCAAGATGGCCTCCACTCACATAGCAGCTGTGTGTCTACGTGACAAAACACACGCATGCGCACTTGAAAATTCGCTTCCGCGAATTTAAATTTGCCATTGTTTTCAAAGCCAGCTATGAGGGCTTCACTTATCGATTCTTTGAAGATGTATTTTTGCTAGAACGTATTTGCTGCGAATAAATCGATACAAACTCAAAAGACAGAGTGCAAGCATTTTTACCTTCTTAGCCCGCGCATCAATGACTACGGAGGATATATAAGGAAGGTATTGAAAAAACTAAGATAAAGCCGAAAATTTGTTATTTGGTTGTACTGTCCATGTGTGTATGTCGCTGAGCAAAAATAATTTTTGGTCAAAAATCCATTAATGCTAGAAAATTGAATTTTTTTTCGTCGTATCGTGGTTTTCAAAATATTGTAGAATACATTTTTCTTAATAATTTGTGTAATAACCAAAAACTTCGTAGAAGCTTTCGTTTTTGAGATATCATATCATGGATTTATTTATTTTAGTTTCATTCATTTATTGTAGCTTCAGCCTTCTTTTTTACAATATATAGCAATTTGGGAGTTAGTTCGCCCGTAAGATAAATTCTAAGATGTTTTCTGCAGCGCTGCTGTTTACATGAGTAACAAGTGACCGGTTAAAGTAGCCTGATGGATCGTCTGGAATGTAACAGAGAAGGGTAATGGAAGAATACCAAAAGTGGGGGTTAACAGTGAACGTGGTCACAGTACTTATATATTGAAAACGAATCAAGTGAGTTAGAACAAGATAAGGGACAAACAATACCTTCATGCAATGAGTATACTTGGGTGTCAGATTTGATAAACAGAAACAGACTGTAAAAACTGAAAAAAAGAATAGTAAAAGCAAAAAAAAATATTGGATATCAACAGTATTTTATGGAGTAGAGATAAAAAGAACGTAAAAATTAACATATATGAAACAATGGTAAAAAGCACACATGGAATAGAACTTGTCGCGTAACAGAAAAATACAAAACAAAAATGGAAACGAAATGGATAAAATAAAACCATAACAGAAATAATGGGAATCAAGGCAAGCATAACGAATGATACTTACAACGGATGAATGACGAACGATGTCCAAAGCAGGTCCTAGAATGGCAAGCAGACGCAGAAAAATAGGATTTCCTAAATTAAAATGGCAACAGTCAATCCAAAGAACAATGAGTCAAAAAACTCAACAAAATTCAATTTGACTCTTGAATGCCTTATAAGAAAATCTATACAAAAGTCGTGTACACCAAAATTAAAGTTTCATAAATAAAAACGTTATAGGTCCCCTAAAAAACATTGAATTTGACCCATCCTGTATACGTAGCTTCATCAAAAATAAACAATATCCAATTATTTGCCTTGGTATTTCATTTCCAATGCAGATCTTTTACCTGGCCTCTGTGTGTTGCCAAAGTAGGAGAAATATAATTACGTTATTTAAGTTACCTTATCTTTGGAGATATTTGAAAAATATAATTATATTTTTTTTTCAACCTTAAAAAAACATTTATTTTTAATGTTAGAAAAGCATTTATAATATTAATTTCACCCCTAATTTGGGACGCTGTATACTGGGTGTCCCAGATCAAGACATTTTGTTTAAATGAGAAAAGAGTTGCGCTATTCCAATCTTACTCAGATGGTGCCTCGAAAGCAAAAATATCTACAGAGGTTTTTAAAATATCGACCTAAGACTAAAAATTGCCTTTTTCGAAAAAATTGAGTATAGTCGCCTTGAATACAAATTTAATATTTTTTTTTTAGTTTTGTTTAAACAACTACGGCCAATCTAGTTTCTAGTTTGTTTGAAACCGTGGGAATTTTTTTTTTTATAGCCGCCATATTGGATTTATACGTTAATACATAGAGCTGTACTGCTAAAGCGTATTAAAACTATTAATGGAAAATTACCGTTACAAGCGTTCCGCCATATTGGAGTGAATTGAACCTAAACGTATGGCTTGGATTAAAAAAGTAGATGCTTTTAATAAAATTTGAAAGGGACTGCTTTCAAATGAGGTTGACAATTTGTCAATACCGTGATTTGACGTTGTCAAAATGGGGGTTAATTTTTAGTTTTGGTTTAAATTTGAAAAAATTCGTTGTATTTTAGAACTTTTTGAAGGCAAAGCCATTATTTTGTGTTGACGTAGCCGCTTACTTGGCCTTTTGTTAAAGAAAATAAAACATATTCATCCCAGTAACCTGAATTTATCCAAGCCATACGTTTGGGGTCATTTGAAATCCAGCATGCCGGCACGTTTGTAGCAGTTATTTTTAGAGCCTCTTTCCCAGTATAGATTTATTTAAGACGTTCGTGGCATAAAACGAGTTTTTAATCGTCTAGAACTTCGTTCACTTAGTTGGCTGTGAAACAAATGCCGTAATTGTGTTTCTTGTCATCCGTACGTAATCATCAGTCAAAACTTTGCCAATTATTTCATTTCTTTGTTAAAAGTTTTAAAGTTTTTCAAAAAATTATTTGAGATATTTCCCATGCCAAATATTTATTACGGAAAACTTTTTGAATTGGAAATGTATAAGTATTTTATTTTGTGTTATAGGAACGCTGGAGAAGCTCAAGATATTAACTTTCAGCGATTGGTACATGTACTGCAATTGAGCTCCAGTTGATCCCATATGGAGCTGTTGTTAAATGTTATAATTTTAATCAAAATAGAAACAATTAATTTAATTTTATTTAACGCTTTGTCATCAGTTTTTAGTTTTTGATCTTGTTTTAAGCTAAATTATAGATAATGTTGCAGTTGTTAACTTTGGTTTCATAAATAAGCGATACATTTTAAGAAAATGCATTTTGCTTTCGTTCGCTAAAAGTAAAAAAAGTAAATTTAGAATTTAAAGGTCTTACCAGATAAATCAATTTACTCACGCAGCAGGTTGAAATAGGAAGGAATTAACTGCGTAACATTGATCGGATAGGATGAAAGGTATGCCATAAGTTAATTTAAGGAAATCTACAACTGCTTATGTCTAGGGCACTTACCGAGTCGATTTTTTTGCTTCTTTTCTGCAGGGCCCTGCTCACTGCACCACCATTACCAAATTGAGTGTAGGTAGTACTATTTAGTCATTAGCCCTAGTTTAAAACACCAGAAAATGTTGTCACTTTTGTTGAAAATGAGGAAGAACGGAAAATTATGTCCTTTTTTAAAAGAGGACATGTATAGGAAGTCTTTTGGTCCTGTGCATTGGGTTCAATGTGCCCAAATATAGTTAGACAGTTGTGGGTAAAAAGGGAATGCGCGGGCGGGAATAAAAAATAGTAAAAAACTTAAAGTTAAAAAAAAAGCTTATGCGTGAACACAAATAATTTAAAACTTTTGACCATTAACGTATTAACCGGCGGAGACTAGGAAATAAACAAAAAAATCGGCCGTCTAGATAAACAATTTGTTTTGGAAAATGTACTTCTGCAGTAAAGAAGTCCTCGACTGTTTTTATTTGGTCCATAAAAAACTCCATTTCCTTTCTCTTTAATAATCACCAGAATTATCCCATTTTTCCTTTACTTTTATTTCTTTTTTAAACCAATGCGAGGAAAAATGACGAAACTGTTTTTCTCACAAACCCTTACCACAATAATGATACAATTTACCAAATATGGATTAATGAATGAACATAACAAGCGATGATCACTTTAAGACGCTTCGAGCATTGTGTTTTGCTACTCCTTTGTTTTCCTTAATTATACCAGTACTATTCTCGATTACTGTCCCTCACTACAATAAAGGAACCAGAAACCTGCCGCAATGGTCTAGGCCCGTGTAAACTATCTTATTTTGTTACTCTTTTCTTAAAACGATGCGAGAGAAAGAGACAAAACTATTCTTGATTAGAAGGTCTCAAGAAAGCGAACCAAAAACATCTCTAAGTCGTTTACGAGCGCTTAAAGCATCTTATGTTTTTACCTTTTCTATCTCCCTTCTTAAACCAATCCAAGAGAAAGCGATAAGGCTGTTTTTGGTGCAAACAACGAACCAAAACGACACAGGACGAAATTTCAGGTAGCCCCTTTGGCCACATTACTATTTTGTAAAAGGGTCATAGGCGTTGTTGCTGAGCTCTGTCTTAGCCGATCGAAATTGTTTTGGTGTTTTGTTTTTAATTATATTTTCAATCTGGACTAAAAATTATTCTTGAAAGACTTTAAAATGGTGCGGGAGTGTATTGTGTGCAAAAAACTCGACCATATTAATCCAGAACTTTCGTTCAACAAGTAAGTTTCGTATAGCTTGTTTGACCTTCAAAACAAAACAAAGACCAGTGCCGTAGAAATCAATATAAAATCAGGAAAGAAATATTAGGCTATTATATGAATAATTATTTATTTGTTATATAGTGTCTAAACATAAGTTTAGTTAAAAAATGTACAGGGTGTCCTAAGTTTTGAGGTTTTGATACTTTTAACGGAACTACAAGCATTGATTTTCAACAAATAAGGTAAAAAAGGTATCTTAATAATATGGCAAGTATTTTTTAACCCCTTCGTATACCTTGGATCGATCAAGGCAATTTTTTAGGATGGGTTAGTCATTTTTACCTACTCTGAATTTTTAAGGTTGTCTAACCTAAAATAAAATAAACCAACCTACAAGCATCCCAACCAAACGTTTAAAGTGTGTAAAGACGAGGTCTCTACACGCAGATTTGCAGATTTGTTTTTAACCCTATAAACTGTTAGCAAATTAATTATTAATTCTTTCATTGTTAAATAAAATCCATTTCTAAGGATAATTGTTAAAATCTAAAAATTGAATGCAATTTATTTAAAAACAAAAAGTAAATTTAACCCTATTTCTTACATCATTTATAAAATATTTTTTTATTACTTATGTTTAACTATAAGCGAGATAATAAAATAATATCAGCATTAAATTATGTGTCAAAAAATCAAAGTGGTAAATAAAATTAATTTTTTAAACTAAAATGATATTTTGTTCAAATTGCATTGATTTCATTACGTTTTTATAATATTATATTCAAATGATTTTTTTAAAAAAATATTCTGTTTGAATGACATTTTGTTCAAAAATTAATTTTTCAAATGACATTTTGTTCAAATGGCGTTTTATTTGAAAACAGTGTGTTTTAAAACATCTTTTTCAAAAACATTGTTTCAAACATCAACCTGATAAAAAACTTTTAGTTTGTTCAAAAATTAGTTTTTTAAATGACATTTTGTTGAATGCTGTTTTGTTTTGAAAACATTTTGTTAAAAACATATCATTTTCGAATGACATTTTTTCAAACATTTTGTTTGTTAAGAAAATATCTTTTCTTATTAATTATCTCAAAAAATATGATATGAAACTCTGACTGACTCGCCTTTGATACTGGGCACCTCAACTGTAACATAATAGATAGTTTAAGTTGTGCTACGTATTTTTACGTAAAACTGCACGTTAAGCGCTCTACGTTTTGTTCCAAATTTGAGTTTAAGTTGAATGTTTTTACGTTACCATAACAAGTCTACTAATAGCAGAGAATATGGAATTCGGCACTGTGTTTTTTTGGTGTTACAACTTTACAATTTTGTTTTTTTGTCTTTTCAACTACAGTAGGAATATATTTGCAAAGAATCGTTTGTACTGAAAGCGAAAATTATCGTCTAGGCCTCATTTTTCGATCGGTCAATCAACCAATTCTATTCTTTGGTAACGTTACGGTGCCCGCAGACTGCCGTAAGCTAACGTAAATACGTAAGCTCCTAACGTGACCTTGATGACGGTGTGACGAAGTGCGCTTGCGTAACTGTCAAATCTCATGCTTACGTAAAAATACGTAGCACAACTTAAACTATCTAATAAATTTAATTTTTTACATTATTACATCTCAAAGTATGTTGTAACAATTTTAACCTTTCTACTTAATATTAATATTAAATAAAATTATTAAAATAAATTAAACTATTTCTATATTTTTACCTTCCTACCCCGCGTAGCAATGGCTAGAGAAGGTATTATTTTCGACGATTTTTTTTTGAGATAATACCGAAAACGTATTATTTGGGTGTATTTTCACCTATTTTAGCAATATCGTTGTGACGTCTGTCTGTGTGTGTGTATATTATTTCTGTCCGTAAGACGATACCTCCTAAACCGCTAACCGATTTTTATAAAATTTTCAGGTAAAATGATTTTCGACGCTCTAACGAGCTGATTAGATTTTGGTCAAAATCCATTAATGCTAATGACAGGTTTTTGACAATTAAAAAGTTAAAAATGCTAATTTTTTAACAAAGTATCGTATCAATATACGGTTTTCGGAATATAAAAAAACTTCGTAAGAGCTTTAGTTTCTGAGATATTTACCAAAAACTGTTTTTAAGGCTGATATATCATGACTTCACTTGAACTATACAGACGTAGCAAGAAAGGTATCAGATTCGTCATGAATCAATTTATTTATAAAAAGCCTTCTTCTGGCAAAAATAATGAAATTGTGTTGCACTTTTTCCCAGTATTTTTTCTAATGAAACTGCTGATGAAAACCGAGATGGTCGTCCGACGGAAGAAGTGTCGCAATAACTTTTTTCAAAATAACTCGCTATATAAAAGAGTTGTTTTTTAGGTACATATTTTTCGTAGACACACCTTCAATCTTACTAAAAGGGACAAAACCTCCGTCGTAGGAGGCAGTAAATACAAATATATTTGCAAAAAATTTTTAATTTAGGAAAAATTGAAAAATCTAGAGTAGCATAACCAAAATGGCTATTTTTGTTCTGGCCATGGTTACATTCCTAATTAAAACAAATGGGTAAAACTAACCCCATGTATGGAGTCCATCTTAATAAATCCACAAAGTAAGCAAATTGTGTCCCCGTCAAAGCAATAAACCAAGGGCTTTTTGAAAAAACCTCCAAAATATCTTTATCCAAACAGGGCTCTGTTAATTTTTTACATTATTACTGCAAATTTTTTATAAAAAAAAAGGAACTAGAAATATATTTTTATACGACTGTCTTGTAAAAGGGGGTTTTGCGCACGGGGAACACGATCTGAAAATGGCATTTTGCGCACGCTGTGTGCAAAACGTTTTGCACACGCTTATGTCATTTTTGCGCACGCCTATGTCATATCTGCATACAAGTCTCCCGTCATTGTGATTTTTGTTGTTGTCACCCATCAATATAAGTTGGCTTAGTGCCGTAGCAACGGTCACTGCTCGTATGTTTTGTTGATTAGATACGTCAAAAAAGTGTTGAATTTTTAAGGTTTTGTTGTAAAAATGTCGGAAATAAAAACAAGTTAAATTAAAATTTGATTTTTCTTTCTTTATTAGCAGTCGTATAAAAAATATTGTAAAAAACTCGTTTGAAAACCTCTTTGCACACTCCCTAGACTTGTAGACCGAGCCTTCGGCTCGGTCTACCAAACTGTCTCGATCGTGTGCAAAGAGTCGTTTTCAAACCTTGTTGTTTAAATAACTATTACTTTTTTATATACAAAAAAAAGTGGCACTACACATATCTAGCTTTAAAATTGTAATCATGGGGGTGATAAGCGAACCTTTAATACCGTTTTCGGCTGGTGGAGATGACTTCACAATTATCGGTAAGTGCCCCGGTTTGAAAATTTAGTGGGCTGTTTTTATTAGAGCCTGACTCTTATGTTTAATGTTCGACTTCTGTATTAAGTAACCTCAACAATGCTATTAATTTTTCAATAGGTATCTATTCAGCTGTAAACTAAATTAAATTGCTTGTTTTAATAAGTTAGGTATTTACTGTTAATAAATAAATATTTTGACGCCGACACTGGTAAATCGATCGACCCATTCAATGTATAAAGAATAAACATACGTCTGCTGTGTGTCGCACAGCGTTGCCATCGTCTTTCCAAAAAATATTTCTCTTCTTTTCCAACTTATTGAAGCATCTAGGGGTCAAATCGAATTATTTTCATGAATGAATTTTTGCCGCGGTTCCTAGTCTCCTCCGGTTAATAGGATAATGCTTTTGACAGATAGTTACGTATGTAGGTATGAAAACAAAAACAATATAACACAATATCATTTGTTTCACAACCAATTTAGCGTTTTTTTGATAAATTCACTTTTTTTTAATACATGGAAAGCTTTTTTATGTTCTGTCTAACGACGTATAAATTCAATATGGCGGCTATATCAAATAACAAAGGAGGAGGCACTAAATACATTGTTTACCGGGACGCGTCAGATGAGCCGAATTTGAGATATGTTGAAGGCCAAACCTTCGTGATATTTTTACCAAAAAAAAAATTGGGGGGGTCATAGGATTCGTTTTCGAGCTATACTTATTTAAATGCGCGCCAGTGAAATATGGAAAAATATGACCTTTTGTCATTTTTTTTTTAATAACTTATCGCCAAATAAAAACAAAAAAATGATATTAGTCTTATTTTATTCACAAAAGAGTCCTTTTGGGAATTTTATCAATTTTTAATATATAGTTTGCGTCACATACCTACAGAGTGGCCCAAAATAATTTTAACAAAATACAGGAAAAATACCTGAGATTTATTACGTATAAAGAACGGGAACTAAAAATGCATAGTCAAAATTAACTTCACTTGCTTTCATGTGAGTCGTTTTAACTATTCTAGAGTGATGTTTGCATAATAGGGGATGTTATAAGCTAACAGAGTATTTAAAAAAAAATTAATTCAACGCATGACATATTTACTAATTGTCTAAGAAATAGTGTGTTTACTGGGATGCGTCAAATGAGGTGAATTTAAGATATGTTTGAGCCTAAACCGTCCGATAGCTTGTTTTAAAAAAATTGGGGGGTCATCGGTTTCGTTTACGAGCTATAATTATTTAAATGCGCCCATTGGATTATGAAAAAATGTAAGATTTTGAAGTTTTTTGTTATAACTTCTCGTGAAAGAAAAATAAAAAACCAATATGAATTTTATTTTGTTGAAAAAAAAGAGTCTTTTTAAGTCTTTTCTCATTTTTTGACATATAGTTTTTGTCGCATATCTACATAGTGACTCAAACTACGAATAATTGAAATACAATAATAATATTAGACTTAATGGGTATTTCAAAAATTTTTGAAATTCGCATAACATGTGTACTTATTGCCTATGGAATAGTGTGTGGAAAATGTTTACTGGGATGCGTCAGATGCACTGAATTTGAGATATGTTAGAGCCTAAACCGTCGTAATACTTGTTTCAAGAAAAAGTGGGTGGTGATCGGTTTTGTTCTCGAGTTATGCTTATTTAATGCTAGATTATAGGAAATGTGGGAACAAAAAGACAAAAAGGGGCCTACTCACCCCTTTCCGGGGGTTCTGCCAAAAATTTTCAGAAAGCCTGTGAACAAACTTAATTGATAAAAGTTTAAATATCAACTTTTTATCCCTATAAAGAGATAGAAGTTGTAGCAAAAATCCATAAGAATATAGCTCAAAAACGAAACCGATGATCCCCTCCCCCAATTTTTTCGAGCAAGTTTCAGGATGGCTCGGGCTCTAACATATCTCAAATTCACCTGATCTGACGCATCTCGTTAAAGACACTATTCCGCTACACAGTTAGTACACCTATTATTTGTTTAATTTAAAAAATGTTTGATTTACCCTATAGGTTTACGACATAAACCATTATGTATGTAAATGTTACTTTACAATAATTACGACGCCTCACATTGAAGCAAATGAATTTATGTTGACTATGCATTTTTAATTTCATCCCTTTAAGTATATTTAACAAATCCCAGTTATTATTCCTGTATTTCTGTTATTCATATTTTGAGCCACTCTATAGATATGTGACGAAAACTATAAAAAAATTGAAAACATACTTAAAAAGAGTTTTTTTTTCAACTAAATAAAATTAATATTGGATTTCTATTTGACGAGAACTTATAGCAAAAACACTACAAAAAGTCACATTTTTCTTTCTTCCAGTGCCGGATTTAAATAATTACAGCTCGAAAACGAAACCGATTAGCCCCAGTTTCTTTGAGACGAGTATTTAGACGGCTTGGGCCCTAACATATCATAAATTCACCTCATTTAACGGATCCCGGTAAACACACTATTCCGTCGACAATTAGTAAACGTGTCATGCGTTGAATTAATTTTTTTTTAAATACCCTGTTAACTTATAACATAACCTATTATGCAAACATGACTCTAAAATAGTTAAAGCGACTCACAAGTGAAGTTAATTTTGACCATGCATTTTTAGTTTCCTTTTTTTATATTTAATAAATCTCAAGTATTTTTCCTGTATTTTTTTTTATTATTTTGAGCCACTCTGTAGGTATGTGATGGAAACTATATGTCAAAAACTGATAAAATTCTTAAAAGAACTCTTTTATCAATAAAGTAAAGCTATATCAGTTTTTTATTTTTATTTGGCGGTAAGTTATTACAAAAAACTACAAATGGTCATCTTTTTCCATATTTCAGTGGCGCACATTTAAATAAGTATAGCTCGAAAACGAATCCTATGACCCCCCTAATTTTTTTTTGATAAAAATATCAGGAAGGTTTGTCCTTCAACATATCTCAAATTCAGCTCATCTGACGCGTTCCGGTAAACAATGTATTTAGTGCCTCCTCCTTTGGCTATGGTTTCAAGAAAACTAGGACTAGAAAAAATTTGTTCGATTGCCCGTAGTTGCTGATAAACAACTAACAAACTTTATAAAAATTGTATATGTTACAGACCATATACAAAATTAGACCGTATGTACAATGGCCTAGGTCGTATACATACAGTCTAAGTTGGGCAGACCGTATGTAAAAAATAGACACTTATTGGAATAAAACCTGACTTTATTTTAAAATCGACCCCATGGTGACATATTTACATATAAAAACCAGCTGGTTTGCTTCAAAATTCGGCCTTTGTGTATTTGTGGATTTATTAGTGTCGGCATTTATTAAATGGAAGTTAGCGACTGTATTATTAAATTTTGCTTTGGTATGTCAATTTTGAGAGGTCAGCTGTTAGTTTTCTGTGTGAATGTGTCAGAATAAAGTCGACTCTAAAATAAAGTCAGGTTTTATTCCAATAAGTCCCTAATATGGTATTTCATATACGGACTAGACCGTTTATATACGGAGTATTGTGATTCAAGCCTTATGCTGGATGAAAGTGTTTCCAAGCATCTGGACAGTTTACTGCTTTTTTGCTATTGTTTACAAAGTATTTTATCTGAAAATAACCCGATTTGTCATATTTCAACTTCGTTGAGTGTTTTTATTGTCGTATGATACAGATTTTGGGAATGGAACCTCACCCTTAAGTTTTACCTATAAGAGCAGTTCTCAAACTATTTTCTATGGCGCCCCCTTTATGAAATCTTGAATTGGTCACGCCCCCCTACAAAAAAATATTTATTTAAATAAACTAACATTCTGATTTACTTAATCTAGTTTTGATCTAGTCCGCAGAGTGCTGCTACATGACGTAACGTCTGTCCGTGGGTGTGTGTCTGTCCGGCCCACGGTAGCTCCGGAACCGCCAAACCGATTTTCATGCGACTTTCAGGAAAAATAGTGCTCGACACTGTAACGATCTGAAAGAAGTTTGGTTGAAATCCTTTAATAGCAACGTTCGGTATTTGCATCTCAGACGAGACGGATTTTTGGTGATGTAATTACAGATTAGTCTGAGCAAATTGGAATTAACGAACGATCCAGATCAAATCGATCAAATTTTTATAAATGACCTTAAATATACCTAAAAATATTATGTACATATTGCCCAGCTATGATTTTGACAAAATTTTCCTGTGATGTCGAAAATGTATATAATTTGTTGTCTTCAACATCAAATAATTCGATTTCAATCTTTTTACTTAAAAAAATTATTTTTGTAAACAAAACAAATACACAACATACATCACAATCTCAGATTAATCTGTTTCGTCGATCAAAATGTACGGAGCAAGCAGATTTACGTCCGCCTAGCCTGAGCAGAATTACCGAACGATTCAGATCTACCTCCCTAGATCTAGATGGAATTAACGAACGATTTCGATCAAAAAGATTAATCCGACGTAAATACCGAACGCAGCTAATGTAAATAAGAGTTTGTTGACAGTTAAATAATTGAAAAAATGGTAACTTTTTAACGGAACATCGCATCAATATAAGGTTTCCAGAATATTGTAGAACATTTTTCTTAGCAATTCGTAAGATTTTGTAAGAACTTTCGTATCGAGTTATTTCTAAAAATCGGTTTTTAAGACTGAAAGATGGGCTAGGAAGGTATCAGATCCGTCATGGATCCATTTTTTTTGTAAATAAGCACAAGTAAAATTAAATATTATTGTAATAACCAAAATTCAGTAAAAAATGCATATTTTCTTATTAATTACTTAAAAATTAAATGTCCTGATTTGTATTCTTTACGTATGTATTTTTAATAAAAACTCATTTCTATAATAAATAAATAAAAAAAAATGTGTTTAAATATCTTAGAAATATACATACGGCGTAGGTGCAGCTGGCCCGTATATAAATAGACTAGACCTTTTACAAAAGGACCAGACAGTTCATTAAAAGACAAGCTTTTTACACATATGGACTAATATCCTCAGTCCTTTTATATACGGACTAGTCTTTTTATATAGGGTCTATTTTTCATAAACGGGCTGTGACATATACAAGATGGCGACGGTATTTCTGTTTTTCGGAAAACACAATTATTAGTTTTGGCCCTTATAATAAAAACTTCTGTAGATATTTTTCAGTTTATTACAGCATCTGATTGACCTTGGAATAGCGCAACTTTTTTCCTGTTTAACCAAATTCGTATCTCTTACCGTTTCCGAAATCCTCATATAGTTACTTTTATCTGGGACAGCCTGTATATTCTTTGTTTGATTTTCTAGCCTGTATATTGTTATAGAGCTGAAATAGGACATTCTCCAAAGAAGCCTTAATTGGTTTTCGGCAACGAGATTAGTACAAAATTTAAGCCATCAAATGGGGTATATTCAAAGCATCAATTGTGCCACACGCACACGTGTGGAGAACGAATTAAATCCGGATACAAGCGATTGGAGACCGCACTTCTGCCAAAACAAGCTGAATAAAGGTTAAGCTGCGTTGATATGGTTTACGTGACATTAGAAGTTTCGCTACTCGTAGGTTGAAGTAACATAAGATTACAATTAAAGAATATCCATTTCTCACAGTGGACCTTTGTAAAATAATAAATAAAACCGAACAAGTTTTCGTAGCTAATAAGTTTTTGTTTATCTCATATTTTTCCATGGGTAGCTCGAAACCTTAACCTTACTGGTATCCAAGATCTAATGGACACCTAATATGTGTTCACAGTCACCTGTTTCGTCCTTACGGGACTCCTCAGAACACTGCTTGAAACACGTGACACCCTTGCAAAGTTAATCAGACCATTTTGTCTCTCATCCTTCCTTTATAGAGAGCAAACTTTCGCAAGAAGTGCCATCTACCGAGATAGTAAAGAAACTAGCACAAGGGCAGGCGAGTATAAACTGCTATTATATATATCGATCGATGAAAAGACCGATTGCAAAGAAAATAATCCATCCGTGATCTACGACAGCGCTTTTGTCTTTTAGGTCAGATCAACGCTGATTAGCGTTTTTACTCACCTTCGGACGTGAGCATCAACAAACCTAAGTTTTAGTACCCGTGAATTTAAAAATCAAATAAATTTTCGTGGCTAATAGGGTAAGAAGAAGTTTTTGTTTCTGTCATATTATTCTTTGGGTAGCTTGAAAGCTTAACCTCATGGGGGTCCAAGAGCTAATGGACACCTAATAAGTGTTAACAGTTAACTGTTTCGTCCTTGTGGGACTCCTCAGAACACTGCATGGTCAATCAATGAGGAGTCCCATTAGGACGAAACAGTTAACAGTCAACACTTATTACGTGTCCATTAGTCCTTGGACCCCGTGAGGTTAGGCTTTCAAACTACCTACGGAAAAATACGAGAGAATCAAAATTTTCTTTTTACCCGATTAGCCACGAAAACATGTTTAATTTTTAAATTCACGGGTACTTAAGATTTACGTTTGTATGAAAAAATAAAACTTTCATCATCTTCTCCACTGGTACTCCACTCTCTCTTCATGCATCCACAATATATTTTTATCCGGATGGGGGGGGGGGGCGCGTGTGCGACAAGGAGCTAAAAACTAACTAGCCGTGGAGCTAGCCATATTCACACGTTGTTTTATTAGAAACTTAGGGCATTCTGGAGCATGGCAAATAAGTTAAAATCCTAAAAACCATATGTATGTTGCCAAAAAGCTTTAATTAAATTGTCATTTAAAATGGCGCGGCCTGGCATTGTGTACAATTTTTACACGTTCAAAATAAAATAGATGGATCTATGACGGATCTGATACCTTCCTAGCTAGCCTATGAGCACACTTCAAGTGAAGATATGAAGGAACCAAGGCAATCCGCATAAGAAGAGGTTTCAGACAAGGTGACACAAGATACCCTAAACTATTTAACTATTAATTTGTAACCCATAAAAAGAATTGAAATTAAAACAAAACAAACAACCAAATTAGAACGTAGGTAGGTTAGAAACGCCACAATAATTCACGGGGATTTATTACCCCGTGGACAAAGATGGTGAACTGGAGATCACCAGTGAACTTAAGCCCACTAATAATAGTTACCATTTCGGACACTTTTCCTTACGGGCAGTCAAGGATAAACACCCTGAGCCCCATATAACATACCATTCACAGTTTTAGCCTCGGAAACCTGACTAGCACCGTACGTAGGTTATTTCTCGCACCCTAAGCACACATTTAACGCCTCTTACGCACGGCACAACGAGTCCCAAAATGTTAATGTGTTAATTAAACCGACAACGACAGTGCTTTGTTAAAATCCCTATCATCAATCTCATATCTTTCCTGCCAAGTGTGCCAAAGGCCTTTGCTCCTCAATGAAAACTTCGATACGGCTCATTTACCCAGATCTTAGAAAGCATTTGTATATAGATAACTTACTTAAACATAAACAAGCAGAGAAACTCGTTGGTAGATTAAACGATTAAATTCACCACGATTCAACACACACCAATCTAACCCTCTATCGATTGACGATAATTATTCATATGCGAGTGGGACTTGCAGCCCTTCCACTGCGGGTCTATTGTGGCTTTCTTTTGACTACTTTCTTGCTTCCTTTGATGCCCGGGACAATCACAACTTTATATTTATTGTAATTACGCTACATGAAAAATCAACAGGCCAAGACCCTCAGGAGAATTTAATTTTGTCTACTCTTTGCCATCTACGCTCTTGGTACGGGACCATCCGTTTAACGTGACTTCCGAACCACGACCTTCTATTAATCATCAAAAAGAGGCGTTCAACAAGGAGATCCTTTAGGACCGCCAATATTTTGTCAAGTCATTAACCCAATAATTTTAGAACTAAAATTAGATATAAGCCTATGGTATCTAGAGGGACAATTGCAGGTGATTTAGATACTCTTTTTCATGATTTTTTTTACACTGTAGGAAATTGCTCAAAAATTGTCCTTAACGTAAACTTTAAAAAATGTGAATTTTTAATAGAGAATTACTGAAATAAAGCCATGCTATATTAGTGCCAGGCACAATTTTGACACCTTCACATTGTTATATCAGCTGTGATCTTTCAACACACGGCCTTTGTTTACTATATGAACCGAAATAAATAGTGCCTTCTTTTATTAATTGAAAATAAACGACGAAAGTTTCAAATTCGACTTTGGTATGTCAATTTTGAGGGATCAACTGTCAGTTTTCAATGTGAATGTGTCAAAATCGTGCTTGGCACAATTATAACCTGGCTGTATTTCAATAATTATCTATTATTAAATCAATCTCCTTTACCTACAATAGATTCCAAGTATACTTCAATATTAAGTAAAATGTCAAATATCGATCCTAAAAAGCTTACTCTATTAGGTTGTCCGTTTTCAAATGATCAAATTACTAAAACTTTTAATAACAAAATTTAAATTTTTAAAAGTTTTGCAGAATAATTATTTTTAATTTATTTACATGCGGCATATTTTCTTCTAAAACATTTATTTTCAATACCAGGCATTACTTACCTTTTACGATGTGCTCCTCATTGGAGAACCCCCAAATGTTTAGAACGTTTTGATAACATTTTAAAAGATTCTCTTGAAAATATTACCAATTGTATTTTAAATGAAAAATCCTGGAAACAATGCACATTGTCTGTAAAATTGAGAGGTATTGGAATTCATGACAATTCAACTTCATGTTTTTCTGCTTTTCTTGATTCTATTAACAATTCTTTGATTATTTCTTCTTATATTAATGATATACCAGATTTTGTTTATTTAGAATCTTTAACATATTTTCAAAATACTCGTATACCTAAAATTTCAGACATTTAAAATTTAAAATTCCAAAAAGAGTTTGATTCGGCCTTATGTAAATTTTTTATTGAACAAATTATTAGTAGCAAACAAAATCCGAGAGACAAATCACGTCTTATAGCTTTTCAAGAAGATGAAAGTAACGCTTGGCTTAAACCTTGCCTGCTGTATCTTTGGATAATCTTTTAGATGATTGATCATTTCGCATTTCGGCCTCCTTATGAGTTGGTCAACCTGTTGGGTTATAAAGCAGCCCTTTAGGTCATGGCAATATGCACTAATGACAGCCCTTCACTTTTTTTTAAGTCTAGTTATTAAAAGGCTTTTTTTCCGAAAAAAAACCGATTAGCTAAAATCAAAGCTCTGCACGGTTAGAACTTTATATTTATGTTTGAGTTCTCCCGTTCATACATTAAAGTTAGTTTCATGCAGGTAGTTGAGTATTTATCTATCGAGAAACTACTGATCTTGGACAAACTAAATCCTTTGATGTATAAATCGTTGCAAATGATGTATAATACTGGCAAATAGACTATTTGAGACCCAATTAGAGAAATTTTCAAAGTAGTGACGGAATTTCTTGGATCTCTAAGACATCTAATATTGATATTGATTTTCCAATCATCTGAGAGGATCACAATACACAATATAATTGCTATAGTATTTGCAATAAGGCTAGTCCTTTTGTTTAATGACGCCGTAATTCTGATAACATAAGGCTAGTCCTTTTATTTAATCACCCCATAATTCTGGTAACAAAACGTACGTGTATTCTTATTTCAGTTGAAAAGCACATGTTACCTAAGGTAACTAGGTTACCTAAGGTAACTGATAATGGGTGCTGCAAAACTAATTAAAAGATACCTTAATCGGTCTTTAAACTGTCAATCGTGTTGAAATTTCTGGTGCCTGCAACTTGTGAGGATGACACAATTCTTAGTAGAAAAATGACCAGAACGAGAAAACGATTTTCTTAACTTTATGGTCCAGATAGAATATTTTTTTACGGACATCCTGTTTTTTTTCAACTTACTTATGCTTTTTATGTTACAAGCAAGAATATCAAATTTCAGTCTTATTCATATATTATTTTGTTTTGCGGTTTGCTTTACCAGAACCTTATCTAAAATGTCCAACATTTCTCTAACAATTTAGAATTTTCTATTCGCATTAGAGTTGGATATTTAAGCTTACGTTTGTTTCCCAACCTAGACTTAAGGTTAAAGTTTAAGCAAACTTAATTATTAATTTAAAGTTTCGTGTTGCTTTCCACCAGAACAACAACTTCATTTTAGTAAACAGTAGCATGACCAGAAGTTTTAGCCAAACAATGGCCAATACTGTCGGATACAATCCTTAATGTACCGTCACCCCACATATTAGCTCACACATATACTATACTATAGTAGTGTGAGCTATGGTGATCCTAATTTTTTCGAGAAAAAAAAAGTTCCTCCGATTTCAAAATTTTTCTGTCTGTCTGTCTATATGTCTGTCTGTCTGTCTGTCTGTCTGTCTGTCTGTCTGTCTGTCTATATGTCTGTATGTCTGTCTGTAACGACCAACGCGCATAACTCAAAAACCGCTAGGCCGATTTTAATGAAATTTGGTACCTAGGCTGGGTCTTGGGTCGAGATGGTCCCATTTAAAAATGAACAAAATCCACCGAACACAAGCCAAGTAAAAGGGTGGGGGAAGATTTCAAAAATTAGAGTTTATGTGAAAATATGGCGTGTATGATATCAAACGAAAGGTAATTAAGTCCGGAGTTAAACAAAATACATTTAAGTGTTTGTTTTTTTAAGGGTGGGGGTAGATTTCAAAAATTTGAGTTTAAGTCAAAACATGGGTTGTGTGGTATCAAACAAAAGGTAATTTAGTCAGGAGTTGAATAAGATATATTTCAGGTTTTAGTTTTATTAGCTCGCACATACACTATAACAATAGTACCTAGTGTGAGCTTAGGGGCCCATATATTGGCAGAGTATTTTTATCTGTCTGTTCAGGTCTGTCTTAATTGACTTGCTTAGCGATATAACTTCAATTTTTTTGTTTAATAGTTAAGTTTTCTTTACTTCATGTCCTTGTACACGATGTTGACCTGAGGAGCCCTGCAACTTGTCACTGTGACTTCTTAGTAGAAAGGTGAACAGAACAGTCTCGATGAAATTTCCAATAATATCATATCATATCCGGTTTTTTTTAAGTTTTTTCAGTCTTATTCATATATTATTTTGTTTTGCGGTTTGCACTGCCAGAACCTTATCTAAAATGTCCAACATTTTTCTAACAGTATAATTTTCTATTCGCATTACAGTTGGATATTTAAGCTTATGTTTGTTTTCCAACCTAGACCTGAAGTTTAAGTAAACTTAATTATTAATTTAAAGTTTCGTGTTGCTTTCCACCAGAACAACAACTTTATTTTAGTAAACAGTAGCATGACCAGAAGTTTTAGCCAATAGCCAATACTGTCGGATACAATCCTTAATGTACCGTCACCCCACATATTTTTATCTGTCTGTTCAGGTCTGTCTTAATTGACTTGCTTAGCGATATAACTTCAATTTTTTTGTTTATTAGTTGAGATTCCTTTACCTCATGTCCTTGTACACGATGTTCACCTGAAAAGGGTTCAATTTTCGAAACCCTTCGTGGACCGGTTTGTATCATGGCGCCTGCAACTTGTCACTGTGACTTCTTAGTAGAAAGGCGAACAGAACAGTCTCGATGAAATTTACAATAATATCATATTTCTTGACAAGGATTTTCTTAACTTTATTTTTTTGAGGAAATATTTTTTTACCGATATCTGTATTTTTTAAGTTTTTTCCTTATACTGTTTATGTTACAACCAAGCGTATCAAGTTTCAGTCTTATTCATGTATAATTTGTTTTGCGGTTTGCGCTGCCAGAACGTTATCTAAATTATCCAATATTTTTATAACAATTTATAATTTTCTATTCGCATTAGACTTGGATATTTAAGCTTATGTTTGTTTTCCAACCTAGACTAAAGCTTAAACTTCGTCGCTAAGTTTAATCCGTCCACGCCTGAGTTCTCCATTCCAACGAGAAACTGTCGATTGATGTGATGTTGATGATTATCAAAAACAGAAATCAACTCGGCAAGGCATTCTTGTTGAGATAATTTCCTTCGAAAGTTGTAAAAATTATAGCCCAAAAATTTTCTCGGTTTAATTCCATTTTTCGACTGATTTGTTAACCTAAAAAGTTCACTGTAGCTATAAAACTATATGTATCGTACTGACGTTTATAAAATATACCGAATTTAAGTAAAAAATTCGACTATTCGACTGCATTAAAAAAAAACATACAAAACTAACCTTAAAAAATAACGGCAACATTAAAGGAGGGCCACCGTAAGTACCGGCCGCCGTTACCGTAAATGACAAAAAGGAGCGCGAAGCGGCTAATGCGCAGACTCAGTAATAACAATTACGGTAACAAAGTGTAAAGTACGCGTCCCAAAATGTCCCTAATGGCTTAAATGAACCATGAAAATTGGCTTTAAGAAATAAATAGCGGATCCGTATTATTGATGTACTTTTTTCGCTAAGAACTTGAACGCAAGAAACTTTGTAATAGCTTTAATGGAGACCCAATCTTTGGGAGATAATTACGGCTTCTGCTGTGTTTATTGTTTTTCTCTAAACTTTTGACTTAAGAGCTTTTTTGTCTTTGGTTCACACTTTTTAGTCAAGGAAAAGTATCTTAAACAATTTAATCCTATTTTATTATTTAAAATTTAACCTATAAGACAGGGAAATTATCATATTTTAAGAAAAACTAAAATAAAATTATTAACAAGATTTTGAGTATTGAGCATTGGAAATGAAATAATAAAGGTAAAAAAAATAGTACGTGAGCAGGGGCATTGCGGTTATGATTTGGAGGGTTGAAAAGACCGATGTATAGCTTTTACCTTCCTAGCCCGCACAGTAATGGCTAAGAAGGTATTGTTTTCGACGAATTTTTTTTTTTGAGATAACGCCGAAAATGTGTTATTTGGGTGTATTTTGACCTATCCTAGCAATATCGTCGTGATGTCTGTCTGTGTGTGTGTGTGTATTTTTTTTCAGTCCGTAACACGATAGCTCCTAAACCGCTAAACCGATTTTCATCAAATTTTCAGGAAAAATAGTGTTCGACACTCTAACGAGCTGATTAGATTTTGATCAAAGTCCATAAATGCTAATGACAGGTTTTTGACAATTAAAATTTTTAAAAAATGCTAACTTTTTAAAGGAGCATCGCATTAATATGAGGTTTTCGGAGGAGCTTTAGTTTCTGAGATATTTACACAAAACTATTTTTAAGGCTGATTATCATAGCTTTACTTGAAGGGTGCTAATAGGCTAGCTAGGAAGGTCTCTCGGATCTGTCATAGATCCATTTATTTTATTTATACGGGGCCTTTTCATCCATCAGGAATCGGTCGCCCAATGTTGCAAAGTTTAGGGCATGAGTTTAATCATGAAATTGTAGCGTTTTTATTTTATGGAACAATAAAACCCTACGTAAATATCAGCATGGTTAGCTCGCAAAAAAACGCTTAAATTTTTGCTTGCACTGGTCGTACTCAGCTGTGAATAGCCTCACTTGATATTTTGGTAGGATAATATTTTGTTCTCTGGGAGATTTGGGGTTAGGAATTGCGATGGGGCTTTAGGGGTTTCCGGTCCCGGGAATCACGTCGAATGACGTAGACTGAACCTCAATTTCTTCTTTATTGGAGGTTTTGAGAACATCCTCCATTAAAAACACGTTCTTAGTAAACCACCAACTACTGATTTGTTGTGCAGGGTCTGTGAATATGTGGAGAGTTTCCCTATTCAGGTAAGTAATTTTTTTTGCTATTTCCCATATTTGGACAGAATGTTCATGCTAGTTTTTTTTTTGTTAAAAACAGGGTCCTTAGGAAGACCGCGTGATTATCCCGCTACAATTTCCATCCTATTTTTGGTTACAAATAAATCCATCAGGAATTTGCAAATTATTTGACTGACTGACCAGAACAATGTCTCAGACAGTCCATCATTTCCTCGGTCTAAGGCACTCCATAGTCTCGATTTTCTCAGGCAGCCTATGGTTTTCATAGTCTCAGGCAGTCCATAGTTTCCATTTTTATGAATATCAGGCAAGATCTTTCATATAACGTCCATTATAAAAATATTAATTTATTTTAAAATAAATTAATGGGTACTCTAAACCTACTAAATAATAAAACATAAACATAAATTCTTAAGGATAAAGAAAATAACATTTTAGTATGTATGAATCACCTACTTCAAGAAGTCTTATTTTCTGTTACTTTTTTGTATTAAAATTCCATGATGAATTTTAATTAATTACATGTTGTTTTCTAACTTTAACCTGTTGTGTTTACTTTCATCACAAAGAATCAGTAAGATCTTCTTTAGTGATCAGTAATAATGTGCCTTTAATAATAATTCACTATTTAAGGTATTTAGTTTGTGTTTCTCATTTTACACATGATTAAAAATGAGTGGCGTCCAAAAAACATTTAATATATACAGGTATTTCAACTCAGTGATAAAAAAAACCTACGACCCAGGTCTCCTAAGAAAAAACTGAGTGTCCGTTCGGTGGAGCCTAAACAAATTATTATTATTTAAAATCAGTATAAAAAAATAGGCTACAAAATCCTTACAAACATCCATTAACCTAGCCAGGACTCGAACCCACAACGACCGAGGTGAGAAGCAAATGCTCTGTCATTTCTCTAGGGTCGAGTCGACCAAAACCATTATATAGCGTCAACATCATTCCTTAAAAATCCTTCGCAAAGTAATATTTATTAACTGTCCCCAAAAACCTCAAAAAAATATCAAAATTTGAATAAAGTTGTCTATGCTTTTTTAATGGATTTAATAAAATCATTTGACATAAAGAAGTGCTAAAATTTCTGGTTTTAATGTCCAGACCTTGATGATCCAAAGAAAAGTAGTAATAATACAACATCTGTTGTGTTCAGTTTTATGGATAGACCTCTATTTTATAAAATTATTTTGCTTTTTCTATGCGTGCCTTTATTTTTTAGTGCATTCGTTTTGGCAAGTACCTGAAGCTCTAAAATTATTTACTCCAATAATTTTTTATTTACTTATAATAAGCATGCTAATTTAATAAACTCTAACAAATAAACCGGATCAGCAATAGAGCTATGGAAAATTGCTTGTTAGGGCGGCGAACTGGAGCAGATAATCCATCGAGTTTTGTTATTATATTTTGCAAACTTGAATTTCACAAATATTATTTTCAACAGTTCGAGTTACCCAGTGGCATATCCAGTCCCCAGGTTTTGCAAAGGGGTAGTAGTAGTGGTATTGGGGAGACCATTTTTGGTCTAGCGTCTAGGTACACGGCGGGCCTTTTTTGCAAACTCCGATTTGTCCGTACAGCATATACCCAAAAAAGCTTGCCTAGGTACCAGGTTAGATCCTTTAAGGGTGCTTACCACCATTGATAAACAATAACACATAGTTCTTGTTTTATGACTGGTCTGATCATTCGGAAACCGGGCGTGCTACAAATATTGTGGGCTGAAATTCAACGTGGGTACATGATTGTTAATATAAACGTCCTAAGACCTACCTCGTATTCCAGTGGCCGATCGTGGACAATTTTATAAGAAGGCTACTTTTAAAGAAGACTACATGTACAAGCAAAACTCACCAAAGCATTTTAACTTCCCGAAAGTTTAATTTAGATCTTTTCAACTAAAAGATTGGTATTTTCTTTTAAATAATACCTTAGTTATATGTTTAGAAAAGTGACTTCTGTTTCGTTATTCTTGAAATTCGAGCGAAAGTGGGCGTTTCTCCCCCAATCGTATTCTTGAAACTCTTACCCCAAAAACGTGTGATATTTTCGCGTCTTCACACCGAGAAGTAATCGAAAAGGTGCCGACGTAGTGGCTTTTGTTAAAAACTGTGAGATGAATTAAAAATTTTTGTTTTGGTGACGTGTGCGTTTTGTTTATTTTTAAGTTTTCTGTCTGTTTGGTTCTTAAATGTTGAAGTATATTTTTTGCTTCGGAAAATCCCTTCGAGATCCCTGCATTGCAAAAGGGGTAAGAATTCAGAATACGTCAAAACAAATTTATTTTTAATATTGATATAACGCTTTTGTTCTACATATAATGGGCAGGCAAATATATTTGCATTATTTTAGATAACCTACTGTATGTAAATCTGTATGAAATTCAAAGCCTTTTGTAGCCCAGTAGTATTGTCCGTGATGTTGAATGATATGCTGGAGCACTTAAGGACACTACGATAACTGTTCTTAGGAGCACTGCCGAACTGCTGTTGGCATTTAATTACCCTGTAGGTATATTTGTGAAGCCACTTGATAAATTTAATAATTTTTTACAGTAAAACAACTACGACAATGACCACATATTTTTTTCGTTTGGAAGAAATCATTCCGACAAAAAAAAGAGCACCGTTTTGGCAATGACGGTGAAAACCGTTCCGCGATTCTTTTAGATGTGAAAACTGTCGAATTATTTGTCCCCTTCTTTAATACGCCGATAGCTCACATTGTTTTCCAGTCGCACAATCCTCTGTTATCAGCGTAGTTGCCCAGTTTAGTGCTTTTCCATAAAAGCCAAAACTGTGCCAAAAGCCTAATTGGGTCAACAACATGTATACTACATACATAAAAGATTCTCTTGACCCATTTATTTGTTTTTCAATATCCAATAAGAAATATAATATACCTAGGACCTACAGGGTAGCTGTTTTTGTCGGCGACTTTTGTTAGAAACCCCTGGGTGGAAAACGTTTGTTCCAAAAACATTTGTTTAAAAGGTAACAAATTCAAAACATTAGTTTATAAAGTAAGTATCTGGAAAAATGGTGGTTTAAAAGATAATACAAATTCTAAACCTATTTAAACATTTAAAAACGTTCGACAAACATTTACTCAAAATGAAAAATTTTCGAATCGATTATTTTTAATAAAGTGTTTTGAACTAGCTAACTGTCGAAGGAATGTTTTACTATTAGTTTTTGAGTAAATCGTTTTAAGGCTAATTAATTCTCGAATCAACGCCAATGGTTTTAGAACTAATAATCTGTCAAACCTTCGAACTAAATACCTACAAAATCAATGGATTTTGAACTACCTAAATACCTTCTAACCAAATGTTTTTTAAACCAATTATTTTTCCAACAAGCACAGCGCCACTTTGGCTGGCGAGGTGAATCAGGCAAATACGAAACGATATCGGGGATTTAAAAAATAAATAAATAGCAAAAATAGATATTTTGTATAAAACCTTTAATATCATTTCGACTATATGTTGAACTTTAGTAAAATTCCTAGACGTAATGGAGGTTGAGCGTATTTAAATAAAAGTAGTGATATCAGTATCATTCCTGGTAAGAACTGAACAGCTACGAATGGAAGATATTAGTTTCATTTATCAGTTTTTTAATTTAAACATCTTTCTGTTTTGTTAGTTTTGGTGTAAGGACTCTGCGTTTTAAAAAGATCCTTTACAAACTGGCGTATATGCTGGCGAGTGCGTTGGCGGTTGTACCCCGCCATTGATTAGGAGGTCTATTTGCCCTAGTCAACGTGTTAAATATTAAAGTCAAATATTTTATCTAATGTATCTTCCTATTATTCACAAACAAAACTTACGGATATCCATGTGAAGTTTGAAATATAATCCTAGATAAGAGGAAGTTAAATGGAAATCATACAACAGTAAAATACCAGGTACTGACGACAGCCTAGCTGAACTCATGAAACAACGTCATACACTCTACGCTGTTCGAATTCTCAGACCATACCTGCCGAACTCAGAGATGCCTCAATTGTTTCCATTTTCAAAAAGAGTGACAAAGCACAATACGGAAATTACAGGCGAGTATCACTTGTTTCTGTTGTAGGAGTAGGAAAGATTCTTGCTGGCATATTATCAAATCGCTTTATGCCAGTTGCCGAACAGAACCTGCCTGAGGCACAGTGTGGTATTAGATCCCACAGAGGCATAGCTAATATTATATTCAGGCAAGCTAAATTCAGGAGAAGTCTAGAGAACAAAGTCGCCCTCTCTACATGACCTTTATTGATTTGTGAAAACATTCGACTCAGTTAATAAGGAAGCCCTTTGGAAAGTATTGGCGAAAATTGGGTGGCCCCAAAAGTGCATTGAAATTATTCGCCTGCTCCGTGAGAACATGTGTTCAACTGTCCTAAGCAACGACGGACCAGGTGAGCCTTTTTAGATAAGCACAGGTGTCAAGCAAGGATGCCTGATTACACCCACTTTATTTTCAATATTTGTTGCCACAGGGCGTGGAAATCTACTACAGATTTAACGGAGGTTTATTCATTCTAAACAGACGGCGTGCTAAAACAATAGTTCGTACAACAACGATAAACGATCTGCAGTATGCCGATGATAACGTCGTATCTTCCGAGACAGAGGAAGGTCTAGAGGCAACTCTCAATGCATTCAACCAAGCATACAAATAATACAGTAAATGCAACCATCGACAGCGAGATTCAACATCGCTTGAAATGCGCCAGCGCAGCGTTCGGATGACTTCAATGTTCAACCATGACGTCAACATTGAGAACAAACTGCTCATCTATAATGCCATGATAATACCAACTCTTACATGTGTATGCAAAACATGGACTCCCTAACGAAGGCACATCAAATGTCCTTTATCTGCAAGTATCAACTTTCATGGACAGGTCACGTTATTCGCATGTTGAGTCACATCTTCAAAGCAGATATTCTATGGACAACTAAAAGAGGGAAGAAGAACCAGGAAGGAAAACAAAAAAAATATAGGGACGTTCTCAAGAGCAAAATGATTAAATCCCAGATAGACCTCAATAACATTGAGATTGTGCCAAAGGATAGAGCTGCCTGGTACCGCCTGACTCATGAAGGACCACAAAGATTTGAATAAGAGCAAAGCAGGCTAGGGATGTAAAGGAGAGACCGCATAAAAAAACAGATAATCAAGAGACGAACGGTCAAGCTATTGCAGGACACTGGTTGTGCCAGAACTGCGGAAGAGTTTGCGCCTCCAGAAAACGCTTATATAGCCATCAGACAGAGATCAGAACGCACAACGGACTACGACAATGGTGAATAGAGGATAATAATACTTAATACCTAGTGATTGCCGAAGATGTGATGATGGAATATAAAAGCGCTCTAAAAATAAATTAAAACTGGAAACCGTTTCTTCTAAATTTGTTTTGCAGTGACAAAAAGTTTTGGTCTGTTCTTTTTAAGCGTAGGAATTTTATGTAAAAGAGAGCGTATACGAGTGCTAAAAAAGGGAGAAATTCGCATTATCCTAAATGACATAATTTATTTAGGAAAATTGTAGGGGTCGAAAGGTTTTAATGAAATTGATATACCCTATATTTATAGCAATAATTTATTTCATTGTGCAAGGAGCTGCCTTAGTTTATAGGAATTTAAGGCAATGACGTCACTTTGAAATGCTACTTTCGAGACCTGCTCTCTGAAGTATTTTTTGCAAATCGCGTCATTTTAGAGAGTATGTGTCAGACAGATTTGATGGGCTATCAGACATTGCGCGAGTATAGAGGTGCTCGCTAATGGACAGATATAGAGAGCTACAACCATGCGAGTCCTCTCTAAAAAACTCTATCATTCACGATAGTACTCTCAGAGAGGCAAACAGTTAAGAATGACTTTCGAGATAAATTTTTTGCGCCTAATGTTATGTGGTCACGTATTGTATATTAGGTTTAAGTAATATTAAAACATGTTTATCACTAATCACCGCGAAAATGGTTGGGAAATAACTAACACATTGTAATTGTGCATTACATGATTAGTGTAGGCAGCGGCGTCGCGGGGTGACTAATTAATTAATATTTTTTTAGGAAACAAAGTAGAATAAAGGTAAGCAAATAACAGTAATAGTGTTTTAATGGTGCAAAATGTTTGTCGTGATTCTCATCTACATACCTATAATATATATAAATTATTAATACCAACTTAGATAGGTAGAATATTTATTTTTAGGTAGACCATATTACTTATCCATATTTTTGAGCCATTTTTTTTGTTTAAAAAATAAATAAAAAGAAACAGCTATTTACTCGAATTGGATGACAGCAGGCTTATTAAATATTATTCTAAAGTTAAAAGCTATTTTTGTAAAATAACATTTTACTAATTTTTCACAAACTACAAAAGTAGGTATGAGTACTGTTGTTTTAACAATAATATAATTAAATAAAATATATATATATATATATATATATATATATATATATATATATATATATATATATATATATATAAAAATTACATATTGTTTTTGAACTATAATTACATATTAGGGATGGTTGGTGCTCCCCTCACGAATCTGGAAATAAATTTTGTTAAAATTATTTATTTTCCTACTTTTTAATATGTTATCAAATAAAAGAGGAAAAAATGTCCAAAACGCCTTCAAGAAAATTCTTTTTTACGTTTTTGTTATCACCAAACTATTATTTAGCCACACCTGTTCGCGCCAAAGCAGTTCAAATTATACCCGTAGATCAGTTGGCCAGCCTGGAAGCGTGACCTACTTGTCACTTGTGAATTGTCATCCCGGTTTGCAGATGAAAATCTCAATCACCGTTTTTTCAATATATATTCAAACTTGTGTAATTTTGTCGTTTTTTTAGTTTAACAGTTTGAAAGTGAACAAAGAATTCGATACAAACATTCACAATTTTTGTTATTATTAAAAATAATAAAAAACCAAGAGCCAATTTTAAGTTTTAAATGTAAATAAAATCGTCGTTAGAGCGCATTTAATCATAAACAATACCAGTTGCAATTATTTTTGCATCGGTAATCAAAAGCCATGCTTTTGAACTCTCGTATTTTTGACAAAGGTATAAAAAATAAATTGAAAAGGTAGTTAAATTTCTATAGACCAGGTGGATTCCAAGAATTTCATAATAAAATCACAATTACAATGATTTGGTTCGCTGTCGTTTCACTCGTAGGTTGAAATATTGATTTACCTTGTATCTTGTAGTCAGTTTGTTCTACCTTGTGTCAGGCAAGCCATGCTGAGGAAGGAAATGCCTTTTTCTGAAACACCGGTGTCCGTGATTGACTATACCCCTATGAAATTGCCTTTTATACTTTGTTAACTCATTGTTTTTGGTTCCGAACCGATACCGTGGAGATGGTGATATATACCAGTGGACGTTTTCGTCTCACCATGGACTTAGTTTCCTTGGTTCGCTGTCTTCTCACTCGTAGAATAAAAAATAGGTTTCACCTATTTTTTCATTCTTTTTGATTTACCTAATCATTTGACAAACTGCTTTCAAATATGTTTAAATTGTACCAAATATTATTGATGATCACTCCAAATTGTGCTGCTGCGGAACGCACATTTAGCAGAATAAAAAAATTAAAACTCTGAAAGAGCCAAGATGAATGAATCACTTTTTATAGAAAACAAGCAAGAGGACCGACTGTCACACCAAAACTATGCCCTTGTTTGAATGTACGGTAGTGGTGGTTAACACCCTCATTGGATCTAATCTGGCATCTAGGCATGCCTTTCTGGGCCCGTTGAGCACCCTGTACCTACTGCGTTCGACTTAGATAATAATTTAAATACTTTCTAGTAAATAAAACCCAGTAGACTTCAAATTATATTAAAGCCATGGTTGTAGCCTTAGACCACTGGTGGGTCATAAACTTTTTGACCTAATCAACAGGGTACAAAGAGCCACAATGTGCCCCCACTAGCTGCTAATTCCAAACAGGCACTCCATATACCCTCTCTCATGTTGTGATTTCCTAAAGGTTCAAGCCACCGAATCCATTCAGAGAATCACCACATTAACCCACCCCCGTTACCGTAGATGTGATCCCAAAGGTTACCAATTTTTTTTTTGTTAACATGGTGGTCAAAACTTGTCACCCATGGGTTAAGACCCGTTTAGTTGCCTCTTACGACAGGCCTAGGGATTACATTATTCTTTTTTCCGGACACCCTACGTATAAAACCAAGTCTCTCTATTCTTGAAACTAGGAAGAAAACATAAATCTCCCTCGAATATGTACAATTTAGTCCACGTAGTTAATTCCTCTCCGTATTTACACCGACGGAATGAGTTAATAAAATTCTTCTTTTGGTCATTTATGAGAGAAATAAAAACAAAATTCATGAAAACTGTCATTATTATCGAAAAAAAGTGCGTTTATTTAAAGAAGATTTATATTGAAAATAGGTGGTCAAAAGGTCTTTTAAATATTTTAACGTTTGATATCTAAGCCATTGACTTCTTTCTAAGAATCAACATAGTTTTAGAGGGCTACAACTTATTAATTATAAATACTATGGCAGTTTTGAGAGGAGGTTGGTCCACCCACTTACCCTTAGATTAGTCTACAACCACTTCGTGTATCAATTATCTCTCACGCAAAAGCTGCGGCCGCTACACATATGTTTCACAGACTTATTATTAATCCCGAAATCCCAAATTACAGTCATTTTTCCGAAGACCTCGAGTTTATCTATAAGTAATTGCTTGAGCTACTCACACCATATTTTAATAAGTTCGTATTATGGGAAGAAGGAATGTCATGTCGTGGCTTAGAAATTTTAGAGAACAGTTTGCCTGTTCCTTGATATTGCCATTTTGAAGCAGCTGCATTCAAGATTAGAATACTTAGAAAGAGAGTAATTCTAGTATAAAGGAGTTCCTTAGACACTGAAACAAATTATTACCGAGGACTCGCCTACAAACCTATTTTTTGTGGTTTTTGACTATATCCTCGCAACATCACTTTTAAATTATTATTGCTATAGATATATCGTTTTTTAATTCATATTGTTATTAAAAGATTGCAATTTTTTTTTTCTAATTAAATGGAATTTTGAAGCCTAGTATTCACCATTTTTGGTTTTGCCTAGATGTGTCTTTTGCCAAATTTTTAACAATCTAATTGCTTTAATTTTTAGATTTGATGTAAGACAAGCCAATGCGCATGGCCAGCTAAAGTCGCAGTGACCATTTTGGGTAAGTATTATTTTAAAAGTTCTTTCTACCACCATTTCTTTTCGCTCTCGAGCGTATATTATATAATCGTTTAAAAAATGGTTTTTGCTATAATGTATATACAAATTCCCCACAATTAAAAAAATAAATCGTGTGTAGTGGGAAGAAAAAAAGGGTCCAAGTGTTTTTTTTTTAATTATGAGATTACTACGTTTTTCTAAAGTTAAGACGTTAAGGTGCATTTTTATTAGAAGAAAAAGGATTTAAGTGATTTTAAGTACACCTAGTACACTTTAGCTGTACTTAAAATCACAGGATTTTTTTGATTGATTGAAGATTTAAATTGGTATAACTCAAGGATTTTTCTGAATTATTAAAATCTAATAAAATACTTGTCAAGTTTTTTATTAGGATGAATGAGGAAAATCGTTTAACTTTACTAATTTAAACGTTACCATCAGCGGATATAGCTTTTGTGTAAAATATAATATATATAACCCTTTTGCAATTACTCGGGTAAAGCGTGAAATGCTGCAATCGATATGGAGAAACCGAAGACATCTGTTTTGTGAATTCTTAAGTCTTCCATACTGCCAAGGTCTCGAAGAACTGAGAGATGTAGAGCTTGGCATGCCTGTCAAGTTATTAAACAGGTGGGGCTGATTTAATTTGGCACTCAAGCCTTTTGTCCCTCATATCAACACAGAAAAAGAGTTAAGGTTACTTTTATGGAATTATTTTTATGCACATATGGAAATACAAAGGAAGGTCTTGTAACATCAGTAACAAGTATTTTAAACACCTCTTAATAATTATTTGTCATGAAATTTTGGTAGAATATAGGAATAACTCGTATTGTAGAATATTTCACTGAATGTTCTTTGAAATTTATTGGGCTGTTCGGAAAATATCTCGAAGATATTTTAGTCCACTCATAAAGAATCGTTAAAATAAAAGCAAAATTAACCAAAGGCTTTCAAGTAAATACAGGTCTTAAACAAGGTTGCTGTATCTCGCCTACGCTCTTCAAGATATACTTGGAACAAGTCCTTAAAGTATGGAAGACGAAACCACCTTGTATACTTATGTTTCGCCGATGATCAGATAGACAGGATTATGACGACCTCGAATATATGACACGAAAACTAATAGAAGAGTACAATAAGTGGGGACTAGAGGTTAATCTCAATAAGACAGAGTATATGTATATCGGTGGAATGAAACAGGATCTAATCTTAAATACCGGGTAGCGAATTCAGTCCTGTGATGAGTATAAATACTTAGGTCTAAAAATTACAGCTGACGGAACACTAGACAAAGCTATAAAAGTTCGAAACGTACAGTCGGGGACTTTTTAAATTGCCGTTGTATTTTTTTTCTTTCAAAATTAATCATTTAAAGAAATAAAAAAAAAGCTAATTTTTAAATATGTATGTATACAGACAGAGGTAAGGTTTACAATTTTTTGTTTTTGTTCAAAATACTTTTCCGAATTTGAAATAAGAATATTTTTTATTTTTGAGGGCTGCCATTTAAAAAGTCCCCGACTGTACAAGGAAGAAAAGCAATAACTTTATTAAATGGAATAATTTGGGACCAAAGTGTATCAAAACATAACAAAAAGCTTATATATAACACCATTGTAAAAAGTATTATTACATACGGCTCAGAAGTATGGCCAATCAAGGATAGAACAGAAAAAATGATTTGCGCTACGAAGATGAACTATTGGAGAAGAGCAGCAGGGAAATCAAAAAGATAAAGAGTTACAAATCAGTGAATAAGAGAAATTATGACAGTGGGTGAACGTACTTTAGTGGATGATATAAGAACAAAACAACTAGTGTGGTACGGAAATGTACATAGAATGAATGATGAAAGACTACCTAAACAAATACTACAATGGAAACCAACTGGTCGAAGAAAACGAGGACGGCCAAGGAGAAGCTGGAGAGAAGGAATAGATAGTGAAATAAGAATAAAAGGTCTAGATGATGAATTATGGGCAAACAGAAACGAGTGGAGATTGGGTATCGGAAGACGTAGAACGTTGTGAAACCGATAAATATATATATAAATACGAATAAAACGTGCATTTTTTGTAGATCGCTGCCTGTTTTCTTATGGCCTTGATTCTGCTTGAAAAGATCAGGAGATATACCTTTAGAAACCAATATTGAACCCATTTCTTGTCGTTTTAAATCTTCTATGGCTTCTTTAACCACTCGCAGTATAAGCAATTTCGAAAAACACTGATCATTTAGCATTGTCACAGAAGGCATATCTATCTCAGTTTTCATTTATAACTGATCTCTAAAAGATATAGAGACATATGGCAATACAGCATTTAGTCACTCCACCATCTTACGTGCTATAAGATGTTTGTTAATTGGCCGCAAGATAGGTTGAGCCCTTTGTGTATTTCTCGAGTGTTTGTATACCATTTGTTGATTTGTAGTAAGTGCTTTCGTCATAGCGCGAGAATGAATATTTTTGGAAATTTGGAAAGCATGACTTTTTTGGTCGATAAATAATAAATAAAATCAGTTACATATATGTATGTGCAATATTTAGACAGTTAACGTGTAGAAATAGCCTTAATATTTTATTTTAACCAAACATCATGTAAATTTTATAAGCGCAAGTGATGTAGGGTTAAAGAGAAACACAGAATGATAGTTCAAATTTAGGAGCCTTGACATTTTTACTCAATACTAAAAGGAGCTTTACTGGTATACCGAATAGAAAATTAATGGAAATCGACTGCAATCGCAACTGCCAACTGGAATTAAACTTTTTTTGAACAGTACTTACCGAGCTTTACATTCAGTAGAAAGTTTTGACAGCTTTAGAGTTTATGTTCCGATTAATTCTACGTTAAGGCGACCAACTTTAGAAAAAGTAAACGCGAGACATTCGCTTGGATAATGTAGAGGAATATTCTTCTCAAAAGATTTCGTGGATAATCGGGTTAAAAAGGGATTTGTTTTTCTTGTACTTTTCCGTAGGTCGCTTAAAGGCTTTTTATATTATTGTAAGTGTAATAATCAAAATAGTAAACAAACAGAATATAATGTATGTTTATTTCTAAAAATATTTTTTTCAACCGAGTGGAAATCTGTGTTTTTTAAGCCTGTCATAAAGATTTTCCAATTACGCCCCCAAAAAACCCACTTAGGTATTAATTTAAAACAAAACAACACATAAAACCAACGCCAACGTGAAAAGTGTTGTATTTCCTACAATTCACTTTAATTATTTTAAAAATGTTTGCTCAGGTGGCCGTATTTCTGACAAACTGCCATAGCCCTTCTAGATGGCTCTAGGATAGATCCATCAATTAATTTATAAATAATAAAATATTGTCACATATTCTTAGTAAACTCAAACAAAGGGAGGATTGTTCTAGAGACTTAAGGGTTTATTATTAATTAATATATTGGTTGTAGTAGACTAGTTGTGTACACTAGTCTGTCTTTACTGTGTGACCTAATTTCCTACTATGTGCGTCGGTTTATCTCTTACCCTGTCTTTCTGTTCTTGTTTTGTTTAATAGATACATGTTATTATAAACGTTTCTTTATCTTAAACATGAATTTTTTACATCACATACTACATAGGAGGACGTCATAACATTTTAACATCACATAAATCAACCAAATTCCGGATAGAATAAAGAGATTGGTGTTTTACATGCAGGGACTCTCTTTTATATACAATGACTCTAGCTTCAGATAGCATGCCTAAATGACATACGATATTATTGTCACGAATGCAAATTACCCTTGACTGACCACTGTACAAACCCGCTTGGAAAAACGAGCAGACATGGTTTTGCAGAGATAAGAAAGTGGTTCCGTCTCCCTCCAGAAGTGTAAACGTCTAGGTGCCGCCTATCACACAGCAGGTGATTGATGCGAGAAAAACTACTAAAAAGTTAAGAGTGGGAGTTGTAATGGTTAAGCAAGAGGAAACCTCAAGTAGATAGAAGTTTTCCCTTTAACGTGATTGGCTAGGGAAAAACTGTGAGATAAGAAAATGTTTTGTATAAAATTTAACTTTATCTCTGTTTTTGTCTATATTTTCTTGTTTAGCTCAATAGCTTGAATGTAAAGTAAACTTTAGGATTATTTTGAATGCCACTAACTTGGTTCCTCCAAGCTCTTCAAAGAAGGGATAATGGATCAATTAGGTCCAGCCTTTCTCCAATAAAAACCTAAACTTTGAGGAGACAAGTTGGTAGTTACATCCTAAGTTTTCTTGAACTTAAACTAAAACCTCTAAATTAATTACCAGTAAACGAAAATAAGATTTATCTATTTGAAGAACATTCTGCAGTATATAATTTTTTTATTTTAATATTTTCTGTCTTGTTTATTGTATAGGTTATAGGAAAAGTCTTGTAAAAATTGGTAAATCGCAATAGAGTTTTATTTTGTGTTCATTAAAGTTTGTAACGTTTTTAAAACTGTTTTATTCATGTTATAGATCTACTACGGTACCCCCGTCAAGAGCTCGAATTAAAACAAAATTGTACCCGACAATATCACTAGTTGGTAACACAAACTAGTGCTCCATATAAACGTTGTCACATACCCTGACCTATAAAAAAAACATAGTGTAAAAAGTAGACAGGATAATTAAAATTTCAATTATAATTTGAACCGCTTTTTTTGCGGCGCGGTTGTTACGATCAGTTTTATGCTCGCCCACAACCATTTTAAAGAAGATTTTAGCATACAAATTAAGTTTTTTGCACCTGAAACTAAGTATAGCACAGCGTTCCCGAGGGATGTTGTAAAACGGATTTTGTAGTATTTTACGCTTTAAACGCCTCTTTTTAGCCCCTACGTAAAAAAAAAACGAAGTGTCTTATAAGTATCCTTTATTTGAGAACCCACCTATTGGGGTTAGGAGATAATTTGTACATTACGGACTAAATTAATTTTGTTTATCTTGCATTTTTTAATTGGGTTGTTCAAACGTTTAGCAACTACGAGGTTCCAAGATCTAGCCGACTATTTCATCCTAAAGATACTTGTCAGAACATCGCTATGTGGATGTGAAACTCCTGTAAAGCTAAGCAAATGATTCAAATCCCCATTAGGATGTTATTCGTAAGAAAGATTGGCAGCCTACAGTTGTATTCTTTTATAGCTCAATCTATTAAACACAAGAGAAACTGAAAGCAAAAAAGCAGGCTTGGAATAAACTGTGAGGAAAAAAAAGTTCCATGCCCTGGCCTTGACGACACATTCCCTCATACCTTGTCAACAATAATTGTATTTTTGCACTTTGGCGAAGTTGCCGTCTGTGTCGTTAAGTGGAATTATAAGCTAGCAAATGTAAATTTAAGTATGCAGGAATTACAAATTAAAAATTTATGTGGCTATCATTTTTGTTTTTCTTGCATTTTTAGTGTGGGTTTCTCAAAATCTTTGCATTCACGAAATTCAAAGACTTACTGGAAACCAGTAAGTGTTGGGAGTCAACAATTTCGTTCATAAGGGACTCATCAGAGTAAACATAAAATATTTATATAATGAACTAAATATTTAAAGCTCAATAACAAATAAAATTACTGCATATAAAAAAAACATTATATAATTTAAATTTAATAATTTTCTAAATCGTTTTTACCAAATTTGCCTATACATTGAGGAAAACTTGGCAATGTCGAGACCAGTCTTACCGCTGGAGGAACAGTGTGATCATTTTCAGAACTCAAGACAGGGTAAATTTTGAAAGCCGCCAAATAAAAACATTTTGAATCGTGTATCTTTACAAACGACATTAATATCCAATAAAATAACAGGAATATCAGTTAAACGAATGGGGAACTGTAGCGAAAATTTTACGTAGAAATCCGAGTGCTCTAACTACAGAGCTAGAAACATCACTTAAAAATGAGGAGATCCCAGGTAGTGCCGGATTCCCACCCGCTAAAATCACCTTGATTGTGACTGAATCTTACTAATAGTAGTGCCAAGTCACCTGCACTGCAGCCATGAACTTATTATGCACTCTCTTTTTCCCAGTATCAACACTAAGTTTTTTATTAAACTTGTACAAGTCCTTAATAAAGTGTTACCTAGTTATCGTCAAGTTGGATTTCCCCGAAAATAAGATTTGGCATTGAAATCTATCTATATTTAGCCTTCTTCGATCCATCTTTGGACATAGGTCTTCCGCAGTATCTTCCACTCTTCTCTGTTCAAATTCTAGTTTCGCATATTTCTTCAAATCGTCCGCCCATCTCATTAAAAAATATTTATAATATTATTAAAAGCAGTGCCGTAGTAAAATCCCGATTTAATAAAAAAATTATATATTATTTTTAGCTACATTAAGCGATTGCTGTGCCATACAAATACCTTAAAAGACATTCAGAAGGATTTAAAAATACATAACTATATATCGATAACTAAACCTTACTTAACCAAACGAAAATAGTGCCGTATTTATTGGTGGTTTTGATTATCATGCACAACTTTTAAAAATCGAGTTAAATGATAATGTGCCTGCCGGTTTTCCATCCCCTAAAAACTAAATTATACTAGTAACATAAACAAACGTTCCAAAATTTGCTGCTCCACTTTTGAAGGTACAATATTACGCTTCGATTTAACTCCGCCCTTCCAAAAGTAAAATAGTAAAGCAACTACCTATTAAAATATCTTTTTACTACGCCACTGTTTTAAATAATTAATATTAATATTTTCCTTCTGATCAATATTTACTCAGGATGTCAAAATTTACAAATATATTTTAGGAATCAATTTTTTTTACTAGCCATAATTTAAAACCCAACATAAGTTTAAAATGTTATTTCAGATACTTACAATTTTAAAAACCTATTTTTAATACCAAAAAATTAAATAACTACGTCACTGGACAAAATTGTCTAATCAGCTGTACTATTATTCCATTGGCTTAGGGGTATTCATTAAGTTCAAATAAATGGATCTATGACGGATCTGATACCTTCCTAGCTAGCCTATTAGCACACACAAGATAAGCCATGATACATCAGCCCTGAAAACAGTTGTTTGTAAATATCTCAGAAACTAAAGCTCCTATGAAGGTTTTGCTTATAACAAAACTTATTAACCGAAATGTAGTCTACTATATTCTGAAAACCGCATATTTATACGATGCTCCGTTAAAAAGTTAGCATTTTTTAAATATTTTAATTGTCAAAAAAAGCCTTAATGGATTTTGGCCAGAATCTAATCAGCTCGTTAGATTGTCGAACACTATTTTACCTACAAATATTATAAAAATTAGTTTAGCGGTTTCGAAGCTATCGTGTTACGGACAGACACACACAGACAGACATCACGACGATATTGCTAAAATACATCCAAATTGCTACGCGGGCTAGGAAGGTAAAAATAAATTCCTTTTGGACGTTTTACTGCTAAATAATAAAACCAAGGTTTTAATGACGCTCTGACATGATCCTAGAAGATATCGAAATTTCAGAAAAATCGCAGGTGTCCGCGCACATCTATAGTTGGGTATGGGTTTCTTTGTGTTTGTCGCGTCGCCTCAGTAGCGTCTTTTTTTACCTTCCTAGCCCGTTTTATTTCCAACGAAAAAACATTTTTTGAGATAACGCCGAATATTTGTTATTTGAGTGTATTTTGACCTATCTTAGCAATATCGTCGTGATGTCTGTCTGTGTGTGTGTATGTGTATTTCTGTCCGGAACACGACAGCTCCTAAACCGCTAAACCGATTTTCATAAAAATTTTTAGGTTAAATAGTGTTCGAAACTCTAACGAGCTGATTAGTTTTTGGTAAAAATACTAACTTTTCAACGAAGCATCGAATCAATATGGAGCAATTCCACGCCAAGTCATCCAATTTACAAAAAAAGTGTTGCCGTGACATTTAATTTTTTTCTTTAATCATGCTTACTAAATGAAACAGCTTATGCTTAACCACTTTTTCACAATTTTAGATTTTTTAATCCAATTAGTCTGTTGTACACGCATTTGAAAAGTCTAAAAACGGGCAAAATGGGACTTTAAAGAAAAAAATTATGCTCATAGTAAACAGCACCTAAAAAAAATTAACTTATAATTTTAAAAACATGCATAAAAGTAGTTTTCAAAAAAATGTGATGTTTAGCAAAATCTTTTATACTGGCTTAATTAGAGCAATTTAGAGAATATCCAAAAAACGCAGAAATTTTCGAAGTTTTCATATTTTTTTGGGGTATAAATGTAATGTTTTCTTAAATTTTTGATACAGTGTTGGAAAGCTATACTATTCCTTGTATAAAACATATTTAAAAAGTAGACGTTATTTTGGAGTTCCACGAAGAAGTTAAGAATGTCTTGGAAATCCCTCAACTTCAGCATCAAAAATGACCCTGTCTATCGGGGTGCTGGTGGTAATCAAGTAGGGTAAATTTTTCATTGTATCATATACTTTTAAAAACAAGAATAACTGGGTCTGTAATCCTTAAGGTCACTGCACATTTTTTGTTATTTTGATATTTTGAGTGATGTTAAATTGCATCACAAATTACAGGCGTGGATCTACGGGGGGGGGATGCCCCCCAAATCTGAAACTTTACTCAGTTTTGACACATAGAATACACTTCCTGGTCACTATGCAAAATAGTTTTGTGAAATATTTATTATGATATTTTCCCCCAAAATAAAGTTTCTAGATCCGCCCCTGCAAATTAAGGTTTATCAGAAGGTAAAGTTTATTTATATGAGCACTGTTCAATAAATTATGATTTAAACTCTCTTCATAAGGTCACTACACAATTTTTTTTGAAGTTTATTTATTTTTTAGTAGTTACCTACTGTCATATTTAAAAAATCGGAAAAGAAGTTGAGTTCTATAATTTCAGAAACCGAACAATTTTTTTTCTGAGCTTGAAGTAAATTTAGCATCTATAGTTAAATGATCCAGAGGAGTGAAATAATGGTGTCCAGTTGTTGTTTGTTTGAGATTTTAATGTAAAACAAATCATTTCACAGTACCTCCAAACGCATCACATGGGCCTTTACCATGCGTTAGTTTTGTACTTAGTTTTTTTAATGCCCAGTGGCGTATGCAGAAATTTTCCAAGGGGGTTGGGAGAGGGGGCTTGAGTAAAAGCAAAGTCCTGGAAAACCATTTATTTCTTCTTTCAGAAAAATTTTATCTTTAGGAGAAGTTATTTAATGGTTTTGGAAAGATTAGGCCTCCAACCCCCCTCCCTCCTGCGTACGCCACTGTTAAACCTGAACCATTTCATTTACCAAAGAAACAAACTAATTAATGTCGGTGTCTCACCAAAAATGTATTCTTAAAACTAAAAAGAAAGTTCCGACAGTGTACGAAGATGGGACTTGAACCCACAAACTAGAATCTCACGCAAAACAGTATGTGGCTATAAATAAGATCCCCTAACGATGCTTTTTATACATAATTTTTTTCCTTTTGCGACTCAATAAAAAAATTTGATTTTTTACATGCTTTAACCAAATAGCTTAAAAGTTGATGTTAAAATGACAGACCCAGATTTTTTATTTTACTTTTATTTAGACGATACATTATGAAGTAAAACAACGCACAAGCGAAGTTTTAATAGACAGATAGACATGACAATTTTTTTAGTCAAAAGTTGCCAATTTTGAGGTTCAATTGCGGTTTTTCCAATTTTAAAAAATGTTGTTTTCTGAAAGCAAAAGACCTAGAAATTTTTCTTTTGCCTTGTATGATAGTCAAGCCACTGAGCTTTAATGTGCGTATAGATTTTTTTTTGATGGACCATATTCCGCACCGGTGTAAATAATTAAAAATCGAGAAAATCATAAAATTTACTATTTTTTTAAAACTATTTTTGCCATGGTAAAAAAGTGAGGTTAATCTTTTTTCTGTATAGGATTATCCAACCAATATTAAAGATTTCTTCCGTCAAATTTGGTTTTACATAAGATTTAATACAATAGAAATAAAAAAATATAAGGCCACAACTGATTTTCTTTTTTTTTTACTTTTAAAGTGGCCTGTAAAACACGGGAGAGGTGATATTAAAATTTGTTAATTTGGTAAGGACACTAATACATGTTATCAAAATTTGGATTTTTTTGTGACATGGCTGCTACCCCCATTGGATGAATTGGCGTGGAATTTTTCTATGTGGTTTTTGGAATGTAGTACACTACGTTTTGCTCAATAATTTGTGTTATAACTAAAAACTTTGTAGAAGCTTTAATTTTTGACATATTTACAAAAAACTGTTTTCAAGGCTGATATATCATGGCGTCACTTGAAGCCAAGTGTGCTAATAGGTAAGCTAGGAAGGTATCAGATCCGTCATGGATCCATTTATTTAAATATATCACAGATACAAGGCCTCTAGCATGAGCCAGCAAAAAAAAAAGTTTTCTTAACATAAGCTGTGCTTTCAAGTAATAGAGCTATTTGACACTCTTCAGTGAACCTAACCGAATACACAAATACAACAACAACAATAAAATTACGGCAAGATGAATATACCAAGCGTAACGTTTTGAATTATTATTGTAATTAAATTTCCTCGAAGACGCGTCAAAATTTGATGAAATTATGACAGGAAAGCAGTCTGTGCAATTTCGCATTTTTCAAGCTGAATTGGTTTTTGGATTTTAACATTTTTCTCAGTTATTACAGCTTTGCACGTAAGGTTTTTGAACGTTAACCCGTTATATTTATGTACTAATATATTTTTTCGAAATACCAGAAAACAAACACTTTCTGCATATTTCTTTCATAAACTCTTCTTGTGTTAAAAAGGGACCGAAAAAAAAACTATTTTTGGTTTTTTTTAGGCAAGTTGGCATGTTTTTTTTTAAGAAACAAACCTATTGAAATACTTTAAATTTAGAGTTAAGGAACAACTTTTAGAGGAAGTAAGCATTTTGCGAGGGGTTCGACAGGGCTGTGTGCTTTCTCCACTTTTGTTTAACACATACAGCAAGTTAATTTTTTGTGAAGCCCTGAATAACAAAGAAGAAGGATTAACTAGCAATGGTCATGTTTTAAACAACTTACGATTTGTCGATGATACTAGTATTGAACCAGACAATCTTGGGGATTTACAAACCCTTATGCAAAGATTAAACGATAAATGTAATGCCTAGGGTCTAAAAATGAACTCTAAGAAAACAAAATTTATAATTGTAACAAAAGACTAAAAATCCCAAGGAAATCTTCTAATTGATAATACACAAATAGAGAGGGTGAAAAAGTATAAATCCTGGATAACTGAAACGTTGGACCAAGCATCAAAGTAAAGGTCGCGAATACAAATATCTAGATCAGCATTTGTCAAGATTAAAATATTTCTCTGTAGCGAAGACATAAATTTAAAGCTTGGACTAAGAATGCTAAGATGCTAACTGTTTTCAACTCTACTCTATGGATCAGAGGCTGGGACTCTTAAAAAATTTGAAATTAATAGACTTGAGGCATTCGAAAGATGGTGTTATCGGCGTCCATTTAAAATATCGTGGACTGAGAGAGTTACGAATGTGGAATTCCATCGAAGAATTCAGAAGGATGAAGAAGTGATTCAATTTTGAAAAAACGAAAACTTAAATATTTTGGTACATGTAATAAGACGACCCAAATATGCGCTACTACAAAACGTAATGGAAAAAAAAGTAAAAGGAAAGAGATGTCAAGGAAGGAAAATAACATCCTGGCTTAAAATCTTGTGAGACTGGTATATACTAACCTAAACCGAATTATTTAGAGCAGCTGTTAATAAAATTAGAATTGCCTTGATGATATCCAACCTCCGATGAGGTGACTGAACTTAAAGAAGAAGAAGGTCATGAGGGTAATGAGTTCGCTGATCGGCTTTTCAAAGGAGCGGCCTTTACCGATTTAATCGGGCCTGAACCAGCACTGGGCATTGTGTATTGCAGCGACACAAAGACAGCCATTTTAAGATGGATGGAGGATGCTTGCCAAAAGTACTGGAGAACCCTTTCAGAACTAACCCATTCCAAACAATTCATTATAGAACCGTGAAAGAAGAGAGCTAAGAAGCTCATATAACGAGATGGAAAAGCCGTATAATGGTTGGTCTACATACAATATACTATCGATGACTAAAAGTGGCATTGCACGGAATGAAAGAGGTAAAATGCAAAGGCTGCATGAATAACAAGACCATCTGATATGTACTGTGTGAATGTCTAGATTTAGCAGGCTTGTGTTAAAATTTACTTGGGAAACCTCAGATCGACGCGAATGATCTGAAGAGAACCTCACCCAAACATATCGCCAGCATGTTTAAAATGCTATGATATTTTGCGGTAAGGGCGTTTTTAAAACCGAGCCACAATAGACTCGGTGGAGGTCGATATAGAAAGGCTCATAGTAGCCTACACACAACTAATTCATTATCATCATCATTATCTTGAGATTTTTTTTAATTTGTTGTTTTTACAGTTTTTGTATTTCTACTAAAGTAGTCTAAAATAAACAACAAAAAATATGATCAGATAAGAGAAAAATGCGTATTATGCAAGAACAAAAACTGTCTATACAGTTCGTTTGATACTCCAAAAGTTATCTGAATCTTATCTTTATTTAAAAACGCATATGAAAATCGGCGCGGCCCATACATTAAAAAAAAGTAACTTTAATCAAAGTGTTTTAAGATTTAATCAAACCGGTGCAAAACCTCTATAAGCCAGATATAGAAGGGTCAAGAATTAGCCAAGGGTTTTAACGATAACAAAGGCCTTAAACAGGCTTAGATAAAGCTTAGCCGATAAATCAAAAATCCCTAGCTCAATGTTAAGAAGACTTTGGTTACATAATCTGTAAGCTGACCAGATAATCCTAAGAGTTGAGCAAAACAGCAAGAGATAAATGTTGGAATCCTTAAAAATATGAAAGTTATTTAATCGGAGAAAACACTCTAAAATGTCTTAGCGCCGGTGCACAAACGCGTTTTTCTGCAGCGCGGTATCGCAGCGGTACCGAGCGACCGAAAAACGCGTGTGTTTACCGGCGCCACGAACCACAATTGCGGCAACGCTGCGGCACCGCGCGGCAGAAAAACGCGTGTGTGTAGTGTACCGGCGCTTAAAGTCATGGAAAAACATTTTTGAAAACCATAATTGTGACGATTTTAATCTTGCTTACTGTGGCTCTAACCAGTTCACTTGATATCATGCCACAGCAGTCTCTTAACTTATTATTGTTCTGTATTGGCTTTTTAGCCGTAATTATTTACATATATTATAATCTATAATTTTTGTTATTTACTTTTAATAAACTTTGAAGGGTTTTGTTTTGAAGTCTTTCATTACGTGACCAAATATTCTAACTTTTTCTTTTTCAAAATCCCAATAATTTATGTCTCTGTCAGAACTTTTTTGGAGCAGTTCTTGATTCGTGACTCTCAGACCATATTATTTTTAGGTTTATGTATTTAATTCGTTATTTTCTCCCTTCTAGCCTCCGCACAGCAATGGCTAGAAAAGGTATTGTTTTCTATGATTTTTGTTTTGAGATAGCGCCAAAAATGTGTTTTTTGGGAGTGATTGGACCTATCTTAGCAATTTTGTCGTAAAGTCTGTCGGTATGTATGTGTCTATCCGGACCAATATTCAAGAGATTTTCATGAAAAATAGTGCTCGACACTGTAAGGAGCTGATTAGGTTTTGGTTGTAATCAATTATTGTTGATGATGATTTATATGTGAATGGGCCTTACAGCCCTTCCACTACGACTACTAGGGAGTCTATTTTAAGTGGTTTCTCACCACTGTATGCCTAATTCTCCAAAAAGGTTAGCTATGAGTTTGGCTGAGACAGACACTGTTCAGATTTTAAGAAATTGAAAAATAAATTAAAAATTTGGTTAGTTTCGGTTCATAATTAAAAGCTTCATAGGAGCTTTCATTTCTGATTTACAAAAACTGTTTTCCAGGTTGAGTTTATTTGGGAAGGTATGAGGTCCGTCATGGATCCATTTATTATTGTCTATGTCTCACGTTTATAAAGAAGGGTTAAAAAAGCGTACTAATGGCTGCCTCAATTTCATATTGATGCCTCAGACGGGGAAGAATTTTCGTGTTTTACAAAATCATTTCGTGCTATTTTGATTTGAGACTGATCTGTATTTTGTTTATACAAACATAAACTTGGTGTTATCAATAGTCAAATTTTTAGAGACGTCTGGATTCGTTGTTATGATAATATTTTAAATTCTTTTTTATTTTTTATCTTTATTATATTCTGAAGTGTTTTGTATTTGAAGTCTCCCGTTACGTGATCAAATATTGCAACTATATTTATGCTCTTTTTGAATTGTCTAATATTTTTAAGTTTGTTTATTTAGTTCGTTATTTTTCCTTATATATGTCTTACATCAATAAATAATGATTAAAAAATGTAGCAGTCTTATCTTCAGTTTTAAATTAATGCCTCCGGTGCAAGAAGATGTTTTTTGTGTTTTACAAAAGCATTTGTTGCTATTTTATTTCTTGATCTACGTTATTTTTTGGTTATCTTATTTGCTAGGATTGATGTACATTTTCGTTTATCGAGGTCTAAATTTTATGTTATCGACAGTCAAATTTTTAGCGACGTCTGTATTTGTCGTGAAAATATGAAAATAATATTTAGTTTTCATTCCTCAATTTAGAAATGCTGATTTTCAGTTGTAGTAAATATATTATTGGCATTCTCTCGGTTATACAAAATTTACACATTAACATCATTATCAGTTATGACAAATTGCGAAAAGAGTCAAGCTCAGACTAAGGTGAAGGGGTAAAATAAATAAATATATCAGAGAAAGAGAAATAAACAAGAACCTCTGGGCGGACTCAATCCAATAAAGATTAGAAAATAACAAAGAGCATTATCTAATTAACATCGGAAAGTTTATTTGACAACATTCGTAAGATAAAATTATTCATTGCTGCCTTTTAACGTAAGAGCTGTCGTTAATACAACAGAAGCAGATGGCTTGCTCTTGGTTAATTGTATTGGCATAATAATAATTATATAAATTTGTAATTACCTAAATCCAATTATCTAATAAACTATGAGTAGAGGTGTTTAAATAGGGTTAACATGATTATGCATGGCCCATAAGTTTACTAGCAGCACCCTTGACCAACACAAAAGTTTAATGCCTTATGTTGTGTCGTTGCGGTGTATTTTGGCCTATTTACCCAGAGCCCTCCAAGACCCTTCCTATTACGATTCTTCGCCACCTTCTGATTCCCATATTCTTGGTGTCATCTTCGATATCGTCTATCCACCTTTTCGGTGGCCTATCTTTTACTCTTTAGTTCATAATTTATTCAGGTGTTCTTGTTTCATCCATTCTCTGTACATACCTCAAAGAAGCTATACTTCTACTTTTGATGAAGATCACGATGTTTGCGCCATCTATTAGTTGGTGTAATTCATAATTCATCTGTATCCGCCAATAACTATCTTCTTTTTGCACTGGTCCAAAGAGAAGAATTTTTCTTTTAAATTTTATTCGTTGTTCATTATCCGCTTTTATCGCTTATATCCACGATTTGCACTCATAAATCACTATCGGTCTAATGATAGTAGATGATAATATTTAGTTTTTTTTAACGTCTTAAATTCGCAAGGCAGGCTTGTTTTTTGGTATTAGCCTTTATTCTTTATCTTTGTTATATCTTACTGTATATACTGCTATATACTGTTTTGTATTTGTAGTCAGAATATTTTTTTCTTTGTTTGAGTTTTTTGCATCAGTTCTTGATTTGTGACTGTCAGACCATAATATTTTCAAGTTTGTTTATTCAGTTCGTTATTTTTTCTTCTCTATGTCTTACATCAGTAAAGAATGATTAAGAAATGTAGCAATCTTATCTTTACTTTTAAATTAATGCCTCCGATGCAGAAGATTATTTTGTGTTTTACAAAAGCATTTGTTGCTATTTTATTTCTTGATCTACGTTATTGTTTGGTTATCTTATTTGCCAGGATTGATCTATATTTTCGTTTATCGAGGCCTAAACTTTGTGTTATAGATAGTCAAATTTTCAGCGACGCGACGTCTGTGTTTGTCGTGAAAATGTTAAGATAATATTTAGTTCTCATTCCTTAATTTGGAAATGCTGATTTTCAGTTGTACCAAAGATATCATCGGCATTCTTTAAGTTATACAAAACTTACTCATTAACACCATTATCAGTTATAACAAGCTGCGAAAAGAGTAAAGCTCAGACTATATAAACAAGAACCTCTGGACGGACTCAACCCAATAAAGAATACACAACTTTCGTAAGACAAAATTATTCGTTGCTGCCTTTTAACGTAAGAGCTGTGATTAACACAACAGAAGCACGTGGTTTGCTCTTGGTTAATTGTATTAGCATAATAATAATTATGTGAATTTGTAATTACCTAAATTCAATTATCTAATAAACTGTGAGTAGAGGTGTTTAGATAGGGTTAACATGATTATGCATGGCCCATAAGTTTACTAGCAGCACCCTTTACCAACACAAAAATTTGATGCTTATGTTATGTTGCCTTCTTCAAGTGATAGTAGCAGTGCTGATGGGTTTTAGCCAAAGTAATCAGAGCCCATCATTCTGCCCTCTCTGTTACGATTTTTCGCCACCTTCTGTTTGCATATTCTTGATGTTATCTTTGACATCGGCCACCTTTTCTGTAGCCTCTTTCTTATTCTTCTTCCTGCGGGTCTACAGCTCATTATTTATCTTAGTGTTCTTATCTCATCCATTCACTGTACATGTTACAAATAAGCTAATCTTCTACTTTTGATAATTATCACTTCTGTTTGCAGTGGCACAAATATCTTACCAAGGATTTTTCTTTCAAATATTTTTGGGTGTGGATTTTCGTTTGAGAGACGTCGTTAAAATCTTTGACTTGAACAGTTTTTGATAAGCGTAAAAGACTTTGATTCCGATAAATATTTTCTGGTTTATTTTCTAATAGAGTTTTATGTATTTATGTTTCTTCCCAAGCATGTTCACTTTTCCACTTGATCGAAACTATAATCAAGTGCCATAAAATTATAAGCATATCTTTTATTTTTTCAGACGTTATGTATTGAATTTTTGACTCGTTTATTTTCAGTCCTCGTTTTTTGGCTTCTATATTAAGCACTTACAGTTTCCGTCTAAGATATTTTATCTCTACGATAAGCACCAATATCATATCTGCTTTATTTTGTTGCCATTATATCCGCTTGTGTCATCCGAACATAAACGTCAAAGTCCAGATTAAACAGTATTGAAGATAACCCATCACCTTGACTTACTTCTGAAGTTAGATAAACAAAATTGCTCTGAGAACTGATTATTTTCTCTGATGAGCAGTACCCTTTACCAACATAAAAATGTGATGCCATATGTTGTGATGTAAATAATTATTGTGATGTGTTTCCGTAATTCATTGATAGCGGAAAAGTGAAATTTATAACATTAATACATTTATTTCCTCACTAATAGAGTTTTATGTATTTATGTTTCTTCCCAAGTATGTTCACTTTTCCAATTGCTCGAAACTATAATCAAGTAGTTTCTTGAGACGTTATGTATTGAATTTTTGACTGGTTTATTTTTTGTTTGGCTTCTATATCAAGAACTGTTACACCAATGTCATATCTACTTTGTTTCGATGCCAATTTATCCGCTTATGTCATCCTAACATAAGCGTCAAGGTCCAGATTAAACAGTATTGAAAATAGTGCATCACCTTGCCCTACTTCTCAAATTGAGTAAATAAAATGGTTCTGAGAACTGGTTATTTATTCTGATGAGCAGTAATCTTTGCCAACACAAAAATGATGCGTTATGTTGTGACTTAAATAATTGTGGTGTGTTTCCGTGATTCATTAATGTCAGAAATGTGAAATTTATAACAGTTAAATTTGATTTGCAGTTAACTTTAAACAAATGTTAGTTTCCATTAGAACTAAAACGGGTATGGTTGTAAAGCTTTTGAGCCAACTACAGAAAAATAGAAAAGAAACTGAATTGCTACACACATTAATTTTTGGACTCGTCGTGAAATCCACATATCATTTTTTCCTTTTCAAGATTATTATCTTCGATTCATTGCAATTCCATCCATTTTGGTTGTTCCGTACTGACTTCGTTCAAAGGATGAGGCCGAAAATTAATTTCTTTAATCTTTGACCACAAAAAATTTCTTAATATATACAGTTACTACACTCGCTAGTTTAAATGTATGTGTGTGTACAAAAGAAGGCTTAGGCCTATTATTAACACTGGCTAAGGCACAGCAGTTAATAGGTACATGAATAGTAAACAATAATATCAGCAAACAATTGATTAAATAATGTTACGCTTCGCCACCTTAAATTTTGGATAATTATATTTACAATTTTACAGAGTAAATAGAACCAGGTAGATTCTAAGTCATAATAAAGGCATCATGATACCGCCACCAAACAAACTGATGAAAGAAAGGCGGAACCTGGAAAAAGAAGGAAAAAGAACATCAATAGAATACACAGAAATAAATAAAACTAGAGAGAGCCAAGAAATAAAATTTGAGAGAGTTATAGAAAATAACAGAAATATAAAACGTTTAAGATCGACTCTAAGTAGATATGAAATAATTAAAATACAGGATATAACGACATAAAAACTAACCTTAAAGAGGATTTTATAAATATTGCACAGCTATTCTATACAGAATTATACCAAAGAAAAAGGGAACTATCGCGAGAGACCATAAACTTTAAACAAAAATTAAGAACAGAAACTCAGAACTAAAACCCGAAATAAACAAAGCGGAAATAAAGGGGCATTAAAATTAGGAAAAAACAAATTACCTGGAAAAGATGAAGTACCGGCAGAAATAATAAAGTACAGTGCCAAATCTGTAGTTAATACCCTCTATATTCTCCTGAATAAAATACTTAAAGATAAAATAATTATATAATAATCCACGAAGAAACCAAGCCAATCTTCTTAAGAAGAGATGTCAGACAGGGTGACACAATATTCCCTAAACTATTTAACCAGGCCCTAGAAGATGTTTTTAAATACTTTAAGGCACCAAAGTAAGCGGACAATACTTAAACCAGCTGAGATATGCTGATGATATCGCCTTAATAACAGATAAGAAAGAAGAACTGATGAAAATGTTGGAAGAACTGGACACAGCAGCTAAAAATATAAGCTTCTGTATGAACTACACTAAAACTAAAATAATAACAAACACTGATGAAAATATCACGATCAGAATAAACCAAGAAATAATAGAAGAAGTAGATGAATATATCTGGAACAAATCGTTAAAATGAAAAAAGAAAACCAAACGGCTGAAATCAAGGGACGAGTAAGATTGGACTAGGCAGCATTCGGTAAATTAAGCTACGAAAGTGAGTAATCAATGTATCCTCTCTGTACTCACATATGGATCCCAGGCCCAGACACTTACAAAATCAAACATGGATAAGGTAAAAAAAATCAATGGAAACTCAAATTTTACATGTAAAGCTAACGTATAGAAAAATGAATGAATGGATAAGAAATAAAACAAAAGTAAGGGATGTCAGAGGAAAGGTAGCAAGATTAAAATAGAAATTTGCCGGTCATAATACTAGACAGAGAGACGATCGATGAAACAAATATATTGTAAACTTCAAATGAGATGAGCGGCCAATTTGAAAAAACATGGATAAACGCGGCGACAGGCAGAGAAGAGTGGAATATATTGGGGGAGGCCTATTTTCAAAGATGGATCGAAGAAAGCTAAATAGAAAACAATACATAGATAGATATACTGCCGTCCTTAATAAGACCCACCTATCTACGTTTTCACTTATTTCAAGAAAAGCGAGTTTAAAGTTTAAATGCTTGCCAAGGGTTCAATAAAAATTTTTGTTGGTGAATGTTGATGGGTTTCTAGTAGCAATATCTAAGTAACAAAAAAAGTTACAAATTATTACCTATTTATAGCCATTTTCGGTCTTAACTCATTTTTGATTTTTTTGCAGATAGGTGAGTCTTACTTAGGACGGCAGTATACCACCATGGTTGTTGTTAAGTCGAGGCTCCTTTAGTCTCCTCCTACGACAGACCTGCTGGTTACCCCAATGTGATTCTTATATCTGCTGACATCATAAGGACCAATTTATTAAATATATACAATTTTAAGAAATTTAAAAAGCACTTTTGCTTAATGAGCTCTTATCAGCATGAATATAACCAAATTAAAACGGAGATAAAATGAGAGACGGATTAATAAAAAAGACAAAAACATTTTAATTACGTTTTAAAAATTCATTTAATCATGATTAGGAGTGTCTTACTTTATTCAAAATAATACGGACGATTTTCCATTTAATTTTCTTTTAACGAATTTTGTTTTTCAGATTTTTATGTTTTTTATTTATATACAGGGTAATCCAAATTAGGCGCTTTTGGGGGTAGAAACTGACCACCTTTTGTAACGTCCAAATTTGAAAAACCCTTGCAATCGTCGATTTTGTATGCGAGGTGGACACTTTTTGGCCATCTTGTAGTTTTTGTAGCATGCGCCGCCTTTGAGAGGTATAATTTAATATTTTGAACAAGAGTAGTAGGTCGAGTGATGAATTCATCGATTTGCATTTAAGAGATTTGCCTCTAGACTTTCAAATTTATCATGGAGCGATCATATTTTATTATTTTTCTTAAGTAATTTTTTTTTGGGTCCATTGGGCCAATTTGGAAGCAATTTTTTTTCCAATTCCATAAAAATTTTCATTAAAAAATACTGTATAATATAATTAATAAGTTATTTGATCTACGACAATTGATAAGGTACCTTGATCCTAACACAGCATCAAATCGGGCACTTTTAAGTGGGAAAGAGAAAGGCCTCAATAAAAAATGCAGGGGCTTTTTGAACCCCAGTAGAACATAAATGGATTGATATATCAGAATGCGGTCTAAACATTTGGGTTCACCGGTAGTTTTCTTTTTCTTTATGGAAAAACACTTTTCACTACTTTAAGATTCGAAAAATTAAAAATTATTTTTTAAAACATAACCATAAGTCCATTCCTTTTTTTCTAGTTTGGGGCCTAAGATGGAAATTTAGGGGCTTGTCTGTATTTTCGCGTGCCGTGACGAAATTTGGCACAGAGGTAGCAGACACCTAGAGATGCCGTTTTAGAAGTGGTGCTCCGATGGAACCGAGTGCGAGGCCAAGGTACAGGGGCGTACTTGAGGTGGGACAGAAAAAATTGATAAATTAAATATACAACTAATTTCGCGTACAATTTTTGTTTCTTTAACTTATAAAAATGAAAGGTAGAAAATAAGATTTTAATTGAGGGGGAGAGGGAGCAAAAGGTAGGAAGATAAATTAAAATCCTATTTCGTCTAAAGTGCTCGTGTAATTATATATTCACAAAAGAAACACCCTGTATTTTCGTACAATTGCAAAGCTAAGCAAAAAAGAATGTACACCATGTAAAAAAGGCATTCTTCTTGTTACAGCAAGTAGTAAAACTAAGAAAGTATCTTAAACTGCATAACCGCCATGAACAAAAGTTTGAGACTACTACTTTTTACATGATTTTCTTTTTTCATGATCACCTTGTATCTTTCAGCATATTAGACAATCACGCAAAATTAAATTTTTATGTCATAGCCTTAATAGGCCAACAAACGGTGCCAGGTTTCATTACAAAAGTCTTATTAACGCAATAGCTACAATAAATAATGTAAAAAGAAAAACAGTAAAAATAACAGCAAAGTGGTTGTTGCCCAGTATAAATGTTTAGAAAATGGTAATGATGTAGCGGTTATTACAGAAATAAAGTCCGATAAATAGTTTTTAAAGAAGAGATTAGTGATTGCAATGAGATGTTTATTTAATATAGCTTGAGTGATTTGAATTTTCAGCACTAAAATAAAAAATTATGAAAAAACTTTATTGTCTAGTTACTTTTTAACACTCTGTACAAAATATTTTATTTAAGAAAATAAAAGCTGTACTAGCATTGTTGTAACGTGCTACTTTGAGTTTTCTATAGTGATTTGTAACGTCGTCATAAAGAAAACTACTTAAAATGATCATAAAAATTTTACTTATTTTTAAAAACACCCTGTTTATTTAAACTAATTTTTATTTTCTTTTTAGAAAATATAAATAAAAGCTAAGTATCTTTTATTTGGTGCATATTTTTTGAACATATCAATACGTCTAAGAAATGCACATACTTTTTCATCTTTTAAGATTCTTTTAATTTAGAATGATTAATTAAAACCCCCCTGTACTCCATCCCTGTAAATGTCACATTCGTCCAGCAACATAAATTTTAACGTCTCATCTTGCATAAATAAGCTCCTGGAATTTGTTTTTCTACTAAAAAAAAAATAATTATTTTTATTTCTTAAATGAAAATAACCCAATATAATTTTTTTATCGCTTAAAATAAAAGTGTATATGTTCTGGTGCCAACTTTCATTGCTCCATCATTACATTTGAATTTTATACAAAATTTTAACGAGATAGCTGCAATTAAAAATAAAACACCCTGTATCTTTCCTCTGCACTGGTTTCGGGATGAGAACTACTTCATAAAATAATACTATAGTGTTGTACTATAATCGTGCCAAATTTGATTACGGTACGCAAAAATGCAGACAAAAGTGGCTTAGGCTCCGGACTATTCATCCAGTTTTCTGAAACACAAAAAAAAATCATTAAAAAAAGTTGTTTTCGTAATATCTTTCATTCCGTACTACGGCTCTCATTAGTAATTCAATTTGGATGACGACAAAAAATCCGTGAATGTTCGATAATGGAATATTTTCTCATTTTACAAAAAGACCTTAATTGGAGCGGTTCATTATGGTCAATTAATTTAAATTGAGACCTGCGTTTGTAAATAACCCCTTTAAATGCGAAAATTATAGGCTGGAGTCATAATATGGGCCTAAAAATTGTCAGTTTTTACTATTATTAATAATTATTAGGGAAGGGCTTACTGATTGGAGCAACCAATATCCCAACCAATTTTTAATTATTATGTTATGTATTATTACATAACAAAAAACCATTACTAATATTTATAAACTAGAACGTCGAATTGCCAAAATTTTACAGGGTGTTATTGAATAATATGCTAAGAATTAGCGTATTTACTTCTAAGATAACAGGGTGTGTTAGCGCTGGTGCGGAAATTACCTTCGGTTTTTTAAAATAAAATAATGGTATAATATTATTTTTAAAATTCTTATTTTTTGCTGAGGAAATGTCGCCTCTTGATTTTTTACGTATACAGTTTTTGGATTAAAAAATAAATTTATTAATTTGCATCCCGTTATACCCATTAGGAAAAAAACATTTTCTTTAAAAACCGAAATTCTTGCACAAACGCTACTAATAAATGAAACATATCTTGAAAATATCTCTTTATCTCTTTTGTTCAAAAATGGAGCCAAGAATTAACTCGTTTAATATTAGCTTTTTCTTTAATAACTTCCTGTTTAATTAAGAAATTTAAGAAGAGACATCTAAGTAATGTCTTTTTTAATATTATTCAGGTTTATATTTCCAATAATACTAGTTTAATCAGAATGACAAATACGCAAGTATTAAAGAATGGTGATTGATTTATCAAACAATACAATACCATACCTATTCGAATCAACCGCTTGATGCCAAATTACGCTGAAAAGCAAATGTTACGAAAGAAGAGGACAGTGCAAATTAAAGTATAGAAAATTTTAGAAATAAATATATATAATTATTAGAAGACCGGCAAGACGAATACTTAATCCATTATGGCATTGATACTAACATACTAGTTACAGAGATTTAAAATAAAATTAAGTACTAGGGGCAAAAATATTATCAGAGATATACTTTCTGCCTTTTTGTCGCAAAATCTCCGAACTTCTTAATGGATTTTGACGAACTGTCTAAACAAACTTTTAATATGGTTAGATATAGTCTAAAATTAACTTAATTTAATTCAAAAAGATATTTAAATACTGTCTCCAAAACTTACTAATATTATTTTTCCAAAAACTTTAAAATATGTAATTTAATCTTACATATTTTAAAGTAATACTCTTTTGCTGTATAAGATTAGATCCGTTAAACTTAATCCGATCCGTTAAGCGTGTGCAAAACGTTTTGCACACAGCGTGCGCAAAATGCCATTTTCAGATCGTGTTCTCCGTGCGCAAAACCCCCTTTTACAAGACAGTCGTATAAAAATATATTTCTAGTTCCTTTTTTTTTATAAAAAATTTGCAGTGATAATGTAAAAAATTAACAGAGCCCTGTTTGGATAAAGATATTTTGGAGATTTTTTCAAAAAGCCCTTGGTTTATTGCTTTGACGGGGACACAATTTGCTTACTTTGTGGATTTATTAAGATGGTCTCCATACATGGGGTTAGTTTTACCCATTTGTTTTAATTAGGAATGTAACCATGGCCAGAACGAAAATAGCCTTTTTGGTTATGCTACTCTTGATTGAAGGTGTGTCTACGAAAAATATGTACCTAAAAAACAACTCTTTTATATAGCGAGTTATTTTGAAAAAAGTTATTGCGACACTTCTTCCGTCGGACGACCATCTCGGTTTTCATCCGCAGTTTCATTAGAAAAAATACTGGGAAAAAGTGCAACACAATTTCATTATTTTTGCCAGAAGAAGGCTTTTTATAAATAAATTGATTCATGACGAATCTGATACCTTTCTACGTCTGTATAGTTCAAGTGAAGTCATGATATATCAGCCTTAAAAACAGTTTTTGGTAAATATCTCAGAAACTAAAGCTCTTACGAAGTTTTTTTATATTCCGAAAACCGTATATTGATACGATACTTTGTTAAAAAATTAGCATTTTTAACTTTTTAATTGTCAAAAACCTGTCATTAGCATTAATGGATTTTGACCAAAATCTAATCAGCTCGTCAAAAATCATTTTACCTGAAAATTTTATAAAAATCGGTTAGCGGTTTAGGAGGTATCGTCTTACGGACAGAAATAATATACACACACACACACACACAGACAGACGTCACAACGATATTGCTAAAATACACCCAAATAATACATTTTCGGTATTATCTCAAAAAAAAATCGTCGAAAATAATACCTTCTCTAGCCATTGCTACGCGGGGTAGGAAGGTAAACATATAGAAATAGTTTAATTTATTTTAATAATTTTATTTAATAAAAATACAAGTGCATACGGTAGAAAGGTTAAAATTGTTACAACATACTTTGAGATGTAATAATGTAAAAAATTAAATTTATTAGATAGTTTAAGTTGTGCTACGTATTTTTACGTAAGCATGAGATTTGACAGTTACGCAAGCGCACTTCGTCACACCGTCATCAAGGTCACGTTAGGAGCTTACGTATTTACGTTAGCTTACGGCAGTCTGCGGGCACCGTAACGTTACCAAAGAATAGAATGGGTTGATTGACCGATCGAAAAATGAGGCCTAGACGATAATTTTCGCTTTCAGTACAAACGATTCTTTGCAAATATATTCCTACTGTAGTTGAAAAGACAAAAAACAAAATTGTAAGGTTGTAACACCAAAAAAACACAGTGCCGAATTCCATATTCTCTGCTATTAGTAGACTTGTTATGGTAACGTAAAAACATTCAACTTAAACTCAAATTTGGAACAAAACGTAGAGCGCCTAACGTGCAGGTTTACGTAAAAATACGTAGCACAACTTAAACTATCTATTATGTTACAGTTGAGGTGCCCAGTATCAAAGGCGAGTCAGTCAGAGTTTCATATCATATTTTTTGAGATAATTAATAAGAAAAGATATTTTCTTAACAAACAAAATGTTTGAAAAAATGTCATTTGAAAATGATATGTTTTTAACAAAATGTTTTCAAAACAAAACAGCATTCAACAAAATGTCATTTAAAAAACTAATTTTTGAACAAACTAAAAGTTTTTTATCAGGTTGATGTTTGAAACAATGTTTTTGAAAAAGATGTTTTAAAACACACTGTTTTCAAACAAAACGCCATTTGAACAAAATGTCATTTGAAAAATTAATTTTTGAACAAAATGTCATTCAAACAGAATATTTAAAAAAAAAAATCATTTGAATATAATATTATAAAAACGTAATTAAAACAATGCAATTTGAACAAAATATCATTTTAGTTTAAAAAATTAATTTTATTTACCACTTTGATTTTTTGACACATAATTTAATGCTGATATTATTTTATTATCTCGCTTATAGTTAAACATAAGTAATAAAAAAATATTTTATAAATGATGTAAGAAATAGGGTTAAATTTACTTTTTGTTTTTAAATAAATTGCATTCAATTTTTAGATTTTAACAATCATCCTTAGAAATGGATTTTATTTAACAATGAAAAAATTAATAATTAATTTGCTAACAGTTTATAGGGTTAAAAACAAATCTGCGTGTGGAGACCTCGTCTTTACACAGTTTAAACGTTTGGTTGGGATGCTTGTAGGTTGGTTTATTTTATTTTAGGTTAGACAACCTTAAAAATTCAGAGTAGGTAAAAATGACTAACGCATCCTAAAAAATTGCCTTGATCGATCCAAGGTATACGTAGGGGTTAAAAAAATACTTGCCATATTATTAAGATACCTTTTTTACCTTATTTGTTGAAAATCAATGCTTGTAGTTCCGTTAAAAGTATCAAAACCTCAAAACTTAGGACACCCTGTACATTTTTTAACTAAACTTATGTTTAGACACTTATAACAAATAAATAATTATTCATATAATAGCCTAATATTTCTTTTCTGATTTTATATTGATTTCTACGGCACTGGTCTTTGTTTTGTTTTGAAGGTCAAACAAGCTATATGAAACTTACTTGTTGAACGAAAGTTCTGGATTAATATGGTCGAGTTTTTTGCACACAATACACTCCCGCACCATTTTAAAGTCTTTTAAGAATAATTTTTAGTCCAGATTGAAAATATAATTAAAAACAAAACACCAAAACAATTTCGATCGGCTAAGACAGAGCTCATAATTTAGACTAAGCCTTTTAAATGCAGTACAGCAAGGTTATATTTTTAATTTTTGATGAACAGACAGATGACATAAATACAATAATAAATCCTTGAAAACTTCTATACTGTGTGAAAGCAACAGAAACAACCACTACAAGGAAAAAAATCCCTTTTGACATTAATTAATACCAATGCGAACTGAAACACTAATGAAATTTTGTAACTTTTACTTTTTCCAATGTCGATCACTATAATAAAAAATAGAGAAACTGAAGAAACTGCATACGCGTACTAAAGATATAAGAATTGGTAATCAGTAAAGGACATAAATTCGCCATTGCACCAACACAGACACTTTACATTATTGCGACAATATAGACCGTTAGTCTACCTTAACCCGAAGGTGATGAGTTTCGCCATAAATTAAGAACAACCTTGGACAGAAAGAGGCAACAAAAGCCAAACATCACCAATCAAGAGAACGGGCAATCAAGAACCTGCAAAGTGACAAATCAATCAAGATTCTACCTGCTGACAAAGGAAACGCAACGCTGTTCATATATGTCGAGACATACGACAAAAATATCGTAGAAGTTCTGGAGACTAAAAACCATAGAAGGTTGCATCTATAGGACGTTGAAGAAGTATGCTGAAAATATCCCAGCACTTTGTCTAAGTTTAATTTAATTGAACTATTACAGGGTAACCCCGAATCTTTTGTCAAGAATTCGGAATATTTAGTCGAGGCTTTAAAAAGAATCGTAAAAGTGTTAACAATAACGTGCCAATAAATGAGCCACTCAGTATCATCAAAAACAAATTACAAACTGATAATATACTTCAACGCTATCGGTGGAGGGGGTAATGGATTTGTTAAAGCTCTGTCTCTGTAACTTACTTTTAAGTAAAATTTAATTCTACGCGCGAAATAATGGAGCTTCAATGGGTTCATCTCTTTTGTCAGTGGTAGCAAGTATCTACATGGAGTGGTTCGAGGACCATGCGATCAACACAGCAAAAGTCAAGCCAAAACTATGGCTACGATATATTTATGACATACTTATTATTATATGGCCGGAAAAGGACGATGAACTGTAGAATTTTCTGCACCATCTAAACGGTATTCGATCGACAATCAAAAGCACAATGGAAATTGAAAAAGACTAGGCTTTACCTTTTTTGGATGTTCTTGTCAAACGAATATACAGAAACATACAAACCACTGTATATAGGAAACCTAAACACACGGGACAGTACCTATATTTCAAGTCTAATCATTCTGTTGCTACATCTTTATCTTTCTAAAATGGTTATTCCGAAAAATTAATCAACTCAACGATCTCTAAAATTAAAAACAAATCAAATGTAGCAAATTCTCAAAATAATAATCCGTTAGGTGTTATAAACATTCCATATGTTCAAGGTATTCCAGAAAACATAAGAGGAATGACCACACACTGTAATATAAAAACAGTCTTTTCTTCGGGAAATACGACAAGGAGTTTTGTAACTAAAACAAAACCAGAAAAGCCCTCAAATAATAAGGTAAGGTAAGGTAAATCATATGTAGCTGAAACGAAATACCCTTTTTAGATTATAGTAAATGAATATCTAAAAAGTAGCCAATTAGGGGATATTGAAAAATCCGGTTAAGCCGATCATGCATGGTCAAATGATGACGCGATTCAGTGGTCTGAAGCTAAAGTTTTACCTAAGGAGTTGCATTGGCGAAAAAGAAAGTTTATTGAAGCCGCGTTTATAATGTAAAGAAGTTTTTGGTCAACCAAGCACGGACATACCTATCAAATATTTAGTTGGGAACTTAATGAAACTATGTGGTTTTAACTTTTTTCAATGTTGATCATAGCGATACGGATCCTCATTATTTGTGTCACGACGCCCTGACAAGCTGCAGGCACATAGATCACTGAGCCAAAACATGATCGGTTTGGGCCATCCTCAAATGGATGCAGGACATTTCCATGTAGATTTCCACCAAGAGAAACAATACTCTGAGGGAAAATAACCCTACGGGCATGAAATTTTACTTATAGTTTTATTTTTCCGTCAGGAACTTAATGAAACTATGTGGTTCTCAAAATAGCTTTCAAACTTATCACTGTCGACTGAGAGTACCCATGCACAGAATGGGACTAACAGAATAGACCGAACGTAGACTGTGTTTGGAGGCTGAAAAAACAGTCGGACATGTACTGTGCGAATGTCCGGCTATTCCACGTGCAACCTCAGATTGTCTTACAAAATCTGAACAGTGTCTCACCCAAACTGATAGCCGGCCTTTTTGGAGGATGAGGCATACAGTGGTGAGAAATCACTCAAAAGTGAGCCACAGTAGACCCACTGGTAGTCGCAGTGGAAGGGCTGCAAAGTCTACTAACATATGAATCATCATCATCATCATCATCATCATCATCATCATCAACATCATCATCATCATCATCATCATCATCGTCATCATCATCATCATGTGGTTCTCAGTTTCTCCATGTCGATCACAAGAATTCGAATCAGCCTTGTTTCGAACACATCCTAATAAGCTGCAGGTACAGTTTCATGCCAATTCACCACCGATTTCGGCCTTATTGGGCCCTCAGGTGAAGTGAGGCGATAGCTCAATTTGTAAAACCAACAAAAACAACTTTTTTAAAGGAAAATACCCCTTCCTGTATTGAATTATATACCGACAATCGCTGATCTGTCAATTTGTATCCCGCAAATTAAAAGTAACACTTAAATGCATTGGTATACATTCAAAAAATCCATTATTTTCTTCCGTTTTACAACTTTTTGCTTTGATATATAGAAATATCAAGTAGAAAAAAATTCATGGGTAAAACCAAAAAAAAGGGTCGCACTTTTTACAATTTTTGTGTATTCTCACTCTAAAAATCCCTTTTAAATATTGCATTAGTTGGGCCCACACTTAATGTATGGCCGTGGCGCTTCAAATTGCTTCGTAACTTTTTTACATAATTTAGAGTGGGGCCTTTCATAACGTGCACTCACACTACTTACTTAAGGCAAAGTTTTGCAGAAGATTGCTCTTTTAAAATTTTAATTTCTAATAAAAAACCTAATTAAGCGAGATCTCAGCAACAAAAGCTACATTCATAATAAATTTACAGGCGAATTCACACGGTGACACAGAAGTCGAAACTTTAGGACATACAACAGTTTATATCTTTACAAAATGTCTCGTAGCCGGCAAAATATTTTTTTTTTTACAAAAATTAATAATGAATCCTACTCTCATACTGAATTGACCTGGTACGTTTAGTTTTTAAAACAATATATAAAGTTGGCATTTTTCTTAATCAGATTTTTTATATCAGAGTATTTTTGTTTAACTTAATACTAAACATTTTATTTTTCATTTATATTTATACTTTTTCATTACCTCTCTATTATTATTTTTAATTAAATAATTTCAAAATATTTTAAACTCAGTAAAATAATTAACATTTAAAATAAAAAGAAGAAATATAAAAAATACAAGGAATATAAGGAAATAAAGGAGTAATTCCATTAAGAAATAAATATTTTAGATTGAATCTCAAATACAAAAAGCGACAGATAATATTCTATTTGACATTTGAGTTCTTTAACAAAACATCTATAAAAAAACGTTGCTTTAACCAAAATGCAGACTCTTTAAGTCCTCCCCTGTAGCTTAAAAACTGTGTACCGTTAAGTTTTTCTTGAAAATCCAGCTTTGCAACTGGGATTTTTTTCTATCTCTTGTAGAAACACCTGAAACTCACAAAAACCATCGCATTTGGAATACCGTACATTGGTGTCTAGATCGTTGTTAAGTAAACACTTCTTTTTAGCTTTAATTAAAAACCTTGTAAATTTCTTCAACTTGTTAGTTACCTAAAACGAAACGATTTTTTCAAGGGGCCCTTAGCCGTTTCAAACAGAAAACCGCAAACATTTATAAATACCCTACTAATCGATTAGCACGACTTCGACGGTTTTCTTGTAAAAGGTGTTAACCTTTAGGACCCTTGATGAATGAATACACCGTTTAAGCCCTAAAAGCCGTCCGCCTTAGCCTAGAAGCTGATTTTTTGTTTATTTACACCTTCTGACAAATGAGCGCGCACTCTCCAAGATATAACTCTAAAGGGCTGATTGATAAATTTCCAGAATAAGCACCTTGCTCTGGCTTTTTAGCCAAAAGAATTGTCCATTCTCTCTCTTTGTTATTTTGTGTGTGAGTAACACAGACCTTATTTGAATTGTGATTAATCCAAGCAATGTACTGACGGTGAATCTAAGGTTTAGTTTGCCATGCTTTCGTTAATTTCACCTTAATACACCGATGCTGACTCGGTTAAGGTCACTCATCGGCAAGCAAATATAGTTTAGGTACCATCATACTGTGTAAAACAACATCTTCAAAATAAAACAGAACCGCCAATGCGAAACCGAGGAAAACATGTCAAAAATAATAACCAAAAAACAGAAAGCCTGACGTTAGCTTCGCTTCCTATAAAACTTGCCTTTACGATTAGTGCCCTTAGACTCGGTACTGTGAAAAATTTGCACCGGGTGAAATTCTATTGAAACATGCGGAAGAGGCAAATTCGCACTTGTCTAATAACTTGTCAATAACGCCAATGTTTGGTTCGGTCGGTTCAGTTTGGGCATTCTTTGGGGTTTAATTGATTTCGTGAAACATTTATAGGGTGGCGATTTTATATAGTGTTACACTCATTTTCCAATTATATATGCTATAAGTCAACTGTTACCTCGACTTTTACTTTTATTTTTGATAAACATAAAATTAAAAAATAGTTCCAGTAAAAGCCGAAAGTTCATAAACAGATTCTTTTTTAAAAAATTTAAAATGTTTTAATATAATTTACGATATTTTCCAAAACTTTCCCTAGCATAGCACTTTATTTGACCGTGGTACTCAATGTCAAAGCTCATACTTAACTTATTGCACAGAACTATAACAAAAACTTTTCAAAAATTGTTAGTCAAAATGTCGAGAAGTAAACGTAATTGTGGTGTTTTTGGGGGGTTTCGGTTATTTCTGGAAGAGACAAAAACTTTAGCTAACGTAAACTAACCACATTAACAAGTTAAAGAACAGCTAAAATACGGGGATGGTTTAAAAGCTATAGTTTCCAGCTTCACACCGTGTCCCAAAAACTAGGAAGCTCTAAATTAATTTTTATAGTAGTATAGTTCTATTGAGTGTGCACCTGTGTCGAAAGCTTTTTCCAGTAAAAAAAAACAACGATAGGTTTAAGTTTTTTGTTTATACTATTCAAAACAAATTGATTTACTTCTTGTAAGGCATTATTGGTGCTAACTTTAGGTCTAAATCCAAATTGATATGGGGAGATGATTCGATTCTCCTCTAAAAAGCCTTTCTTTAATATCTTTTTCTACAATTTTAGTATGAACACTACAAACTGCAATAGCCCTATAATTATTTTTATCTCTTTAATCGCCAGCTTTATGTATGGGAATATTTATAGAGTTTTTAAAAATCTTTGGGTACTAACTAGAAGTCAAAATAGAATTAATTAGGTGTACTAAAGGTTTAAGAAGAGAGTTGATATATATATTTTATAATTTTCGAGGTAATACTATCATCCCACAAGAACCAGTATTTTTTTAAAGAACCTATTACATTTATTAGCTCTGATTCTGTTACAGGAACAAAGAATAATCGCATGCATTTTCATATGTTTGAGGAATGGGCAGTGGCGACTCGTGACAGTAAAGTTTGTGAGTTCTGCCGACACAATTATACAAAAACAAACAACAAACACGACCATAACCTCCCGCTCATGCGTTTGGCATCTTCTAAATAAATAAATGCGCCCGCAAACACGCAACGCTGAGCCCGCCCGCCCGGAATTGTACTGGAACTGCAAGTTTTGCAGCTCTATTTTTGCCTAGATTTCGCTATTTAAACCCATGAGCAAGTGCGATGCGGGGCGAAGGAAGGGGTTCCTAGCCGCCCAGCTACGTTGTGTTGCAATTTAGCAGCGCATCAATGCCAATAACTTCATTTGACCGACTGTGAAATGCGGCCTTCGACGACGGCGCGCGGCGTCATGCTCAACACACGTAAGCGATTTGAAGGCCTACTATACCAACACCGGACCGAAAATATACTGCTATTCCAATAAAATAAATATATTAGAAAAATAGCAGTGGCTGAAAAATAAACAAATAATGTGAAAATTTTGGGGGTTCTGCAGCTCTGCAGCCCTTATGCACTAGTCGCCCCTGGGAATGGGTGTAATCTTTTCTGCTAGTGTAGCTTCAACAGTCTGACCGTTTTCTGTTATTAAAAGTTTTATTGGGTTTTGAGTTGGGTACTCTTTTGATTCCTTTTTGAGGGTTTGCCACATTTTTTTTTAGGATTATTCGCGCTATTATTTTTTTTGGACTTATAGTAACTATATTTGGTGGTTTTAACTAATTTAGGTAAACCATCTCTGTATTCAGTGTAAGTTCTTACTGCAAATGGGTTATCTTTTAAAATAAGCAAAAGTAAGCAATAAAATGTGCTAAAAATGGGATCTACATAATTCTTGTTACTTTTTTTAAACAATAATATAATTGAAACATATAGAACTTGTATATAACCGTGATATCTACATTCTAGTTTTTACTGATTTCCTCCACCCTACATACTTCGTGGGGTTCCAGTTTTACACCATGTTGCAAAAACTAAGAGAGCTGTGAACCGTTTTTTGGTGGCATGTTAAATTTCACAAGAAGTAGCATTTAAGTTGACCTTTATCTTTAAAAATAGGCAAAAATAAGCACTCAAACTTTTGCTGGAAATGAAATCTACCTACATCTTCTTAATCTAATTAAATAATGCTAATAGAATCCGTAAAATCTGCATCCTATGTTTTAATAGTTTCCCCTACTATATATACTTCGACAATTATTACATGGTGTCTCAAAATTTAAAGGAGGTATAACTTATTTTGTTTAACGGTTTCCTGGTGGCATGCTAAATTTCACAAAAAAGTGTTATCTAAGTTAGTCTCTATCTTTTAAAATAAGTTAAAATAAGCAACCAAATGTAGTAAAAATGGGATTTACATACGTTTTGAACAATAATATAAATAAAGCCAACAGAAAAAAAATAAGTTAAAATAAGCAACCAAATGTAGTAAAAATGGGATTTATATACGTTTTGAACAATAATATAAATAAAGCCAACAGAACCGGAAAACCTGCTTTTTATTTTTTACTGGTTTTCTTTACTATACATAGTTTATTAGTTTTCATTTTTACACCGTGTCCCAAAATCTAAAAGAGCTATGAACTGTTTTCTGGTGGCATGTTACATCTGACATAATAGTTGATTTTGACCTTTAAAAATTAGCAAAAATAAGCAAACAAACATCTAATTTAATAATTATGTATATTAAGCTAATAAAATCCGTGAAACCGGCGTCCTATTTTTTAATGGTTTCCCCAACTATTCGTACTTAATATGTATTCTTGTTAACGACCCGACAGTTTATTGTACTTAGTTTCCCCAAATGTCCAATTTTGCTAAAAGGGATTCTGGAAAGGACCGGTAACGAGCAGTATCAGTTTTGGAGCAAATTGCTGTAGCAAACAGTTTTGGAGCTTACTAGCCTCTCACTTCCTACCCTTTTCTTTGAGAAATTTTTTTGTCCCTTTCGGTATCCGGTCTTTTGTTCTTTTTTTTATTGTGTAGTTACATTACAACTTAATGTATCAAGTCAATACATTTTGGGGGTATGGGGTTGTTGTAAAATAAAAACAAAGTTTATTATGTGCATCTTATATCTAGTTTTCCCTATTACCCATTACATAGCGATAAACCATTGGATTGAATATTGAAATTCCTTAAATCTACAGGTAGATTTATTTTATAAAATGATTCAGACACTAGTATTTCCGATTTTTTCCTAAGAAGATACGAACCTTGAGAAAAAATATTTTTCACCCTTTAGAAAAAAAAAGCTTAGACAAAAAACTTGAAAATCAAGATTATTTTCATTACTGACCTCAGTAAAAGACACTAATTTATAGAAATGGCCATTTTAGAAAAACAACATTATCGAATTTTCTTATTTTTGTTGTTGTTTTTATTTGTGCGTTTTTTTTTGTCAACATACAGTCAGCATCTTTTCATCCAGAGATGGTGACAGTTTTACCTTTAATTTTATACCTACATGACATATTCAACTTAGAATATATTTGCGGTTAGGAAATATGTTTATATCATGTCACAGTGACAAAAGTGTAACTGCAGATGGCAAGGACTATACCCTCGAAAGTTTTTAAGTGGACTGACAAGTATTAATACCAAAAAAAAATTGTGCAAGTAGTGTTTAGATGACATTTATTATGTTTCACGAATATCCAAACGGAGGCGTTTAAGCTGCTCGATTTTCAAAAAACACTAGAACACGTCGACCGATTAATTTAAAAAAAAAATGCTTTAAATTAGTAGTTATGCCAAAAAATCAAGTTTTAAAAATGTACATATAAAAAACTAATTTTCTGTTTTTAAAACGTCGACGATATATTAAGCTAAATAATAAAAACTGGCAAAAATAAAATTAAATAGAAAAAAAACTATATAAAAAAAGAAGCAACTTACATTAATGAAATAACGTAAATGTATTCATGGAAAATTATATAAGCCAAACCCTGGTCATTAGGAATAGTACCCAGTACAGCTGCACTGTAACTTTGTTGTATTGCAATTCCAATCTTTTGAGATATGAAAGTATGTGCCTTTTTATTTTTAATTTTTAAGCAAATGTCACCTAATAATTTTTTAGTCTCGGGTCCCCAGGGTCCAAAAGTTTCTCCTGACAATGGCATGAAAGCAAAACGATCTAAGAATTCCTTATATTTTTGAATTTTATTTAATTTGTCTTAGTGTGCTGCATATCCAGCTTCCACATAATTAAAATAACTTGCAAAATAAGAAAAATATACATAATTTTCGAAAATAACGATCTACAGATAGTTCTAAATGTCGTAATTTTAAAACTATTTAATATCTGTTTATTTTGCATGATATTTAAATTCCGTAAAAATATTTTTGTAACAAAGGAAATATTCCTTATTAAAAAGTTTTGCAAAAACTAAATTTGTAAAATAATTTTTTGTTGGGTTTTTCTTAAGTTATTTAATTTGTTTATCTCAAATGACGTACGTGAAAATGTATACCTTCTGTCAAAATTTTAACAGATAATTTTTTTCTTTTATATAAGTTGCTATAAACATGTTTATACAAAATTGAAATTTCTTTTTAAATACGCAAGATCTAAATGTTTCAATCAAATACTGTTTTTCATAAAGGTGAAATCACAAGTAGCCCAGGTCAGCTACAGCTCCGGAATAGGGACAACCACGATCTTTCCTTAAAATTACCATTATCAAGAGAGAGGCTTTTAGGAAACCCAGAAATAGTTGATCTCTTGGGTCACCATTAACCTTTACGGTGATTAAGATTTAAACTAATGTCATATTTGACTTTTGGACCCTTTACAATATTCCTGATTGCACGAAAATTAATATTAAAATGAAATTGATAGTTAGGTAGAATAAGAAAGTTTTAAAAAACCTCCATAAAAGACAAAAACCCTAGATTTTAAAGTCATGAAATTGTTAATCAATGATCTATTCGTTCAGATTAGTAGAGTTCTTAATCTTCTCGCTGAGCTAATCGATGCAATGAAACGGGTTCTTTAAAAGTTCTGATGTGATCCAGATGCCATCAAAGAAGTTCTTCTACATACCTAATGTAATCGATTGTTGGCGAACAATATCATAACCTCAAGTTTCAAGTTTTGAAATTTTCATAAATCTTTTTAAGAAATGTGGACATCTTTGCGGCGAAATTGGCAATAAATTTATTAAAGGATTATGATGATGATTAATCAAGCTTATCAGGTTTGGACGAGAAACTTCTTTTAAGTGCACGAAAACCCCATGCTCTTCCTTAAAATAAATAATTTTGCCATTTATTGAAAAGCTACCACTTTCCACCTTGAAAACCTTCAAAACAGGAAACAGAAATTCTAAAATTGGGTTAAACGCATCGGGTTCTTCTAATTTTTGTTGGCATCATCGCTGATAGCTGTTATAGTTATATGTTTGATCGACTGATGGCATCGATGGCAAGAATCAGATGGATTCCAGATGAATTCAGAAGAACTCTCCCATAGTGTGTATCTCTGACCCATATACCTAATCATAAAAAGAAGCCATTCTTATTCATTCCCATAGGCAACCTCTGCAGCAAAGGCCACTTTTAATTCATCTTAATGTCAAAAAGCTGTAGTTAGCATTAATAGATTTTGACCAAAATCTAATTAGCTCTTTTCAGTATTGTACACTATTTCACCTAAAAGTTTTAAGAAAATCGGTTCTGCGGTTTAAGAGCTATCGTGGGTCGGACAGGCACACAAACATACACATAAAAACAAACAGACGTCACGACGATATTGCTAAGATACCCAAATAACTCATTTTCGGTGTAATGTATTTTTTTTAAAACAATACCTTCGTTAGCCGTTGCTACGTTGTCTAGGAAATTAAAAATATTAGATTTTCATATTTCGATTTTTTTTGTCAGTATTTATACGATTAGGTTTATGGTCTGCGTCGTCGCGAACGCGTTTTGAAATTGTTTTAATTTAAATGTGGCTTTTCTTCAGCGCAATTTCTACCGTTTCGCGATATGTAAAAAAATCGCGTGTTGAAAGGGTCCTGCTAGTGCTTTTGCAATACAACAGGCGACAAATTTTGCACATGAAGGATGCTGTCGTCTGTTTTTCAAAACCGATATTTTAAATTTGGTTTTATCCAAAATTCTTTTGACGAAGGTTAGACTCAAAATTAATTTTGGTGAAGGGGTGGCGGTTGTATAATATTTTATATTTCTATTTAGTTTTCATTAGACATAGCGCGTTCTGCATTTCGCAATCATTAGTGTCTTGAAAGATTTCGTTTACCCTAAGAAAAATTATTCATCTGGTCCTAGTTAGGAATTGAAAGTCTTGTAGATCTTAATACATCCATCCACTATGTGTTAATAAAGCTAAATAAAAAAATGTGGTCTCACTATAACATGAAATTGTTGATATTTTTTAAATTCTAGAGTTTGCAAAAATCATATACAAAACATAAAAAAACTACAGTTGAGATGAGTCAGGAACTTTGTGTCTTTTGTTGGTGTACAGATTAGTTACTTGTTTCTTGTTACCTTTTTTTTAAACCGAAGACACATTTGTGATTATTTTGGAAATTGGGGTGGTTTTGATGGTTTTTTCTGTTTATTAAATGAAAAAATGATGTCTAAACATGACATGAGATTTTCGTTATAACCTTAGGGTTTCCAGCAACATACAAAACACTTAACACAATAATTAAAATTATTCAGGTAACTTTCAGTTATTTGTAGTGTACACATCTGTGTTATTTGTTTTTTTTAAATCACATTTATGAATATTTTTGAATTGGAGTGGTTTTGAGGGTTTATATCCAAAATATTCACAAATGTGATTTACAAAATAAACAAATATGTGACCTTACTCATTTTATTTAACGTGTTAAGTTTTGTGTATGTTGCTGTAAACTCTATATAATTTTTTCATTTAATAGAAAAAAAAAAATATCAAAACCACCCGAATTTCCAAAATAATCACAAATGTGACTCCGTTTTAAAAAACAGATAACAAAAAAAAAGTCACGTAGATATGTACACCAACAAAAGACACAAAGTTGACTCATCTCAACTGTAGATTTTTTATGTTTTGTGTTTGATTTTGCAAACTCTAGAGTTTAAAAAGTACCGACAATTTCATGTTATAGTGAGACATCATTTTTTCATCCAATTTTATTAACATATAGTATAGTCGGATCATTGTTTATGATAGATACACTAGTAGATGATAAGGTGTATTAAGATGTACACGACTTTCAATTCCTAACTAGGACCAGATGATATAATTTTTCTTATTGTAAACGGAAACTTTTAAGACACTGATGATGGCGAAATGCCGAGAGCATCTGTCAAATTAAAATTAAATAGAAATATAAAAAACTAAAGCACTCAGTACAAAAACCCCCCTTTTGTTTTCAAAATTAATTTTCACCGAACAGCGTCAAAAGCCTTCGGCCAAATCAATTTGGCCTAAATCTTGCGCCTTCGTTGGCTGTATAAATCCGCAACTTTGAGCCTCTTTTTATCATTTGTCTCTTTCACTTAAAGCCACCTGTCACTTCCTTGCTTCCAGTAACAATTTGCTTTATGTGAACTATCCTCGTTACGCTTGTTATATTCTGAAACCTTGACTTATGTTACTTCAAAGCTTGCCTTGCATTGCCAAGAATAAATAAGGTATATTCTAACATAAAAGCCCTTTACAGTATTGTAAACTATTTTACCTAATATTTTCAAGGAAATCGGATCTGCGGCTTAGGAGCTATCGTGGGCCGGACAGACACACATACAAACACAGACAGACGTCACGACAATATTGCGAAGATACCCACATAACACATTTTTGGCGTAATAAAAAAATTCGTCATAAACAATACTTTTGCTATCCATTGCTCCGCAGTGTAGGTAGGGTAAAAATGTATGATTGTTTCATATTTCAATTTTTTTGGTCAGAATTTATACTATTAGATTTCTTGGCTGAATAAACAAAAACAAGCGATTCGTTATATTCGCCACAATTCGCTCACCAGGCGGTTAATCAAAGTAAATTCGGAAGGAGATTGTTTGGTTTATTTACCAGAGTAGTTTTTGCGGTTAAAAGCTGTATTTGTTTCTTGACTGTTTACTACAACTAATTTATTATAGCCTAAAATCGCATTATTAGCCCATCGTTTATTCACGATTTCTTTGTATGTTGCGTGGCAATAAAAATCGTCGTATTGTAAATTTGCTAGCTCTAATGTATGCTTTTATCGTCTGACTTACTGAGTATATTAAGGCGTTTTAAAATTCTGCTGAAATATGAAAAGGTGTCGTGAGATGCGTTTTGAAATTGTTTTAATTTAAATGTGGCTTTTATTGAGCGCAATTTCTACCCTTTCACGACATTTGAAAAAATCACGCATTGATAGTCCTGCTAATGCGTTTGCAATACGACAGGCGACATAAATTTTGTGCATGTAGGATACTGTCGCCTGTTTTTCAAAACCAATATTTTAAATCTGGTTTCATCCAAAATTCGTCTAACGAAGGTTAGACACAAAATTAATTTTGGCGAAGGGAGGTTTTTGTACTGAGTGCTATAATTTTATATATCTATTTAGTTTTTATTAGATATAGCGCTTTCAGCATTCTGCCATCATCTACATTGAAAGTTTTTGTTTACACTATGAAAAATTATATCATCTGGTCCTAGTTAGGAATTGAAAGTCTTGTACATCTTAATACATCTTATCACCTACTAGGGTAGAGCGGGGCAAGATGACGAACGGGGCAAGCAACGAACTCAATTTAACACAAAATTTACAACAAGTTTATTACTGTACTGTTAAAACTCTTTAAAGTCAAAGTTTTATGGGTTAAAGAGAAATGGAGCACGTAAGAATAATAATAGTACAGTGGCTCAAAACCTATATTTCGAGTGGTCGTCTATAAAATTTAATGCCAAAAGATAACCTTTTGCGGACAAATCTAAGGAAAAAATAATATTTATTGGTAACTAGGAAATTATTTATTATATTTTCAATATAAGAACATGTAAATGACCATCTTTGGTCGTTTTTTGTTTTTATTTTTTACAAAAAAATTATACCCTGGGGCAAGTTGGCACGATGACGAATAAAGAAGAGCTTGAAAAAAAAACCTGAAAAAATTGAATAAGAAAATAAAAAGAAAACTCATTGCAAAATCTTAAAAGTTAAAAAGAAAGTTTTTAATGATTTTAACCAAAACCTACCAGAAACAAAAAAAAACAACGAAAATATTTTTGTTTGGGGTACTAGGAACCATGGATTGAACCTCCAGTTGCGGACTGTATTAAATGTGGAAGGTGCGAGGGTTGGGGAAATGAGGCGTGCACCTCATATGAAAAGAAGGGGACGTGCATTTGTGACCTATGCGCCTAGTCGTCATCTTATACCAATTGGCTCGTCAACTTACCCCACTGGTGGGGCAACATGATGAAAATTCATTTTTTAAGATTTTTGTTGTGTAGATTTTTAGGGTTTAAATTTTTGTGTCTTTTTTCCGCAACTTTGGGCCTTTTTTTTATCATTTGTTTCTTAAACTTAAAGCCACTTGTCACTTCCCTGCTTCCAGTAACAATTCGTTTTATATAAACTATCCTAGTACTGCTTGTTATATTCTAAAACTTTGACTTACGTAACTTCAAAGCTTGCCTTGCATTGCGAAGAATAAATAAAGCTACGTTTACATTTGGAGAGTTTACTGGCGGAAAGTACTGGCAGCCACTAAACTTGCCATATGTAAACTACAAGAAAGTTCACGTGCTACTCTCCCGCAAGTACAGCTACGTTTACATTTAGAGAGTTTACTGGCGGAAAGTACTGGCAGCCATTAAACTTGCCATGTATAAACTACAAGAAAGTGCACTTGCTACTCTCCCGCAAGTACTTTCCAAAAGTTGACGGGCAGGCTAGTTTAGTGGCTGCCAGTACTTTCGCCAGTGTTCTCCAAATGTAAACACATGTCAGCAAGCGTACTGTGAGATATTGTCCACGTTTTTTACAGTGAATAAGTGGGATGGAAATCAGATAATTTCCTCTTTAAACATATATCCTAAGTGGTATGAAAATTAGATAATTTCTTTGTTAAACATGTACCAAAAATATGAAATTTTGTGGAATATCAGTTCATCATCAACCTAAGTGGGATGCAAATCAGATAACTTTCTTTTTAAACATATATCAAAAATATTAAATTTTGTGGAATATCAAAAGTTCATCATCAACCTCCGGTAAAAAACTGGAATAGTACATTTCGGTAGTCTGTATAAATACTGCAAGGAAGCAAAACTATCACCAGTGGCGAGATAGCGTAATGTGACTTCCAATTTATTTTGGGAGAAATAGGACTGCTCATACACGTTTCCAATTTGGTCATCTTATGTTAACCTAGTCTTAACAGTTCTTTAAGTTTTTGGTATGATAATCTCATGAAATTCCTATAAAAATCGGGATATTCAGTTGATATCTCCTTTAAGTCGTTCTGATGCAAGTACTTCTGCTTCTGATCCAATCTCTAACCCAAACTCGTTTTTTCCTAGTTTTCTTGCGTTCTAACTTATTTATTAAATTATTGGCAATTTCACACATAACAAATTTAACAGTAGCACGCACTACCGCCATTTTGTTTTTAACTGCTTGGCAAATAAACTTGAAAACGTGAAAACACAAAAGTTTAGTAGCTGCCAGTACTTTCCGCCAGTAAATTCTCCAACAAAGCAAGTTTAGTGACTGAAAGTACTTTCCGCCAGTGAACTATCCAAATGTAAACGTAGCTTAAGGTATATTCTAACGAAAAAGAGGCATACGTTTCGGAATTCTATAAAGCACTACACCATAAATTTTGCTGACTTGTAATGTTAATATTTACATCTTGCGCTGAGGTGGTATTTTGTCTGCATAGCTCACAGAGAACGTAGCATAATAAGGCCACTGCAATATCGTAATCTCTTGTGAATTGCGATCACCTTAAATCTCTCTATTTGTGTCTATTTTGCCATAGACCTCCCCCAATATCTTCAACTCTCTCTGTCGCCGTGTTTATCCATCTAGTTCTCGCATGTTTCTTCAAATCGTCCGCTCATCTCATTTGGAGTCTTCTCCTACTTCTATTAATTTCCATTTTATTTTGCTACTGCTCCCCTAAAATCTCTTACTTTTGTTTATTTCTTATCCATTCATTTCTTTTTCTACCTGTTAGCTTTAAATATCATATTTGTCTTTCCATTGATCTTCGGGCTTTTGTTATTATCCATGTTTGATTTTATAAATGTCCAAATCTGAGATTCATAGGTAAGTACAGGAAAGATACGTTGGCTAAACACTTTCGTTTCGAGGTACTGATGATATTTTTAGTTTTTTTATATGTAACCTAATTTACCGAATGCTACCCAGGTCTGTCTTACTCATCTCTTGATTTTAGCTGTTTGGTTTTCTCTCTTTCGAATTGTCAAATATTATTAAAGTTATCGTTGTCGGCGAAGATATCGGGCCTAAATTTGGCACGACCAAAAACTATCTATTACCTTGTATGTCCGAGTAACCTGAAACTGTGTATGAATTCTTGAATGGGTGAGAAGGAGTACTCCCTCAAAATGAGCTAAAAGTCGAAGGGCGCATGCAATCTCAGTCGATTACCGCATCTCTATTCATCTTAACTTGAGAATATGTGAATATTTCTCGTTCTCACCCGTTAAAAAATTCATAAAGGATGTAGCATGTATTGTTTTTAGCACAGAAAATATCTCCGCCTGGAAGAGAATAATACCTACTATTAAAATTATTAGAGGTATAAATACTTACTTTACAATAACAAATTAATAGCTTAATGCAGCAATAAATAGATGATAATTTTATAATAAAACCGTGAAAACAAACCATGTTTCAAAATATTTGGGAATATTAATAAATATGCAAAGTAAGAATCTAATGAGCAAGTAAGTGTCAAACAAGCGGAAATTGCATTTAGTTTGGTGCCACAGTTACTCGTAATAACGCCGACACTAAGGAAATAGCCTACAAGAATTGTATGAAGAATACTTTTAACTGGTTCAGTTTCTTTTATTTTATTTTATTTCATATCATTTTAATTTCTTTTTTCATTTTATTTTACTTTAAATATTTTTATTTTGTTTTTGTTTTGTTCGTTTATTTTTCCGTATTTTGTTTGTAAATTTTTAAACAAATTTTTTGTTCTACCCATTTTATATTGGGTTTTAGGTTAGTTCTGCCAGAATCACTTTGCCAACTCAGGTACTATATGTTAGTCTTAATTTTACTTTTTTGTTTCTATCATTTCTTTATTATGCACCGTGATTTTTATATTTTTATATAACTATTCTAATACTAATTGTGTCTAAACATTTTAACTTGTTTGAGTAGTTTTAACAATTGTAATGCTTTTATTATTTTAAAAATCTAGTGTTAATAATTACATGTTTACAGAGTTTGTGTAGATGTTAAAATTGTTGTTATGTTCTTATATTGTTTACTTTTTACTTCTTTTTTTAAATTTGACGAGTCTAATAATATAAAGATAATATATATGTGATACATATTTCATGAGAAAAATACCTTTCGGATTATTTAAATTTATACAAATACAATTTGACATTAAAAACTATTACAAATATACTTTCGAACTGGCGCTCTGAACATACAATATGCCTTTGAACTATTATTATTGTTTTTTAATGTGGATTTGGAGTTATTAGAATAAATTATAATTTGAACTATTATTATTGTTTTTTAATGTGGATTTGGAGTTATTAGAACAAATTATAATTAGAAATTTATTTCTTTACTTTAGACGAGTTTTTTATGACAAATAGAGGTATATACAATTAAGTAAGTTATAAGATTTGCTTTGTCAATGTAATGTATTAACATTCAGACAATAAAGTTTATTTTGAATTGAATTGAAAAAAATAAAAGTACATCTAGAAAAAGATTTTAAAGAATAGAGTACCTGTTCTAGCAATTATTTGTGACTGTACCACACAATGCGTAAAAAGTTATTGTTTGATCCAAGGCCATAAAAATACCAGTCCAGAATAGAAGTTTATAGGCAACATTTTTGATGAATGAACCACAAATTTTTGTAAAATTTCTGTGAAATATTCTCACCATCCCGATGTGCCACCATATTTTGGTAGGATAAAAGCTGATTAAAATTTAGCATTTTTTACTCTGAATTGAAATTTTTTACCATATGCCGTTTCAGATTGACTTTGAAGTTGTATTATACCGTTTGTTTATTTGTTTATGGTAAATTATTTTTCGATTATTCTCAATAAAACTAATGCAAAATCAAAAAGTACCGGTGTTTGTAATTTCAAAACAAAATTGCATTATAAAAACAATAATTTTATAATGTAATTTGGCAAAAACCGAAACATTTTAAGGTTATCTTGCTTTGGCGTAACCATAAAAAAATCAGGCCTTTGCTTGTGACGTTAACAAAGTTGTTAATCGTGATGCGCTCTTTTTGTCAGCCCTGGTTGATCAAGTAACGAAATTCTTGACGGCTAGAAAACCAAAATGTGCTTCATGTCATTTGAAGCTATAGCTGTTTTCCAAATAGGTACAGGCACTGGAAGAGCATATACCGTTTTTAATGAAGCTATGGATAAAATGTAAATTTAATTGGCTAATACTGTAATAAATTATAAATAAATTATTTTAATTATATTATATAGAATTCTAAGACAAGCCGCTGAAAAGATGAAAATGTTTTAAACGATTTTAAGAGACTCATCTCCGGATAAGTGTCCTTAGCGCTGAAGTATAACATTGTGTCTGCATAGCTCACAGATAACATGGTAAAATGCAGTGTATGGAAATATTTTATTGAATAGCAGAATTAGGATAAACGGGAAAGCAAAACTAAAATAATTATCATATATTTTGAATTATATTTATGATTTATATTATTTATAAGACTAGAGATAAATCTTAAGAAAACTAGGTATATATTTTCACAACTGGGCATCCAAACATCGATAGAAATCTGACTGGCGATAATACACCAACAGAAAGAGTGTCTTAGCATAGCTTAGTAGATAGATTTGCCTAGTACGCACGTCGATAAATAAAAATGTAGAATTATCTCGAGGATGACGTTTTAAATTTGGGTTGGGTAAATATTGAGGTTAAGTTTTAGTATAGACATTCGATCCGTGTTGCCCTCGATGTTCCTATCTGCAAAATATAAAAGCCCTCGTTTAATAAATACCAGTTAAAGCCTCTGTTACCTTTGGAAAAAACAGCCTGTATGTGTAAGATAATAATAAAAATTACTCGATTTATTTTAAGTCTTTGCATTAAAATAAAATAAATTCGCACTGCGGTTCTAAAAAGGTCATAAATTATACCTTGATAAAATATTGGAGGTAATAAAATAATTTTCAGCTACAATGAACCATTTTATATTTTATAAAAATTGTGGCAGAAATAAATAGCTAGTCTTATTTAAAATACGGTTCATAAAAATTAATAGGTACATATTTTTTAAAACTTTTTAAATTTTACCAAAGTAACATGAAAAATCTTTCTTTTAAAGAAAAACTGCAATTGATGCCTCTTTGTGAAAACTTTAAAAAAGGACAGTATGGCCTTTTAAAAACCTTATATAAATTAAAATGCTTATATCTTCTAAAGAGTTTTAAAATTTAAAACAGATTTAGATATAGAATTTTTCGTTTAAATTTTTAGCTCACACATATACTATACTATAGTAGTGTGAGCTATGGTGATCCTAATTTTTTCGAGAAAAAAAAAGTTGCTCCGATTTCAAAAATTCTTATATATCTTTGCGTTTCAGATGATTTTAAAACTTTTTTGTCGCGCCGTCTGTCTGTCTGTCTGTCTGTCTTTCTGTATGTCTGTCTGTCTGTCTGTATGTCTGTCTGTAACGACCAACGCGCATAACTCAAAAACCGCTTGGCCGATTTTAATGAAATTTGGTACCTAGGCTGGGTTTTGGGTCGAGATGGTCCCATTTAAAAATGAACAAAATCCACCGAACACAAGCCAAATAAAAGGGTGGGGGAAGATTTCAAAAATTAGAGTTTTTGTGAAAATATGGCGTGTGTGATATCAAACGAAAGGTAATTGAGTATGGAGTTAAACAAAATACATTTTAGTTTTTTTTTCTTCAAAAAGGGTGGGGGTAGATTTCAAAAATTAGAGTTTACGTGAAAATATGGCGTGTGTGATATCAAACGAAAGGTAATTGAGTCCGGAGTTAAACAAAATACATTTTAGTTTTTAATTTTTTTAGGGGTGGGGGTAGATTTCAAAAATTTGAGTTTAAGTCAAAACATGGCTTGTGTGGTATCAATTAAAAGGTAATTTAGTCTCGAGTTGAATAATATATGTTTCAGGTTTTAGTTTTATTATCTCGCACGTACACTATAACTATAGTACCTAGTGTGAGCTTAGGGGCCCATATATTGGCAGAGTATTTTAAATAATGGGCTCCTTTTCTTTTAGTAATTTAACGAATCTGTTATTCCCCAAGGAAAACATTAGAAATCTTATATAATATTATTTAACCAAAGTTGATATTATTGAAAATTCGAAAGAAACTATTTTTAACTTCAAACAATTACATTTTATTCGTATACTTAATTGTACTTGTATTTGTAAATAATTAATAACAAATAGAATCCCTAATTTACAAATATCAATTATTCTAAATTATTTAATATACCGTCATAAATCTAATTTTTGCTTATTTCTAATTTAAACATAACTCCAATTCATTAATTACTTTAATGGCTGTATTTGCATAAATTTTAGCGTAATAATAATTATTAATTTTCATTTAACAATTAATTGAGATCGAAATCCCACATTGAATGTATACTATCCAAAACCATAATTACAATGTGTCTATCAACTTGAATAATAAACTGTTTGCCGGTGGATAAAGCTATTTTCTCTAAACCGAACCGAACCGAACCAAGGTTTCTTGGACACCTCTTTAGCCTAAAGAATATAGGATATTTTGCTCTATTAAAATTCCTAATCTTATTCCCTGAGATTATTCTACATTTTTATTTATCGGCGTGCGTACTGGGCAAATCTTTCTCTCTCTTAGTGTATTATCGACGGTCAGATTTCTGACGATGTTTGGATGCTTAGTTGAGATAATATATATATCTAGTTTTCTCAAGATTTATCTCTAGTGTTCTTATTAAAATAAACAATAAAAACAATTCAAAAAGATGATAATTATTTTAGTTCTGCTTTCCCGTTTACTCCGATTTCGCTACTAAGTAAAATATTTCCATAATCTGCATTTTATTATGTTCTCTGTGAGCTATGTACACAAAATGTTATACTTCAGCGCTAAGGATACTTATCCGGAGATGAGTCACTTAAAACCGTTTAAAACATTTTCATCTTATCAGTAGCGGTTTTTCTTATATTTCTATATTTCTATATAATAGAAAGAATAGAATAGAATAGAATGGAAAAAATAGAATAGAAGAGAAATATTTCTATTCATATGCTATAATATACATAGAAATTGAGTCAGGTCAGGTGTGTAAATAATATCTCAAGCTATATAAAGGGTGGCTAGTAATAAAATAAAGTCAGTAAAATTAACGAAAAATCTAACTAGCTAGAAGTCATTAATACATAATTGGAAAATTGAGTTTAAGAATGATTTTAAAATAAATTCATAAATATTTGTACTACTACTACCCAATAGTAATTATTTGTAAGTGGTAACGTCTACATAATCAAAACTGGAGTCGATTAGCTGCAATTTTAAGAAATTAAGAAAGAATTATAACTGAATTTCCAATAATATTTTTGATAATATTTCTATTTAAGTCACTTTATTTAAAAAAGTTGAAAAATTAAAAGTTAATATAATTAGAATAATCTAATTATAATTATAATTTATTATAGTATTAGCATTATAACATTTGATCCAAACCTCTAAAAGCGGTATATGCTCTTCCAATACCTGTACCTTATGATTTACTCTCTCAAATTTATTTGTCATGATACGAGGGTAGTATGATAATTAATGAGCCTACCAAGTTTATATGGTTTTATTTTTTAACATAGATAAACTTTTTCCAGCGATTCTCCAACTTTTTTAACCCTGCAGAGAAATAGGAAATCGGAAAGCTTGCAAAATGTTCATTTGCGGCTGCTAAAATCTCCTCATTCGATGTGAATCTCTTACCTCCGAGCCATTTTTTTAAATTTCTGAACAAAAAAGAATCACAGGGGGCTAGATCTGGGGAATACGGGGGATGAGTTAGTAGTTCGTAGCCCAAGTCTATTCATTTAGCAGCGACGATTCGGGATAAATGAGCTGGTGCATTGTCTTGGTGAAAAAAAAACACGGTACCCATGGGGCCGAGAGTTTTTTCATGCCCAAATGTTCATGGAAAATATTTTGCACACGCTATAATGACAAGCCACATGCCTCAGCTATCTCCCTTAACTTTAATCTGCGGTCGTTAAGCAACATGTCATGGATTTTGTTGACGTTTTCCTTTGTGGTGGCCTCAATGGGGCGTCCTGGGCGGTCCTCATCAAAAACGGACGTTCGGCCATTTTTGAGTTCGTTATACCACCGCTTGGTGGTGGCAAATGAAGGCGAGGCATCACCGTAGACGGCATCTAATTCGTTTTTAATTTCCTCACGCGACTTCCCTTTCAAAAACAAAAAGCGAATCACCGATCAATATTCTTCTTTTTCTAATTCACAAAAAATACTAAACTGATGTTAAAAACAATAGACACATGATACAATGTTGCCAGATGGCCTCAAGGCTCATTAAATATCATACCAGCCTCGTATGTCTTATATTCCAACATTTTGGTTTTCTAACATTTTGTATTGTTTTCTTAGTTGAGGTAAGGTTTATCTTTGTGTCCTAATAAGAAAGACAAGATACTACAGATTCTTCTTCGGCTTTTAGTTGTGACAAGTAATTAACTTTCAACATTTAGCCGTCAAGAATTTCGTTACTTGATCAACCCGGACGAGTCGCGATTTACCACTTTGTTGATGCCACAAGTCAAGACCTGATTTATTTATGGTTACGCCAAGGCAACCTCAAAATGTGTCGGCTTTTGTCAAATTACATTAAAAAGTTATTGTTTTTATAGTAAAATTTTGTTTTGAAATTAATAACACCGTAAATAATCGAAACATTATTTGACATAAACAAATAAACACACGATATAATACAACTTAACAGTCAATCTGAAACGGCATATGGTAGAAAATTTTTAATTTAGAGTAAGAAATGCTAAATTTTAAACGTTTTACCCTTGTAATCAGCTTTTATCCTCACAAAATGTGGTGGAATATCAGGATGGTGTCAGAGAATATTTCACAGAAATTTCACAAAAATTTGTGGTGTTATTTTAAAAATATTGCCTATAAATTTCTATTATCTTCCAAGGATAAGAGCAAAAGTAGTCCTTGAAATATCAGCTGATTTTTTCAGGGTCGAGACTTGTATTTTTATGGCCTTGGACCAACTAATGACATTCTACGTATCCTTTGGTACGTATCCTTTGGTAGAGCCAAGGCTGATTATTTCTGTGTTAATTGGCCTCGACAAAGTTACGTTTTTATCCTTAACAAAGGTTAATAAAAAAAAAACACCCAACTGCTAAATTTACTTGTAAGTACTAGTCGCAGTTGAGTACAAAATGTATAGGTATACCTATATGTACGACATGCTTCAACTTTTAGTTTTGATGCCCAAAGCTCACTTATGAAATTATACAGTTTTCTATTTTCATGAATCATGTTATTGGGTAATTTTGTACCCAACTGCGACTAGTAGTTACAAGTAAATTTAGCAGTTGGGTATTTTCTTTTCCGTGTGCAGAAAGAACTTTTGAAATTACTTTATATTTGTGAAAGTTATAGCTACAACTACTACTAATAAGGATGACTGGAAGAAGAGAGGGAGAGGCGCGAGGGGGACTAGTAAAATGGTGTTGCAAAAATATCTGAAAGCGTATTCAGAAAGAATTTTTGAAATCGCTCTATATTTAATAAAATTATGCGAATATGGTTTTTGAATAGGGTAGGGAGAATGACAGGAGGAAAGACGGGTGGGAGCTGGGAGGACTATAAAGTAACTACAGCAAATTAGAGGACATTTGCAATGGGTAATCAAATGAATTTCAATAAAATCGCCTGAAATTTTGATAATTTGTATACCTTAAAGCCTACATCATGTGACAAAATGGCGTCTGAAGACCGCCATGTTGATTCCTTTTAAAAAAATATAGCCTATAGCACCTTCGGGATCAGTAGCAATTCAACGACACCTTTTTCGTCAAAATCGGTTCAGCCGTTTAGCCTCTAGCGTGACACAAACTTACATATTTGCATACATACAATAATCGAAAAACATTACCCTGACTTTCGCCGTCCTGCAGTTGGGTAAAATATGTTCTTTCCATCTTTAAGTTGAGAAAAAAATATATAAAGCTATGCACGTAAGAAAAGGTAAATTATGAAAGCCGGATAACAAATACTGCTAAAAAAATTTTCGTTAGCATATGAGGTAGTTTGTTACGTATTACTTTAAAAATAATTACGCGAAAACTTTGTGCTACTTAAGAAAGGTGTTTTCAAAGTTGTCAGAAAGAAAGTTTTAATGATCGAGGGGTGTTTTGCCAAAGTTAATATTAATTTAAGAAAAAACTGCTTCCTGGTAAATTTTGGAAAGTCCTGACTAGCCAAATAACAAATAAATGGATCCATGATGGATCTGATACTTTTCTACACCATTAGCGCACTCCAAGTAAACTTCGCGCTATACCAGCTTTGAAAACAGTGTTTTGTGAATATTTCAGAAAACAAAACTCCTACAATATTTTTGGTTATAAATATGTTTTACTATATTTTGAAAATCGCATATTGATGCGATGCTCCGTTAAAAAAGTTGTTGTTTTTTCAATTTTTAAACTTTCAAAAAATTGTCATTAGCATTAATGGATTTTGACCAAATTCTAATCCGCTCGTTACAACGTCGAACATTATTTTTTACAAAAAATCTCATGAAAATTGGTTAAGCGGTTCCGGAGCTATCGTGGCCCGGATAGACGGACACATATACACACACACACACTCGCTCACACGGACAGATGTCACAACGAGATTGATAAAATAGGCCAAAGTACACCTAAATAACATATTTTCCGCGATATCTCAAATTTTTACCTTACTAGCCCGCGCAATGTTGGCTAGAGAAGGTATTATTTTCGACGAAATTGAGATAACGCCAAAAGCGTGTTATTTGGGTGTATTTTGACCTATCTTAGCAATTTCGCCGTAATGTCTATTCGTAATACGGTAGCTCCTAAACCGCGAAGCCGATTTTCATGAGATTTTTGTGAAATAAATTCTTTGATATAAGCTGTTTAGATTTTGGTCAAAATCCATTCTTGCTATTGACAGTTTTTTGAGAGTTCAAAAAATAAAAATAAGATAACTTTTAAACGGAGTATCACTTGTATATGCAGTTTTCGTAATATAATAGACCACAGTTTTCTTAATAATTTGTGTTATAACCTAGAAGCTTTCGTTTCTGAGATATTTACAAAAACTTTTTTCAAGGCTGATAAGGCGTAGAGTGTGCTAATGGACTAGATGGATCCATTTATTTTTAGTCGAAAACAATACCTTGTCTAGCCATTGCTTGGTAGGCTAGGAAGGGAAAATTACCACGATAGAAGTTTAAAGTAGTTTTTTACTTTAACCAAAAGTAAAGGAAATTAATTTTTACACATATGTATAATATACCTGATTAATTTCTTTTTTGTGTTAATTACTCATATCTTGCAAAATAAAGTGTAAAATAAATCAAAGCAGTGCAGCAGTGTCACCTTTAATTTTAAATAACATTCTAACTGCAGAGAAATTTTTGATTTTTGCAAAAGCATTCCTTGCTATTTCAATTCTGGATCTAATTTTCTTAGATTGATCTACGTTTCTGTTTACCCGTGTATTAAGTACAGCTGATTTTAAAAAAAAATACGTCATTTATTATTAACAAAATTCAAAATCAGCGATCCTTGATTATAAATTGATTTACTACATGGCAACACTAGTTCTGTCTAACAAGAATGAAAAAATATTTTTTATACGACTGTCTTGTAAAAGGGTGTTTTGCGCACGGAGAACACGATCTGAAAATGGCATTTTGCACACGCTGTGTGCAAAACGTTTTGCATACGCTTATGTCATTTTTGCGCACGCCTATGTCATTTCTGCATACGGGTCTCCCGTCATTGTGATTTTTGTTGTTGTCACCCGTCAATATAAGTTGGCTTAGTTCCGTAGCAACCGTCACTGCTCGTATGTTTTGTTGATTCGATACGTCAAAAAATTGTTGAATTTTTAAAGTTTTGTTGTAAAAATGTCGGAAATAAAAACAAGTTAAATTAAAATTTGATTTTTCTTTCTTTATTAGCAGTCGTATAAAAAATATTGTAAAAAACTCGTTTGAAAACGTCTTTGCACACTCCCTCGACTTGTAGACCTCGCCTTCGGCTCGGTCTACCAAACTGTCTCGATCGTGTGTAAAGAGTCGTTTTCAAACCTTGTTGTTTAAATAACTATTTTTTATCTAAACTTCGGCCGCTATCTTGAATGTTAAATGTCAAACTGTAACTTTTTGTAACTACTTTTTGTAAAAATTAAACTTGGACTATAAGTTTTGATAGTTTCTTTTATTTTTGGCATATTAAGAGCCATCTTTTTGTCGGCTGGGGAACCCATTTTTTTTAAGCTTAATGAGCTGGTTAATAGCTTTAAAAGGAGGGGTTAAAAATAAATATTACACAAAAATTAAAGGAAACATCTAAGAAAAACTAATTTTTTGAAATATAGTTGCCCTTTTTTTGTGACAGGTGTCAAATTTTTTATAGTTTTAAATTTGGTAGGTCTCAGTTAAAGTAAATCCTTCAATATTAATTTAATCCTCTCCTAAAACAGGGCATTCATTTTTTTTGCTAACTTTAGCAGCCGCCATCTTTGATTCCGAAGCCGGAAAATTGCGGATTTATTTTTAGGTTCTGACATAACCCTGAAGCAAAAAGATTCAATTTATGATAAAATAAATCAATTTAAATTATTTTTTTTGCTTGATAAAAAATTGACTTTTTTTAGTCGACCGCGAAGAAAAATAAACATATGTCCTAGGAAACTAAACCGATTTTATAAACATTTAAAACGTGTGCCATTCCAATTTAAAAATGTTGATGTTATGTCAAATTTTTGACATAAGACTAATTTGACATAACTGTCACTTAGCTCAGATATCCTGAAGAAAGTCCCATTAAAAGGCTTTTTGCCAGAAATCGATATCTCTTTTTAGTTAAAAGTTAGAAGAGGAGGTCTATTGGGTCCGCACTGTATAATTGTTTGTGGTTTTTGTTTCTGAAAGCATGTCTGCGGTATGCTTTGTGGCGTCACTGAAACTTGACAAACTTCAGATTCTTACAGCATGTGGTATGGCAAATAACAAACGGAATTTGCCAAATCGCATGCGCTTAGATTGCGGCGTAATATTTACTGTGTTTTATACTTAACAGTTAATAATAAAAAGTGCATCTCCTTTGTTTCTTTGTATTATTTGTACTAAAACTTAAAGCATCGCTACATGCTTGTGACTCGCACACGACTAAAAGACATCCAATAAATTAAGAACTTGTTGAAATAACTTTAAGTTTGTGCAATTTTAAACGAAGCTGCCGTTGCAAGGAATGCAATAACTGAAAAAGCGGCACATTCGCTTCACAAATGCCGGAAATGCAGATCCACAGTCCAGATAAAATTTCATACATTCCATACTTTTGTATCAATGACAATTTAATTTTAAAGAGACAAAAGAGATATGAATGGAAAAGCTTTTGTGTACGGAATTTTTGAACGTCATATGATAAATATTGAAAAAATGGTTAACTTCTGAAATGAAGCAAAATTACAGAGAACCAGCAATTTGATTAGTTCAGGTTTTACTTAAAAATATTTTGTTGCTCTTGTATTTTTGCGTGGACAGCTTGAAAGCCACCACGAGGGTCTGAGATCAAATGGACATCTGTAAAGTGTTGACAGTTAACTGTTTTGACCTAATAGTTGAGTGGCCTATGGTATCCCGTGGGATAGTTGGGAAAGAGTTTTTTAAACTACCCTGGATCGATTGGTATTAGATCACACAATTTGAGGTCACCGGGTGTTTGCCTCTAATTTTAGTAGGAGGACCGGTGTGACGTCATAAATCCAAGATGGCTGCTTTTTTCATGTTTTTTCACAAACTTTGGCTTGTTAATTTTATAAATTGGTTTTACAGAAAAACTGTTAATACGTTTTCTGTTTGCAATAGAACACCAAGTAAGATGTCTCTCAAAAACTAAAAAAGATATAAATTTTTTACAAATTAATAAAAAATCTCAACTTTACTTCCAAATCGATTGGGTATGGATCACTTAATAAAAAGTCGCCTGATGTTTGCCTCAAATTTGACCAAGAGCGCCTGTGTCACGTGACTAATTTACCGAAAGTTATAAACATTAAAAAAGCCGGCATCTTGGATTTATGACGTCACGCAGGCCCTCGCACTCAAACTGGAGGCAAACACCCGGTGACTTAATATTATTATATTAATATCTTCCACATTTATCCAACGGGACACGATTTTTGACGATAAGCCTCTCAACTACTAAAGAAACTCATCAGAACACTGCATGATCAATGTGAAACTCTTGCAAGGCTAAGTGGATATTACATTACATTGAAGCATATGATACTGTACCAGTCGAAAAATTATAGACACTGTTAGAACAAACTAATATCAATCATACGTACATAAAAGCAATAAAAGAATTATACAAAGAGAAATCGACCTTTAAAAGAATTCTTGGTATCAAAAGGCTGAAGACAGGGATGTTTTATCTCTCCAACTCTTTTTAAAATACATATCGTCGTAGCTCTAAAAAACGACCTTAACGACCGATTTACCATATACACAATACAGTTTGCTGGTGACCAAGTAATTGTAGCTAATGATAAAGAAGACATGGAGTATATGATGAGAAAGTTAACGGGAGAATACCAAAAGTGGGGGTTAACAGTAAATGTCGACACAAGGCACATTACTTATATATTGGAAACGAATCATGTGAGTGCGAACTAGACAATGAACAAGCAATATCTACATCCAATGAGTATGTATACTTGCTTGTCATTTGATAAGACAGGAACAGACTGTAAAGAACTGGCAAGAATAACAAACAAAAGCAAATAAGGTTATTGGATGTCTTAACCGTATTTTATGGAGCAGAGAGATAAAAAAGAATGTAAAAAATAAACATATATGAAACAATGGTGAAAAGCACCCTGTTGTATGGAATAAAGACTTGTCGCATAACAGAAAAATGCAAAACAAAAATGGAAAGTGTCGAAATAGATGCAATAGAGGATCAATGAGGATGACATCACTAAAAGACAACTGATATGGTACGGCCATGTACAACGGATGAACGATGAAAGATTACCAAAGCAGGTCCTAGAACGGCAACCAATAGGGCGCAGAAAAAGATGGCGTCCTAAACTGGAATGGCAACAGTCAATCAAAAAAAACCTGACAGCAGATGACTGTCAGGATCGAAGGAGGTGGAGAATAGGCGTCGGACAACGTAGAGAAGAACGTTCTAAGCCGACATATTAGTAGTAGTAGTAGTAGTAATAGAATACAATTTTGAAGGGCTCTAAAGCTAAATTAATTAAAGCTAGGTCACATGTGGGGCACATATTATTGAGACTAAAAAGCCTACTTTATTTTTAGCAAACCTTTTTTTTAAATAGTGGCAAAATGTCCAGGCACTTTGAAGAGGGTCAGTTTACGCGACAGAAATAAATTAGAGTTAAAACACAAAACAGTTTGAGTGGGTTTTACAACTCTTGTTTATCTTCAGGGTTTTTATAAGTTGGTCCTATAGTTCAGGCCCTAGGGGGTCCGATACCCGAGGATACTGCGTTTAATGATAGAAGCAGCATACTTGGTATGGATAGACAAAAGACTATCCCGAACATTTTACAAAAGGGAACCACTCCCCCAACTCCGGCAGGGGGTGATTCCCCCCTTAAACGTGCTTTTTGACGGTTTTTTGCTAATAACTAATTTTGCAAGCGGAAAATATTTCCTTTTTAACCATGTACCTAAGTACACTCTAAAGGCAGTGGTGCACGTTACATAGGCCTACGAAAAAAGGGGAACATGTTTAAAATATGTTTTTTTTATTTTTCTTGTGGTATTTTGTATCCTTAACACATTGTTTTTTTTAAAGTATTTTTATTTAAAAATCCATTGTATACAGGTAAATATTTAATAAGTTAGACATAACTTTTTAAAGTAGACGCCTTCAAATAAAAATAAATGTGTTTGTAGAAATCCTCAAATCAAACAAAAATTTTGAACATTTATATTTGTAACACATTTTGTAAATATTTTTGATTAGTATTAACTTAAAACTTAATTTTTTAAGTTGAATTCATTTAAATTGTGGGGAGGGGGCATCCCCCCTCTCGCCTTCGTCAAAAGTGATATTTTACAGTATTTTTCTAATTATTTGCAAACTTTAACTTGGCCAAAAACAGTTATTGAGGCTGACCAAAAGTCCTCTCTAACGATGTATAATGATTAATTTTCTTGAATTTTATTGTCCTACGTGTCTGGTTTTAAAACTTACTTTTAATGCTGAAGAAATTTCCTCTCCAACGATGTATATCACTCCCCCCTCAAGGCAGCGTTAGATCTAGCAAAGACGTACCAAAAATGGTCAAATTTGGTATACACTTGAATCTTCATTTAAGACATCCATGTTTGAACAGTACCCATTGCGTTCTTTGAGAAAAGCAACACACTTGGTATGAATATACAGTAAACTCTCCCAAAAATATAACGAGAGGGAACCATTCGCCCACTCTTGGTGGGGGGTTCCCCCCTAAATGTTTTTTTCCGCATTTTTTTTTACTTGGTATATCAAATTGACCATTTTTGGGACGTTTATGCAAGGGGGGACTGATGTACATCGTTGGAAATGAAATTTCATTGACTTTAAAAATAAGTTTTAAAACCAGACATGTGGGACAGTAAAATTTAAGATAATTTAAAAAAGTTTTTTCCACACGTGTTAGCGTTATCGTTAGAGAATACTTTTCTTCAGCCTCAATAGTTGTTACTTAATTGCTTTTGCCAAGTTAAAAGTTTGCAAAATACTGTAAGAGAGCACTTTTGAGGGGGGTTAGAGGGGTGATGCTTCTCAAAGGTCAACTCAAAAAAATTAAGTTTTAAGTTATTACTAACCAAAAATAATTTTTACTCACTCTCATTTTTATTTACAGAGTTACAAAAATCAATGTTCAACATTTTTGTTTGATATTTCTACAAGGCGGCTTTTTAAAATTTATATGTGGCTTTTGACCAAAAATGTTTTTTGAGAAAAAATAGTGTTAAGGATAATAAATACCAAAAAAATATATTTAAAAAAATATTTATCAAAATTTACCCTTTTTTCGTACGCTAATGGAACGTGCACCACTGCCGTCAGAGGTACTAAGATACATCGTTAAAAAGGAAATTGTATCCACTTGAAAAATTAGCAAAAAACTATCAAAAACCATGTTTAAGGCCAAGGTTGGGGGGGGGGGTGGTTACTACTACTATGTCGGTTTAGAACGTTTTTTTACGTTGTCCGACGCCTATTCTCCACCTCCTTCGATCCTGACAGTCATCTACCGTTGGGTTTTTTTGACTCATTGGTTTTTGGATTGACTGTTGCCATTCCAGTTTAGGACGCCCTTTTTTCTGCGCCCTATTGGTTGCCATTCTAGGACCTGCTTTGGTAATCTTTCGTCGCTCATCCGTTGTAAATGGCCGTACCATATCGGTTGCCTTTTAGTGATGTCATCCGTTATTCCTATTCTTTCTTTTATGATCTCATTTCTTATATGATCTGTTCTGGATATTCTCATTGATCTTCTTATTGCATCCATTTCGACACTTTTCATTTTTGCTTTGGATTTTTCTGTTACGCGAAAAGTCTCTATTCCATACAACAGATTAGATTTTGATCCTCTTTTATCGCTTTTATGTATGTATGATTGATATTAGTCTGCTCTAGCACTGTCCTTAATTTTTCTACTGGAACGGTATCATATGCTTTTTGTAGATCGACAAAGGTAACTTGAGTCTCTATATTTCTGGTGCTCTTTTTCTCAATTACTTGTTTAAGACAAAAAACATTATCACTACAAGATCTGCCTGCACGAAACCCACTTTGCTCTTCTTCTTCTTGTTCATGAAAATCATTCTCTATTAGATCTCTAAGAATCCTACCGTACAATCTACTTAGAGTAATGGTTACTGAAATTCCTCTGTAATTGTTGCAATCCAGCTTGTTTCTTTTTTTATGTATTGAGGATATGAATGCAATTTTCCAATCATCAGGTGCTGGATGTCCGTCCGGGGGGGATTCCCTTTCGTAAAATGTTCGGAGGAGTCTTATGTCTATCCATATCAAGTGTGTTACTTCTATCATTAAACGCAACATATCCCTTGAATCTCGGATGTAGGGCCTAAACTACTAGTTGTAATCTTTGTTTGAACATTTTGTTGCAATACAATTTTCGACCTGCCACTCATGAGAAGAGTTAAGTTTTTGTGAGCGAACCTTAATAACATGCTATCTTTAAAGCTAATGATCCTTTAGTCGTAAATCTAGTACAAGAAAAGGTTGTTTGTATTTTGTATTTTGCTTGTTATCTATATATATCTTCTTGCCTTAAGAGAAAGATTAATTTTAGTTTACGTGGGGTTCTTAAAAAGTAACCTAAGTAGTCCACAGTTGCTGTCCGACCGTTTTCGACAAAGAAAAATAAAACGCATTTGAAAAAAATATTGTACAATCTTGTAATGTACTACCGAACGTTCCGATAAATCGAAAATCTTGTATATGTAGTATCTTTTTGAAAAATGTGCCAAAATGTATCTTAAATTTAATATGTCAATAATAATGTATAAATCCTATATTTGGGCTAATTACATAGGCTTAGAATAAAAACGTATTAATATTCCAGGGAAAAAATGTACTACTACTACTATGTCGGTTTGGAACCTTTTTCTCGGTTTTTCTACGTTGCCTGGCGCCTTATTCCCTACCTCCTTCGATTCTCTTCTGTCAGGTTTTTTTGACTCATTGATCTTTGGATTGACTGTTGCCATTCCAGTTTAGGACGGCCTTTTTCTGCGCCCTTTAGATTGCTATTCGAGGACCTGCTTTGTTAACCTTTCGTTGTTCATCCGTTGTACATGCCCATACGATATCAGTTGTCTTTTAGTGATGTCATCCGTTATGCTTCCCTCGATTCTCATTCTTTCTTTTATGATCTCGCTTCATAATCTGTTCTAGATATTCTTATTGATCTTTTTATTGCATCCATTTCGACACTTCCATTGCATTCCATTTTTGTTTTATATTTTTTCTGTTACGCAAGATATCTGAATTTCATACAACAGCGTGCTTTTCACCAGTGTTATATATATGTTAAATTTTACATTCTTTTTTATCTCTTTGCTCCATAAAATACTGTTAAGATATCCAATAAACTTTTTTGCTTTTAATATTCTTTCTTCCAGTCCTTTAGAGTCTGTTCCTGTCATATAAAACCAAGTACACACATTCATTGCGTGGCGATATTGTTTATCCATTATAGAGTTCTACTTCACTTGATTCGTTTCCAATATATAAGTACTGTGTTCACTATTAACCCCCACTTTTGGTATTCTTTCGTTAACTTTGTAGTCATATACTCCATGTCTTCTTTATCATTAGCCACAATTACTTAGTCGTCAGCAAACTGTAGTGCGTATATGGTAAATCGGTCGTTAAGTTGTTTTCCCATGTCGTGTACTTTATGTTTCCAGTTGTTTAGACTGCGACATAAATTTTAAAAACAGGTTGGAGACATTATTTACTACACGATGTAGTAAGTACGATTGAAACCTCCCTTAACAACAAGGTAGTTAAGTTAGGTAAGTTTCTCGATATTGAAGAACTCTTTAACAATATCGGAACTGAGGCAGTCTTCTTGGGTCTCGGGTATAGAAAATTGTATCTGCCGGTTGGAAGACATGTTAAAGAACCGACAGATAAGCAACTAAATAAGAAACCAGGAGTAGTAAGGTATGTCCAAGGAGGAACTCCTTATGGAGGAATCCTATCTCCTACTCTTTGGCGAAGAGCACTTAATAAAATACTGGTCATTCTGGAGGTCGTCAGTGTTAAGATCATTGTATATGCTGACGATGTAGTGATACTGGTGTCGGGCAAATTGTTGAATACCTTAAGCCACCTTACAGATATGCCTCTGAGCAAACTTCTGCACTGTGTCATTCAGAGTAGTCTTTCTTTGAACGCAGGTAACACAGAGCTAGTATTATTCAACAGGAAGAGAGTGATTAGAAAGTTTTGACTACCCTAAATTGGGAAGAATAGTCAAATCTTACATTAAGAATACCGTGGCATAGCTAGCAGAGAGAAGATGGCTAGGGTTTAAAACCTGCAGCATCTTAAGGCAGCTGTGGCCAAAACGGAATGTGAAGAGGACATATTTATTACAGATCACTGCCTTTTCGGATCTCATGCCGCCCGTCAAACATACCGGCAAATGACTACTGGCGTAGTTGTAGAGACGAGGAGGAACCTGAGAGTTTAAGACATCTGCTGTGTGAATGCCAGGCCTAGCCAGGACGAGCTCTGGATCTTTTTTACTTCCAAGATCTAGAAGAACTGAGGGATATAGAGCTAGATTTAGAAACAGCTGTGGCTTGTTTAATTAAGCTCTTCCTCATATCTGCACAGAAACGATTAAGGTTGCTTTCATTACATTATTTTTCACCAATTGGTAACATCAGCTGGTACAACAACGGTTTAAAAAAGCTATCATACCATTTTAGTAAGATTCGTTAACCTTGGAGAAGCAAAAAACAATACTTTATGTGGGATTTACAAGTTTGATAAAAACTATTTTTACTGCCATATTTACGTGTAGTGTGCCACTTTTTCAACCGGTAACCTAACAAAATATCTATCTGTTCACCTGTATTTCTTTTATCCAGTAAACGCGCAAGCAACTTTGTCAGAAAATAGAAGTATACGTAATGCTTATGTACTAGATTAAATTGGGTTAGACATACGTGTCTAGCAAGTTGAGAGTAAAGTGGATTTGCTTCTGTAAGTTGATTTTAAAGTTTTGGTTTTGTCAATACTAAAGCAAAGAAAATAGAGGCCCTCAATTTATCTTAACATTTTGTTATGCCTTTTATTTTAATGAAAATGATATTTAGGTGGTTTAAATATTGTCCACTTACTTTGATGCTTATTTCTTCCCATTCTACGTTTTTAAAAACAGCTTCTAGGATCTAATTAAATAGTTTATGGGATATTGTGTCTGAACATGCTGTCTGCAATATGATAGCATTTAAAACGCGATATATTTTACAAAATTGTTAAAACAGCGTCTAACTAGCTGTCAGTCGTGATGAGTGAGTACTGTAAAACACTTTGTTTCCGTTGATTATTCTCCTATTTATTTCTGTTGTCATAAAGTTTTCTTTGTTTATGTTTTGTACTCATGAGTATGTAAACTTTTCCACTTGCTCGAAACTATAACGAGGCGCCTGAAAAGCATATCTCTCGTTATTTTTTATTATTTATTTAGTTTTTGACTCATGAATTTTCAGTCTTCGTTTTTTGGCTTCTTTATCAAGCACTGTTAAAGTTTCTGGTAAAGATCTTTCGTCTTTACTATGAACACCAATATCTTCCGCGTACTCAGCTATCTGTGTTGATTTGATGCTTTCATCGTTAATATGAGTAATAAGCTGACATAATTTCTCTAATTCCTAATTTTAAAATAGTTTCATTATTTGTTTAATATTAATAGAATTATCAATCTTGCTTGCATTTGTTTTGTTTTACTTTAGATGAGTTGTTGAACTTACTCCAAATACATACGCCAAACACGTAATATCAGGATTGTTCGCTATTTGATGATGATGATCTTTTATTCAAATGTGAGTAACAACTTGAGGGAGTTTCTAGAGGACAGATAGAAAAAAATCTGACCTCTTCTTGCGAACCTTGGAGAGTTATTAAGGAGCATTTTGGGGTCTATAACTTTTACATTATAAAAACTTATAGGAAAGGTATTTCCGGAGCCCAAATAGAAAAAAATCTGACCCCTTCTTGCGAACCTTGGGGAGTTTTTAAGGAGCATTTTGGGGGCGTGGCCTATAACTTTTATGTTTTAAAAATGTATAGAAAGCTTTTACTATAATTTGTTTTTTTTATAGCTCTGTTTATAAAAATCAAACTGTCAAATTGAATTCTATTCTGTTACTTTTAGAGATATTACATAAAGTTTTTATTTTTCTTAAGGAAGGATACTCTTTTTATTTGCTTAAATAGACAGAAGTAGTCGTTATTTTCATATGCATTATAACAGAAGGTAAGGCAATTATTGATATCAGTATAACATTTTTATAACAAATTTTTTTATTTTACTTTAGATGAGTTGTTGTACTTACTTCAAACACATACTCTAAACACGTAATATCAGGATTTTTTGCTATTTGAGAGCTCAAATACGGATAAAACACGAGGTAGTGTGACATGGTTACATGCGTGATCTTTTGTTCGAATTTGTGTAACAACTTGTGGGAGTTTAGGTATTTCTAGAGGAAAGATTTGACCCCTGTTTGCGAACCTCACGGAGTTTTTAAGAATCATTTTGGAAGCGGGGTCTATAATTTTTACATTATACAAATTACGTTATTACTTACTAATCGTTTCAATTATTTTTATCTGACGGAAGTAAAATCGAAAAGTTAATAGAGAACGCGCGAGAAGTTTCCAGCATCGCCGAAGTAAACTAAATCATTCTCTGCTGCCAAAAACTCCCCAGCTTTGGCCAAAGTAGTAGTAGTGGAGGTAACTCGCAGATTCGGCAAGTAGGCCAGTTTAGGCTCTTTTTGCCATTTCCCAGAGTTTCCTTTACCACACTCTCTGTACTTTCATTCGATGTCCAGGTAGCTCATTGCGTTTTCTTGTTTTTTTTTCAAGGCTCAGTATGTCAGTATCCTTGCGTATGTCTCACAGTTGCTTTTGGTCAATCCACGAATTCTCTGGTCTGTGTGCGACCTGTTTCTGTTTCCAAGGAGTTTATTAGTTTATTAGTCCTGGGCCTAGTTATTTAATTCGCTCTGCACTTGTCTTTTCGTCGCACTCACTAACTTAGACTACAACTCTATACAGCATGATTAAATGGAATCATGGGAAATTATTACTCTATGTAAGATAAAAACAACTGCATATGTATAAAATATGTACTATGTAAGAAAAAGGGATAGAAGTTTACATGTGGTTACGCCCATTGAAAGTTTCTGACACCGTTCGTAAAGAAAATCGATCCAGGGTAGTTGTACATAAAATATCGGAAATAATAATCCTTTTTTTCAAGCTTAATCTTTTTTATAATATTTGATGCCGTATCTAACACAAAATAAGGTTTATGGCTTCTCCAGCGAAACAAATACGAGAGGGGTCTGTTTTAAAAGCAAATTCAAGATTGATTCAAGAACTGCGTAGCGAATTAAATTCTTAATAATACCACCGCTCTGTGCTAAACAGTATCCGAGCCTGTTATAAAATTCAGTTCGGACATTAGTTAGCAAGTGGTAGCGAATAAATTTGGCTTTGCATAGTCCCACAAAAAGCATAATTGGGTGCCAAAACTATTTTTTTGACCGTGCTACGGCTTGGAATATCCCTTCCCTCAAACGCGACAACAAATAAATTTGCCACATCTTGACAGTTATTTGAATCATCTGTACTTTTTCCTGAACGCTAAATATAATACGCGGCATGGCTTCAGCTAGAACTTGCGTGAAAAACAAATACCCACTTATCATCTGTTTCACTGTACACGACGGCATGACGAAAAACTTATTAAGACAAAAGGCCACGATGTATTCCTCTACTTTCCGACTACTAGCTCAGAAGAGTTTTTCTGTGCTACTAGCCCGAATACGGGTCTAAAACCACCCAAAATATATTTTTCTCTCTTTTACTTCTCTCTTACACACAATAAGCAAGGAACCAGTTTATGATCTCTATAGCATTTGCTCTACCTGTATACGTACGTTTACAAAAAGACAGCTTGTATAAGATATTAAGTAACACCTTCATAAAATTATAAAAATGGATGCCCTTGTGTTAATTAAAAATTTAAAAAACGGCAGTCCTGGTACCCGTGAATTAATTTTTTAAACCTTTGTGCCTAATGATGTAAAAAAGGTTTTGTTGTTGTTTGTTCTAAAAAATACAACAGAAATAAAACCATTTCCAATTTGATAGACCCGGATTTTTTTTGTCAAGTAATTAAATTTAAAAAAAAATTGGAGAAAGGTATAACTGAAAGAAAAATTATGCTACCAATACACACAACCTGGTTAAAACCCCGTAATATGAATTGGTCCAAAAAAGACAAAAATGGTATTGTACTATTTACTGATACTTCATGACAAAGTGGCGTCAAATCCTTTTATCAATCGATTTAGTTTTGACATGTCAAACTTAGTCAGTATATTAATACATGCGTATTAACTCGTAGGTAGCCTAAAGTAGTTTATTTTTACCTTCCTAGGCCGCACAGCAATGGCTAGAGAAGGTATTGTTTTCGAGGAAAATTTTTTTTTTGAGATAACACCAAAAATGTGATATTTGTAAATATTTACAAAAAGCTATTTTTAAGGTTGATATAGCATGGAGTCTACTTGGAGTGTGCTAATGGGTTCATGTAAAGATTTCAGTTAATTAACAAAACAAAGTCAGACTGAAGAGGTATATATTGCCTTATTTAATATAAAATTTGTTACAAGTGGCCTCTTTATCTTGAGTTATGGTACCTCTAAACTCAACCTATCAGTTTTAAGAATCCGTCATTAATTTCAGGAATAAAAAGTTTTGGTTTTGGTAACATTTATTGAAAATTGAAATAGTTAAATAATTTTTGGCTGCCAATTTTTGCCTTTAGCTTAAAAATTATCTGTCAAAGTTTAATAAGTGGCCTAATAGAATTTAAGGCTTTTCTTTGATTATATAGCAATATATTTATACATAATTGAGTTTTTAACAAAAATTTGCTATTCGAGTATTACAGGGAATTTAAATTAACAAAATTTGAGGCTTTTTTAATATTCTACGTAAATCATTTCTTATTTTGTTATCTAACCAATTCTGCTATTTTTAAAACTAAGCAAAATGTTAGTTTTTTAGGTGATGACTTTTAAAAAAAATTTGTAATCTATGTAACATTACCTCTAGAATGATAATTTACAGTTTATGTATTCATTAAAAAAAGTTAAAGTAAATTTTAAGTTCTATAAATTGGTTGTTTAGGTCATCAGTTATACATATAATTTTTATAAAAGCTACTTAATGTTTGAATTAAAAGTATTTTCCCGAACCAGTTTTGAGTTATATAATGGCTTAAAGTAAAAATGTTTGTAAATATCGAATTCTATTCTACAAAAAAAACAGATAATTTCAAAGAATTAAAAAATAAATGTTGTTGTGTGAGCCTACTGAGGGAGACTACCTAAAAATACGGTTTTTATATTTTTGTTTAACTGTATGTAATATTTAATTTCCTCGCGATGTACACAGAAAAGATTTTAATGCTATTAAATATAATATGTAGGATAATATTTTTGTATCCTAAACTATTTTTAAGAGACCTTGTTTATAAAAATATTAAAATTAATAAAAAACTGTATACTCTGCAATATTGATCTAACTGCTTTATTAAAAAGGTTACAGAGGATACACCCTGTGAATTTATTAAGAGACTAGTGGTAAAGGCAAAAAGTGTTTATTTTGGTAGATCATCACACACAACTTTTCTACTATTCTTTAGAGACCAATTTTCAGTATTTTTTGTGAGAGGTCCTTTATAAAACCATTAAAATTAATAAAAAACTGTACCTTTTCAAGTTTTTAATGATCAAACTGCTTTATTAAAAAGGTTACAGAGGATACACCCTGTGAATTTATTAAGAGACTAGTGGTAAAGGCAAAAAGTTTTTATTTTGGTAGATCATCACACATAACTTTTCTACTATTCTTTAGAGACCAATTTTCAGTATTTTTTTGGGAGGTCCTTTATAAAAACATTAAAATTAATAAAAAACTGTACCTCTTCAAGTTTATATTGATCAAACTGCTTTATTAAAAAGGTTACAGAGGATACACCCTGTGAATTTATTAAGAGACTAGTGGTAAAGGCAAAAAGTTTTTATTTTGGTAGATCATCACACACAACTTTTCTTACTATTCTTTAGAAACCAAGTTTCAGTCTTTTTTGTTAGAGGTCCTTTATGACATTTTTGTTTTTGGACTTTTGCAATATTTTTTTACATATTTTAACCCAGCTGACATATTTTCCAATTTCTCTTTAACTGTCTCTGGGTTTTGGTCAGACTTTCAATAAAACCCGCCGGTGTACGATAGGTCAAATGAAAAGATATCTAAATAGTCCACAGTACACCGGTCTTTTTTTAAATAATGAGACCAGCTGAATTTTCGTAAATAGCTTTATTTTGCCAAGATGCTCTACTTTTTTCCCTAAAAAAAATGTTTGATTTCTTACTAGTATTTTGGCGTAAGTAGCATAAGGCTATGAAAGAGAAACCCAAAAAAGTTATGTGATATATGAACCCTCAAAACTCTAGGATTTGTCAAAAGGCACACGTCAGATTTCACAAATATATATGCTCTAAGAACCCTCTATGTAAGTCTAGTCAGACCTCATCTGGAAAAGTGTCAATTTGGTCACCTTATTGTGCCACTTACTGTGATACTTTGGAGAAAGTACAAAACAGATGTTTGCATTATATAACTTTCAAGCTTGGAATTCCATGGAATGAGATTGACTATAGCAATCAATCTCAGAACTCTACTTAACCTGAAAAACTTTAAAACAGAAGGGTCAGGTTTGACAGGATGTTTGTATTTAAACTTGCAAATAATTTTATATCATGTCCAAAACTTTTAGCAAAACTGAACTTCTATGTGCCTCCCAGACAGCTTAGACAAACCCCTTATCACACTCAAACTGAAACGCATAAACCAAATCTCTACACCTTGCTTACTTTAATGTGTCACTTGGGAAATTTTGTATTGCTGCAAAGAAAGAATCTTATTCTCATTTGCAGTGGTGTTCTCCTTAGAGCTCTTTTTGTTTTTTTTATTGGTTTTTTTTTATTTTATGTAATTTATAGATGTTGAATTTGATAAAAAAAGTTTAATTATGAATGATTTTTTTTTAATTAGTGATTATTTTGTGTAGAAGAAAAAAATAATAAATATTTTTGGTTTATGTGTGTTTTTTAAATAAAAACATTTTTTTTTATCTTTTAACTATATTAATATAGTGCCTTATTGTAGGTATATTATATTGTTATTTTCTTTTTTGTATTTTGAAATGAATAGGAATCCGTAAATAAAGAAACTAACTGAATTTAAGAGGCTAGTGGTAAAGGTAAAATGATTTTCTATACTTTTCTTTAGAGACCAATTTTCAGTCTTTTTTGTGAGGGGTCCTTTATGAAATTTTTGTTTTTGGACTTTGAATATTTTTTTTACATATTTTAACACAGCTGATATAATTTCCAACTCTTCCCTAACTGTTTATGGGTTTTGGCCAGACTTTTAATAAAACCCGCCTGTTTGCGATAGGTCAAATGAGAAGATATCCAAATAGTCCACAGTACACCGGTCTATTTTTAACACGTTGACTGCGGCCCCGGTCCCGGGGGACCGATACTGACCTTTTCTCTAGTGCGATCGTCAATTTTCTCAAATTTAATTTCTGTGCGAAACATGTAATTCCTTATTTTTTAAGCTAGGACTACTAGGACAACGATACAAGTAGCAAAATGTTTGTCATAAGTAATGAAATCGCACTAGACTAATTTATTTCCTCTCTGGTGCGGCATAGGTATACACGGGATACTCAAATGCAATTATAGACCCTGTTGAACCATTTTTTTTGTAGTCATAAATTATGCAATTTCAAGTAGGCAAAAGATCACAATTTCTCCGTAACGAATCAATCAAAAATTTTATTTCCAGGAAAAGCAGATAATTTATTTTTATAAATGGAGTATTTGGTGCTGAGTTAAGTTTCTTTCCATTGCTGGTTCTGACAATCAGCCTTGTCGCTGTAGCATAACACCGCATTCTATTATTGCTATCACTAGTTTAGAAACAACCCTGATAATCGAACATTTCATGTTATATGTTCAATGCCTTATATATTACATGATCCCCATGTCGTCTTTTGGATTGCATCCCCACATCCGGCTTATCCGTAACATTTCTCATTTGCTTTAGTTTTGCCTACCATTAATTTTTCTTGTTTAATTGCTAACCATTCTTTTACTTTTACTGCCTGGACCAAACTAAAAACAGTAAGGCTGTTAATAGCTAGTTTAATAAATCCTTCTTATTTTTGTTTAACCATGGTGTATTCCCTTGACTTGATATAATTAGTCTATTTTCCTGATTTTTCCACTGTCCAAAAGCTTACCCATGAGGCATAGGAAGCTTTAAGATCCTAAAATTACATAGAGTGGCGCCCGAGAACTTTGCTGTTCATTTTCTTACGTTAAGTATCGTGAAAATTGACAGTAACCCTGGGACGTCATAGAAAAAGGTGTCGCTTTTCAAAATGCCGAAAACGAACCCCCGTTAAAAGCTACACACTTAAATTGATGTTTTAGAATAAATCTTTTTCTTTTACATTGAAAAACTTAAGTTTGTTTATTTCCTACTACTTATAATATATATATATTTATCGGTTTCACAACGTTCTACGTCTTCCGATACCCAATCTCCACTCGTTTCTGTTTGCCCATAATTCATCATCTAGGCCTCTTATTCTTATTTCACTGTCTATTCCTTCTCTCCAGCTTCTCCTTGGCCGTCCTCATTTTCTTCGGCCAGTTGGTTTCCATAGTAGTATTTGTTTAGGTAGTCTTTCATCATTCACTCTTTGTATATGTCCGTTACACACCAGTTGTTTTGTTCTTATATCATCCACTAAAGTACGCTCACCCACTGTCATAATTTCTCTTGTTCTTTGATTTGTAACTCTTTCTCTTTTTGATTTCCCTGCTGCTCTTCTCCAATAGTTCATCTCCGTAGCGGAAAGTATTTTTTCTGTTCTATCCTTGATTGGCCATACTTCTGAGCCATATGTAATAATACTTTTTACCATAGAGAATACCAAAAATATATTAATTTTAGTCATGTAAACCTGTAAGATATCCAAACTTTTTCCGCATACATAAAAATGTGCATGACCTCGAAAATGTAATACTTAAATAAAAAACAATGTTTTTTAAAAAATGTAATATTTATTTTTTTAAAAATGAGAACTGTTTTAGAAAAATCTAAAAATATTTAACAAATATAATGTTTTTTCTTAAATGTATAAACTAGGTATTTATATTACAAAAAACTGTGGATTTTTAGAAAACTTAAAAGTAGTTAAACATGGATCACCTAATAATCCCTAATAAAACCAATATTAAAAAAAAATAAGAACACACTTTTACAGTCTTCAATTTTCTAATTTCTAGGTTTATGTGGAATTGCTCAAATGTTATAATGTAATTTTCATATATTCTTCACAATATCCATTCTCCAATCCATTTTTTAATAATAAAGGTGGCCACATAATGATGTTATCCCATTGTTGATTGTTGCGTTGGATAACTAAAAAGCAAAAAAAAAGCTGCCAGGGGACTCATAATAGTAGGTATTTTATACAGGTGTTAATAAAGTATGTCGCCAAACTTCAGAGGATTATCTTGAGTGATTTTAAGAAAAAAAACTTTGTATAACCATGCTTAGTTTTTGAGATATGGGTTATTAAAATATTAGTTTTTTGTTTGCTTTTTATTTATAACTCGTGCAGTTTTTGAGATATTTAGCTCAAATCTGGAACATGTTGTTGTTGTTTTGTTACAAGGCATACATCATTAAGCATGTCAAATATTAGGAAAAACTACAGGGTGATATTTTTTCCGCAGTCATGCCCCCTTTTTTCTCCAGAACTTTTTTGCAGTAAGTTATTGGCAGATTTAAAAACGTAAAATGAATTCCTTGTTTTATTCAGAATTTTTTTGATCTGCAATATTTTTATCTCTAACCATTTTTTAGAAAAAAAAAACAAAATAAAATAACTTGTATCTTCAATTGCTATTTAGAAATTACATAAAACTCGCATAAAATTAAAATAATACAGAGTACAAATTTTCCTTTTTTTGTATTTTCTTGGAAACAGTTAGAGTTACAAAAAATTGCAGAAGATCAGAAAGTTTCTGAGGAAAGGTGGCTGTTACCTCCCCCACCCCAATAAGCCTTCGTGTCGACTCTGTCTGAAATATGTGTTTATATGTAATATAATTTCAGGGGCTAACCAAATTTTTAAGGGGGAGCTTAGCTCTTGAAGCTCTGCCCTAAGTACACTTTGGGCCTATTCTTAAATTATGTAATTGACCCACCTCCACCCTCTGTACAGAATTTTCAAGAAACAAAATACATTAAAAAAAAGTTATGTGTAATACAAGGCCAAACACTGCTACCCCTTTGAGCATTAATTTTGAACATATAATTATTATGTTAAATGGCATTATGTATTTTAAGAATAGGCCCTAGTATGGGTGTGGAAAGAGACAGAACTTATCAACCAATATTTCTCTATTACTTACCTAAATGAAAAAACATTTGCAACCAAGCAGTGTGTACTCAATGTGATTGTAATGATCCATACAAATCCATAATGTCTGTGTACCTAAAAAGTAAAAGCACTAGCTAGAATTATGTTCAAACACTAAACTAAAAGACAGAAGCCTAAGGATTTTTAGACATTTTCCATATATTTCATGAATAAAAAAATTAAATAGGTGAAGATATGGCATAACTGTGTCTTGGGTCCCCCAAAGACCTATTCTTGGGTGCACTACTGACTAAAATATCTACTAAAACTAAAAATGGAAAATGCCGAAAAGGCAATACATCAATAATAATAAAATTATATGGACAATGACCCATAAGAAGGTGCGGATCTACGGAAGGGGAAATTCCCCCCCCCCAAATCTCAAACTATATTAAGTTTTTACATACAGAATACACATCCTGGTCACAATGCAAAACTGTTTTATGCAATATTTATTATGATATCTACCCCCCCTACATAAAGTTCCTAGATCCACCCCTGCCATAACTGAGGGGTGAACAGCTGAACAAAATTTGTACACCATCCTACAGGACTCAAATAAATTCTTGGTCCTGTAGTGTATTTTAGTTCCTGTGGAGTCCTACACAGTCTTGTTAAAAAAATTTGTATACCTGCTGTGGACAGATGATCACCCCTCCCGAACACACAATGCACCAATACTAAGTTGACACATTTTATCTAAAACCAATGTATATGTTCAGTGTCAATCTGTATAACAAGTATATAAATCGACCCTAACTTCAATAACATAAATTATCTTTCTTACCTTGTCTTAGTCACAAAACAAGACCAGTTTTGTCTGATAACACGCGCTTTAACACAAAACAGATCTCCTTTGTAGTGAAAAATTTATTTCGTAGCAAAATTTTTACATCCGAAAATTCCAGAAAAACAAACCAAGAATTTGAGGTTAGGTTTGATTCGACTGCGTATACAATATACTTGTAACTTGCTTTTAAAAATGACTTGCAATTTGTAATATGGGTAGAATACCTGTATTATTTATTTATTTTTTTGGTTGCAACTTCTATTAACATTGATTGATGAATGTTACAGATGTTCATACCTATGCAACAATGAATAACAGCAATTTTTATTTAAACAGTATAAATACTGAATTAGGATATAAGTCATTATTTTATAAAGGAATCAGATTGTATAACAAATTACCATTAGACATTAAAAATTGCAAATCAAATAATATGTTATAGAAGTACTTGTTGCCTAGTCAGCCTCAGTGGCGTATATAGAAAAAAGTTTCGGGGGGGCCCAGACCTTATAAAGACGTATTTTATACTATTTTATATTTGTATTTATGAAATATGTGAAAAACATCTAAAAAAATCTTAGCTTCGGGGCGGGTGGGGCGGGCATATATACGCCACTGGTCAGCCTGATTGTTTAAGTAAACCCTTGGTATCATATTATATTATATTATATTATATTTTTTTATTTTAGTCTCTATATTATTTTTTTGGTGTATTTTAGTATAGTAACCTTTTCTCATAAAGAAATATGGTAGCAATGTTTTTTTTAAGGATAGGATTAAAAACATTTTACAGTATACAGTGTAAGTACTTGAGAAAGCTGTGTGTTACTAGATTATTCTTTTAGTAGGTAGGTATAGTTAGTTCTGTTGGGAATGATACAGGAATGCTTGTAATGATTTTTCGGTATTATTAGAGAAATATAGCCAGGCTATAATTGTGCCAGGCACTATTTTAACACATTTACATTGAAAACTGACAGTTAATCGTTCAAAATTCATACCAAAGTCGAATTTAAAACAATCGTCGTTTATTTTCAATTAATAAAAGAAGGCACTATTTATTCCGGTTCATATAGTAAACAAAGGCCATGTGTTGAAAGATCACAGCTGATATTACAATGTGAAGGTGTCAAAATTGTGCCTGGCACAATTATAGCCTGGCTATATTTCAATAATTCTCTAACAATACCGAAAAACCATTACAAGCACATTCCTGTATCATTCCCAACAGAACTAACTATACCTATACCACGGATCACCTACCTACTAAAACAATAATCTAGTAACACATAGCTTTATCAAGTACTTATATTGTACTGTAAAATGTTTTTAATCCTATCCTAAAAAAAAACATTGATGCCATCTTTCTTTATGAGAAAAGGTCACTATACTAAAACACACCAAAAAAATAATATGGAGACTAAAATAATAAAATATAATATAATATAATATAGTACCAAGGGTGGTTTACATAAACAATCAGGCTGACTAGGCAACAAGTACTTCTTAAGTTTTCTCTTAAACATATTATTTGATTTGCAATTTTTAATGTCTAATGGTAATTTGTTATACAATCTGATTCCTTTATAAAACAATGACTTATATCCTAATTCAGTTGAATAAAAATTGCTGTTATTTAACCTGGCTTTATTTCAATAATTTTTTTTTTACGGTGCGCACTCGCAAGGAGATCCTTATCACGCTCGAGAAGCGGCAAGTGCGCGGAAATGTTGGTGTATGTTGGTTTTGAAAAGGTTCAGATTGTAACCTGCAGGGAAAAGTGTCGCAGGAAGCTTATTCCACAGCGATGCTGTTCTCCAGAGATATATTATCCATTATGTAATAATAAGAAGTAAATAGTTATTAGTATTATAAGTTTAGATTTGTTTTGTTATAGAAATACTGGTGTATGTATTAACATTTAAATGTATTTTTTATATTTATGTTTGTAATTTGAAATAGCATGATTTGCTAATAAAGATTTATTCAATTCAATTCAACATAGTAAACCATTTCTAACAACAAATGGCATCAGGAAAATACTAAGCGTTATGTGACAATTTTCTCAAAATTTTACTTAATTTATGAACGACCCCAATCGATCAGAATAAAATTAGTTTTAAATACAAATAGAAACATAGTCCGCGATTGCAGTGCTGTGCGCTACTGGAACTTGTTGGCTGCACGGCCCTATCTTTTCGGCAGTCTCTTTTTATTTTGTCTCTGCTTTTTACAATGATGTTATATATAAGCTTTTTGTTATTTTTTGATATACTTTAGTCCCAAATTATTCCATTTAATAAAGTTAATGCTGTTCTTCCTTTTACGTTTCGATCTTTTATAGCTTTGTTTAGTGTTCCGTCAGCTGTAATTTTTAGACCTAAGCATCTATACTCATCACAGAACTGAATTCGCTGCCCAGTATTTAAGATTAGATCCTGTTTCATTTCACCGATACACATATACCCTGTCTTATTGAGATTAACCTCTATTCCCACTTATTGTACTCTTCTATTAGTTTTCGTGTCATATATTCGAGGTCGTCATAATCCTGAGCCACTACTATCTGATCATCGACGAAACATAAAGTATACAAGGTGGTTTTGTCCAACTGAATTCCCATGTTTTGGCATTTTCTCTTCCATACTTTAAGGACTTGTTCCAAGTATATTTTGAAGAGCGTAGGCGAGATAAAGCAACCTTGTTTAAGACCTTTATATACTTGAAAGCCTTTGGTTAGTTTTGCTTTTATTTTAACTTTTGCCTTACTATTGCGGTATAACTCTTTGATGGCCTTAATTAGTTGTACGCTTATGTTTGTGTTTTCCAACGCTTTCCAAAGTAGATTTAGTGGTATACTATCATATGCCTTCTGCAAATGGACGTAAAGCAGATGCAGTTCTTGTCCGTATGCCATTTTCTTTTCAATAACTTGGGTTATACAAAAGAAATGATCAAAAGTCGATCTACCCGCCCTGAAACCGGCTTGTTCTTCTGCCTCCATGTCTTTATATTCGCTTTCCACTTTATTTCTTATTATTTACCGTATATTCTGCTTAGCGCACTAGTCACAGATATATCTCTATAATTCTCATATATATTGTTTCTTCCTTTTTTGTGTATTGTGGATACATATGACGTTTTCCACTCAGTTGGTACTACAGTTCCATTTAAATATTTTTGGAAAAGATTCCGTAATCTCCAAAACAGTTCTTCAGTGCCATGTTTAATAGTTCAGCTGGGATATTTCCGGGTCCGGCAGATTTACCGCTTTTTAAGGTTGTGCACACGTTTTTGACCTCAGAGATTGTGAGGGGTATAGAGGTATTAAAATGGACATTTCGCTAAAATGGCGGATGTTTTTTGAAAATGCCAATTTTTGAGCCCCTTGAAAAAAATTATGAGCACCGCTGTTTTTAGTTTAGGTCTGTTAAAAAGCTTTATCCTTGTCGTGAATAAAAAAGTATCACTTGTTAAAATCGGTTATGAATTAAAAAAGATAGAATGAAATGAACAATGTGACTTTTAGCTACAAAAATCATTAACATCGACAATATTCACCCATCATAATAAAGTGTTTTTATTTATGTTGGATTCATTCCCTTTTAATATCATTTTACTTAGATTTTATTGGGTATAGGGGTTGGCAGAAAAAAAATTCCTTAGCAACGTTTCGATTTGTATTAAATCTTTGGTCAAGCCTCAGAAACCCAGTCTCGAGCCATCGGAGAAAACATCACACTCAACCAAATCTGGTCGCATTATAATATTACTTTTAATTTTTTTCTTTCATTGAATCTAGAGTAAAAAAAAATTGTTGTTAATTTTTTACTCTAAATTCAAAGAAAGAAAATTTTTTTAGGTATTATTATAATGCCACCAGATTTGGTTGGTGGTGATGTTTTCTCCGATGGCTTGAGACTGACTCTCTGAGGCTTGACAAAGATTTAATACAAATCAAAACGTTTGCTGAAGAAAAAAAATTTTTTCTGCCAATTCCTATAACCAATAATAAAATCCAAGTAAAGTGTTTTTGGTCAGCAAAATCATGATTATCGTTATAGCGACCTGTCCTTCCACAGTGACTTAAAATCATGTAAAACTAATGTATTCAATTCTCTTTGCCATTAAAGCCATTCCAATATAAAACATCCGAATTGCAAATAAAATAATATTATTATAATTATATTTTTCTTTCAATAATTTGACTAGCTGAAATTGAAAGTTTAGTTTTTTAAATATTGAGATGTAAATATTGAAACTTTTGACAATTTAAGGCACTCTAAAATCTAAACAGGCAGACTTAGAACAAAATCATATTTTTTTACTTAAAATTGATATCGAACGAGATAAAAGTGCCACTTTTTCCCCGAGGCAAAAAGTTTGTAGCACAAACGTAACAAGAACTACAATTCTTTGGGGGATAAAAACTTTTATTACGAGGTTTATTATCTATTTTCCACAATTTTGAAGATAAAAAATGCACTTTTATTCCTTAACACTTTAACTCCCACCCATAGAAACTATATTTTTTTCGATTTGGACCACACGTTTACAGATTGCTATTCGTCGCCACAAATAAATTTAGATTTCAAAATCCCCTCGTGGTGGAATTTCTCCACAAAACCTCGGACCAGCCACAAAAACATTTAACCAGACCAACAATCCTATTCACAAGAATTAATGCAATCCGTGACCCCCGCGTTATCACAACCTTAAAATATCGATAATCCTTGTACCTGTAATGGTACACATGGTCTATTTCAATAACTTTTTGTGTAGCAAAAATGGTACACATAGAGCTTAAAGTGTTAAGTACGAGTAAGGACGGGTAATGTAAGGTAAGCTATAAAAGCTGTTCTATATATGGCTTGAACAATAATAATTTTAAAGGTAAGCTAGGTAGAGCTCTAAAGATATATTAACTTGAATCTCAAATTCTTATTAAATTATTACTCGTTTTACACTAATAGTTATCAATAATTAGTTTTATTCATATTATATTCTAGTTATCCATATTAAATTATTTAAAAAAAAAACTTTTACCAATTAAAACAACAATGTAAACAAGTCATAATTTGTTCCATCCAGGTCTGGAGACAAACAAATCAAAAAATGCAACACTTTAGCGTCCTAGCGATAAGCAGTTCGGAGATAGTGAGAAGTGGGGTAATGAAAAACAGAGGTCACGAACTTAGCCCCAATGCGTCATTTCTAGGGGGTTTTGAACCACTGTGCGCCGTTCAGTGCGACATAGGTGATCGGAGACCGATGCGAAGACACACTTAGTTTCATGATCAGAGCAACTAAAGATTCCTAATATCATTTGTTGATATTAGTCCAGCAAAAGAAAGTAGAGGGCACTGAGAAAAAAATTGTCTATCGGTCCTTTGGGCGCACCAGGTGACAGTCATAGCTTCGGTCCCAGGGGAGCGATAACGCAACAGGATGAAAACATACTTTTTCGGTGTCGCAGTCAACGTGTTAAGTGATGAGACTGGCTGAGTTTTCGTAAATTGCTTTATTTTGCCCTACTTTTTCCCCTAAGAAATGTTTTATTTATTACTAGTATTTTGGCGTAAGTAGCATAAGGCCATGAAAGAGTGAACCCCAAATACCCCCGAACCGAACATGCCAAAAAAAGTTAATTTGAGTGACTTTCACTTTACAAATCGACCCTAATTAATCTTTGTCAATATCCAAAGAAAAATGGTCCTACATAAAAAACAGCAGGCAATATTTAATGTATCATTGAATTGTTAGAAGACAAATGATTCCACAACAAAAAAAAGCAACAAATGCGTAAGGCCTGCTGATGGCTAGCCAAGAAATTTTGATTTATTGATATTTTGGAGGGATTGGGTATAAATTGAGTCACTCAAGCGTGGACATACGGTCGTTCTTTATATACTATATATAGTTACCCGATTCAATAGTTTACCCCCATTTATTTTGACCAAACTTCTTTTAGGTCCATTGTTTCCGGAGCTCTCCCAGACCTAGCAGAGGCACACACACATATAACTTTTTTCTATTCGAAAGCAGTACTTCCTCTAGCCATTGCTGCGCGGGCTAGGAAGGTAAAAATAGATAGACGTTTTAGTTTAGGCCCTACAGTTTCAGATACTGCGTTTATTGAGAGTAGCAACACACTTGGTACGAATAGATATTTTACGAAGGAAAAACACCCCCCTTGAGCACTTTTGAGTGTGGTTAGGGGACAATTGCCCCCCTCCCAATTTATATAAAGCCAACCTAACAAATTTATTACTTACTGAGTTGCAAAAATGAATGTTCAATTTTTGATTTGAGGGTTCCTGTTTTCCAGCTGTTTTCGAAAGACGGATCTCTAACCTAAATATGTAAGTAACTGTATACAATGGATTTTTGACTAAATTTACTCTTTTAAGAAAAACTATCTGTTACAAATAAAAACTACCACAGTAAAAACTAAAATTTGAATTTTAAAAATTTGCTCCTATTTGGTACGTCTATGGCACGTGCAACAATGCTTTCATAGGGGACTTATGTACAACGGTGGAAAGAAAATTTTGTCTGTCCTAAAAATAATCTCCAGAGGATTTGAAAAAAAATTATATGCTTTCATAGGGGACTTATGAACATCGGTGGAAAGAAAATTTTGTCAGCTTAAAAAATGATCTCCAGAGGATTTAAAAAAAATTATAGTTTTCGAGTTAGCCAAAGCTTTTAAAACTCGTTTAAGGGAAGGAAACCACCTTTCTGCCAGGGGTGGGGGTTGATTCTTCTAAACAAAATATTAGGAGAATTCTTATGTCTATCCACACCAAGTCTGTTGCTTCTCTCATTAAATACAGTATATCGCTCAAATCTCACATGTAGACCCTGAACTATTGTATCAGTTCGGTTGTAAAAAGTAAACCCCCCCTGTTGAACCTCAGTTGATATCTGTCAATATTTGAAAAAATATCCCATATAAAAATAGAATAAATAACTCCTATAAAAAAGCAAAAATCGCTTAAAGCAGGGTTGCATAAGTCTGTTTACTTTATTTATGAAAGATTGATACAAAAAAATAATCGGATTTTAAACGTATATTTAAACAAGTATTACGAATATACAGGGTTAGACAACTCTTCTTAGCGCCGGTACACACACGCGTTTTTTTGCAGCGTGTTGCCGCAGCGTTAACGCAATTGCGGTTCGTAATGACGCGATTGCGGTAACATCGCGGCGACGCGCGTTCGTCTTGCGTTTGCCGCCACTCCCCCCGGGAGCGCAAATACGTTGTTTGTTTTTATGGAATATGGCAAAACTAAACACAGGTCCTTACTTAGTTTTTCAATATTATATTATATACTTAGCATATGAAGGCGAATATTATTCTTTACTTTTGTTAGGAGCTCCTTCAATGGTTATAAAAAAACAATGAGAGAAATTGGGTTGGAAATTGGAAATTGGACAGGGTTATAAATTGGGTTATAAATTGGACAGTGGGTTATAAATATCGGTTTATACATGGAAAATTCTGCCATTCTAACTTCTAAGTAAATATAAAAGACCGTAATTTTGGACTTTTATACACATTATTGTTTATAATTTCATATATATCAAAAGTCTGCGATTTTAGATATGTCATATTGATTTATTTAAGTTTAAGTAAAAAATTGCATTCAATGACTTTAAGCAAAGCGATGTTTCAGAATTAAGGCAAATCTGTTTATAAATAAAAAAATCCGTCATTTTGTTTTTTGTAATAAAACAAATGTTGTATTGTATTATCACCGGAATGCCATAACCCTACCAAATTTCAAGTTTCTAGCTCATATGGACGTAGTTGAAATAGCTATCGCATGATATAGAACATAGGTATAAATAAAACTTCTTTATTGAAAGACGGACCTGTATCATAAACAAAAGCATCACTCCCGGTATACAAAACCAGTCTAATAATTGTCAAACACTTTTTGAAGTTTCTTGATTGGGGGTGAGTTTGAAACATGTCACACCAGGGCTATCAAAATGGACGGGCCACGATCCTCCACTTTGTTGACGTCACATCCGGGGCTGATTTTTTTTTGATGGTCACGTTACGACACAGCTGATTGTCTTTAAAATTTTGAAGTTGGAATGACGGTTCATGGATATTTGATTTTTTGTTAAATAAAGCCGTTTTTGAGATTGTTTTTACTTTATTCTGGCAGAACAATTTTTTTTAAATGTATAGTAAGCCCTAATTTTTCAAAGCCGCTTCATTAGCTCACACAAAAATTAAGTTTAAAGCAGAAGCGAATGTGACAATCACATATGACAATGTCAAATACATGTCAAATATAACAGTTGGCATGTGGTACATGGCGGGTAATTTGAATTCAAAATAAGGAATGCTAAATCTTGAAGATTTTAACCTTTTAATCATGTTGCTTCCTTACAAACCTTTGGTGGAATATCGGGATGGTGTCTGAGAATATTTCACTGAAATTTTGCGGAAATCTGTAGTACCATTTTGAAAATATCATAAAAAAACGTCTGACCTCCCATAAGACCCAATGTAAAATTCAGCCCCGGGAGAACAGCTGATTTTTTCAGGGTCGTGGCCTCTATTTTTGTGCTGGCCTTGGTCACACTGGCAAATGATGATGATTTTGCAGGGGTTTTATTTAAGGTCACTCAACGTCAAGCAAGCTTTACAGATAGTGAAGCCTAATGATGATTTCCTATTTTTTGGTTATAATTTTTGACATGTTTTCCTCGGTTTCGCATTGGCGGCTCGTTGTATATTTTAAAAATGTAGTTTTAACACAGTCTAAAGATCTATTTAAAAATGATACAGTTTCAAGATAGTTTGCAGCATAACTTTTTAATTCTAATTACATAAATATATATAGTTTAGGTACCTTCATACTGTGTAAAACAACATCTTTAAAATAAAACAGAACCGCCAATGCGAAACCGAGGAAAACATGTCAAAATAATAACCAAAAAATAGAAAGCCTGACATTAGCTTCGCTTCCTATAAAGCTTGCCTTTACGATGAGTGTCCTTAGTTTTATTAATGTTCACATTAAACTGAACTACTGACTACTGAACGACATCCATCTCTCAGAATGCGTAACTAGCGTCATGTCGCGGTGTGTGTGTATCGACTTTTGCGGCAACCGCTGCGTTAACGCTGCGACACCGTGCTGCAGAAAAACGCGTGTGTGAATCGCCTCATTTATTTCATAGTATCACGGACCGCAATTGCGTTAACGCCGCGGCAACGCGCTGCAAAAAAACTCGTGTGTGTACCGGCGCTTAAGTTGTTTGTTTGGGTATTTGATGGATGCTGTTCAAGACAGCGGCGGCTCGTGTCAACAAAACATGTTAGTACCAGAATTTTGAGTCAGTAAAAAACATCGGGGTATTACGTCCAAATGTTTACCCCCCGTCATTAAAAAACATACCTACTACTACTATGTTTGGAGTTTCTAATTCTATTTTTTTTTAAACTAACCCATGCCCACCCAAATTTCGCCATGAAATGACTCAAAATTTATTAAAAACCTCTGCTAAAATAATTTAAATATATTGTTATTGGCGTAAATTAAAACAGCCATGCTCCACGCACAAAAATAATACGAGTATACGACTAACTGATAACCTATCCAGGCACAAAATTTCTTTGATTTTTCCTATTTAAACAACGCAACATCGGGCCTATAGTCTAAATTATACGCATTTGTAATGACGTCACCACGTGAGAAAAAAACGTATGGCGTAGATATTTTTGCCAATCAATGTTTTTTAATTGACAGTGACGGCTACTTTACACAACCAATTACCTACCTATTTAAATCATAGACACTACTTTTTTTTAAGTTTATTGTCACCGCTGTTTATAATATACTAAACAAAGATAAACAAAAATGACGTCATTACAAATGGGTATAATTTGAACTATACCTCTGTTGCTCATATAGGCTGCTCATTAAATCTATATCTGTTGGAAGGACTCAATAGAAAAGTGCCACTCAATCTTTGGGCAGCCTGTTCAACGCTGCGTTGGGTTCACGTCGCCCATTATTCGCGTCGCGTCGAATCAGAGTCAGAGTCAAGTTTCATATAATTAATAAACTAAACAGAAATGCATAATATAAAAGAAAAACTTATAAAGATGTTTTAAAAATAAAGAGGACACGTGTTCTTGCAGAAAAATAGGGTAGTGCCCTGGCACCGTGGCACTACCTTACGAGCCGCCACTGGTTCAAAAGAACAATTTCTTTAACCCTCGAGTGGTAACTTACGGTTTGTAAAACCGATTACCAATTACTCCACTTCGGAATGAGCTACCAAACTCAAGCTTTGCACAGTCGTAAATCTGTATAGTGTTATCAACTCCTCAAAGTTTCATGAACTTCCATATAGTAGTAAAGTAGTTACGAAATTTCAAAAAGCGTCGAATTTGCCACTCACTCACTCATGTATTGATAATCAAAATACTACTGTACTTTCAGACACGCTACAAAGATGAAATTTGGCAGACTGATAGAAATTATGACCAAACCCTTGGAAAACATCAAAAAACCCCAAAATTCTAATTTACTCCCCTCCCCTATAGATGTAATGTTATGTAAAAGTAACATTGCCCACTTCCAAAAGCGCTAGAGCTGAGCTGAGCAGACTGATAGAAAATATAAAAAATCTATAAAAAAAAATTGAAGAACCAAAAAATTTTCATTTGCTTTCCTACCCTATAAATATAAAGTTAGGCAAAAGTACCATTGCCCACATCCAGATACGCTAGCTGAGCTTTGGAAGGCCGATAGGAACTATGATAAAACTATAGAAAAAAATTAAAAAACCTCAAAATTTTTAAAAAGGCATTGCCAAAGTTTTGAACAATATTCCGTATATTTTACTAAAACTTAAATATTATCCAAATCCTTTAAAAAAGAAGTGAAATCATAACAAAAACATTTCATATAAAAAAAATTCAAGTGCGCGAAAATGGTATTCCGTAAAAAGAATTGAGATAAAAGTAAAGCCAAGTTCTCCAATAGAAATTTCAAAATGAAAGATTCTTATTAGTTTGGAAATGTTTTTCTAAACTTGGCTATTACGGCTGCAAATGACTCTAGTGCTAAATTGAATATAAAAAAGTTTGGCTGTAATAGTAAAGTAAAAAAAACATTTCCAAACTAGTAAGAACCTTTCATTTTGAATCTTCTGTTGGAGAACTTTGCTTTACTTTTATCTCAATTCTTTTTACGGAATAACATTTTCGCGTACTTGGCTTTTTTTACATTAAATGTTTTTATTATCTTAATGTTTAATGAATTGTAATGCCCACCAGTGTTAAAATTATGATTATTATTTTACAATATTTTTATCACATCAAATTTTTTAAAATTTATTTTAAAATCATGGTTGTGCTTAAAACATCTATGCCATAAATTGCATTTAACGCCCTCTGCGTGTAAAAACTGGCGGCTCTTGTTTTTGTTTCCACGCCGGGGAGTTAAACGCAGCGTTGCCACATCTACTAGATTTCTACTTTTTTGGTAGATTGTCACCCTTTTCCACAAAATTTTAGTAGACAAATTTTCTTTAGTAGATTTTGGTAGATTTTAATACACAACTTTTACTTTTAATAATGTAAAAATACCATTAACAATAATTATTGTAAAAATTATTTTAGTGAGGCATTTACGTTAATTTATATGTTGTTAGAAGTGTAACTAATTTTACCTACTCGCGTGCGGTAAAGTAATTACTTTACCGCACATTGTGCGGTAAAGTTACTTTACCGCACGCGCACCACTTTGAAACTTTAGCAACGCATCAATAAGAAAGCTTCAATATTTGTTTACATTTCAATTTCATCTAATTTGACATGTTTATTTATAAATTACATTCAATTTTTGGAAAAAAAAGGTACTCATAAGTAAACTATTGTACCTAACACATGCGGAAAGTGTCTTTACCACCCTTGACGGCTTGCCAACTGCCGTCGCGTGCGGTAAAGTATCACTTTCTACATTTGTTAGGTAAATAACTATGGTATTTTTATTCATTTGGTTGCTTCGCCTGCTTTTCTGTCGGTGATTCCCCATAATGCTTATGCCTTATGGTGGTTCACCGTTGTATTTTCCCGGCCCGACAACTGACGGTCAATTGTCGAATTTATTTTAATCGCTACAGGGTTTTCGATTTATATTGAATAGTGACGCAGTGTAAAATTGCTTTTAATATGAAATTTAGGTGGGTTTATAAACAAACGTATGGGGGTTTATAAACAAACGTATCGAGCAGAATGGAAACAGAACCCATTATTTTCCACTTGGCTTTGCAAAGCACTGGATGGATGTAGTGCCTATTACAAAGCATGGTGGTTCACCGTTGTATTTCCCCGGCCCGGCAACTGACGGTCAATTGTCGAATTTATTTTAATCGCTACAGGGTTTTCGGTTTATATTAAATAGTGACGCAGTGTAAAATTGCTTTTAATGTGAAATTTATGAAGTGGGCTTATAAACAAACGTATCGAGCAGAATGGAAACAGAACCCATTATTTTCCACTTGGCTTTGCAAAGCACAGAATGGATGTAGTGCCCATTGCAAAGCATGCAATGTGATAATTTTATCCAGAATGGCTTCTCTAAAAGAACATATTGCTACCGCGAAACATAAGAACATGATTGGATTTACTGAAAGCTCTACGGTTTGTCTATTCCTTAATACATGCCAAAGAGAGTCTGAGGGATGTAGCAATGATTAAGTTAATGGACGATAAAACTTTGTATAAAAATCTGAATTATAAAGATGACGAAATTTAAAATCTTTTTTCTTTTAATTCTAGTTTTAAGAAAAAAAATATTTTTGTTTAAAAATAATCAGAATAAGAGTCAGTTCCGCTTCCTTTGTTGTACTAATTTTAAGATTTACCTATATGTTTAGGTCTAGTTAATAAATACATAATTAGACCAATAAACTATGGCAATTCATTAATCCCCTTCAACTCTCTTTCTTATTTTCAGCTTTTTTGTAAAGTAGATTTTTCTAAATTCTTTTAGTAGATTTTATTAGATTCAAGCAAAAATAAAAGTAGATTCGCCAAAATAAATGTGGTAACGCTGGTTAAACGCTTCCTTCATGAACTAGATATATAAATCGCTATTAGACATTCTCATCAAGATTTTTAAATTATTTACTATTACTATAGAAAACGGCGTAAATTTTTATGCGAACTTTAAGGATATGGTAAACTGCATAATAATGGAGTTGTTATATCTTAAAAATGTTCTTGAAAGTTCTTCCGCGTTATGTCGACGGTTGTTAAGCTCAAGGGTATACTTTATTTTTATTGTATAGAATCTAGTCGCTCCAGTCTTGTTGAAAAATATCAGTAAAAACTGAAATCGCAAAGACCAGCTTTTGTAAAACCTTAAACAACACAGCCCAACAAAGACATTTTATAAAGCGTAAGTCGGTTCTTAAGGTTTTAGATGTATTTTAAATTTCACAGGCTTAGCAGGTTTTATTTAACTCTACTTTTGATAACCTATCTTTGTTTTAAATCTTGCACCGGCTATTTCAGATATTTCTGAAAACCGAGAGCATTTAAATTCGGTAGTTGTATAGAGTTTTGGCAATACGAAAATTTAATAGGTTTTTTATCACAAAAAAATCACAATAACGGATATAAGAAAAAACTTTGCATTGCTTAAATTTTTGTTTTAGACTAGCGGATCCAGATTAACGTACTTTTAAAATTATAAACCAATATGTGAACCTTTAAGGTATTATTAGCTGATCTGGGGGTACAGCAGTAAACTTTTTAAACTTGGCTTTACTCTCACTTCTTTTTCCAGAATACCATTTTTGCGTACTTGGCTTTTTTTACATGAAATGTTTTTATTCTGATTAAGATTTTTGACTCATCCTTAAAAAAAATTAACATGGTGGATCCAAGCTGGTAAACTTTGTCAATTATTAGCCGATATCTATTAAGTAAATAAGTCTGGGAATGCTTGAAGAAGAAACAATTATTCCCAACACTTGAAAAAAACATGCTTTTTTTATTTAATGCTTGACAGCACTCCGTTACGCGTCGTTCAGTCATTAGCATGGGAAAAAATTGATTTTTCTGCACTTGTTAGGAAAATAGCTTAACGATTTTATTTATAATTATCAGCTGTACCTAATACTGGAAACTGATTAGAACACAAACCTGACTGTTAACAGAAACATATCAAAACGTATGGCGCTTTTGAAATATTTCTATATTGGTACGGTAAGACCTTTGTATTTGATTATACAGTCGTTGGTATTGCCAGTTACTGTTATGATCCTCATAAGCTAATTTTTTATCTGGGCTTACCAAATGTTTCAGTATACTATAGAGCAGCGGCGAATTTAGAGTCAGTAAAAAAAATCGGGGCGCAACGTCCAAATGTATTTAACGCTCATTCGGGTGAAGTCGGCTCGAGTTGACTAACTGTGAGAGGAAAAGTCAGCAAAGCGATATGATGATGCAGATGAAGGCCACTCAGAGCAAAAAATTATTTAATTGAATCTATTGTAAGTGGCATATTAAACAAAAAAGCAAAACATATAACCTAACCTCAAAATCTAAATGAGTAAAAGTAGGCGAAGAATATCGTAAAAAAAACTTTCAGTTATATACAAAAGAACTCATCGAATACTTACATCAACATTTTAACGTTTCTAAATTACGCAGAACAAAAATCACTGTTGTTGACAAAGAAGCCTGCCACCATAAAGGAATTCAGCATTGGCAAGTTGGAGCTATCGGCTTTGGAGAATCCGTTTTCCATTGAAAATGTTTTTATAAGCAAAACACAAAGTAAAATCTAATTTGGGACGATAATTCGCACTTTAAACCAAAGCAAACATTACCATCCATAAGAAAATAACACAGAAAATAGGTTCATTCGAGGCGTTTACTGTTTTGTGACGTCACTCGCAGCTGATTGGTAGACCGCCTGTTTTGAATCACGTGGCTAATTGGTTTAATTCAATGAATTTATTTAATTAAAATAACTTTTTAGCATTCCCAAGACCTAAAGAGATATCTAAAAATAAATATATATTTATTTTTTACTACTGTCAAATACCCTATTATAATTATGTAAATGTAATTTGTATATTATTTTGTAAATATACAACGCAAAAAATCTTATATTTCGTATTATTAATTTCGCCTTGTTGAAGTTTACACTTGTGCCGTGTGGTTCTAAGCACACACAATTTTTTTCCTGTCCGTAACACGATAGCTCCTAAACCGCTGAACCGATTTTCATAAAATTTTCAGGTAAAATTGTGTTTGACACCCTGATGAGCTGATGAGAAATGACAGGTTCTTGACAATTAAATATTTTTAAAAATGGCAATTTTTTAACGGAGCATCGCATCAATATGCGGTTTTCGGAGTATGGTAGACTACATCTTGCTTAATAATTTGTGTTATAACCAAAAATTTGGTAAGAGCTTCAGTTTCTAAGATATTTACAAAAAACTGTTTTTAAGGCTGATTATCATAGCTTCACTTGAAGTGTGCTAATAGACTAGCTACGAAGGTATCAGTCCTGGTACCGCTATAGGCTATACTTTCTAACTTTAATACTCTTGCTTAAAATTTCGGTAGTAACATAATTATAAAAGTCTACTATGTTATGCGCCTTAACGCAGTTTTGTTTAAACCATTGCATGCACCCAGGATTAGTTTTATTTATAAAATCAATGTCAGTGGCGCACCCAGGACTATGTCTTGGCGGAAGGGGGGGCAAAACCCCATGGTGCCGGATTTTATGATATTTTATTTTTGTATTTATGACATATGTGGGTTCATGTCAATGCTTATGGCACCGGCTGGTGCATAAGCAATGCTGCAAAGGTCCCAAAAAAAATAGGGAACTCCAAAAAAAATAAATGGATCCATGATGGATCTGATACCTTCCTAGCTAGCGTTCAAGTGAACTCCGTGCTACATCAGCCTTGAAAAAACAGTTTTTTGTAAATATCTTAGAAACGAAAGCTTTTACAAAGTTTTTGATTATAACACAAATTATTAAGCAGAATGCGATATACTGTACTCTGAAAACCACATATTCATGCGATGCTCTGTTAAAAAGTTAGCATTTTTAAAAATATTTAATTGTCAAAAACCTGTCATTAGCATTAATGGATTTTGACATAAATCTAATCAGCTCGTTAGAGTGTCGAACACTATTTTTCCTGAAAATTTTATGAAAATCGGGTCAGCAGTTTAGGAGCTAGCTAGCGTTCAAGTGAACTCCGTGCTACATCAGCCTTGAAAAAAACAGTTTTTTTGTAAATATCTTAGAAACGAAAGCTTCTACAAAGTTGTTGATTGTAACATAAATTATTGAGAGGAATGCAATCTACTATACTCCAAAAACCACATATTCATGCGATGTTCTGTTAAAAAGTTAGCATTTTTAAAAATTTTTAATTGTCAAAAACCTGTCATTAGCATTAATGGATTTTAACCAAAATCTAATCAGCTCGTTAGAATGTCAAACACTATTTTTCCTGAAAATTTTATGAAAATCGGGTTAGCAGTTTAGGAGATATCGTGTTACGGACAGAAAAAAAATACACACACACAGACAGACGTCACGACGATATTGCTAGGATAGGTCAAAATATACCCAATAACACATTTTTGGCGTTATCTCAAAAAAAATGTTTTCGTCGAAAACAACACCTTCTCTAGTTATTGCTGTGCGGGCTAGGAAGGTAAAAATTGGACATGCAATACATCTGTTTTAATTTAACCTGCACAAAATCTATATTATTTCAGTTTGGCTTATACCGCTTATAAAGTTCCTACTACTAGATCCCACTTTAGAAACACAGTATAACATGTAAACTTTCACAAATATTATTCTTAGATAGTCGAAGATAAATTCCAGTGAGGCTTGACATACATAAAATATTTCTCTAATATATTGCACAAGTGCATGCCTTGAGACATTATCCAATATGAACATACATTGTGAAATTTACGTTGAAATATCAATATAAATCTAATATCTTTGAGAATTTTATAAATTTTATATAACAGCAAAGGTTATCCACCCCTTTGAAAAATACTGCTCGGTAGCTAAAACAACCAAACTGGAAAACTGAGTGAAATGAGATTTTAGATATATTACAAAGATAAAAAAGTAAAGACATATTATGTTGATCAAATTTTTAATAGATGTGTCAATTTATGATACAAAAAACTACTTAGGCAAACCTGCAATTCTTTGATTTGGGTAATAATACCAAAAAAATGCGGAAAAGCGCGAGCCGAGCCGTTTCGAGCCGAAATTCATATTCTAAACCACACGATGTGTGGTTTGGTAAATTACGAGCCAGGTTTGCTGGTTCACGCACTTGCAAAGAGAAGATGGGCAGTGTTAGAAATCTACACCATACTAAGGCTGCTGTGGCCAAAATAAGATTTCAGTAGGACAAATACCTTACTTAGGTACAGAGAAAAGTGACTTTAGTTATTACAGGTCACTGCCTTTTCAAAGCGAATACCACGCATTTAAACATAACGAAAAATGAGAAATGATGTAGTTTGAGGGACGAGGAAGACCCTGAGAGCATAATATAACTCCTGAGTGCATGAATGAATGAATGAATGGAGTTTTGTGGGCGAGCAATTCCCATGCACTTAGGCCACCTTGCTGGGCCCGTTGTATCCCACTGTCCACTGTTTCAGCCCTGAAAACTCGCCGCCGTAGCAAATGAGCAGATTCTTCTCAGTTGAAATTCTCTAATATCGCCAGGGTTAAGCACGCAGCTTCCGAAATGCAACTGTCTTAACGGTTAATATATGTAGAGTAGATCCTTCATTCTCCATACACCATCGACAGTCCGAATCTTCAACGATTCCCAGAATGCTAAGGTGTTTATTAAGTTGACAGACTGTTAAAAGCCCTGTCATCAGCCTCATATCTTTTCTCCCGAGTGTGGGAAAGGACCTCTCCTCGGAGGCGCTCACCTTCCCGATAAGGAGTTTGGCTTGTCTCATTTCTTCCGAGTCTTCCCAGAGCGCCTGTTTAAGTCACGTTTTAGGGTCGTTATGGTAAGATACTTTGCGATGCCCACCATGGGTTTTCGGCCCCATTAGATTAGCTGATAATTCCATCCTAGCTAGGTGATCAGCCTCCTCGTTTCAAAGAATTCCCTCATGTCCTGGAACCCATGGCAGATCAACCTTGTTGTGTCCTGCCAGGGTCTTTAGTACATACCTACACTCACCTACAAGTGCAAAACTTACTCTGACAGATTTGATGGCGAACAGTGCTGCTCTACTTTCTAAGCAACCTCTTCGCGTGAAGGCATTGGCTTTGCCTGGACGAGCTGCCACGCTCTACGTCTTCCCTAATTCCCAGGTATAGAAGAACTGAGTGACATAGAGTTTGGCGCGCTTGCCAGATTTAAAAACAGCTGTGGGTGGTTTAATTACGCACTTAAGCGCTCTGTTCTTTATATCGACAGGGCTTAGGTCACTTTCGTGAAATTATTTTTATGCTCATAAAATGGGCCGGACCAACGTGAGATCAACTGACGTTTGGCCACTTTTTTACTACGGCCTAAGTCTTAAGTTCTACTTAGTTTAAGATAAGCACTTACTGGTGCTGTCAAAGTTCTACTTGCGTATCAAATTTTAGACCTTAGCGTAAGTGCTTCTAAGTTAAAATATTATTTTTTTACGATATTTATCTCTATTTATGTTAATTGCATTTTTTTTAACATGATACCTATATAAAACAAGAAGTTCTTTTTGCTGTGTAATAAAATACAGATATTGAATACCCCCGACGAGTAAACCGATATTAAAATTTTGTACACCTCCTACAAAACAGGCAGTTCGACAGACAGTTAGGACCTTCTGCAGGATTGGTTCACCTTTTGGAATACGCATTGAAATTTTTTGTATAAAATATGAAGCTTGTCAGGGAGAATGAAGAGCTTGATGAGTTGAAATTGATAATCAATGGCATACTGGCGCAAAGATTTTTTTGTTTTGATTACTTCAATTCTTTACTACACTTTAAACAATGTAATTAATAATATATATTCTTCAAAAAGTAATTTAGTTGCCTAAAAGTATAAGTTTTGTCAGAAAAAAATTAAATAATAAATATATTTAAAAGAATAGTATAGGTACTCATACATACAAATATAAAACCCCTAAATCCCTCTAATGTAGGCGACCTTTAAAAAACAATGATAACATTTTCTTTTCATAATACCTAAGAATCTCCCGAACAGATTTCCTGAAAATTGGATTTTCACTCAAAAGCAACCACAAGGTTTTCTAAAACCGGCGACCGTTCTTTTTAATAGGGTAGCACTCATTACTTAACTTGTTCTTGCAGAGACTTGCCACAGGAAGTCACTTTTATGCTTGTTTGGACACTTTTTTGGTGTTCATGAGTCAACGATCTCAAGAGTTATGAAGAGAGTAGCTCAAAGTTGATTAAATTAGTCTACGATTTCTTAATGCTCAGGAAACCGTTCAAGAAATACAAATTCACAAATTGGTTTTGTGCAAAGGCTCGTTTTCCCAGGATAAATGACACTGGACACACATCAGAAGACAAGTTGTTTTAAAAACACATTAATTAAATTATATATTATTATATATTTTCAGTCAAAAACACAAATACGTTAGAGCATAAATATGGGGCATACCCATGCATTCTCACACGCGATGCTTGAAGCCAGGACTCCCATTTAATTCTTAATGTTCTTTTTTCGGCAAGACAGGATTTCGGATACTGCGCATGCGTCAGTTTTGGTGGTTTTGGAACATACTCTGTTACGTCAATACATTATTTGGCAATTGTCAAAAATTTAGGGTTATGTCTATTTTTTTTTCTAAAAATTAGTTAATGGGTGAAAATGTATTAAATTGTGGATTAAAATTGTAGTTTTTAAAAAATTAATTGTGCAGATTTATTGTAGACACCATGAAGAATGTTTAGAGGCATCTATAAACCACTTCTAACTTTAATAACAAATTATTAAGAAAAAACTACTTACCTATGGAATGGTACTCCCTTACTTCTCCCGGACATTTTTCCACAAATGTTTTACGTGTAATATTTTTCATTTTTCACAGAAAAAAAAACATAATTTTACACGACAAACGCAAAACACCGCAAAATGTAAATAAATAACAAATATGGCGCCGACCCACATAGCAGCTATGTGTCAACGTAATAGAACACACGCGTGCGTACTTAGAAATTTAAATTTGCTATTGTTTCCAAAGCAAACTATGAGTGCTTCACTTTTTAATATTGAACATGTATTTAACGAATTTGCAAAAACATAATTGTTTGACGTTTTGAATGTGATTTTTGCAGCGCTGCCAGAGATTTTGCAACTTAATTTAAGAATAAGATAAGTTGAACTTCAGAAAATTTATATCTTAAATCGAGTTACTACTTAAGTTAAAACTTAAGATAAGCCGAAGTGAGAAGGTGGACCCGTTACCAGTTAGTGGTCTGCCACTTAAAATAACCTAACATAAGATAACAAAAATGTCAAGGGATTTATCTTCAAAATAAAGTGTTAAAAGTTGAATGCAGAAAAGTTATTTTGCGCGCGTGTAGGCCTTAATCCAGAAATTTACTTTTAGTTTGCTCATTCAATTGAATCGCTTTCATTTTAATTTTTCCGTCCCGTTTAATTAAAGAGTTTTAATTAAAACAGATCGGCATTACTAGATTTTTAGTTTTTAAAAAGTTTTGATAAAATTAAAAATACATGCGCAAAGTTTTAGTAGACTTTGTTTTATCATTTATTTTTTATTTACGTTTTAAGAAATTTTACAAAAATTACCTTTATTTTGTTTTATACGGTTTCCATCTAAATTACGTAGGGCAATTAAAGTCTGCTTAAGAAAAAATATTATTTTTCCAGAAAGGCAAAAATTAACCAAGAAAAAGAAAAACTAATTTAAAATTGAAATTTCGTAAATAAAAGTAAAAGTACACTTGCAGAGTAAAATAATTGAATAACCTTTAATATGTATGCTTCAAAAAAAATTGCAAAAATTAAACAAAACATTCGGTTAAAAAAGCCCACATGAAATAAAATACGCTAGTAATTTAATAAAAAAGTCCTGTTTTTTTGTTTTATACCATTTTAGATTTAAGATACCTACAAGGAACAAATTCGCTCTCTTACCTTTCAGAAAAAAAATATATTTCGAGAGGTTGTGAATACTGTATTTGCCAAGCACATGGAAGCGGATACGTCATGTCGTGCTCGCTGTAATAGAAAAACGGCATGATAGATAGATAGTTGCCACATCGATACGGTTTTAAAATATTTGCATCGATTTAGATTTTAGAACCCCGTGTTTGTAAAATATAGCACATATTCATACTTCGGTTTAAATATTTTGTGTAGCTTAAATCCATCATATTTGTCTTTATTTATAAAATAAATGATTTAATACAAATAGATTCGAAACTTTTTGCTGTAAAGTAACTTTTGTTCAGTATTACAATATCAGGGAGAACCAAACTGAATGGGTATTGAATGGAAATTGTCTTTTTGAGGTATAATTCATTTCTTCAAACACTGTTTAATAGTTGCTTTCCATTGGTGAGAATGAGATCACGTTATAAGAAAAAATCTTGGATGACTAAAGGAATCAAAACTTCAAGTCAAAATCTGCGCTCCTTGCATAAAATCTGCAAGCATATTAATAATAATTTTATAACTAACTATTACAAAAAATATCGCAAATTGTACAAAAAAATTATAAGGGTCGCTAAAAGAAACTTTTACTCAAACAAAATATCAAATGCGAAAAATAAAGCTAAGGAAGCTTGGGCAATAGTCAAACTTTAGAGGCAAAAATAATTCTTCCAAACAAAAAGCAAATATCAATGTCAATGTTTTAAATCAATTTTATTGCACTGTTGCCCAAAAATTTACAGCCGAATTAAGACCTAAATAACATCGTTATCAATGAAAACTTTAATCTAGGCATCACAGATAGATTGGAATTAAAAAACACAATAAATTAAATAAAAAACGTTTATTCTTCCGGTCAAGATGAAATGAACATAAAAATTTTTCAAAATTTGGATAACAGAACGTTGGATGCTCTTGTTGTTGCTATCAACTCATGTTTCTTAAAGGGTGAATTTCCAGATGTCTGTGCATTCTCACACGCGATGCTTGAAGCCAGGACTCCCATTTAATTCTTAATGTTCTTTTTTCGGCAAGACAGGATTTCGGATACTGCGCATGCGTCAGTTTTGGTGGTTTTGGAACATACTCTGTTACGTCAATACATTATTTGGCAATTGTCAAAAATTTAGGGTTATGTCTATTTTTTTTTCTAAAAATTAGTTAATGGGTGAAAATGTATTAAATTGTGGATTAAAATTGTAGTTTTTAAAAAATTAATTGTGCAGATTTATTGTAGACACCATGAAGAATGTTTAGAGGCATCTATAAACCACTTCTAACTTTAATAACAAATTATTAAGAAAAAACTACTTACCTATGGAATGGTACTCCCTTACTTCTCCCGGACATTTTTCCACAAATGTTTTACGTGTAATATTTTTCATTTTTCACAGAAAAAAAAACATAATTTTACACGACAAACGCAAAACACCGCAAAATGTAAATAAATAACAAATATGGCGCCGACCCACATAGCAGCTATGTGTCAACGTAATAGAACACACGCGTGCGTACTTAGAAATTTAAATTTGCTATTGTTTCCAAAGCAAACTATGAGTGCTTCACTTTTTAATATTGAACATGTATTTAACGAATTTGCAAAAACATAATTGTTTGACGTTTTGAATGTGATTTTTGCAGCGCTGCCAGAGATTTTGCAACTTAATTTAAGAATAAGATAAGTTGAACTTCAGAAAATTTATATCTTAAATCGAGTTACTACTTAAGTTAAAACTTAAGATAAGCCGAAGTGAGAAGGTGGACCCGTTACCAGTTAGTGGTCTGCCACTTAAAATAACCTAACATAAGATAACAAAAATGTCAAGGGATTTATCTTCAAAATAAAGTGTTAAAAGTTGAATGCAGAAAAGTTATTTTGCGCGCGTGTAGGCCTTAATCCAGAAATTTACTTTTAGTTTGCTCATTCAATTGAATCGCTTTCATTTTAATTTTTCCGTCCCGTTTAATTAAAGAGTTTTAATTAAAACAGATCGGCATTACTAGATTTTTAGTTTTTAAAAAGTTTTGATAAAATTAAAAATACATGCGCAAAGTTTTAGTAGACTTTGTTTTATAATTTATTTTTTATTTACGTTTTAAGAAATTTCACAAAAATTACCTTTATTTTGTTTTATACGGTTTCCATCTAAATTACGTAGGGCAATTAAAGTCTGCTTAAGAAAAAATATTATTTTTCCAGAAAGGCAAAAATTAACCAAGAAAAAGAAAAACTAATTTAAAATTGAAATTTCGTAAATAAAAGTAAAAGTACACTTGCAGAGTAAAATAATTGAATAACCTTTAATATGTATGCTTCAAAAAAAATTGCAAAAATTAAACAAAACATTCGGTTAAAAAAGCCCACATGAAATAAAATACGCTAGTAATTTAATAAAAAAGTCCTGTTTTTTTGTTTTATACCATTTTAGATTTAAGATACCTACAAGGAACAAATTCGCTCTCTTACCTTTCAGAAAAAAAATATATTTCGAGAGGTTGTGAATACTGTATTTGCCAAGCACATGGAAGCGGATACGTCATGTCGTGCTCGCTGTAATAGAAAAACGGCATGATAGATAGATAGTTGCCACATCGATACGGTTTTAAAATATTTGCATCGATTTAGATTTTAGAACCCCGTGTTTGTAAAATATAGCACATATTCATACTTCGGTTTAAATATTTTGTGTAGCTTAAATCCATCATATTTGTCTTTATTTATAAAATAAATGATTTAATACAAATAGATTCGAAACTTTTTGCTGTAAAGTAACTTTTGTTCAGTATTACAATATCAGGGAGAACCAAACTGAATGGGTATTGAATGGAAATTGTCTTTTTGAGGTATAATTCATTTCTTCAAACACTGTTTAATAGTTGCTTTCCATTGGTGAGAATGAGATCACGTTATAAGAAAAAATCTTGGATGACTAAAGGAATCAAAACTTCAAGTCAAAATCTGCGCTCCTTGCATAAAATCTGCAAGCATATTAATAATAATTTTATAACTAACTATTACAAAAAATATCGCAAATTGTACAAAAAAATTATAAGGGTCGCTAAAAGAAACTTTTACTCAAACAAAATATCAAATGCGAAAAATAAAGCTAAGGAAGCTTGGGCAATAGTCAAACTTTAGAGGCAAAAATAATTCTTCCAAACAAAAAGCAAATATCAATGTCAATGTTTTAAATCAATTTTATTGCACTGTTGCCCAAAAATTTACAGCCGAATTAAGACCTAAATAACATCGTTATCAATGAAAACTTTAATCTAGGCATCACAGATAGATTGGAATTAAAAAACACAATAAATTAAATAAAAAACGTTTATTCTTCCGGTCAAGATGAAATGAACATAAAAATTTTTCAAAATTTGGATAACAGAACGTTGGATGCTCTTGTTGTTGCTATCAACTCATGTTTCTTAAAGGGTGAATTTCCAGATGTCCTCAAAATAGCCGTAGTTGTTCCTCTTTATAAATCGGGATCATTTGACGAGCCCACTCATTTCAGACCTATCTCACTGTTGGATACTCCATCTAAAATTATTGAAAAACTGGTAAAGGTTAGAATAAACAATTTTCTTAAAAAACATAGTATCCTTAGCACTAATCAATTTGGTTTCCAGAGCGGAAGGAGTACTAACGATGCTTTGTTCTCTTTTTTGGAAAGTCTATATTTTAGACTTAATGATAAAGAAGCTGCAGTATTCTGCGACTTTCAAAAGGCCTTGGACTGTGTCAGTCACGACCTGCTTTTAAAAAAGTTGGAGAGGTATGGGTTTAGACTCCTCTAGCGCAGCGTTTTTTTCACTCATACTTGACTGGAAGATATCAAATGGTTCAAAATGGTGGTTGTGTCTCTTCTTTATCCAAAATTAACTTTGGTGTGCCTCAAGGTTCTGTTTTGGGCCCACTGTTATTTTTGTTATATATTGACGACTTAACTTTAATAGGTATAGGGGTACTCTAACACTTTTTGCTGACGACACTACAATTTTATGGCATCATAAAAACGAAACAATATTAAAAGAAATAGTGCAAGAGGACATACAACGAATTAAAGAGTGCTGTGATGCAAACTTTCTCTGTTTTAACATAGATAAAACAAAAGTCCTCAGTTTTAAATTTTATTTTGATGACCTAACTGTTTCCAACCAAAGAATAACTCAGGATGAAAATACTAAATTTTTAGGAATGTATATAGACAATAGGTTAAAATTCTCCTCGCATATTCCCTATCTTAATAAAAAAATATCAATAGGTAGTTACGCCGTTAGACAAACATTTTTCGAACTTGGTTGTGAAATGGCCAAAACAACTTATTACGCCCTTGTTGATTCTCATTTGCGCTATGGAATAGCCTTTTGGGGGAATTGCAGTCAGTATTTGTTCAGATCTGTGTTTGTAATTCAAAAAAGATGCATCAGATATATTTGCGGAGCAAAAATCAGAGACCATTGTAGGCCTTTGTTTATGAGAGAAAAAAATATTAACTCTTTGTTGCCTTTTTATACTAGAAACAGTGGTGCTGATTTATAAAAAATTTAAAAGTCACACATTTGAACAAACCTACCAAACAAGAAGTCAAGAATATAACAGCATACCACTGCCTATTCCTAGGTCTCAATTAACCCAAAACTCGATAATCTACCGCAGTATTAAAATTTTTAATAAGCTTCCAAATAGACTCAAAAGCATTCACTCGGAAAAAATATTTAGGGTTAAGGTAAAATATTTGCTATTGGAGAAGGCATATTATAGTCTTAATTTTTCGAGGACCAGTTATAGGATAATTGACAAATATATTTAAACATTAAAATTTTTTTATTTTACTTGTGTATGTATCAGATTGTTCTGTTTGTTGTTTCTTGTGTTTTAACATATTTTATTTTTAACATATTTTGACGTTTTAACATATTTTAACATGGTTTGACATATTTTAACATGTTTTTACGTATTTTAACATGTTATAACATATCTTAACATATTTTAATTTAATGGTCAAAGAATTTCGTTGTATTTCGATAATAGTAAGTGAATAGGTGTGATAGGTGGAAAGAGAGCATATTTGCATAGGAGAAATATTTAAAAAAAAATATATATCGCGAAATTTATAGACTGTTACACTATTTTAAATGACTATTCCGTACCTCAACTTAGACTTGTAAGCAAGTGTTTATCTTATATTTACAATTAAGGACCATTTTTTGCTTTGTCTGTAAAACTCTACTTTTTTGACAATAAAGCATAATTTGATTTGATTTGATTTGGCTTTTAATGATGACGTGTTTTGTTTTAGTTTTAGATAATACTGTTTTCACGTCGGTCCATCTATATTTGCATACATCCAAGATTTTGATGGTTTATGTAAGATTTTAGGGACCCATGTGTATAAAATATATGAGCTATAATTGATTGATTAATTGATTAGTTCCGCCAGCAAGAATAGGTTTTGGGAGTCCCCGACACTGCAGCTATTTAGCTTATTCTGCCGTCCTTAAGCTAAAATGCCGTTAACTACCTATAAAATATTCCTATTTTTGATCAAAAAACCCAGAAAATAATAAACAAACGATGTTCCTTGATAACTGTAAATTATTTGTTTCTTGAAAACCACAAAAGCTAAAGAAGATTTGCTTGAAAAAACTGATGTGGAATAATGTTGTGATTAGGGCGGCACCAAAAAATAAAAATTGTCCAAATGTTGGTTAACGGCATTATAGCTTATGTACGGCAGTATTGTATCTCCTGCTCCAGAAGGTCGGTGCTGGGCACTCAAATATTATGTGAGAGGCTGTTTCGTCGTCCTCGTCACAAAGTCTGCATATGGGCTCATCTCTGTAGATTCCCATTCTATGCATCTGTTTTCTCAGTGTGCAATGACTGGTTATAAGTCCCGTTACCTGCCTGATTTGTTTTCTATTGAGTTTTAGTAGTTCACAGGTGAGTGAGGGTAATGGTGATGACACCATTTTCTTACTGTGTTTTAGCCTTGGTAATATGAGCTATAACACTTTCGATTTAAACTTTTTGTATAGCTTCGGATCCCTCATATTTGTCCTTTTTTATATAAAATAAATGATTCAATCCAAATAGAATCGAAACTTTTTGCTCTAAAGGTACTTTGTTTGTTATTACAATATCAGAGAGAATCAAACTTTGAATAGGTATTGAATGGAAATTGTGCGTTTAAGGTATAATGGCTTTTAATGATGTTTTTTTGTTTAGTTTTAGCACTGTCTACGCGTTTTAGATAATTCTGTTTTCTTGTCGGCCCATCTGCATTTACATGCATTTAAGATTTTGGTGGTTTATGTTATATTTGAAGAGTTGAACCCCGTGTGTGCAAAACATATTGTCAGGATAGAAAATAATGTCCTATTAACTAAATGGCACAAGTTACCTTTATAAGCAAGTGCAAATTAACTCTAAACAATCTAAGGAAATGAACTTCTGTATATAGTTCAAATTGTATTAAACGTGAAATAAATTTTATACAGAATTATAAACAAGAAGCGATTGAACGGTCGTCGATGATGTTTATACAGGAAACAAAACACATCTCGATATCCTATCAATGGCAAACGGTTTGTAATAAAAGCATCTCCAAAAGAGTATAGCAGTTAGTTGTAAGCTGAGAACCTAACGTCCCAGGCGTAGTTAACAGTGAAGACAAGTAGTACGATAGTCAGAAGTTATAAGAAGTCGAGCGTATCGAGAAGATACACATTTGTAGACAAGATGTATTTAATGTAAGTAGTTATTATAAGTATTGTTAAATAAAACCATAACACCTAACTTAACCTGTGTTATGTCACGAGGGGGTTTTATCGTGACGTAACACAGTTTAAGTTAGGTGTTATGGTTTTATTTAACAATACTTATAATTACTACTTACATTAAATACATCTTGTCTACAAAAGAGCTATAAAATTTTTGATTTAAACATTTTGTGTAGCTTCAAATCCCTCATACTTGTCTTTTTTCTTTAAAATAAATAATCCAAACAGAATCGAAACTTTTTGCTATGAAGATACTATGAGAAGCAGGTATTTAATGGAAATTGTGCGTTTAAGGTATAATGACTTTTAATGATGTCTTGTTACTTTTTGTTTAGTTTTAGCACTGTCTACACGTTTTGGATAATACTCTTTCTGCATTTGCATATATTTAAGATTTTGGTGGTTTATGGTATAATGTAGATTCCCGTCTGTATAAAATATATGAGTTATAAAATTTTCGATTTAAACTTTTTGTGTAGCTTCAAATTCCTCATATTTGTCTTTTTTATTTAAAATAAATGATTCAATCCAAACAGAATCGAAACTTTTTGCTGTGAAGGTACTTTGTTCGATATTACAATATCAGAGAGAAGCAAACTTTGAATATTGAATGGAAATTGTGCAAACAAAATCTGAAATTGGAAAAAGCCAACCGGGACCGACGCTTCATGTCTGCATCTATTGTACCTACATTGTTTTATATTTTGGCTATTGTACCGTACTTAACGGAAACGCCGTAACCTGCAATTTTACAATTTTAGTTTTACTGCATTTTTTAGTAGAAAAATTTATCCTGCGTGCCTCAAAAAGTTGTATCTTCCTCGCCAGGTAGAATTTTACCGTGTTTTTTGATGCCGTAGATATAAAAAAACATTAATTTCCTTTAAAGGAATTTGTCGCAAGCTACATTTTTCAGGAGTAAAGTAAGACGCTTATTCAGTTAAGAAAGAATTCGCAAGCTTCACTGCGAGTCCGAGCAAGCATACAAGTCAGGTTTAAAATAGGCAGTTTTTAGCTGCAGCTTGCCTATTTGAAGACCTCGGGGAAAGAAGGGGAGGGGATATGCTAAAAAATATAGTTTTGAGAAATATCTTCCTTATCACCATATTGCCTAGGAAATATCCCATTACCTTTTCTTGGGAAGTAGATACTTTTTATACTGTGGAGCCATCTGTGATCGGATAGTTATACCATTTGATTGAGTAAAGAATATCAAGTTTTAGTGTTCTGCGTTCGATATAGTACAGTTTTGGCAAAAATGTGGCTTATCCCCTTCTTCTCCCGAGGTCTTCAATTATGATACAATATTGTGTGGTACGTCAAATTTTTCAGAAAAAATCGTAGAATACGAATTTCTATGGTATAGATCTGGCATATTGTCACGCTGTGCTGCCTTACAAGCCTCCAGGGCACCAATTCCCGTCGCCTTCTAAGACCGTACTAGCCTATTTATTACGCTTCTGACACTTTCAAAGCCCGGATTATGTCAACAGGGTTGGCACAAGCCGCGACGGTTCCCGGGTCCTTCAAAGTGAAAGATCCAGAGACGAGAAACGCTGTCCAGAGAAAACATGATCTTGGTTTGGGTTAAAAATTGCTATAATGATTAATTTGGGTTTTGATTTACACAGGTTGATAATACAGGTATTATTTACTTACGTTTAATCGTATAACCGGCCCTGCATTCCACTGCTTTTTCTAGAAACTACACATATTTCCGCCTTTTTGACTCGGCTATCACCCCTTTCGTCACACTCCGGATTCCCTGGTCTCGGTCACTTGAGGTGCTTAATTTTCAACCAACCTCCAAAAAGTCACAGTCATCTTCATTGTTCCGCTTTCACGTTCGTCCTTTTGCGCGACAGCTAACTTCCACGTCCTCGCAATAGTCCCGGATGGGACCGTTCTATTAGTCAATTATCGCAAAACCCGAAATGACTTCGATTTCTGCTGGGTCAGCGTTAACCTAGTTTGGCCTAGGAACCCAGGGTAACGAACCCATTACCATGTTTGTGTAATTGTTTAGACTAAATTGCGTTAAACAAAAATTTCAGATGCAATTTATAACTTTGAAGGAATATTTAATACCTTTTTGGGATAATCGTCACATTACTATTGTAATGAAAATATTATTTTTCGAAAACATTAAAAGTTCAGTTCAGTTCAGGATAATCGTCACAATGTGGTGCAGAACTAATCTACATTCCTTTGTTTGAGCCCCTCCAAGGTGATGGAGGGTGACGTTTTTTTAAAAAAAATTAGGTCAATTTCACTTTGTTCTTTTTAATCCACTATTTCTCAGCATTTTTAAATATAATTTAACCATCTATTTCCCATAGAGGGCTCATCAACGCTCAAAATAGGTCTAAAAACGTGATTTTTTTAATTGTTTTTTAGATTCTGTAAGAAACACCCTTGACAAATGGATACTGATGAAATCTGTTAGGGGCGTTTAAAAGTACAGGACTGGAGCTTTGAACTGGTTTATCACCAATCTACATCCTCCTAATAATAATACCACTACAGGGTGTTGATTTAGGGGTGGTTCCCTAAAAATAAAGTAATTTCTTTAATTAAATAATTTTTTTTCAAAAACCAAAAGTTTTTTGAAAAAACTTCTAAAAACCAATCTTGTAGAGAATGAAACTGCCTACATAATGCTATACAAACAACTAAGAGCAGCACTTATTTTTCACCGCATTTTTTGCATGACCCAAGCATCGAATACGTGCGTCTTATAGCCAGATCGATTTTCTTTCGATAGATGTGCTTAGAAGCTTAAATAAGTATATGTAGCTGTCCATAAAATTTTCATGCGCGGTGACAACCACGCGGCACTGCATCATATGCCAAGTGCTGTGTCGGTATACTTATGAAGGCGAAGCCCACGGCCGATTGTTGGGCGATGACCATTTGAGTGCTGAAGGTTTGTGCAATAATAGCCGTAAACATAAAAAAATATTTATGCCTTGACACCCACTTTTCTTCCAAAGATTGTTTGGGCTCCTGTAATTTTGGTTTGGTCTAGGAGATTTGTTACCGTTTAGGCGCAGACCATTTAGGTGCCAATCATTTGGGCGTCGATCATTTGGCCGCTGAATAGTAATAATAACAGATAATAATTGTTTGGTGGGAACTATAACTTTAGCTCATAATATGTCCTTTTTAGTGAATTTATCTTTAAAAAAATTATGCTTTACATTTTAAAAATAAAAATGGCATAACTTAAAAACAAATAACATTGATTTTTAAAAAATTTGGTTTCTGTAGATACGGCATTTTCTTTAATCATTTTCATAACCAGGCAGTATTGCTATGCATATATTTTTGAACGCTTCTGTCAACATATACCCCAATGTAGGTAATGTTTAAAAGAACATATATTTATTAAACTATGGTTAGATTTGCGATCAAGTGAAATTGATGAATCAAACACAAACATTCTAAGTGGATCTTTGGATAGCTAACGACAGTGTAACCACTAATTTACTTTGAAAAACATTATACGTAATATGTACCTACCTACATATGTATAAAAGAATTTACCTAAATTATAAAGAAAAGTTTTGGGTAAACGTGACAAAAATAGAACCGAATTAATACAGGGTGTCATCGAAAAGAGGTAAAATATTTTAGGGAAAGATGAAACATTTCATATTGTTAAGCAAACAATTTGTTGCGGCCGATTCGCTTCGAGGACAATTCGCCGCAAAAATTTTTAGTTATTGATATAGGCATTATCAATTGTTTAGACAATTTTATTTGGCTCCGGAATAAAGTAGCTATGTACAAAATAGCGGGTATTAAAATAGCGGTACTGAAATAGCGACAATCAAATTAGCTATGTTATGAAAGAGCGACTATCAAAATAGCGATGTAACAAAACAGAGACTGTAACAAAATAGCAATGTAACAAAATAGTGCCTATAAAACAGCGATGTAACAAAAAAGTGACTATCAATATAGCGATGTATCTAAAACAGCGATGTAATAAAATAGCAACTATCAAAATAGTGATGTATCAAAACAGCGTCGCTGCGTTACAAAATAGTTCGACCAAAGGGTCTCTTTCTAACATATCTTTTCAAAAAAAAAACTCCCCTGACTTCTTTTCGGGATCTTGGAGGGTATGATCCGATCCGAACCGGACTGAACCGAACCAAACCAGCATATTTTTTCAAAAAAAACACTTCCCTAGCTTCTTTTATGGGATCCTAGATCCAAACCGAACTGAACCAAGCCAACCTAACCCGAACCGAACCGAGCCAAACTGAACCAAACCGAATTCGGTTCGATTCGATTAAGATTCACACCCTCTATGATCCCGGTAAAGAAGTGAGGGAAGTTTTTTTTAATATGCTGGTATAGCCAAAATAGCGCATGGTCAAAATAGCATTCATCGCTATTTCGTTCCGAAGCCATTTTATTTAGCACGGTATTTTGTTTGTTTATAACATTTTTCATATTTTTTCAATTAAGTATTTGTCTTAAACTTAAAACTTAATACAGTTTCACTTACCGAACCGAACCAAACCTTACCAACCCACTAATCAACCTAAACAACTAACCTAACGACCTAATCTAACCAATTAACAAATATACGAAGTCAATCTAAATATAACCGTTAAAACAATTGCAAATGTCAGTATAAATAAACAAACAACTTGCGTACAACTGTCTCTGCGGCAAATCGAACCACTGCGAATTGTCCTCGCGGTGTATCGGACCGCGGCGAATTGTCCTATCTTAGAAAATAACTACAGCAGTATTTACTAAAGGAGGTCAAGTTAACGTTATAAGACGTGGCACTACTAAATGAACATTGTTTTTTAATGTCAGGTTATTGGTTTTAGTATATACTCTATTTGCTTGGAGGCCTTCATGCACTTTTCAAGTTAATGCAAAGTAAATGAAATCTCTTAACTTTGGAAATACAATTCCACTTATTGGACATATGACGGCTCCTGAAAAACAAGATAATTTTGGAAAATTCAGAACTTTTTTATTTCTTAACCGTTTTTATCTAAATTTATTTTATTTTTTATGTACTGTAGTGCACTTTTATAAAAACTAGTCAATACTTGCATTTTTAATGTGTTTGTGTCTCAAAAAAATATATTCCTTAACATTATATTTTTTTTTCTTGTTTTTTACGTTTAATACATAAACTGATGATTTTACAAAAAATTCATAAGAAAGAAAAAATATGTGCAAGTTGTATCCATAATGGGTTTTATTTCTACCATAAGTAAAAAATTTTTGAGTTATGCTCCAAAAACTACGAAGTTGGCCTGAGGATACTAATAGACACCAAAATTTTACTTTTTCATGAAAGTTTCAAAAGTGGAAAGAATGCTTCAAAAATTGAAAGGCTCTACCATTCTAAACAACGTAAGCTAATTTCTTATTTTATGTAGTCTATATTCTGTAAAATATGACGGCTTACATATGACTTACCCACGACTGCACCAATGTTTTCCTGGCTATTTTTTATACCTTAGGGCTACCTCTAGGAGCTTCAAGGGCACATCCGTGGAACGACAATTTAAAACTCCATAAAAAACTGCAGAATCATTTCTCTATTAAAATTACAACTTTGTCAAATATCAAAAATATCGGTTCAAAAATGAGAAAGTTATGCTTTCAGCCTCTTATATCAAACTTGTATTTACACGCAAAAATAATGGAGGCCACTAAGCGACTAGATAGTAATATGATATAATGAAGTTTTTTAGATTTTTGATGAAAGCTGTAATTTTAAGTAGTGGTAAGCAGTTTTTTGTAAAGCTTTAAATTATCTTTTCACCGATGTCCGATGGCTATAGGTTCCTGGATGTTGTCCTACGGTATAAAAAATAGTCGGGAAAACATTGGTGCAAAATCGTAGGTCGCACATATTTAAACCGTCATATTTGACAGAATATACAGCAGTTTCTCTATAAAACGCAAAAAACACAAAAAAAATATTTGTTGACGAATATATATTTTTTTGAGATACAAAAACATCAAAAATGCAAGTGGTTAATAGTTTTTATAGAAGTGCACTATAATCCAAATAAAATAAAATTAGTTGTAAAAACATCGGTTAAGAAATAAAATAAAAAATTTTCAAAAATTCTTCTGTTTTTCATTTTTGAGCCGTCATATTGTATTTGGCATAAGTTTGATAGATGTCCGATACGTGGAATTGTGTTCCCAAATGTAAGGGCTTTTAACTAAGGACACTTATTATAAAGGTAAGCTTTATAGAAAGGGAAGCCTGACCGCCTGACAATGATTTTCTATTTTATGGTTATTATTTTTGAAATTTTTTCCTCGGTTTCGCATTGGTGGCTCGGTTTTATTTTAAAGATATTGTTTTAACCAGTCTGAAGGTACCCAAACTATATACTTATCTATTTAGAAATAAAAAGTTATGCTGTAAACTATCTTGGAACTCCATTGTTATTAAATAAATCTTTAGACTGTGTTAAAACCAAATTTTTAAATTCAGAACGAGCCGCCAATGCGAAAATCATAAAAAAATTATAACCAAAAAATATAAAATCAAGGTCAGGCTTCGCTACCTGTAAAGCTCGCTTTACAAAGAGTGACCTTACTTTTAACCCCGAAGGCAACTTTGCAATAACACGAGAAGTGCATAAAGGCTTCTAAGCGAAAAGAGTAATAATCAAAATATGTTGGCTTATAGCAAAAAACGTTATAAAAATAATAAAGTTTTACTTTCTGAAAGTGAAAACTTGACATCTAATTAGCCTATAACGATGAAAATTAATAGAAAAACGTGCCGTCCACGTCTGTGTCAGGGCATTGGTTCGGGCATAAAGCCATTTTGCTTGCTATAAGACTGAGTCGGGTCTGGTTCAATTTAGCGTGAGGATTTAGCAGTAAAGTATGCTAACATACAACCAACCAAACCTATCCAAAACCCAACCAAACTACACCTAGCCTAACAAAACCTAGACCAAACTCAAACTAACTTGCACACATAGCGTTGTTTTATACTGAAAGATGGCCAAATTTATGTCATGTTTGGCAAAAATTTATTTTTGCATAAATCGGCTGGAATGAGTTTCTGTTATAATAGCTTATTTTAAATTTTTAAAGCCCAGTTTTAAAATTATGCAAATACATAATTTAATTTTTTGTTAATAAGATAAACATCGCAAACGTGATATTTCCAATAAAAATAGTTAAAAAATAAGTATATTTTATATTCGAAACCATTATATGGTCTTAAGAGAGAAATTAAAAAAAAATCGCAATATAATTTTCCATAAGAAAAATAAAAATTAACTTGAATCAAAAATTTAAGAGGTTTTTATTTTTAGCAAAGTATTGAATGCTAGGTATAGCAATAATAGGTCTGCTCAAAATCATCGAAATTCGGTGGCATCGTGTATCCGATTCTTATCGTAAATGCAAGAAACGGACACGTTTTCTTAGTCTCCATCCTTTAATCTATAAACCAAGAAAAAATTGTTTTGATACGTTAATATTTGATAAGTGGAATTTTGGCATAAAATACCGTTATGTGCTGCGTTAGGTTTTTCGCTCATAATTTAATTTTAGTTTCTTAGTTATTGACAAAAGATTTTGGAAATAATTTTTTTTGTGACAGGACAGGCAAAAATTATACATTTCATAACAATGAATAAACATTTTATTAAACAGCTATTTAGTAAATATTTTATTTTTTCTCAGTAGGTATATATTTTAAATAAGAAAAGAGTAATAGAAACAAAATTTCGGACTTTTTCTTTATTTATTTTACAAACGACGTTTCGGTTAGTAGGTATCTCTAACCATTTTCAAGTGTAAACTAAACAATCCAGCCTACATTTTATAATGCAGAATAAAAAAGTTTTAAGTCAACCAAGTACGGAAATACCAAACATATGGGAACCACTCCTTAAGGAAAACAAGCGTCTTAAAATTAAAAAGGAGGCTGACCATCACACCTGACTGCATACCAATTAATATAAGTAGTAGCCTGTAGGCTAGATTGTTTAGTTTACACTTGAACACGGTTAGAGATTCTTACTAAACGTTGTGTTTGTCTACGAGTTTTAAACAAAAAGACTGGGCTTAGTAGTTGCTAGAGATAAAAATATTTGGCATATGCAATTAGAGCATAAAAATCGGTACTAAGTAAATTAGGTATATATAGTACATATGTTGGCAATACGCGTCTAGAAGGTGAAAGCATTAGAATTCTAGACAATCTTTCTACAGTTAATCAAAGAAAACAAATCATAGTTGACACATGCTTATATCAATATACAATTGGATATTTCAATGCTGTTTTTAAAGGGTTTTTTTTATAAAGTGAAGTTTAAATCCATAAGCCAAAAGGACTAGAAAACAAAGCTGAAAGACTAAAATTAAACAGCGCTTTTTATATTTTTAGAAAAAGCACTAAAAATTTAGAATAATACCTTCAATGATTTAAAAAAAATTGTATGTCACAATATGATAGTTGTGAAGTTTGGACAATAATTTATGTAGACGACATATTACTAACTAGAGAAAAGATTGGTATAGAAGACACTGTAAATCTTTTCAAACAACATTTTAATGGAAAAGATTTAGAAGAATTTAAGAATTTTTTAGGTATGAACAGAAGGACTAGAGAAACATATGATTAAGATTGACCAAACCAAAAAAAAAAAAATTGTTAAAAATTTTGAACATGGAAATCTCTCTCTTTCTTTCTCACATCAACTTATATAGAACGCTTGTTATAAAGACGATAAAATATGTGCTAAAATCGACAAACAAAATCGACATGTGCGTTGTTCGAAATTCGCACGAAAAATACCTAAAAACACCTCTATTTCTTTAAGTTTGAACACCCTGTATAAAAAGTACTTAACGAAGAAAAACTTTAAGAATACTTTTTATAAGGACTAATGGGTGTAAATCAATATACAATAAGTTTCTTTACCGTAAGCTCTTTTTTAAATCAAAAGCTTAACTATACTAATGTTTTTTGGCCTTGATAATTTACCATTTTATGTATTATACAGCTCATTTATTTCCTACAAAAATTCCATTAACTGTCCAGAAAATAGAAAACCGGATATAAATCCAAGACATATTTTTTTCCATAAAATGTATTCGTGTAATACAAAAGGCCGAACTCAAAGTGACATCCCATAAAACTACCCAAGCAGAAAATAAAATGACGGAAACTGTTATTTAAAAGTTTTTGTGTCCGGCACAGCTTTTGTCATGTGTATACCTATGCTAATGTCTTGCGGGCATCAGTTGTTCACTACTTTTGTGTCGGTCTAGAACGTTTTCTACGTGGTCCGACGCCTATTCTCCACCTCCTTCGATCCCGACAATCATCTTCTGTCAGGTTTTTTTGACTAATTGATCTTTCGATTGACTGTTGCCGTTTTTAGTAAGTTTAGGACGCCATATTTTCCTGCGCCCGATTGGTTGCTATTCTAGGACCTGCTTTGGTAATCCTTTGACATACATTCGTTGTACAGGGTTTTCCAGTATATTTTTTACACCATATCTAAAATGTGTATTTGAATAGATATCAAAATATGATAAATACAAAAGTTTCATAATTTTTACGAAGTTTAGGAATTTTTAAGTCGGAATGTCAAAAAAAAAATTCTAAATGTCAAAATTTAACAGGTCGATGGTTTTTTTAAAGGGAACATCCTGTATATTATATTAAATATTTATAGATCTTTTAGCCCTGATTTTAAAAATATATATCATTGTATTATTTTATTCATTAGTTTTGGAGATATATGCGCTTAAATGTTTAAAATACTTAAATTGATCTCATTAAAACATCAAGGCAGCCATGAAAAAGACAATCGCATTTGCACAAAAAGTGATGCTATTGCTTTTGTAAGGTATATAATTAATTAATATTTACTATCCGGGGTGATTCTGCGCAGTAATGTATGGCGCCACAAGCCAGTAAAAACAAAAACTTATGCAATTTTTGTGAAAGAAAAAAATATTTATTACTTCATTTTTAATTTTCTAGATAGTCCCCTTGCTTACACTTGATAACGGTTAGAGATACTTTCTAACCGAAACGTCGTGTTTTAAAATAAATAAAGACAATGGAAGTTCGAAATTTTATTTCTACACAATCATTGTCTACGAGTTTCAAGCCTCCTTGATTATTATTACAATTTTGAATAATTCTTACAAATTTTCTGTGGATAGCTTGAAAGATAGAGTTCGCAAAATTTTCGTTAAGATCAACAATTGTTTGCTCTATTTTCTGTTGTAAAATTTAAAGTGTGCGGCCTGTTATAAAACATCTTATTTTTTAGGTAGCCCCACAAATAAAAATCAAGGGGAGACAAACCGGGTCTATTTGCGGGCCATAATAATGTGCCGCATCTTCCTATCCAATACATATATCTATTATTTAAAAAATTCATTACTGGCTGGATGTTATGTGCTCCGTCTTGTTGCCATATTAAATTTCTATAGTTATTAACAGGGAGTTTTTCTAAAAGCTCTTCTATTTTATGTCACAACAAATCATGGTATTTTTCTCCGATTAAGTTACCATTTAAAAATATAAGCCAAATAACTCTGTTATTCAGGAGACCGTACCAAACATGTAGGGATCTGCGTCCTTGAATTTTGACAGCTTGTAAAACATGCGGGTTTTCTCTTGACCAGATATGCTTATTTTTTCTATTGAACATCAGTAAAAATTATATTTGACAAATTTATTTGGTTTGCCGCTATTCCTCGTTGTATTTCCTGACAAAAATGTAATCTGTTTATGTTATTTTCGTTGCTTAAATTTTACACGGGTAAAAATGTATAAGCCTTGTATTTGTGATATTTTAAAACAGAGTGAATTTTATGCCACGATTTATTAAAAAAAAGTTGCTGCATCCGGAATAGACCATTCAGGATTCTCTAAAATAACAAGGCAAAACATTTTTTTAAATATGATAAACTTATAAAGAAAAACTAACCTTGAAAATATAACAAAATATTTAAGTCCTATTCTAAGTGTTTTTATTTGATTAAATGAGTTTACTATATTTACTATAGTTTGGCGGGTTGGTTATCTTCTGTCGGGAAACTAAATATAATACTGGTTGCGAGCTACAGATGCATTTTCATTATTTGAGTAAAATAATTTTCTACTTTTTCTTCCTCGGTAAAAATCATCCTTAACCGCTCTTAAAACAGAATTTGACAAGGTGTCAAAACAATAGCATCACTTTTGTGTCAATGCGATTGTTTTTTTCATGGCTTCCTTGATGTTTTAAAGTATCAATTTAAGTTTTTTATACTTTTAACCGCATATATCTCCACAAATATTAAGCGAAATAATCCCAACATATATATTTTTGAAATCAGGAAGGAAGGATCTATAAAAATCTAAATTAATATATAGGGTGTTTCCTTTAAAAAAACCATCGATTTGTAAAATTTTCACACTTACAATTTTTTTTGACATTCTGACACAAAGATTCTTAAAATTCGTAAAAAATTATTAAACTTTTGTATTTATCATATTTTGATACCTATTCAAATAAACGCTTTAGATATGGTGTAAAAATATACGGAAAAACCCTGTACATATCCGTACCATATCAGTTGTCTTTTAGTGGTGTCATCCGTTATGCTTTTCTCGATTCCCATTCTTTCTTTTATGATCTCGTTTCTTATGTGATCTGTTCTAGATATTCCCATTGATCTTATTGCATCCATTTCAATACTTTCCATTTTTGTTTTGTATTTTTTTCTTACACGACAAGTCTCTATTCCATACAACAGCGTGCTTTTCACCATTGTTTCATATATGTTAAATTTTACATTCTTTTTTATCTCCAGTCTAGTAAATTTCTATATACCGGGTTTCCAAAATAAGATCTATCAAAAAAAGACGAGCATAGCCTGTGATTATCTACAGATTAAAAGTAAAAGGTCTTAATAACACAATCCTAATTATTTTTATCCCAGGAAGACGCTACGTGCGAGAAAAATTTTAACATAGCCAAACCGTATTCTACTTTGAAACAAAATCGACATGTTTGAGCGTTTTTCGAAATTTGCATAAAAAATACTCAAAAACACCTCTATTTCTGTGAGTTGTAACACCCTGTATAATAATTACTTAATAAAAAAAAACTTTAAGAACACTTTTTATTAGGACTAATGGGTGTAAATCAATATACAAGAAGTTTCTTTACATAAAACTGTTTTTTAAATCAAAAGCTTAACCATACTAATGTTTTTTGGCTTTGAAAATCTACCATTTTATGTATTATACAACTCATTTATTTCCAACAAGAATTCAATTAACTGTCCTGAAAATATAAAACTGGATATAAAATCCAAGACACCTCTGTATACCTATGCTAATGTCTTGTGGGCATTAGTATAGTATTGGTACGAAATTTGCATGAAAAATACCTAAAAACACCTCTGTTTCTTTGAGTTGTAACACTCTGTATAAAAATTACTTGGTGAAAAAAAACTTTAAGAACACTTTGTATAAGTACTAATGGGTGTAAATCATTATACAAGAAGTTTCTTGACATAAAACTGTTTTTTAAATCAAAAGCATAACTATACTAATCGTTTTTTGGCTTTAAAAACTTAATCCTAGACATATTTTTTTTCGTAACATGTATTCGAAGTGACATCCTATAAAACTACTCAAGCAGAAAATAAAATCACGAAAACTGTTATTTAAAAGTTTTGTGTGTCCGCCAAAGATTTGTCATCTGTACACCTATCTTGCGGGCATTAGTAGTCCACTACTACTATGTCGATTTAGAACATTTTTCTACGTTATCCGATGCCTATTCTCCACCTCCTTCGATCCTGACAATCATCTTCTGTCAAGTTTTTTTGACTTATTGATCTTTCGATTGACTGTTTCCATTTTTAGAAAGTTTAGCGCCCTAGTGGTTGCCATTCTAGGACCTGCTTTGGTAATCTTTTGTCGTTCATCCGTTGTACATGGCCGTACCATATCAGTTGTCTTTTAGTGATGTCATCCGTTATGCTTCCCTCGATTCCCATTCTTTCTTTTATGATCTCATTTCTTATGTGATCTGTTCTAGATATTTTTATTGATCTTCTTATTGCATCAATTTCGATACTTTCCATTTTTGTTTTGTATTTTTCTGTTACACGTCTCTATTCCATACAACAGCGTGCTTTTTACCATTGTTTCATATGTTACATTTTACATTTTTTTTTATCTCTCTGCTCCATAAATAAGATATCAGTAGTTTTATTCTAGTAAATTTCTATATACCGGATTTCCAAAGTAAAATCTATCAAAGAAAGACGAGCATAGACTGTGATTATCTTTACAGATTAAAGTAAAAGGTGTTAGTAACACAATTCTAATTATTTTTATTCCAGGAAGAAGGTACGTGCGACAAAAATTTTTACATAGCCAAAGCGGATTTTATTCTAAAACAAAATCGACATGTTTAAGCGTTTTTTGAAATTTGCATGAAAAATACCTAAAAACACCTCTGTTTCTTTGAGTTGTAACAACCTGTATAAAAATTACTTGGTGACAAAAAACTTTAAGGACACTTTTTATAAGTACTAATGGGTGTATATCATTATACAAGAAGTTTCTCTACATAAAACTGTTTTTTAAATTAAAAGCTTAACTATACTAATGCTGTTATACTAAAATTTTCCATTTTATGTATTATATAACTCATTTATTTCCACAAAAATTCCATTAACTGTCCTGAAAATAGAAAACCTGATATAAAACCCAAGACATTTTTTTTCGTAAAATGTATTCATGTATTACAAAAGGCCGAACTTAAAGTGACATCCCATAAAACTACTCAAGCAGAAAATAAAATGACGGAAACTGTTAATTAAAAGTTTTGTGTCTTCGACACAGTTTTTGACATCTGTATACCTACGTTAATGTCTTGCAGGCATCAGTAGTTCACTACTACTAGAGTCCCTGTATGTTGACATATTTGGATATATTATCCAAATATGTCAACATACAGGGACTCTAACTACTACTATGTCGGTTTAGAACGTTTTTCTACGTTGTCCGACGCCTATTCTCCACCTCCTTGGATATATTATCCAAATATGTCAACATACAGGGACTCTAACTACTACTATGTCGGTTTAGAACGTTTTTCTACGTTGTCCGACGCCTATTCTCCACCTCCTTCGATTCTAACAATCATTTTCTGTCAGGTTTTTTTGACTCACTGATCTTTCGATTGAGTGTTGCCATTCTAGTTTAGGACGCCGTCTTTTTCCGCGCCCTATGGGTTGCCATTTTAGGATCTACTTTGGTAATCTTTCGTAATTAATTCATTGTACATGGCGGTACTATATCAGTTGTCGGTTAGTGATGTCATCCGTTATGCTTCCCTTCAGTCCCATTCTTTCTTTTATGATCTCATTTCTTATATGATCTGTTCTAGATATTCCCATTGATCTTCTTATTGCATCCATTTCAACACTCTGTTTTGTATTTTTCTGTCACGTGTCAAATCTCTATTCCATACAATAGCATGCTTTTTACCATTGTTTCATATATCCCATATATGGCCACTGTCCTTTTAAAAGAACAGTCAAGCTTTCGAAGTTAGTTTCGGTATTTTTGGGTATATTTGTGGGATGGCGCCAGTTTGAGGAGCTGCAATTTTTAAAAAAATCCAAAACTTTTTAACAAAAAAAAAAAATTATCAAATTTTAAAAATAAAATTTTGTTGGCTTTATCTGGGTTATGTTAAATTTTATATTTTTTTTTTGTCTCTCTGCTCTATAAAATACTGTTAAGACATCCAATAACCTTTTTTGCTTTTACTATTATTTTTCTTGTTCTTTACATTCTGTTTCTCTCTTATCAAATATGATATCCAAGTATACATACTCATTGCATGGAGATATTGTTTATCCATTGTCTAGTTTTAACTTACTTGATTCATCTCCCATACATAATGTATCTTGTCCACGTTCACTGTTAACCCCCACTTTTCATATTCTTCGGTTATTTAAATAAATACTCTGTAAAATTTTTGCTTTTTGTCTAGCCCATTTAACACCAAACATAATTTTAAACGAATTAAAATTTTTTATAATTGTTATTTCTGATTTTATACATTTTTCACAAGTTAAAATTATGTAAACATTTTCGCGAAGCCTCAAAAAATGCAATTTTTCTTCCAATAATTTCCGGCAAAAATTGTCCCGAGGCGGAAAAGGAAATCTAATGCAATATTGGCATAAAAACCAGCCGGCTACGCCTTCAGGGAAATATCGGAATATCTTTATAAAAAAAGAAAAATATTTTTTTACTGTTCATGTTGTCAAAGAACAAAAAAAAATTTTCGAAGCTTTTAAGAGAACTAATATTAATGTAACCCTTATCAACAGGGGCCATAGAAACAAGGGTCAAGCACTAAAAAAGGGATTTATTGTCAACAAGGGCCTTAAGCAACTGAAATAATGGCAGAACCAGTTACTTTTACTTAAGTTTTTGAAATGTCTGCATTTTGAAAACGGATATACAGTGTGTCATATTAATTCATTCAAAGGCTTATTATAGTATTGACAAGTTGAAAACTGAAATCTTTAACAAGTTGTTACTGTTAGATTATTATAGTTATTGTAAATGTAGGATCACTTAAGCCTCAGAGACTTTATTTGTAATATTTACTTGTGATTTTATTACTTTTTTTTAACCATTTTATGACTAACTCCTGTAAGATATATAATTTTTTAAATTTTTTCAAGTCTTTTATTATTATTTTAATTTTATCTTTATTCCCTATTATAATATTTTAACAATGTAATTTTATCCGACAAATTTTAGTATTACTAGAATAATAGTACTCTCATTTTTGTTTTATTATCTTGATTGTTTTTTTTGTCAGAGTTAAAAGTGAAGTATTCATAATTTTAGGCAGTGAAGTATTTATAATTATAGGCAGTGAGGTATTTATAATTATAGGCAGTAAGGTATTTATAATTATTATTATAATCTTTGATCACGCAGTCCATTCTTGATTTTCAGAAAAGTATAGAAATCGTTGGGACTTAGGTCGGGACTATATGGAGGATGGTCCAACAATTTGACGTTTTGTTGTGTTAAAATTTTTTTATGCTTTGTTCGAACTTGCATTGTCTTGGTGGACGATGATTCGTTGTTCAAGGTTCGTTTCTACACCATTGTCAATGCTGTACACATTTTTCGAGTTTCCTGCCTTAAAGTGGTCTAGAGTTTTCTGACACCAATTGCTTCCTTCTGCTCTTCGGCTTATTATTATTATTATTAACTTCGCAAGAGTGTCACATTGACCAAGCAGTGTTCTGAGGGGTCCCATAAGGACCAAACAGTTAACTGTTAACACTTATTAGGTGTCCATTAGATCTTGGACCCCCGTAAGGTTAAGCTTTCAAGCTACCCACGGAAAAATATGAGAGAAACAAAAACTCCTTTTTACCCGATTAGCCATAAAACTTGTTTGATTTTTTAAAATTCACGGGTACTAAATTTTACGTTTGTTAGTATTATTTGGCTTAAAATTTCCGTTGACCGACGCTCACGCACTAAGCGTTGATCTGACCTGAAAGGCAGAAGAGCTGTCGTAGGTCACGGATTGGTTTGTTTGTTTTTATTTGTTTTCGATATTTTTATTGATCGATATGTATAGCAGTTATATTCGCCTGCTCTTGTTCTTGTTTCTCTGGTATCTCGGTAGATGGCGCTTCTTGCGACAGTTTTCTCAATATTTACATAGGATTAGAGACAAAACCGTCTAATTAACTCCGCAAGAGTGTCACATTGACCAAGCAGTGTTCTGAGGAGTCCCATAAGGACGAAACAGTTAACTTTCAACACTTACTAGGTGTCCATTAGATCTTGGACCCCCGTGAGGTTAAGCTTTCAAGCTACCCACGGAAAAATATGAGAGAAACAAAAACTCCCTTTTACCCGATTAGCCACGAAACTTGTTTGATTCTTTAATTATAACACTTTTACTAGGTACTTTTTGACGTATTTTTTCCAATCGTGATGTTAGGTTTAGCTGAATAAAAAGAGGGGTCAAGCAACAGTTTTCAAAAGATTTTTCGATAATCAATCCTGTGTTGCTTGAATTTTTAAAATCGTTTTCTAGTATATATCTGTATTTTCATTTACAAAGGGTTTATTAAAAAATAATAATTTAAACAATAAGGAGTGTTTAATTAAAGGTTATCTGTGTATGATTGTATTTAATTTTTTTTGTATATACAGGGTGTTAATAAAGTATGTCACCAATCTTTAGAGAATGATTTTTTGAGAGATTTGTCTTTGTAATCGGTCTCACAGATCGTACATCGTCTCTCAATGGTTAAAGACCAATCAGTGTTTTTTCTAAATGGCAAAAAAGTCAACATTTTTAGCTCACACTACTACTCGTTGGTGCAAGCAATGAATTTCCTATTTTTCATTTTCTTTTCCTTTTCTGCGCGTTTAAAATAATTTAAATTTTCGCGCTCTTAAATATGGGTTTTCACGGCACCGCACACGTGCGAGGACAAGCAGCGCCGCGATGAGTGCGCAAACAACCACCGTCACAACAAGACACTAGAAAAATCACGTTCCCAAAAAAGTGAATTTTGAGGTGAAAAACTGGATGTTTCAACGTTGACTGGAGCCGCAAGAGAGTCCGAGGTAGGTGCCTTTTCATATAAAATTCCATATGTATCGTAACTTTCCATTTAGAATCGTCAATACCGACAATTAATTTTAAATGTGCTTGTAAAGCCAAACCGGCGACCTGTCGAAGGAAATTCCATTATTTTTCAGTACTTGCACGCACATTTAATGGTCCTTCTCTCCAAATTAATAGTTTTCCAAACTACCTAGACTCCTGTGGTTCAGCAATTTCCTACAAAAATTCCAAATTTCTATATATTTTCAAAATTTATTTCCAATTTCAATTTCAATTATTTCTACAATCAGTAATAAATCAAACAGACCATATTGATTTACGACCTGTTGGTGATATGTTCCTTCAAAGTTGATCGAAGTGTTTATTACCGTTCAAAAATAGCTATAGCCAATGCACATATTTCGTATAGTTTACTAGTTCATCAAAGTTGATCGCTTTGTTCATTACATTTTCAGTAAAAGTTGCGTCAATACGCCGAAAGTGAAATTTTAAGGCGGTTCTTCCATCTACTTTCCTTTAATTATCGATTTTACAGGTGTCGCGTTAACGCGCAGGTGCAAGTGTCGCCGTCACCAGGGTCATCCCGCTTGAATAGTGACGTGGGTCTCACGTTGTGCGCTCGTTGTTTCTTCGAATACCGACCTTTCTTAAAAACTTTCAAACAGGACCGCTAGTCGTATGCACAGAGTGTGCGACTTGGAATCGAGAGGTACGGGGTTCAATCCTTGGTGAGACATAAAAGTTTTTTTTAAAGGATATGTTCAAATAATAACATACAGATAAACTTACAAACATTTCATTTTAAAATTTTCGAAAAAAGTTAATAAAATTAAAATAATAAAATTGTTTAATTTCTGCTAAAATTCGGGTTATATTTTAAGCTATATTTTAAGCATTTTTTTTGGGTAATTTTAAAAACATTAACTTTCAAAAACAAAAATGTCTACGCAAAAACAGAAAAAACTTTGCGACAAAAGGCTTTTGAGCTTCAACCAAATGGCGGAAGCTCACGAGGTAGCTTTGAAAGCGAACTCGGATACAGCGTTTCACTTTTTGTTTAAATCCAGATATGAAGACGTCGAAGAATGTCATGCTCAATTCTATAATTTTCATAACCAAATTATTGGCTCTCTCGAAGAGTTTAAACTTTCATTTGACGAGCAGGACAAAACTAGAAAAGACTTTGACAACCTTTATTATGAATGTAAGGGTATTTACTACGACCTTTTTAGGGCCAACCCTGTCAATTACGTAGGTAACCCTAGCCAACAAAATATTGTTCAGAGGTCAAATACAAGATCATTTCCACAACCAAGGTTGCCAATTTTCGATGGTAATTATAACAACTGGCAACACTGGTTTGACTTATTTAAAGTCATGGTACATCAAAATTCTGATTTAAGTGATATAGAGAAATTTCAACAATTGCGGAGTTCTGTTCTGAATGAAGCCCTTTCTCTAGTAAAAACCATTCCCCTCGCAGATAGCAACATTTTCTGAGAATCTAGCCATCTTAAATGAGCTTGGTTTTCCTACAAAAGAATGGGACTTTCTTACTTTTAACATGATGCTCTCAAAACTTGAAGTCAAGATGAGGACTGATTTCGAACTTTACTATAGTAGAGAGAAAAACAATTCAAAAATTCCATCCTACACTGATCTTTACACGTTTATAGAAAATCATTGCGTTGCGCTCGAATCTGTAGTGCAAATGCCCAGTTTTAGTTGGCAAAATCAAACCCTTAGACAACCTCAAACTACGCGTAATTCTCAACAGAACAGTTTTCAGAGAAACAGTTTTAATAATGTTAATTCACCTTCTGCTTTCAATACAACTATTTCAAATCAAAGTTCAAATTCAAGAAATCAACAAAATACTTTACAAAATAGCAATCAACGCAGCAACCCTCAAATACAAAATAATCAGAACAGAACTTTTAATCCAAAAATAAAATGTTACCTATGTTCTTCGAATCACGCATTATTGAAATGTATCGAATTTCAAAACAAAAGTCCACAGGAAAGGATGGGTTATATTCGGCAGGCGAATCTATGTCAAAATTGCTTACATTTTGCTCACCAGACCATGAATTGCCCCTCCTCCTACAACTGCATCAGGTGTGGAGCCAGACATCATAGTCTTCTCCATGTTCCACAACCAGTAGCGCCCTCTGTGGGTGTTAATTCATATCCTCCAGAGAACGCTAATATTCCACTTTCCAATTCCAATAGCACCCCTATGTCAGGAAGCCATTCCACAAACTGTCATGCAACAATGATTTCCAAAAATTCAACTTTTCTACTTTCTACCGTTGTAGCTGACATGTTAGACTCAAGGGGACATTACCAACCAGTTCGTATCTTACTCGATTCTGCCTCAGAGGCAAACTTTATTTAAGAAAAATGTCTAAATCGTTTAGGTCTTTCGAAAAGCTTCTTTTCTACTTCTATTCAAGGCTTAAATCAAATGACATCTTCCAATACCAAAGGTAAGACGAAATGTCTTATCAAACCTTAAGGTCAAGCGGGACCTACCTTTGATTTTGAGGATTTAGTACTTCCAAAACTTTGTACAGAGATTCCTTCTTGCGCTGTCGACTCGAGCAAGTGGAATCACATTCGCAATATCAAACTTTCTGATCAAAACTTCCATATACCAAGTTCCATTGATGTCCTAGTAGGTTGTGAACTTTTTCCGCATCTCTTACAAGAGGGAGTTATCCACGGAGAGCGTGGACAACCTAGTGCTTTTAATAGCATCTTTGGTTATGAGCTGATTGGTAAAGTTGAAACTTCAAAGCAACAAAATCCACAATCACTCATAAGCTGTTACACTTCCATCGAACCATCTCTGGATATCTGCCTAGAGCGCTTCTGGGAGATAGAGCAGGTTCCACATAAGGTTCATCACAGTCCTGAGGATATTATGTGCGAAAAATTATTTTCACAATCAGTTTCACGCAACGAATCAGGTAGATTCGTCGTTCCATTACCTTTCATAAACTTAGAACCCCAGTTGGGTGACACCTATCCAATCGCTTTAAAACGTTTCAAGCTTCAGGAAGCTAGACTTCTCAAAGACTCAGCTAATTATCAAGCTTACAAAGATTTTATGCAAGATTATTTAGACACTGGTCACATGATACCTATTCCTACGCCTATATCTAAAGATGTCTTGGATAATTCCTACTTTATCCCTCATCACAGTGTCTGGAACACGGGGAAGATAAGAGTGGTCTTTGATGGGTCTCAACGTAGTCCCAGAGTGTCTCACTCAACGAGACGTTGTGCGCAGGTCCTAAACTGCAAAATGATGTCCGTGAAATTCTACTTAATTTTCGAATTCATGCTGTAGCCTTTGTTACTGAAATAGTAAAAATGTTCCGACAGATTTTAATTATTCCTGAGCACACGCGTTATCAAAATATTCTATTGAGATTTTCTGAGGATGATCCTGTCCAAACCTACTCCTTAAGAACAGTTGTTTATGGACTTGTCATCACCTTACTTAGCTATTCGTACTATACAAGAACTAGCTAAACTTGAGTCTGAAAGGTATCCTAATGCTTCCAAGGTGCTTCTTAAAGACATTTACGTCGACGACGTGCTCACTGGGCAGGATTCTTTGGCCTCTGCCAAAGAACTTCAGTCGGAGTTAATCTCCCTGTTGCGCCTAGGAGGGTTTGAACTTAAAAAATGGGCGAGCAACAGTCCGGAACTTCTCTCCTCATTCTCATAATCAGAAACACAAATGTCCATTCGTTTCGACAAATCCGAACCTAATTTTGTAAAAATATTAGGTCTCCAATGGAATCCTATCTCAGATTCGTTTACCTACTTGGTCGTATCTTATCTCAAATCATGAAAATTTTTGATCCCTTAGGTTTCTGTTCTCCCGTTTCTTTACTTGCTAAGCATCTCATGCAAGATCTGTGGAAGGAGAAGCTGGACTGGGATTCTCAGCCTCCTCCGCATATCGTAAATGTTTGGAATCAATTTCGAACCGAACTTCCAAATCTTTCAAATATTCATTTACCTAGACGTCTTTCCATTGATCAACCACGTAGCATTGAACTTCACGGCTTTTCAGACGCCTCTATGATAGGTTACGCGGCTACGGTCTATTTCAGAATGGAGTCAGTTTCCGGAGAAATCCATACCTTTCTTGTAATGGCCAAATCTAAGGTCGCACCAGTGAAAACAGTCAGTCTTCCGCGACTGGAGCTTCTTGGTGCCACTTTACTTTGCGACCTACTTTCCTTTATTCAAAACACTTATTCAGATATTCTTAACTTCAACCAAATCTGTGCATGGTGTGATTCCCAAGTGGTTCTATGCTGGTTGGCGGCTTCACCTCACAGGTTTAAAACGTTTGTGGCAAACCGTATCTGTCACATTCAAGAAACCATTTCTCCTACGGCCTGGAAATATATTCCATCAGCGCTAAATCCAGCCGACTGTGCTTCGCGCGGTCTAATGCCTAATCAACTTGTCAAACATGACTTATATTGGGAAGGTCCTTGTTTTCTTAGGCTACCAAAAGAGAGCTGGCCTGATGATTTTCGCTGTCCAGACCCTCCGAAAAACGAGGTTATTCTGGAAGAACGCAAATCAGTATTTCAAACATGCACAGTTGAACCACACATGCTTGATACTTTTCTTTCTCGTTACTCTTCCCTAGAGAAAATTCAACGCATAATTTCCTATATTTTTCGCCTTACCGAAAAGAAATCTAAATATCCTAACGAAAATATTACCGAAGTAGAACTTTAACATTCTCTTATTTTTCTCGTTCGGCATGTTCAACGTTCCATCTTTGCTGATCTCATTTCACGTTTGAATGACGCAAAGCTACTTCCTAAACAATTTCGTAAACTTTCACTTTTTCTAGATACACAAGGCTGCTTAAGAGTGGGGGGTCGATTACCACATTCTTCCGAACTCTCTTATTCAGCAAAACACCCTTTACTTTTACCACGTTCTCACCGTCTTACTCAACTTGTCATTGAGTACACTCACAAAAGGTACTGTCATCCCGGTCAAAAAACGTTGCATTACCTCTTGAGACAACAATTTTGGATCCTTTCCCTTCGCTATGCAATCGAGAGTATAACTTCTCATTGCATTTTATGCTATCGATTAAATCCTAAACCTTCCGTACAAATCATGGGCAACTTGCCTGCTCAACGCATCTCTCAAGTAAAGGCATTTTCACATGTTGCCATAGATTATTGTGGTCCCTTTCCAATTACAATGGGAAAGTACCGAGGTGCAAAGGTATCCAAAGGTTATATTCTTGTCTTAGTCTGTTCCGCAACGAAGGCAGTTCACCTAGAACTTACCTCTGATATTTCCACCCCTACCTTTCTTGCGGCTTTTAAGAGATTTGTGGCAAGAAGAGGAAGAATCTCTGACATTTACTCAGATTGTGGTAGCGCGTTCTTGGGAGCTGATCGTTTACTCAAACAGTACCCCCAGGAAGCATACCACAGTCTAAAAATTACCTGGCCTTTTTCAAGTCCTGGTAGTCCGCACCTAAACGGACTACCGAGGCAGGAGTTAAATCCACCAAGGCAAATTTAAAACGTGTAATAGGTGAGCAACGGTTAACCTATGAAGAGTTTTTTACTTTTTTGTGTCAGGTCGAATCCATACTAAACAGCCGGCCTCTGTATGCCCAAAGTATGGATCCGAATGACTTTCTTCCACTGACCCCTGGTCATTTTCTTACCCTGGAACCGTTGAATTCCGTACCAGAACCCGATTTTTCTGATTCCAAGTTGAACACCCTGTCCCGCTGGCAGCTGGTGCAAAGGCTCCAGTCCGATTTTTGGAAACGCTGGAACTTGGAGTACCTAAACACCTTGCAACAGCGTTCTAAATGGACAGAGGCTTCTAACAATATTAAACTAAATACTTTAGTCGTGGTAAAAAATGAACAAAAACCGCCATTGCAATGGGCTGTTGGGCGAATTGTCGACGTACACCCTGGCTCAGACGGTCATATTCGTGTTGTGACCGTTAAAACAGCTACAGGAACATATCGTCGACCAGTAGTGAAAATGTCCTTTGCCTATGCCCGACGCATAAGGCAAAATTTTCTTTTTCTTTCCTAATTTTTTCTAAGTATTTTTTTCTTTTCTTTTAATTTTATTTGGGTTAATGTTAAATTGTATCGTTTAATTGCTAATAGGCGAATATTATTTAATTTTTTTTTCCTTTCCTTTTCTTAACTAAGTAAAAACACACGTGTTTTGGCGGTCGGAAAATGTTGGTGCAAGCAATGAATTTCCTATTTTTCATTTTCTTTTCCTTTTCTGCGCGTTTAAAATAATTTAAATTTTTGCGCTCTTAAATATGCATATGGGTTTTCACGGCACCGCACACGTGCGAGGACAAGCAGCGCCGTGATGAGTCCGCAAACAACCACCGTCACAACAAGATACTAGAAAAATCACGTTCCCAAAAAAGTGAATTTTGAGGTGAAAAACTGGACGTTTAAACGTTGACTGGAGCCGCAAGAGAGTCCGAGGTAGGTGCCTTTTCATATAAAATTCCATATGTATCGTAACTTTCCATTTACAATCGTCAATACCGACAATTATTTTTAAATGTGCTTGTAAAGCCAAACCGGCGACCTGTCGAAGGAAATTCCATTATTTTTCAGTACTTGCACGCACACTACTATACTATAGTAGTGTGAGCTATGGTGATCCTAATTTTTTCGATAAAAAAAAGATGCTCCGATTTCTAAATTTTTTATATATCTTTGCGTTTCAGATGATTTTGACACTTTTTTGTCTTGCCGTCTGTCTGTCTGTCTGTCTCTGTCTGTAACGACCAACCCGCATAACTCAAAAACCGCTTGTCCGATTTAAATGAAATTTGGTACCTAGGGTGGGTCTTGGGCCGTGGTGGTCCCATTTAAAAATGAACGAAATCCACCGAACGCAAGTCACATAAAAGGGTGGGGGTAGATTTCAACAATGAGAGTTTATGTGAAAATATGGCGTGTGTGATATCACACGAAAGGTAATTAAGTCTGGAAATAAACAAAATGAATTTTAAGTTATTTAAAAAAAGGGTGGGGGTAAATTTTAAAAATTAGAGTTTAAGTCAAAACATGGCTTGTGTGGTATCAAAAGAAAGGTCATTGAGTCTGGAGTTGAATAAAATATATTTCAGTTTTTAGTTATATTAGCTCACACGTACACTATAACTATAGTACTTAGTGTGAGCTTAGGTGCCCATAGATTGACTGAGTATTTTTAGTTTCAATAGATCTTTTTATGTAAGACCCATTTAAAACGCAAAAAAAAATACTTTGCTCGATTTTTTTTAAATAAAAAATGCAGTATAGAAAACAATACAAAAAAGACTATAACATATGAATCGGTTTATTCAATTCATTTTTATTTATACACTAGAGTTGGTCGTTATTTTTATAAGGAAATATGCGATGCGATCTTAAGTATTAAGCTATATGGAGCTCCAATTTTTAAAACATTTATTTTATAAATTGATTTTGATATTGAAAAGTTTTGATTCATGACAGAAAAGCTATTTCAAATTTTAGAAAATAACTACTTACTGCTGCGTCGTAAGATTTGTATTTTATGCATGACCGGGCGTTAAGGTGCACCGCGAGTGTAATCAAATACTTATACGCACCTCAGCGTTAAAACAATACTTTAGGTTGAAAGAAAGAAGAATTATAGAGATCAGTTGGATGGCTTCGTTGAGTTAATACCCTGAGAGTTTCTCGTTCTTGTATTGAGACACCACACACATGCATAGATGGAAGTTTTCCGAAAATTTATGTATGATCTTCGGTGGCTTTATGTAATGAGCGTTTGCGTACGGAGCAAGGGAATCCGGGTTCTAGTCCCTGCCGAAGACAGAAAACTTTTTTCTAATTTTTCTTTCCTTAATTTTACTTATTTATGGTTTTAGGTCACTGCATTATTTGCAATTTGGTATTTGAAAACCTTCTTCCGACGTGTTAAAATTATTGATTATTTTGAAATACTTGTCAATTGGTCTTTTGTTTATTGTGAAAATATTAGAGAGATTCAGACATATTTTTTTTAATTATTTTATAATATTTTCCTGCTCCTAAAATCATGGTTGTAAATAAAACATTATATATTTTATATTTCATTGCGGGCGTTAAGCGCTTCCTTTATGACCTAGCCTAGATAAATAAATAGCTTATAAGGAAATTTTTTTTTAAACAAAACCTAATTTTGGCAGTCACAGGCTAAAAAAAAATATTTATAAAATCAAATAAGTTTTCGTGGCTAATCGGGTAGAAAGAAGTTTTTGTTTCTTTTATTAGCTCGAAAGCTTAACCACATGGGGCTTCAAAATCCAATGGACACATAACATGTGTTGACGATTAACTGTTTTGTCCCTATGGGACTCCTTAGAACGCTGTTTGGTCAATGTGACACCCTTGCAAAGTTAATCTGATCGTTTTGTCTTTCATCCTACGTCTATACTGAGAAAACCCTCACAAGAAGCGCAATCTACGGAGATACGAGGGAAACTAAAACAAGAGCAGGAGAAAATAAACTACTCTACATATCGATCGATGAAAAGATCGATTGCAAGGAAACAGAAACCATCCGTGACCTACGACAGCACTTTTGTCTTTCAGGCCACATCAACGCTGATTAGCGTAAATTTTAGTACCCGTGAATTTACAAAATCAAAAAAGTTATCGTGGATCATATTTTTTCGTTTGTAGCTCGAAAGCTTAACCTCAGAGGGGTCCAACATCTAATGGACACCCAATAAGTGTTGACAGTTAACTGGTTATTCCTTATAGGACTCCTCAGAATACTGCTTGGTCAATGTGATACTCTTGCAAAGTCAATCTGACCGTGTTGTCTTTATCCTACGTCTACAGTGAAAAATTCCTCGCTAGAAGCACAATCTTCCGAGATACGAGAGAAATTAAATCAAGAGCAGGCAAGTATAAACTGCTATATACATATCGATCGATGAAAAGATCGATTGCAAAGAAAAAAACTAAAAGTTTTTTTTATAAAAATTTGAAGTTTCTAGATTTGTAAACATATTGTTTTTTTTTTATATTTTATTACTAGGAAATTAAATAAAAAATAGAATAGTATGAACAGAAGTAGTGGGTTAAAGAAGACCGAGGATAAGTTTTTAAAATATTGATAATAAATCGTTTTGTGTTTGAAAAATAAAAATTTATAGTTTGAGGCAAATGATGTTGTCCTTTTGGTTTCGTGCATTATCTTACTTATAACTTGAATAAGGGGTAATAAAATCAACATTGTCCCGAATAAAACCGTTGAAATCTTAAAAAAATGTGTCTTAAATTTGGCTTGGCTGGAAGATTCTAAATTGTAAAAATTGTCAAATCTGTAACACCATTTTTTCCGTTCGGATTAACTTTTTTCTTTGGAAATTAGTTGAAAAATTGTTGTATTTATAATCTGCCATTATATATTTTTGTGGTATAAATTGTGTGCTTTTTAATTTTTGTCCCTTGTGTAACGTTGATGTCCCTTTTGTAACACATAAAATATTATTGTCAAATTTGCGACTCCAGTGTAATTTTAAACCAATTTTTTTAAATACTAAGTCGTTTTTTATAAACAAATGTTGCTAAGATAGCTCCAAATACACATTTTCTGCGTCATCTGAAAAAAAAAATTAAAAATAATTAATTGTATTAATTGTAAACAAGGTCTTAAATGTGACATTTATATGACGTTTTTGTGACACTTCTAGCAAGATGCTTCAGCTAGCTGGTCAAATTATTATTTTCAATATGTAAAGCCTCAATTAACAGAACAGGGTTAAAATTCGGATTGAATAAAGGAACGCCAAACCTAAACGTGGTTCACCGCCAAAGCTATTTCAGTTAAACTCCAACTTAAACTGCCATTAAGTAAGCGGCCGGATGTGGATTATCCTTAATTTAGCTTTAGATTTTAAAATGTTTGCAGCAATTAAATTAAAAAGGAATTGAATAACATTTTAATTATTAACTGGTCACTTTTTGGTTAAATAACTGGTTTGGTGGGGTTTGCCAAACGAAAACGGATATTCTGTTAAATTAAAAAATATATACCGGGTGGGCCAAAAAAAACCGGACAATTTTTTTTTTGATTATAACTTTTGAACTATACAATCGATTTTAATGGGACAAACTGCACTTGGCGGAGAATTAATCAGAGTTTCGACTGAAAGTATTTTTTTGTCCACCATCTCAAAATCCAAGATGGCGGATTAAATTAAAATGTACCCTTCAAAGATGCTCGTTTATTCTCGTGTTGCGAACATGTCTTAATTATTTTTTTAAATTAGTAGTAGTTTCAACCATTGTTTTGCATATTATACGATTGCCTTGCCAATCATCTCTGCATTTATTTCATTATAAATTCATTACTACTGAACCAATTTTAATGAAACAAAAAATGTCCTGATGAGAATTGATTGCTTTTTAAAGGTCATGATCAAAGTTTATCGCCATCTTAAAATTTAAGATTGTGGACAGAATCATACTTGATTCTTTAAAATGGCGTGTTTATTCTTAGTTTCCGAAAATGTTTTAGTTTCTTTTTTAATTTATAGAAAAGCGCTACTTTTCCCCTACACATTGAGGTGCAAATTAGTAAAATCGGTGTGGTTGTTCTCAAAAAATCTGTTTTTGTTTCAGTCATTGTTTTATCGATTATACGATGGCATTGCCAATCCTGTCTGCATTCATTTCCTTATAAATTCGTTATTACTTAACCAATTTTAGTGAACTAAAAAATATCATGTTGAGAATTGATTGCTCTTTAAAAATTATAATCGAAATTTGTCGTCATCTTAGAATTTAAGATGTCGGACAGAATCATACTTGATTCTTTAAAATTTCGTGCTTATTCTTATTTTCCGAAAATGTTTTAGTTGTTTTTTTTTTAATTTATAGAAAAACAATACTTTTCTCCCGTATAAAGAGATAAAAATTAATTAAGTGCTTTTCTATAAATTAAAAAAAAAACTAAAACATTTTTTGAAAATAAGAATAAACGTTGAAGGGTCAAGTATGATTATTTCCGACATCCTAACTTCTAATATGGCGGAAAATTTCGATTATAAACTTTAAAGAACAATCAATTCTCACCATAATATTTTTTATTTCACTAAGATCGGTTCAGTAATATTGAGTTTTTAAAGAAATAAATGCAGACAGGAATGGCAATGCAATCCTATAATCTGTCAAACAAAATAGATTTTTCAGAACCACCAAACCGATTTTACTAATTTATACCTTATTGTGCGGGGGAAAAGTAATGCTTTTCTACAAATTAAAAAAAAAATAAAACATTTTGATAAAATAAGGCCAAACACGCCATTTTAAAGAATCAATTATGATTCTGTCCACCATCTTAAATTTTAAGATAATAATATATTTTGATCATGATCTTTAAAAAGAAATCCATTCTCACCAAGATATTTTTTATTTCATCAAAATCGGTTCAGTAGTAATGAATTTATAAGGAAATAAATGCAGACATAGTTGGCAATGCAATCGTATAATATTCAAAACAATAGTTAAAACAAAAATATTTTTTTTTAGAACCACCGAACCCATTTTGCTGATTCATACCTTGTTGTGCGTGGCAAGAATGCTGCTTTTTTAGTGATTTAAAAAAAAATATTCAAACATGTTCGCAATACAAGAATAAACAAGCATCTTTAAAGGGTTCAATTTTATTTCTTCCGCCATCTTGGATTTTGAAATGGCGGACAAAAAAATGTATTTATTCAAAACTCTGATTAATTCTCTGCCAAGTGCAGTTTGTCCCATTCAAATCGATGATATAGTTATAATAAAAAAAAATTGACCGGTTTTTTTTGGCCCACCTGGTTACTTTTTTGGATGGAACATTCAAATTCTCAAAACAACTTTATTGCATTTCATTATTTTTTTTTATTTAGTCAAAAACTTCTCATTGTGTGATTTCTCTACACGCTGTTTTACTATGTGCGCTTTCTTCCGTGTGCGCTTTTGTCCTGTGCTATTTTTCTGACGGGTGACTTAGAACGATGTGACGTCTAAATATGTTTGGAGAAGTTTAAATAAAATAAAATATGCCTGACAGGCGAGGTTGAGAAAGGTAACGTCACTTTGTGACGTCACATGATTTAATAAATGCCTTTTTTAAGGGTTTAAGCCCTTGGCAAAACCCTTGCTCAAAGCAAGGAATAAAAATGCAAGAACAAAGTTTAATACATGTATTTTCTATATAAAATATGTGCCCAAAATAACCCTAATTAACATGTTATTTAAAATTATAATGGCTAACGGTCCCCAAATGAATTAATAATACGCCCTTTGAAACCTACCAAAACACAGTGGATAAAAGCCCCTCATCTCTAAAGACAAAAAAAGGTGCAGCGTTACTAAATTGACTTAAAAAACGACGCCTGAGATTATCGTCGATAGGGCCTTTGAAATACAAATGAACGTGAATGGTGAACGATCACACAGTCAACTTCGTTGATACCTAATGGGAATAATACTCTCTTTCGAGCTGAACTTTCCCTTCGGAAGGATCTCCTTTGCAGGCTGAAACTCTTACACCTGATTATTGTTCAGGGTGCTTAGGTATGGGGCTGGACCCTTGTTCAGGGTAAAAACCAAAAGTTGAATCGTGTAATTGTTAATTAATGCAGTTTGTCGATCAGTTTTTATAGGCGATTAATGATTCGTCAGCTTAATGGATCGGCATTGATTAGATACTTGATTTTCTTTTAATGAAAAACCGTCAACTACTTAATTATAATTAATTAATTAATTATACTTGAATAGTTCTCATTTAGTTATTTAGACTGTGACAATATTTTAGTAAAAATTGTCGCTCTGTATAAAAAATTATTTTTATAGTAAAAGCAACCGATAAAGGATTTCTTAACCAGACGTTCGTTGTTGATTTTTCCCATTAGAAATATTTTGTTGATGTAAAGGTCAAAAATCCATACAATAAAAACAGATTTCAAAAGGTAAATACAGTGTTTAGTCTGGCGTGAAAAACCCATAGCTTTTCAAAAACAACCTACATTTAAAATTATTTTTGGTCGAGGCATTAGGGTGTTTTTTAGCTGTTACCGTTATTTTCAATAAGGATAAAGGTAACATCAAGAGCAAATAAAAAGATATTTTGGAACACTAAAAAAAGGCTACCACAAATTTCAAGTTATAATAGTTTCACATTACGTTAACTTTATGTTTATTTATTTTTATTTCTCTATTTTTATTATTTTAATGGCTTTTTACAAAAAGAAACTACCAAATTTTAGCAAGAAATTCGAATGTTTTGATTAAAATAAAAAACAATATAAAACTATTTGTTTGAAACTCAACACTATCATTTAGTAGAAACAAAATTTCAAACTTCAATTGTATTTAATTATTTTAAATACGACGTTTCGGTTAGAGATACTTACTAACCAAAACGTCCTGTTTAAATAAATAAAGACAATGGAAGCCCGAAATCTTGTTTCGAATAAAACTAACCCTTTAAAATAAATTTTTTACTTTTGACATCTTGCTGTATTGGCACGCCATGATTACGGCTTTATCAGTGAATCATGGACCAACAAACTATTGAATCTCCTTTTATCTTTAATTTTGCATCATTAATATCAATGAATTTGTTTTTTTAATCAATTTAATGACAAATACATTATATAAAATGAACTAGTGCGTTATATTGATGTTCGTATACATTGAACCCATATTAGCTCACACTACTACTATACTATAGTAGATATAGTGATCCTAATTTTTTCGAAAAAAAAAGTTGCTCCGATTTGAAATTTTTTTATATATCTTTGCGTTTCAGATGATTTTGAAACTTTTTTGTTGCGCCGTCTGTCTGTCTGTCTGTCTGTCTGTATGTATGTGTTTAACGACCAACGCGCATAACTCAAAAACCGCTTGCCCGATTTTAATCAAATTTGGTACCTAGGCTGGGTGTTGGGTCGAGATTTTAAAAATAAACAAAATCCACCGAATACAAGCCAAATAAAAGGGTGGGGGTAAATTTCATAAGTTAGAGTTTATGTGAAAATATGGCTTGTGATATCAAACAAAAGGTAATTGACTCTGGCGTTAAACAAAATTAATTTTAGTTAAAAAAAAGGATTCATTCAAAAATTAGAGTTTAACACAAAACATGGCTTGTGTGGTATCAAACGAAAGGTAATTGAGTTTGGAGTTGAATAAAATATATTTAAGTATTTAATTATATTAGCTCACCCGTACTCTACAAGTATAGAACCTAGTGTGAGCTTAGGTGCCCATATATGGGCAGAGTATTTTTTCTTTCATCGGCAAACATTAATTTACACAGTATATTTTTTTTTTAAATAGTTTTTTACTTAAAATTATTTTTCAGTAATTACCATTGCAAGGTTAGCTTTATAACCATGCTCATTTAATGTTGACAAAATAATAACTAACATAATTTTATTTAGCCTCAAAAGTTTTTTCGTAAATTATTTTCTAATTGAAAGGCACTCCCTAGCACTGCAAACCTTAATTAGAAACAATTTGTTTGGTTTGTTTAAGTTAAATACATTTAATGGTCAGTTTGGTCAGCGCTTGAAGCATAGTTAGAAATATATACTAAAACAGTCAACATTTATCTCTGTGGTGCAGTAAATAGCCATTACTAGAGCTCTATTAGTTCGTCCGAAAAAAAATTAGTTTTTTCTATTTAATAGAAAAGTACCAATTTATAAACTGAAAAATGGCGTTAGTGTGACATCTGAGAGGGTAATGTAGTTTTATTATATTAAGCAACAAGTTTTGAAAACGACTCTTTGCACAGGACCGCGACAAATTGGTGGACTGAGCCGAGGTCTACAAGTCTAGGATGTCTATACTTTTTACACGACTACAAGTAATTATCAAAATAAGATATTTTCGGAAAATTTTAACATACTTTTTTGATGTATCTCTCTGTGGAGCTTAGTCCACTGATATAGATATGTTACACTTTGACTTAGGTCTGGCGGAATCAAAAAAAAAATTAAGTCATGACTTATTTGATACCTTCCCAGCTAGCCTATTAGCATACTTCAAGTGAAGCCATGATAATATATCAGCCTGGAAAACAATTTTTTGTAAATATATCAGAAACTAAAGCTCTTACAAAGCTTTTCGTTAGAACACAAATTATTAAGCAAAATGTAGTCCACTATATTCCGAAAACCGCATATTGATACGATGCTCCATTAAAAAGTGAGCATTTTTAAAAAATTTTAATTGTCAATTGACATTAATGGATTTTGACCAACATCTAATCAGCTTAGAGTGTTGAACACTATTTTACCAAAAATTTTATAAAAATCGCTTAAGCGGTTTAGTAGCTATGGTGTTACAGATAGAATTAATAAATACATACACACACATACACACACACAGAGAGACATCACGACAAAATTGCTAAGATAGGTCAAAATACACCCAAATAACATATTTTCGGCTCTCAAAAAAAAAATTCTACGTAAATAATACTTTCTCTAACCATTGCTACGCGGGCTAGTAAGGAGAAATTTTACACACAGCATGTGCAAAAACCGTTTTTACTGGTAGTTGTATAAAAATTTAAGGTGGGCCAAAAAAACCGTACCTTTTTTTTCGGCTGTAACTTCTTTGTCCTATGTTCGAATTTTATGATTTCTCATATCTAAACCTAAGGTTTGAGACTATCCGTCCTTTTTGTCAAAGTTGAGATTTCTGTGAAATCCAAGATGGCGCATGATTTTAAAATTTTATCATTTTTTATACCCCCGCCAAATTGTTTTGTGTGCCACGGTATTCGATTTTAAACATTGACTAAAAAGCCACGGCTTTGCAGTACACAAAAAGGTATCAACTGGAAAAAGTGGTTAAGAAATAATAAAGTTGAACATTAACGAATTAGGTGCTGATTTAACCCTGTGTGTAACGTAGGTAAAAAAATGGTATGGTAATGGGCATAACCAAAAGCTTGGGTCTTGTACTACATATGCTGTATACTTAATTTGTAGTTGTTGTTATTGTAAATCTCCACAAATCGCACCAGCGCCACCGTTATGGATGTTATTTTTCATTAGGGTGTTTTACTCACCTTTCAAAAGTTTAAAACAACACCTTTTTCGATGTGGTTAAACTTTCTTACTTCTTATCCGATTTTTACAAGTGAAATGCCCTTCTCAACGAAAAAGACGTAGCTTAGTCAATATTTAAGATTATGTCATTGGCCACCAAAATAGCGAAATTCGCATGCAGATAATGGCAAATGATGATTCCGCGATCGGCGATAAGAACATCAGTTTTGCACAAATTAATGTAGGTATGTACACTTAAAATTTAGTTGCAAGTACCTCATTTTGGGGCTTTTCTAAACACTGTGCCCCATTTTCAACAAAGCTTTCGTTTAAGTCATTTCTTTAAAACTAAACAAAATATTTAAACAAAATTTTAAAAAGTTGTAGGATAAAACGTTTACTCTGTATCTTGTAAAAGTTATGGTCCATCCACTATCTAAGATTTTAAAAATTTTGCATATTTTTCGAGAAATCCTTTAAACTTAAAATCCAAATACTATAATACTAAAATCTGACTCAACGGTTATCCAGCAAAAGCTTTAACATACAATTGTTTAAAATTTGTTTTAATAATTTAAATCAATGGGATTTAAGTTTTGAAATACTGACTTGAAACAAAAGAGCCACAAGAAAAAAATTTGTGGACGGTTATTTGATAAATTTTTTATTTTTAGGATTTATCGCCCCAGAGAAACTGATACGTGAAACATCAACTCCAGGTAAGAATATAACTACTAAATTATTTATGAACAGTGTTTATATTTTTTGAATTTAGTGATAAGATTACTACTACGATTTGAGATTATTTTAAATGGAATGGTATGACTGCACGGACTATATTTCCTAAAAATGACATATTGTTACAAGTGGTTTTTCTTTATTTCTAAAGTTAATTTAAACTATTGTGAGATTAAATTCACGGAGAAATGCTTAATATACCAGTACATGTTAGCTTGAACCAAATCTTAGCATCTGCAGGGTTCTCAACACCTTCATATTTTATGAAAATATTCATATTTTTTTTCAGGCTTCATAAAACTTCATATTTAAAAAAAAACCTTCATATTTTCTGAAATGAAGATCAACTGAGGGGACTAATGTTGGCTCCAGTAGTAACTACTGCTGAAGCAAACATAAACTAAACATTAACTTTTTCAATTAAAGTATACCTAAGCCTGTTTCCTTCCTCAATGTACAGCATGTTCTATTTTTATACTCGCTTATTAATAAAGATGGCGGTTCGGTTCGGTTTTACCCTAAAGTGTTCTTTTATGAGCTCTTAAAAATGGTGTTATTAGATTTTTTTCGTGCCTTATAGTTTTTATTATACGGAAGATTTTTTAAAATACTGTAATTTGTAAAAACATTTTTATAGCAACATTTTTTGCGGACGAAAGTGCCATTGTCAAAATTTTTACATAAAATTTGGTTTTTGGCATCCTTTATTGAAAAATATTTTTTTTTTTAAATGTCAAAAAGAACTAAATGTTAAAGATTTTATTGTTCTTGCATAATGCCAAATTTATAACAATGACTTATTTTAAAAACTATACCGGTCAAAAATTTGGCAGCATCATTTTTTTGTTTGGATGAAAAAAAAGGTTACGTGAAATCCACAGAAAATGTACTTTTAAAATATATTCGTCATTTTTGTATGGCGGTACCCCCTTCTATTAATATATTTCATACGGGTCAAAAAATAATTTTTATTCATATTTCCTTCATATTTTTTTTTGAAATTTCATATTATTTATAAAATTTTATTAAGAGATTTCATATTTTTCATATTATTTTTCTGGTTATCTGTTGAGAGGCCTGCATCTTATACTTGAACCTTTTAAAGTCTATAGATTTAGTATATATTCTGGTTCGGTTCGGTTCGGTTCAAGTCTATATTCGGAACGGAAGGTAAATCTCGAAAGCCGTACAAGTCCGTACACATTGAAAAAGCCAATCGTTTCGGCCAAATGCTTTTGCATTCGATAGATGCCAAATGCCTAAAATGTTGGACTAAGAACATTATGTCTTTTGAAATAAGAGCTGTACTCTTATCTGAATGGCTTGTGTTTCTCACTTAAAAGGCATGTCTGTTTTTGAAGCCAGGATGTCCTTAGTTCAAAATCTTAGGCATTTGGCATATTTAAAATACGAATGCATTTGGCTCAAATGATTTGTTTTATCTCCCAAACAAAAAATCTTTACTACATTAATTAGGCCGATAGTGACATATGGGTGGGAATCATGGCATTATATGTAAAACTTAGTTATTTTAAAGACCTGAGGATTTTACATGACAGTCCTTAAATTTCAAGACCTAAAAAGTCAAAAGTTTTTTTTCAGCCTTTGTAGTTTTGAAGCTACGAGGGAAAATTTAAACATCTGTAATTCTTAAAATCTGTCATTTATTTCAAATGTTGTGTTTTTTATCCTACTTATCTAGGTAAACAAATTCGTGCGGAACAGTACTTCTCCACACATGTGCGGAAAAAATTCTGGACACGGGTAAATTTTAACGTTTTCAGAGGAAAAGTTTTTTTCTAGCCTTCGAAAATGCATTCTATCCCATCAATATCTGGAAGTAATTCAAGCATTACGATACGAAGTGAAAATTGTCAGCCGCGTCCAAGGGGGTCGTATGTAAGACGTTATCTCTTTAAAAATGTATTAGGACTTGACTTGATGATCTATAAAATATTTAATGTTTTAACCCAGAATATTTATAGAATTTATTTAAAAAAAGAATGAAATCTAAAGTTTTGGTGATTATCGGATAAAATAATTTAATTGGTTTCTCTTGCATTAAAAAAAATGATTATAGAATTATTATTCTAAAGACAATTTTACGCTAATTCAAAAACTTGAATAAAAAATCATTTTATATAAAACACCAACTTTATGCATTATTTATGCTTAAAAAGAGCAATTAACTTTTCAGAATTCAGATTTTTCAAAAAAGTCCTGTAACTCAAAGAAGTTTGCAAAAATTGCCCAAGAATTTATTTCGAAAATTTGTTTTAATTTATCCTAAACTGGCTTTTGTTTATCGTCTTGATCAGACTCGTAGTCTTTCCTCGATCTCTTTTTAAAAGGGAAGGAGTCAAGGAAGGCGAAATTAATAAATCGACTGTCAGATTCGAATAAATTGATTTCTGCTTGTGAGAAGCCAATTGTTTATCCACCACTCAGTTAGGTACGTTGTTTGTTGGCTAGAACTTGCATAGTATCTCAATACGAGTTTCATTAAATATATGAATTCATATTCAATTTCAAAACCTAGTAACTTGATTAGGTAAGAAAGAGCATGCGCTGCGCTAAATATAAATTTCTTGTATCTCGCGACCGGAATAAATCAGATGTCAAAACCTTATATTTCTCACTTCCTGAAAATTGTGGTTTTTTGAGATACAAGGTTTTAACATTTGAGCGACGATAGGCTACTTCTAGTAACAGTTAAATTGAAACCAAGCAATGCAAGTGTACCTTTATACCTATTTAAATCCCTTCCTACCTATTTATTCACCAAATCAACTATGTTTTAATCTAAAGGTGGTTAATGAGCATAGACCTCCTAAGATTAAGATCGGGAGAGGGAGAGCTGAAAAATTATTCAGCCTCAACTCGTAAACACATTTAAGGGTTAGACATACTCTAGGGTTGATGTGTTGGAAAGCCAACACGCAATACTGCGATTGACAACAGAAAATGATACTTCGATCCCATTATGTGCTGAAATTCGCCGCTTAGGAGTAGGCAGCAAAGAAGGAAGTGTGTCTCATTGAAAACTTACCACCAACAATTTGACGAAAACCTGTAAAAATTAAGAAAGACCCCGAGATACGTAGATTTAATTTTAAAGTTAGTCTTTTTTGTGAGCTTTTTGCTACCATTATTGTGCATATGCAGAGTTAAATGGTTAGGAATAAAAATACCCCTGACTACGCACGTGAAAGAATTTTTGGAAAAGTTATAAAAACATAATTGCCTAATTGACAGTGTTCACTTCTTTTAACAAAATAAGTACAAAGTTTTTTCTTACTTGAAAATGTGTGGCAACCAAGCGACAGGCTTTTTAAAAGGTATTAATGATAAAGCGAGGTGAAAGTAGAACGATTTTCCAATCTATTGTGAATGGTTAAGCGATAAGTTATTTATTTATGTCTTCTAATTAGTTCATATGTATTCAAAATTTTAAATTAACCAGAATAATAAAGAGTCCCAAAATATAAAATAAGAATCACTCCGAAAATTTTCTAGCTTCACCTCGTTTACACATCTGCGGATTAGACGTACTTTAGGGTTGGTGAGTTGGAAAGCCAACACGCTACAAAATACGGCAGTTGACAACAGAAAATGGAACTTCCGTCCCAATATGTGCTAAAATTCGCCACTTAAGAGCCAATGTCAAAAAAAAAGCAAAGAGGATTTCCCATTTAAAACGAACCACATACCATTTGTCAAAAACTGTTGAAAATAAGAAAACTCCTCGAGATACGTAAATTTAGTTTTAAAATGAGTCTTTTTTGAGAGTTTATCGCTAGCAGCATTGCAGAGGTAAATTGTCAGGAATGAAAATCCCACTGACTACACACCGGCGTAAAACAGTTTTTGGAAAAGTTATAAGACACAGAAGTCCTCTATGGAAAGTGCCGTCTTCTAATAACAAGATCAGAACAAGGTTACCTTCTGGAATATGTGTGATGACCAAAAGAAAGGCTTGTAAAAATCTATTAAGGAAAAATCGAGATAAAATAAAAACGATTTTCCAGTATACTTTGACTGGTTAAGCTATACGGTTAGGTAGGGTATTTTGTCAAAAAAAATGTTTGTTGTCTTTGTTTTTATTCATGCCTTTGAGTTTTTTTCTATCCAATTAGTCTAAATGGAAACAGGATTTTAAATTAATCACTGAATTGGTTCCTTCATGAAATAAAAAGAATTGTATTATAATTTGAAAAAGTTTTCTATAAATAAAAAAGAAGCATCAGTCCGATAATCTTCTAGCCTCACCTCGTGTACACATCTGTGGGTTAGATGTACTTTAGGGTTGGTGAATTGGAAAGCTAACACACCGCAAAATACGGCAATTGACAACAGAAAATGGAACTTCCATCCCATTATGTGCCGAAATTCTCCGCTTAAGAGCCGAAATCAGAAAAACAGCAAAGGAGGAAGTGTGTCCCGATTAAAACGTACCAACCACCATTTGTCAAATACGTAGATTTAGTTTAAAAGTAACTCTTTTTTTAGAGTTTTTTGCTACCACTATTATGCCTATGCAGAGTTAAATTGTCAGAAATGAAAAAACCCTTGACTATGTACCTGTATCAAATAATTTTTGGAAAAGTTATATGAGACAAGCCTCATCCATGGAAAGTGTTCCTTTCTAATAACAAGATCAGAACAAGGTTAACTTCTTGAAAATGTGTGATGACTAAGTGAAAGGCTTGTAAAAATCTATTAAAGATAAAACGAGATAAAGTAAAACGATTTTCCAGTCTACTTTGACTTGGTTAAGCTATAAGGTTAGATAGGATATTTTGTAAAAAAAAATGTTTGTTGTCTTTGTTTTTATTCATGCCTTTGAGTTTTTTTTTTCTAAACAATTAGTCCAAATTGAAACTAGATTTTAAATTAATGACTGAATTGGTTCTTTCATGAAATAAAAACACCTGTATTATAATTTTAAAAAGTTTTCATAGTCTATAAGTAAAAAAGGAGCATCAGTCCGATAATCTTCTGGGCTCACCTCGTTTACACATCTATGGGTTAGATGTACTTTAGGACTGGTGAATTGGAAAGCTAACACACCGCAAAATACGGCAATTGAAAACAGAAAATGGAACTTCCATCCCATTATGTGCTGAAATTCTCCGCTTAAGAGCCGAAATCAGAAAAACAGCAAAGGAGGAAGTGTGTCCCGTTTAAAACGTACCAACCACCATTTGTCCAAAACTGCTGAAAATAAGAAAAAACGTCGATATATGTAGATTTAGTTTAAAAGTAACTCTTTTTTGAGAGTTTTTTGCTACCAGTATTGTGCATTATGCAGAGTTAAATTGTCAGGAATAAAAATACCCCTGACTATGTACCTGTATGAAATAATTTTTGGAAAAGTTATATGAGACAGGCCTCCTCCATAAAAAGTGTTCCTTTCTATTAACAAGATCAGAACAAGGTTAACTTCTTTAAAATGTGTGATAACTAAGTGAAAGGCTTGTAAAAATCTATTAAGGATAAAACGAGATAAAGTAAAACGATTTTCCAGTCTACTTTGACTTGGTTAAGCTATAAGGTTAGGTAGAGTATATTGTAAAAAAATGTTTGTTGTCTTTGTTTTTATTCAAGCCTTTGAGTTTTTTTCTAAACAATTAGTCTATATGGAAACTAGATTTTAAATTAATGACTGAATTGGTTCTTTCATGAAATAAAAACAACTGTATTATACTTTTAAACAGTTTACATAGTCTATAAGTAAAAAAGGAGCATCAGTCCGATAATCTTCTGGGCTCACCTCGTTTACACATCTATGGGTTAGATGTACTTTAGGACTGGTGAATTGGAAAGCTAACACACCGCAAAATACGGCAATTGACAACAGAAAATGGAACTTCCATCCCATTATGTGCTGAAATTCTCCGCTTAAGAGCCGAAATCAGAAAAACAGCAAAGGAGGAAGTGTGTCCCGTTTAAAACGTACCAACCACCATTTGTCCAAAACTGCTGAAAATAAGAAAAAACGTCGATATATGTAGATTTAGTTTAAAAGTAACTCTTTTTTGAGAGTTTTTTGCTACCAGTATTGTGCATTATGCAGAGTTAAATTGTCAGGAATAAAAATACCCCTGACTATGTACCTGTATGAAATAATTTTTGGAAAAGTTATATGAGACAGGCCTCCTCCATAAAAAGTGTTCCTTTCTATTAACAAGATCAGAACAAGGTTAACTTCTTTAAAATGTGTGATAACTAAGTGAAAGGCTTGTAAAAATCTATTAAGGATAAAACGAGATAAAGTAAAACGATTTTCCAGTCTACTTTGACTTGGTTAAGCTATAAGGTTAGGTAGAGTATATTGTAAAAAAATGTTTGTTGTCTTTGTTTTTATTCAAGCCTTTGAGTTTTTTTCTAAACAATTAGTCTATATGGAAACTAGATTTTAAATTAATGACTGAATTGGTTCTTTCATGAAATAAAAACAACTGTATTATACTTTTAAACAGTTTACATAGTCTATAAGTAAAAAAGGAGCATCAGTCCGATAATCTTCTGGGCTTACCTCGTTTACACATCTATGGCTTAAACGTACTTTAGGGTTGGTGAGTTGGAAAGCCAACACGCCGCAAAATACGGCAATTGACAACAGAAAATGGAACTTCCATTTCATTATGTGCTGAAATTCGCCGCTTAAGAGCCGACGTCAGAAAAACAGCAAAAGGGAAAGTGTGTCCCATTTAAAACGTACTACCCGTAATTTTAATTTAGTTTTGAAGTAAGTTTTTACAAGGTATTTGCTGGTTTTCTGAAGATCAAGTGTTAAATTGTTAGGAACAAAAATACCCCTCACTACGCACCTGAAACCATTTCTTAAAAAGTGATTAGAACAGTACGCTCTATAGGTCTGTCTATATGTGATGACTAAGTGCAAAGCTTGTAAAAGTATATTATTAATAAAACGAGAAAAATGTTAAACAATTTCGGTTTATTATATGACTGGTTAAGTAATAAGCTTGGGTGGGTAATTTTTGAAAAGAAAATGATATTTGTTGTCTGTGTTTATATTTGCGTACTTTGTGTAAATAAATGGTTTAATTGTAAATTAGAAGGAAACGCCACTAACTTGGTTCTTTCATGAAATAAAAACAAAATTATATCAATATTTTTAAAAGTGCAGATAATGAGGATAAAAAAGTTTATGTAAATTTTTGACAATTACAAATATCAAAATTTAAATTAAAATATAATTTTTATTTATCCTTATCCAACATATTAATTTGCGTAATAAATTGTTTTGTCAAACAGTCATTTTAATAATTTTTTGACACGCTATTACTCTTTACCGATTAATAATAAACTTATAAACGCCAGATGCAGAGAAGGCTGAAACATTCTGTACATACATGGTTAAACCAAGACGAGATCACTGTGTGCTTTTGCCACACTAACGCGCAAAAGTTTTTTAAAGAATGTCAGATTGAATAACTGATTAAAAACTTCGAAAGAAATAGACACATATTTTATGATCTTATCCGACTTAAGAGGTGTTTCTTGACGTAAAGTCCCCCAAATTCTCTCCATAAGTTTTAACTTAAAGATTAATCAGATCGTAGAAACCGAAAACTTGAGACAGGTCGACAAGATAATATCAACATAGGGATTTGGCGAGTCAATAGGCAGGAGCAAAACCACTTAAAAATCTAGTTTAGGCATTATTAATCCATTGGCTAAGCCCAGTGTGATGAATAATAAACAAGACAAAGGTTAGTACAGTTCAAGATTAATCAATAATGAAAATGGCACCGCATCTTTGCGGAAAATCTGTCAAGGAGCAGAGCCCCATCTCTCGTTATAAAAATTTGTGTGTCGGTTTGTGTGTAACATGGACTCTTAATCTCGTTAAGAAGTCCGTGATAGTATAACTTGATCACAATGTTGAGAGCTAATTTGATTTTTTTGATTAAATCATTTAAAAAAGACATGAGCCAAATGCAAGAAGCATATTAAATTAACAAACTTTTTACGAATCAATGACAGTTTTCTTTAGTGCCGCTTTTTTGAGATTACTATCATTAGGAAAAATAAATTTCGATCTTTGTCTCATCATACTTTAAATGCCAAAACATCTATTACCCCAAGGACTACTTTATTAAGCATTTAAAGCTTGAACAACGGAGAAACGAATGGAGTGGTTATCCGAAATACGTTAGAGCATACATATGGGGCATACCCAAGCATTCTCACACGTGATGCTTGAAGCCAGGACTCCTATTTAATTCTTAATGTTCCGTTTTCGGGTAGACAGGATTTCGGTTACTGCTTACTAGTTTTGGTGGTTTTGGAACCTACTCCGTTACGTCACGAAATTTTTAGACAATTGTCAAATGTTTAGGGTTATGTATGTTATTTTTTCCTTAAGGGGACAAACTTCGACCGAAAACTTACCATTTGACAACACTGATATCGCATTATTTGGCCAAATCTTTGTTCTAATAGAAATAGAAAACGAGAAAGCGGAACGCGTCGAAATTGAGGGGTAGTCTTTTGGCGACCTTAAGGCGACAAATTCGATTTAGCCAATTTTTTAAGCAAAAGACAACAAGGCAAAATATTTAAATATCAGTCAATAGGTGGCACTACATATTAGAGTCCTAGGGACACCTATTCGGTTTTTAAATTGTGGGCCTTACTAAAATTTTAGAGATGACAAAAAACAACACATTTTGAGTTTGACACTGACGTTAATTTTTGCCGAAAAACACAAGTGGACGGCTAGTTTTTCAATAGCAACAGAAAAAATAAAAGAATAGGGTAAATAACAAAGCCTATTTTTTTGTCAAAAACCAGGGGATGACATTTCATATTATAAATAAAAATAGAAAAAAGTGTTTATTTACTGTGATAGAAAATACCGATAATCCCGAAGAACCACAATAGGATGGAACACATAATGTTACTATTAACCGTGCCTCCAAATACATCCAGAGCAAAATATATTTAAAGACCTTCCGATATCATTGATCCAGCATATAAAAACGAAATGATGAGAGTTAATTATCGTCCTTAAGGTTAGATCCAGGTCTAGAGGTTAATAGGTTTAGGACTGAGCGTATTCAAAAGACAATTGAATTTTGCTGACGTTTCGACTATATTTTTGGTCTTCTTCAGAGCTACAAACAAAAAATAGTTCTTATTAAAACATGATAACTACTTAAAAATAGGATTAAAACTTTGTTCTTTCTTTTTTGGTATAAAAATTGATTCCTTTTTATAAAATAGGTACCAGAAACCAGAAAAAAAAACTCTAAATACTGATTTTTCTCTTTACATAAGTAGAATAAGGGATTTAAACGAACATATATACCCTAAACAAAAATTAAACAAAAACAGATTTTAAAAAAAAAATCAACAAAAAAGATATAATGATAAAATATTTAAAAAATCCAAATAAATAAAAACAAAACATATAAATTGTTTGTAGCTCTGAAGAAGACTAAAAATATAGTCGAAACGTCAGCAAAATTCAATTGTCTTTTGAATACGCTCAGTCCTAAACCTATTAACCTCTAGACCTGGATAAAAACGAAAATCTCCTGATCCACAGATGCTGCACAGGATAAGGAGCCCCCTTGGTGTTCTGTGATAAGAAGTAAAGTTTTCGGCAATCATTGTAAATTAAATATAATAAATAAGTTGTTTTTATTGTCGTACTTTATTTTTGTTTCCTACTTAACGAATGTGTGTGTGTCTTCCGCACTGGTTAGGTAAATTACTATTTCCTGCGACCACATATGAAAATGTTGGATTTTACACGATTTGCATCCTCAGAAAATATTAAATTTCATCCGTGTGCAGAAATTTTTTCGCACATGTGTTACTAGTTATTAAGTACTTTCAGTACTTCGGCACATGTATGGAAAGTGTTTAACTGTCACAATACTTTTTCGCACATGTGTTGCAAACTACTTTCCAACACTTGTAGAAAAGCAGTTTCATTTAATTTACGCAAAATTAAACACCAATTTTTACAAAAATTAGTATAGTTCAACAGTGTTCGTAGGAAAAATAGCGTCCATAACTCGACAGAAAGTAACTTTCTCACGCTCGTGTGAAATTTGTCACTTTCTTCTCTTGTTATGTAATAAATAAATAAATAAATGAAAAGGGCTTTATTTTCAACTCAGCGAAGTTAAGCACAAACTATCTTATAAATTGGTTCGTAATCCCGTGATTTTGTTTGTTACGCTATGGCCAGCCCTTAAAAAAACGTTTTGTAAATAGAAAAAATTGTATGTCTTTAAATACATACTTATAATCATTTAACTTATATTAACTTATATTAAACGATATTTTATTTTTTTTAAATATCTGAAAATGTGAAAATCCGGGTCACGTGATCTTAGTTAAATTTTCTCAATCGAATTGACTTGCCCCCGGTATATGGGGGTGGCGCTTCAGTCAAGAGGTTGATGGCTCTTGTCTGATTTGGTGTCCTGCATCAAATATAAAATTGAGCACGCTTTAGTAAATCCTAATAGATCTCTTCTATAAAAAACTAGTTGAAACATTATTTCTGTTAATATGCAAGATTTTTTAAAAATCTTCAAACGTATCTTGTTAGATTTTTGATTTTCTTTTGTACATTTCCAAAAAATACAAAAATCGAAACAATTTCGCTACAGTTTTCTATAACACAACTAGGCTACTGAAATGCCAAACATTGTTTTGAAATAGTGGTTGTGTTTTAGCCATAACTTTTTTTTATTTTTTGAATAAAATGATTTCGCGAAAAACTGCTAAGATACGGTTGTTAAAAATGCTTTAAAAAACTACCCCTCAAAATTTAGACGCGTTCCGCTTTCTGGTTTTCTATTTCTATTAGAACAAAGATTTGGGCAAAAAACGCGATATCAGTTTTGTCAAATGTTAAGTTTTCGGACGAAGTTTGCCCCCTTAAAACTAGTTGATTAGGTTTTTCTAAACAGCAGATTTATTGTGGACACCATAAATAGTGTTTAATGGCATCTATAAACCACTCTTAATTTTATTAGCAAATTATAAAGAAAAATACACGTAGTTACCTATGGAATGGCACTCCCTTACTTCTTCCGGACATTTTTCATAAACCGCACATGTTCTACATAAATTATTTCCCAATTTTCACAGAAAAAAACACAATTTTACACGGCAAACAAAAAACACCGCAAAATGTCAATATGGCCTCCACCCACATAGCAGCTGGGTGTCTACATGACAAAACACACGCATGCGCAATTAAAAATTCGCATCGACGAATTTAAATTTGCCATTGTTTCCAAAGCCAGCTATGAGCGTTTCACTTTTCGATTCTTTAAACATGTATTTATGCTATAACGTATTTGGGTTGCATAATAAGCTAGGCATCGCTTTAGTGCAGTGCATTACCACTACTACTGGGTAGCTATTCTGGTTTTTGAACGATGTGACCATCCCCATCACACGCTTTGACCAATAGCAAACTTTGAGCAGTCGCGTGTTGTGCGAAATGACTTGACCAATGGCAAAGTCGCCCGCTCTTCAGAGATGAGTTTTACGCGCTTGAAGTGAAAGCTGTGCTCCTGCCCTGTACCAACTGGGTAGCTTTTCTGGGTCTTGAATGATGTGATAGTTCCCATCACATGGTTTGGCCAATGGAAGCTTTAAATTAGCCCCGAGCCGTCACGTGCTATTCGAAAAAACCAGATATGCGCAAGCTTCTCCTACGATCTGACCGGGAAACGTTCAGTCGGTACGGGGCAGGAGAACAGATTTCACTTTAAACGCGTAAAATTCACTAACTCTAAAGAGCGTGCGAATATGCCATTGGTCGAGAAAAGTAATTTCTTACAACACGCGACCGCTCAGAGTTTGCTATTGGTCAAAGCCTGTGATGTGGATGGTCACATCGTTCTCGACCCAGAATAACTACCCTGAACATTTCTCGCTCGGATTGTAGGAGAAGCTTGCGCAATGGATGTCTTTTCTCATAGCACGTGACTGCTTGAAGCTAATTTAAAGCTTGCCATTGCATAAAGTATGTGATGGGAACTATCACATTGTTCAAGACCCAGAATACCTACCCTAGTAGAATGAATCTACAATCGATGTGATTTTAGTCAGCGGGAATTAGCTTTGGTAACTGAGCTTTTATATAACTCTGCGCAATTTGACTAATCTAAGGGTGGGTTGAGATAAGATTAATCGCACAAAAGTTCTCTTAAGGGCAGCTTTCAACTCTTTGTCCATTTGAAAGTGAATGTGCTCTCTTGAGGGCAATTCGCGGGTGTATGTCCCTCAACTGGACATGCAACCTAAGGATAAAACAAGATAGGGCACAGAAACAAAAATTTCAAACTTTTTTATTATAACACGACGTTTCGGTTAGTAAGTTTTTCTACTCATTTTCAAGTGTAAACTAAACAAATATAAAATATTCTGGTAAGAAAGGATTGCTTTTTAAAGATCATGATCAAAATTTGTCGTCATCTTAAACTTTAAGATGGCTGACAGAATCGTACTTGATTCTTTAAAATTCTTATTTTCCGAAAATGCTTAATTTTTTTTTTTAATTTATGGAAAATCACTACTTTTCCCTCACACAACAATGTACAAATTGGTAAAATCGGTGTGATGGTTCTAAAAAATTTATTTTTGTTTCAACCATTGTTTAACAGATTCTACGATTGCATTGCCAATCCTGTCTGCATTCATTTCCTTATAAATTCGTTATTACTAGACCGATTTTAATGAAATAAAAAAATTTTTGTTGAGAATTGATTGCTCTTTAAAGATACTTATCGAAATTTTCCGCCATCTTGGAATTTAAGATGTCGGACAGAATCATACTTGACTCTTCAAAATGGCGTGTTTAATCTTTTTTTGTGAAAATGTGTTAGTTTTTGTTTATTTATAGAAAAACACCACTTTTCTCCCGCATAAGGAGGTACAAATTAATAAAATCGGTGTAGTGGTTCTGACAAAATCGGATTAACCATTGCTTTACAAATTATACGTTTGCATCGCCAATCCTGTCTGCATTCATTTCTTTATAAATTAATTATTACTGAACCGATTTTAGTGAAATATAAAACATCATGGTGTAAACTTTAAAGATCAATCAGTTTGCGCCATTATGATGACAAGTAATAATGAATTTATACAGAACTAAATGCAAACAGGATTGGCAATGCAATCGTATAATTTGTAAAACAATGGTTAAAACAAAATCATATTTTGTGAGGACTGATTTTATACCTTTGTACCTTGTTAAGCGGGAGAAAAGTAGTGCTTTTCTATAGATTTAAAAAAAAAATTTCACAAAATAAGAATAAGCACGCCATTTTCAAGAATCAAGTATGATTCTGTCCGACAGCCTAAATTTTAAGATGGCGATAAATTTTGATCACGATCTTTAAAAAGCAATCAATTCTCGCCGGGACGTTTTTAATTTCATCAAAACCTGTTTAGTAGTAATGAATTTATAAGAAAATAAGTGAATCATGTATTTGCAAGGCAATCGTATAATGTTCAAAACAATGGTTGAAACAAAAATATTTTTTTAGAACCATCGAACCGATTTTCCTGACTAGTACCTTGTTGTGCGTGACAAGAATGCAGCTTTTTTACTGATTTAAATAAGTAATTAAAACATGTTTGCAGCACAAGAATAAACGAGCATCTTTGAAGGGTACAATTTAATTTCGTCCGCCATCTTGGATTTTCAGATGGCCGAAAAGAAAATATATTTAGTCAAAACTCTGATTAATTCTCTGTCAAGTGCAGTTTGTCCCATTACCCGGTACATTAAATCATAAAAACAGGGCATACCCATGCATGCATTCTTACATGCGATGCTTAAAGCCAGGACCCCCTTTAATTCTTAATGTTCCTCTATCGGGTAGATAAGATTTCGGTAACTGGGCATGCGTCAGTTTTGAAACATACTTCGTTACGTCACTACATTATCTGACAATTCTCAAAAATTTAAGGTTATTATATAGAAAATTTATCAAAGTGTGAATTAGTTGCAGATTATAAACCACTCCTTAACAACTTCAATAAACTAAAGTTTTCGCCAACTTCGACTCACGTCCTTTTATGCAAAACTTAAGCCTCTGACCATTGAATCATTTGATCACACATGATCCGCGAAACCCCTAACTGGGTACTTTTTTGATGTTCCTTTACTCCCACCTAAAGAGCTTTTCCTACATGTGATTAACCACAATCATACGAGATTTACTAAATGCATTATTTATTATTTAAGGGATGTTTTTGTTTTGTTTTGGTAACAAAACCCCTTATAATATTCTAGTGTTTGGTTAATCGTCCTATGTTTTCTGAAATCACTTAAACATATTACGGAATGCTAATAACACCCAACGTTTTACTATTGAGAGAATTTGCTACATTTGGTTTCGTTTTTAAGTTTAGAAATCGTTGAGTTTATTAATTTTTCAGAATTACTATTCTGTTGTAGATTTCTGTGGTTAATTCTTCTTATTATTACAAATATTTACGGCTCTTAAATACAAACTTTCTATAACTGTACTGTCCCGTCTATGTAGGTTTTTATATACAGTGGTTTAAATGTTTCTGTCTATTTGTTTGCAGTCAAAAAAGGTAAGGCCGAATCTTTTTCAATTTCTATTGTGGATTTGATTGTTGGTCGAATTCCGTTAAGATGGTGTAGATAATTCTGCAGTTTTTCATCATTTCCGGTCATATTACAAATGTGTCATCCCTGTATCGTAGCTATAGTTTTAGCTTGACTCTTGCTGTGTTGATCGTATGGTACTCGAACCATTCCATGTAGATATTTGCTACTATACTTGATCAAATGATTATAGTAGTCAATGGTCTAAAGCTAAAGTTTTGCACAAGGAGTTCCATTAGCAAAAAGTTTTTAGTCAACCAAGCACTGACATACTAACCATAAAAAAACAACTCCTTATGGAAAACAAGCGTCATAGGATTTAAAAAGAGAGCCAGTCGTCACACCTGACTACATACCAAGTAGTATAAGTAGTAACTTGTAGACTTGATTGTTTAGTTTACACTTGAAAACGGTTCGAGATACTAACCGAAACGTTGAGTTTAAAATAAATAAAGACAAAGGAAGTCCGAAATTTTATTTCTACTCAATCATTGTCTACAATATTCACACAAAAAGACAGGACTTTTCCAAAATGCATAGCGGAACATGACTCATTGTTTTACTCCCTGATGGTGCAATGTAGAAGGTATATTATTAAGCACGCAGAATGCAAATAGATATTCGTAGTATTTATGGTAATACGTTAGAGGTTAAATGGTCAAAGAGTTAAGCTAACGGGGTCATAATTTCTGGAAAACGGCTGCAGGAACAAAATTATTTTCGCCCTTTACTAACGCGCCCTTAGGTGAAATGACGTCCAAAGTTATCTGGGAACTTTATACATTAATAGTGCACTAACTTGAAATCTCTTTCGCCAGGCCAGGGCTACAGAAACGGATGGGCCCCGATCTTGTACTTTGTTGACGTCACACGCGTGTGTAATTTTGTGTTGGTGATCACCTGACCACTACACAAGATCCAGTTCAAATATTAAAATTTCCTCATATAATCTAGCACTCTTCACTAAAAGTCCCTACTGTTTTTGTCCCACTGATGGTTTTAAAAAATTTAAGACAGAACTAAGGAAATATTTAATGTCAAAAAGCCACTATTCTGTAAAATAATTTTTTAATTCAAGAGGTGGTTAGCTCCAGGTATGTTGATGTAGATTACCGTACCTAAGGTTTTTTATTAATTCCATTAGGTTTTAGAATAAATTTATATTATCAACAAATAATATTAATAATTTTATTTTTATAACTTTAGTTTTAGTGCACTCAGTGCGATTTTCATACTTTTTCATACTTTGTACCACTTTACATTCAAACTTTTCTTATCTGACAATGTCAATATTTACTATGTAAATCAAACGGCAATAAAGAATAGAATAGAATAGAATAGAAAAATACTTTATTGTCAAGAATACAAGTTCTGTAGACAAAGTAGGCTATAGACTATTTTGGACTAAAACTACTTAACATGATTGATCATATTTTTATCATTATTTTATCAAAAAGAGTTAAAAATTTTTTTAAAGCCTAAAAAAGTTGAAGAAAAATGACTTTATACCTAAAAGAAACCATTTTTTAAAAAATCTAATACTAACATGAAATCTGTAAAATAACACTAAGAAAACATTGTTTACATTTTTTTTTCTTAAGTAAAACTGAACAAACACAAATAAAGGTGCTTGGCACCCAAAGAAAATACCAAGAATATCAAAAAATAGATAAATAAAAAACAAGGAGTATTAAGGCTATATGAACTACTTCGGACTAAGACTAAGTTACATGATTCCTATTGTTATTACTATAAGTCCATCAATAAAAAGAATACAAAAAAAAACATAACAAAATAAAAAAATAAAAAAGTCCAAAAAAGTTAAAGGACACAACATCATACCTATGTAACAATATTTTTTTTACTATAAAACAATATCATCCGTCAGTTTAGATATCAATCAATATATTTTAAAAAAAAAACAGAAAACAAGCTGACCTAATTATTAAAATTTTGTCAAGACATGCTTTGGGTATAAAATTCGTCAAGAGTATATAATGGAGTTTGTAATAAGAATTTTTTCAATTTTTTCCTAAAAATCCTAACAGTAGCAGCACATCTAATATTTTCAGGAAGAAAATTAAATATTTTCCTTCCCTCATAAATTATTGATCTTTTTGTAAGAGACCTTTTAGGAATTGGTAATGCTACATGGTTTTGTTGTCGAGTAACTTGTGCATTTCCGCCCCCATCATTGCTAACATAATTTTTATATACCAAACTTGCAGTCTCAAGTACAAAAACTGATGTAAGAGTGAGAATTTTTAAGTTTGTAAAATGTCGCCTGCAAGATTCTCTTGGAGATATGTCCGCTATAAAGCGTATGGCTTTTTTTTGTAAAACAAATAAAAGTTTTAGCAGATATTGAGAAGCTGTTCCCCAAAATGCTATGCCATACCTCAAGTGGGATTCGAATAGAGAAAAATAAACTTTTCTGGCTATATCAGCTCCCAACTCTAATCTGACGCTTCTGACAGCAAAACATCCTGATGAAAGTTTTTGACTTAATTTGAAGATGTGCTCATCAAACCGTAATTGGTCATCAATATGGAGGCCTAGAAATCTGGTGACAGATTCACTGTGAAGAGGGTGGTCACCGAGGTTAATGTTCGAGATATTACCCTTAAAGCTGAGGATGTTGGATTTATCAACATTAAAACAGAGGCGGTTTGCATCGCACCACTTCTTTATTTTTTGCAGATCTTGAAATATGCTCAGCTCTAGAACGCTAATGTCCTTGTGGTGCCATAAAACAGATGTATCATCTGCAAAAAGTGTAAATTCACCCAAAATATCCAGCTGAACAAGATCATTAATATATATCAAGAACAACAATCGACCCAATACTGAGCCTTGGGGAACGCCACAGTTTACACCCAACGAAGAAGACGACGACCCTGATGCCGACACATACTGTGTACGATGCGTCAAGTAAGACCTAAACCATGACCACACTGAGCCCCTAAAACCATAGCGCTCAAGCTTTCGCAACAGTATTCCGTGATCCACACAATCAAACGCCTTGGACAGATCACAGAACACTGCCGCAACCGCCTCACCCTTATTGATCTCAGTATAGACTCGGTCAAGAAAGTTAAACATAGCGTCATTAGTTCCTTTGGATGATTGAAATCCAAACTGCTTTGGTGTAATAAGCTTAAACTTTTTGAGGTAGGTCCACATGCGCTTTTTAACTATTTTTTCTATGACTTTTGATAAAGTTGAGAGAAGTGAAATAGGCCTGTAATTTGAGGGGGAATCTATACAGCCGCCCTTATGAAGCGGTACAACAATTGAACTTTTTAAGCAGTCTGGAAATGAGCCTCTCTGAAAAGAGTCGTTTATAGCGGAACAGAGTGCTAAAAGAGCATTATTTGGTAGCTTCATTAGAACTTCGACCGAAACTTCATCTTCTCCAGAAGATTTTTTATTTTTAATGTCTTTTAAAGCTTCAAGTAATTCTGATGGCTCAACATTATTAAATTGAAACGAGCTTGAGACGAAAATGTCAGACAGGTATTCCATTGGATCAGTTTCGTTTGTTGAAAGGTGTTCTGTCAACTTACTGGCAATGCAAAGAAAACTTGAAACTTAAAACCTCATGGCAGTGGCAGCTCGTGGCTTTCGCAATAGGTAACGCAGGATTTCTCTACCCCCATTTTTTATACACACATATAAAATATAATAATATGCTGATAATGTAAATACCTATTCTATCAAGAACTTACCTATCTATCTATTTAGCCTTCTTCGATCCTTCTGTGCACGTAGGCCTACCCCAATATCTTCCACTCTTCACTGTCTGTCGCCGTGTTAATCCATTTAATTCCCGCATGTTTCTTCAAATCGTCCGGCCATCTAATTTGGAAACTTCACAGACAAATTTCCATTTTAATTTTGCACCTCTCCTCTGACATCCCTAACTTTTTGTGTATGTTTTATCAATTTATTTCTTTTTGTATCTGTTAGCTTCATATGTAACATTTCTCTTTCCATTGATCTTTGGACCTTTGTTACCTTATACATGTTTGATTTTGTAAGTGTCCAGGTTTGGGATCCATGGGTAATTACAGAAACAATACATTGGTTATACACTTTCGTTTTGAGGTACTAAGGATATTTTTTAATATGTAGCTTAATTTAGCGAATGCTGGCCAAGCCAATCTTACTCGTCTCTTGATTTTAGCTGTGTGGTATTTTTTTAATTTAATAATTTGTCCCAGGTATATATATTCCTCTAGTTGTTGGTTTATTCTGATCATGATATCTTCATCTGTGTTTGTTATGATTTTAGTTTTATTGTACTTTAGACTCAAGCCTATATTTTTACCTAAGTTCAGTAAAAGCAGCAAAAACAGGTAGGTAGTAGGTTCACGATGATGCAATTGCGATTTAATCTAAATTTTACTGCATGTATGTGAGGAATTTCCTCTATGCTTCTTTAAAATGTCGAATGTACACTTTGTCTTTAACCTTATCCGGTTTATTTAAGTTTAGTACAGCTTTTCAGAGTTCAAGTATTTTTTGCCATCGTCGTTCCACCTTGAAAACGGTTTTTTAGTAAAACACACACTGCATCTTGCACAGAAAACATTATGCAAAATAATTTAAATAAAAATCGAATCCGAACCGACAAACAATATTTTGACACACAGATTACCAAGAAAGCCAGGCGACCTAACCAAGCCGTTTACTCTGACCGGACACTATTTCAATAATGGACGCAGGTTCAACACCTGAGTCTTTGCCCAGCGAAAACATGCGACGATGTCATGTCAAACAAGCGAACGAAAACCAATAATCGCTTCAAAATGCTTGTCTGTATGCTGGGCCCGCATTCTCTCGATATGTTTTGTTGAGTAAAAAATCTGTTAATAGGTAATAAGGTGACCAACCGCTCGCGGCGCGGCTCCGATTTTAAATTTTTTGTCTTGGCTTAGATTATTATACTGCCGTCATAAGCAAAGACACAGTGAGTACATTTGATAGCTCACATTCTAACGTAACACTCTATTCAAAATATATTATCTGAGATTGTTTGACTATAAAATATCAACTATCCTTACTGTGCTTATGACGGCAGTATATTTAGTCTAGAAAGAAGAGGTGAAGCAACGCTTCACTTGCGTTACGAAAGAAAAAAATACTGTAAATAACTGTTCCGATTTTAAAACTTTTAAGCACAAAATTTTTTATTTAAAAAATTCCGCCTGGATCAAGGATATTGCTTACAACAGCGACAAATTAAAAAATGGTCTGCTCCTCACAAAAAAAACTAGCTTTAAAATATAGCAAGGTTTTTCGCATCCATAGTTCAAATAAAACAAAAACCAATTCCTTATAAATGCCATAATCTCGTAAATGACACCAAACCGCATACGCAAATAAACCGTAAGCAAGCGACATGACCACATTATTCTTAGCGGTGGAAACAAGCGCAGTTTAAAAAATGGCTCAGTAAGAAAATATTTTCCGGTTTAAAGTTATCTATGACGTGACTTCAACCATGACAGTGGATTTAAATTGGTAATTACCAAATAAAAACGGTTAATTCCAGATGACCACTTGAAAACAACTAATGTAAATCTCACACCTAAGAAATCAGCTGATTTTTACCTTCCTAGCCTGCGTAGCAATAGCTAGAGAAGGTATTATTTTCGAAGAATTTTTTTTTTTTTTAGATAACTCCGAAAATGTGTTATTTAGGTGTATTTTGACCTATCTTAGCAATATCGTCGTGATGTCTGTCTGTAAGTGTATGTGTATGTATTATTTCTGTCCGTAGCACGATAGCTCCTGAAACGCTAAACTGATTTTCATAAAATTTTCAGGTATAATAGTGTTTGACACTTTTACGAGCTGATTAGATTTTGGGCGAATCCTCTCACAATGCTAATGACAGTTTTTTGACAATTAATTTTTTTTTTTAATACTAACTTTTTAACGGAACATCACATCCATATGCGGTTTTCGGAATATAGTAGACTATATTTTGATTAATAATTTGTGTTATAACCAAAAACCTCGTAGGAGCTTTAGTTTCTGATACATTTACAAAAAACTGGTTTCAAGGCTGATATATCATGGCGTCTCTTGAAGTGGATCCATTTATTTTTCGGGAACTTGGCCTATAATTTTATGTTGGCCGTGGTCAAACATCAGAGAGGACTGACGCTTTAGTTATTATATAGTTCTGACCAATACATCCTATTTATTTTATCTTCTTTCTAGAGATGCAATCAATTTTAAGTTCTTAGTTTCTTGTCCTAAATACTTTGCATTGTTGAAATTAAAACTTCAAGTCTTAAGATGTGCTAAGCAATAGCAAAGTTTAATTATCCTGTCAACTGAAGAAAAAACTGTAACTAGACCTATAAGCGTTTTGCTATGGATAAACTTTAAGTAGAGTATGTTTTAATTTTTTCTTTTTAAAGGAGTCATATAGAAAAAAGACATAAATCAATGAACGTAAAATATAAATTAATCATTTTTACGAAGCAGCGAAAATTGTGTCGAGTGCTGCGTATTTAGGATCAGTATCATTGAGTAAAATTAACGAAGAAGTCCCTTAACGTTCCAGATTCAAAGATTGTCACTGCGCTAATATCACCAGATTTTAGATGTATTTAGCTATTTTAATAGTTTTTTTTTAATTTTGTTAATAATTGTAGATGTTTTTTTTTATGGCGATTCGTCGTTGACAACTTATCATTTGAAATAATGGAAATATGTCATGACGTAACCGCCAAAATGAAAAAAACAAACTATGTGAGTATATTTAGTAAAAAAATACCACAAACATTTAAAATTTTCCTCTTCCTGCCCACTCAGTCTTTTAGATTACATTCATGTGGTAGTTTCCCTCTTTTCAAGGCGCACGACCGCAACAATAAGTTTTTCTCGATCTATATAGAAGGTAAACCTTGCCCTTTGCCGACAAGACATTTTGTGCACATAATTATAATTGAAACACATACTATCTTTGAAAAACTCTGCGGATCGTTAATTTAGGCTTCCAGTTACGGCGCCATGCTAAGTATGTCGGTTAGCCCTTTCTAGAAATCTGTACAAGACTCCATCGCAAAACCCCCAATGTTTCTTAAGAGTCGTCTTTAGTCATGTCGCACTCCAGATGGCTATATCAAATCAACCAAACTATGACACACCTATGTCCAGGTGTGCCACGTGGAGGTAGACCCCGCGGTCGTTGTATTTCCATCTCCTATGGCCTATAAAGCATCCCTTTAGGACATGAAAATATGCGCTAATGACGGCGAAATTCAACAACTTAATTACCCTCACTAAGGCCTAGATGCGCTAACACTTTTACCCGTTCTGTTCTTGGCTTTTACTGAATAAGGAGTGTATATCATAGTATATGTTTCACTGTGATATAACTGGGAGGTTCTAAGTAAAATTCCTTTGAGATTTAATATTGAACCTGGTTCAGAATACACTCTGAAATTGAATTTAGTTTTCTCCATAGCTACATTGGATATTTGCCTTAGACTCGAGGCTGCCTCTCTTATACTTTAAATTGGTATTAGTTGGTTTTCTAGAGAGGGTATCAACATTTATTACCTTATCAATTTTTATTATCTTAATTTCATCGCCTTTCGATTTTGGCTTTGTTTTGGTATGAATGAACTCTTATAAGACCCTTTTCTGACAGGGGCGGATCTAGGAATGGGACGACTACTCCTGAAAAAATTCCTGATTGATATTTAAAAATAATAAAACACTTTTGTCTTTAGAACCGTATGTATTGATCCCATTAGAAAATAGGCTGTGTTAAATTACAATATATCTCAGAAACGTATAATGTCGAACCCCGCTTATATAGTATCTATAACATATAATAGATGGACCACTACCCCGTCTGACAAGGCATTACATTACAGAGTATAATACTTGAGCCAGGCGTAACCCGTTTGCACCAGTGACGTATTGGACATTTTCTTAGGAAGGGCGCTATTTAAGTAAAAAATAAACGAATATAATAATATTATAAAATTTTTATTATGATATAAATTAATATTTTTAAAGATGTTCATAAAGTCGAAAACTCTATATATACAGTTTTCAAATTTAAAAGTGACGGCTCGTGAAGTAGTGCCACCCGTTTTTTTTTCGTTTTTAAAACATCTTTATAGATTTTTATTTTATTTTATGCATTTCTTTTTAGTTTAATTATTATATGAAATTTGGTAACCCTGTGCAATTCTATGGATCACACTCCGACTCGACGCGAAGCGATGAATGGGCCACTAGAACTCAAAGTAGCCTAGAACACTCTGCCCAATGAATAAGAGCCATTTTTCTGATGGCTCCTTCGAATAGAGATAGATTTTATGCGCAGCCTATATAAGCGACAGAGATAGGGCCAATGTTGGACATTTAGCGTTGTTTAAATAGATTAAACCAAAAAAAATTTGTTCCTCGCACCGGCCATCAGTTAGTCGTTATTACTCATATTGTTTTTGGACGTGGAGTATGGATGTTTTAATTTGCCCTTTACAATACATTTCAATTATTTCAGCAGAATTTTTTGATAAATTTTGAGTTATTTTATGGCGGAATTTGGGTGGGTATGCATCAGTTTCTTTAAAAAATTGAATTAGAAATCTCAAACGTAGTAATATTAGGTTTATTTTTGTTATTGCCCTGTGGGTAAACATTTGGGCGCAACACCCCGAATTTTTTTACTAAAACAAAATCCTGTCAGTATTATGTTCTATTGATAGGAGCCGCCGCTAATATTTTTATATTCTTACTGTGTTTAACCTTGGACATCCCCTCAGAATACATTCACGCTTTCATTAAGGGTTTCAAAGCTGCAGTAAGAATAAATAACCAGCTCTCACAGCAATTTTGTGTAACTTCAGGAGTAAGGCAAGGAAATACGTAATTTTTAATGCGGTTTAATCTGGTTCTTAAAGCTTCTGTTAGGATGAGTGACATAAGCGGATATATTGGCACCAAATCAAAGCAGATAGCTTTCTAAGCAAAAGATATTGCTGTTTATAGTAGAGATAAAGGATCTTTAACAGAAACTGTAGCAGTCCTTGATAAAGATGTAAAAAAACAAGAACTTAAAATAAATAAGTCATAAACTAAATACATTAGAAAACAAAGAAAGATATTCTCATAGTTTTTAAGTACTTGTTTATAGTTCCGAGCAAGTGAAAAAATGTATGGGTTATGAATTAGAATAGCTAATAGCTGACGCAAACCTTGTAGCCTTTACAAAAGTAGAAGACTGGCTTGGTTAAACATGTACAGAGAATGGATGAGATAACAACACCAAGAAAAATAATGAACTTGGGACCTGCAGGAAGGCTAGTAATAGGGAAGTCGCGAAAAAGGTGGATATATCCTGTCGAAGATGACATCAAGAATAATGAGTGGATATCTAACAATGCTGCGACACAGGGACTCCAAATAAAAATAAAAGGCTCTGGTAAATATACATAGAAAACTAGAGACCAAAAATAAAAGAGATAATAAATCTTAGTATTAGTAAAATTTATTACTGCTGTATGTCATAGAGGACTAAGTTGACGGATTTTATTATGCTGCAACACGTCGAACTCTAGAGGGTAGGTAATCAACCCCCACTACTCTTTCTTGTAGGCGCCGATGGCTTGCTCTTATAGTTATTCATTACAGTCATTAGTCATGTATCCCCGAATGGCGACGCAGAGCCAATTGCACTTTAGTTTGTGACCGAATAAGATAAACTGCACGCTGCAAGACCAGAGGGCACAAATACATGCCTGACAAAAACATCTTACCTCTTTCTTAAAAAATACGATACAATGATGCAAAATGAACAGGAACTTCAACATTACTTTCGCTATTTACGTAACAAGTACGGAAAATGATAACTTAGCGCATGCGAACTTAATTTACAGTGCGGCGCTGAGTTTGGTCAGTCAATCCCTCAAAGAGAGTAATACTAGTATTCTTTGTGGTAATACTTTTTTATGTTACTAGTATTGTATGAGCTTTATTACAGTAACAATTCGGGAATATTGCTATGACGCAGTGCAGACCGAGCCATGGTGATTGCATCGGTACTGTAGTTGGCCTTACAGTACGTATAATATTGCGTAAACAAGTCCACATCTAGTGGGATAAGAAGATAAAAATCAGATAGAGTATAGCATGTGTTAGTGAGAGACCCCGATACGCCCGATTCCCGTCGTAAGCGTTTTAGCGTTGCCAAAAATAGCCTTGATAAATAACTACAAGCGCAAGTGGTCCGTTACCTACGAAGTGGCAGTCATCAAGGGGCGGACAGCCTGAAACATTTGTTTAGGGCGAGAATTATTACATTATTAAATGTGAATAAATTGTCTGTTTGAATAAACGATAAATCGAGAATAAGTCAAACAATTTTAACCCAGATGATGTTGGGATTAGATTTTGGTTAAAAGGAAATTGTTATTATTATTATTTTAACAATTTTACCTTTAAACTATCAGTTATGTTATAACTTTACTTGTTGTATCGATTTTTATTTAAAAATGTTTTTTTTGTACTTAAAAGAAAAAGTGCATCATTGTTCCAAAAATATAAAAAATTCCTAAGGTGTCTGTTTTACTTGAAAATATTTTTGCAACCTGCGGCGTTTTTTTCCGGTTTCAAACTTTTTTCTGTATATTTTCAGTTATCAAAAAAGTTATGTACCTACTTTCGCCTGTGAGCATTTAAAGTATGACTCCTCCAATATTTTCTTAAAATTTTGTTTGCGACGCATTTACTCAAGAAATATGTGCTCCTGTTTTAAAATTTTCATTTGTGGTTTAAGAGGGACTACTACTCATAATTTTGATATTTTTGTCCAGAAAAAGTACTCAATCAGGTCAGCGAACCTACTTTTGAGGCTTCATACCACCTCTGTCGCCACCCTAGGGTCTCGCCCCCCTCCAACAACACCTTTTTTACGGTTGGACTAAAAATGTATTAGAAAAATTAAAATTAAATAATAGGTAGCTTTCCTGTAGATTGGTAAGTTATCCTTTAAACAAAATTGACTTTAGTGAATGTGAAACGAAAATCAATAAGCATAATAACACTTTAAAATACTGCTTATTTGTAAAAGTAAGTGAATTATTTACTTTTAGGAACAAGCAGAATTTTTATGTGTTATTCTGGTTGTGTATCACCCCGTTTAATGAAGGGACTTACATAAAACTGACTAAATTGACATTTTGCGCATTAGGTAGCGGCTTATACTGATATTTTTTTCAAGCCGGCAACAGTGGTTTTCCGCCTTTCTGCTTTCCCATGCGATCCTTATCGCCCATACAAAAATCCTACTCCTAGATAGAAGGCTGGCCACGCGGTATACAGCATTTTAACTACGGCCCAGATTTTTTATTTTTTATGTATTTAAAACGGTTTTTATTTTCACAACATATTATGCAGTGACCTTACACAAAAAAATAATACTAACTGACCTAATAAAAAAACTAACCTATACTTACTCAGTTAACAAAAATTAGTTACGTGATGAGCTAGTGACGTGATGTGTGATGTGCGCCAAATTAAAGAGATAAAATGAGTGTAATTCGTGTTGGTTGTAGTTAAAAATATTTATTCAACAACCGGTTCCATTTAAATAATTTGGTTGGATAAAACCGTCAAAACCCGACGGTCAACGACACCGCGATGGAATGATTAAAAAAACAAGGCTTATCCCTTCCTCATGACATCCCTACCTAACATATCGAGATGTCACGCTACTCTCTTTACCTACCGGGTGGGCAAAAAAAAACCGATTTTACCAATTTGTATATCGTTCTGTGGCGGAAAAGAAGTGATTTTCTAAAAATTAAAAAAAATACTAAAAGATTTTTGGAAAATAAGAATAAATACGCCATTTCGAAGAGTCAAGTATGACTCTGTCCGCCATCTTCAATTTCAAGATGGCGATAAACTTTAATCCTAATCTTAAAAAAGAAATCCAAACCAGGATGTTTTTTATTTTTTAAAAATCGGTTTAGTGGTAATGAATTTGTAAGGAAATAAATGCAGACATGATTGGCAAGGCAATCGTATAATATGCAAAACAATGGAGGAAACAAGAATATTTTTTTTAGAACCCTTGAACCGAGTTGGCTAATTCGTACCTTGTTGTGCGTGGCAAAAATGCAGTTTTTTTTTTCTAATTTCAAAAAAATTTAAAACATGTTCGCAACACAAGGATATACGAGCATCTTTAATTATGAGATAGCGGACAAAAAAATATCTAGTCAAAACTCTGATCAATTATCTGCCAAGTGCAGTTTGTCCCATCAAAATCGATTGTATAGTTTAAAAGTTATAATGAAAATATCACCATATACGACCTGGTATATGGCGCGCCAAATAGAAAATTCCCGTTTATATTTGATTTACCTTCGTCTTATTCAAAACTTTGTTTATTAACAATGGTACTTTATCTTCAAAACTTTAAGTTTGATTTGAAGTCTTTATTTTTTTAATCATTAAAAAAAAAATTAAGATTACTTGTTCTTTATTCTCTACTGTAAGTGTCCATGTATCGCACCCATATGTCACTACACCGGTCTAATTATTGTAGTGTAGATGTTTTGTTTGAAAGATCTCGTTAAAATCTTTGACTTGCACAGCTTTTGAGCGTAAAAGACTTTGTATTCGTTAATTATTCTCTATTTTATTTTGTCTGTAATAGAATTTTTTCTATTTATGTTTGCTCCCAAGTATGTAGACTTTTCCACATGCTCGAAACTGTAACCAAGTACCTGAAAGTTATGAGCATTTCTCGTTGTTTTTTGAAAAGTTAATGTATTTAGTTGTTGACTCATTTATTTTAGGTCTTTAATATCAAGTACTGTTACAGTTTCGGTCAAATATATTTCGTCTCTACAATGAATACTAATATCATACACATAGCCGGCTATATTTGTTGATTTGTTGCCAATAAAGCCGCTTGTCTCAATTATCCTAACAGAAGTTTCAAGGACCAGATGAAACAGTAATTAAAATAACGCATCGCCAAAATCAAATAAGTTTTCAAGGCAAATTGGGTAAAAAGAAGTTTTTGTTTATCTCATATTTTTTCATGCGTAACTCGAAAGGGGGTGCAAGATCTAATGGACACCTAACAACCTGTTGGCAATTAACTGTTGCGTCTTTATGGGACTCCTGAGAACACTGCTTGGTCAATGTGACACCCTTGCGAAATTCATCAAATCGTTTTGTCTCTCATCTTACATCTATAGTGAGAAACCCCTTGTAAAAAGCGCCATCTACGGAGATACAAGAGAAACTAGAACAAGAAGAAGCGAGTATAAACCGCTATATATATATATATATATATATATATATATATATATATATATATATATATATATATATATATATATATATCGATTGATGAAAAGATCGATTGCAAAGAAAAAGAAACGATCCGTGACCTACGACAGCACTACTGCCTTTCAGATCAGATCAACGCTGATTGGCGTTTTTACCCACTTTCAGATATGAGCGTCAATCAGCGGAATTTTTGAGCCACAAAATACTAACAAACGTAAATTAATTCATCGTGTGCCTTACTCCTAAAGTTACACAAAATGGCTCTGAGAATTGGTTATTTATTCTTGTTATATCTGTGGAACTCTAAATAGAAACGCAGATAATCTTAATTTATTTTGAGGGGATTCCCAAAGTAGCTGAATCCTCCATTATTTCCTACTGATTTACGCTGTCAAAAGCCTGTTTAGAATCTACTTAAATGCTATATTTATTTAAATTGTATTCGTAGATCTTTTATAAAACCTTGTTAATTGATCCGCCTTGTATAATTATTGTTGTCCCTCTCTGCCAGTGGTAATCCTTAGATTTGCTTTACTGTGCAAATAAAGTTAAAATTTACTCAAACAAAAGCTGTCACGCCAAACTTTGGCGAAGTTTCCGAAGAGGTCTTGTCCTTGCCGAATTGGGATTGGCAAGTTAAATAATAATCTCATTATCATTGTAAGGGTCAATATGACGCGATTTCCGTTATACAGTGTGTCCACAGATTGAGTGCAGGTAAGGTATAAATGACAAGAAATTTTCGATTTAGTTTCTGATTTTTTGGGAAACGCCCCTACTAACATGGTAAGAAAATAAGCAAATCAATTAATATATAGAGGTTTAGTAGGTTGGTTCGATAAAAAGTGTTAAAAATTAAAAGTTACAGCTGATTCTTAATTTTCAGAAAAATCAGGTAAAAATCGTCTTAAGAAAAATTTATTTGCTACTTTTTCTGAAAATTAAGCATACCGTAATTTTTGATTCTAAACAACTCTTTTTGTAACCTTTTCCGATATCTTTTAAAACAAAGGTACTTTACTCTTAACACCTTTTATAAAATCAGCCTACTAAGCCATCATGTTTATTAATTGATTTGGTTCATTTTTTTAACCTCTTAGTTTGCAACCAAGCAGGAGCAATTCACAGAATCTCAAAATCAAAATCAAATTTTTCATTTGTACCTTACCAGCACTCAATACGGGGACACACTGTATTAAGGTCGCTAACAAAAATATTTGTTTTTAATTATCCAAAAATTTCATTTAAAATTCAATATTACGATTGTACGCAGACGACCTCAAAAGTCAACAACATTTCAATCAAAAAACGTAATGATGACGATTTTCTAGAATCAGAAAAACCCATTGAGTTGTATAAAGCCCTGAAAGAGGGTATAGAAGTCAATGGAAAAGCCCAACGGACAACCAGTGACGCACGAAGAAAATATATTTGGGGGCCAACATATGTGTGTAGTTACAAAAAAATTTAAAATTATTATTTTTCTATAATTTTGAAACCTGAATTTTGACGCCTGGGGGACCCTGGTCCGATAGCCTACCCCCTAGGTACTTCAGTGGGACAACCGAGCAAATACTGCGAAAATAACAAAACATAAATATTATATAATTCCAAAACAAGTCAATTATTTAGTTTTTATAGAATTTCTAGGTTAGCTAGTAAAAGTTCTGACCCCATGAGATGAGTTTTTTTCAACTGTCTGCAGTTTTTCAATCAGATTCGATGTCACTTTCCAGAATTGGCATCCGTTATAGTATGAGATACTGACTTTATGTTGCTGTTATACAGGGTGTTATTAAAAACCACATAGCAAGTGATAGTGCAAAATAGTCTCAAACTTCGAGGATAGAAGTTTACACATGGTTACGCCCATTGTTTTAGGATAGCCAGACCCAGAGCCAGTACCTGTCCTCTGTGCGCCCCGGTAAAGGAGACGGAGAAAATTTATGACACCTAGCGCGGCGATCTTTTCTTTCAATAGTTCGTAAAGAAAATCGATCGAGGGTAGTTGTACATAAAATTAAAAAATTTAGACGATAACTACGTAACGTATAATCCTTTTTTTTAGCTTGTTCTTTTTTATAATATGTAGTACCGTGTTAGCCACAAACTAAAATTGATGGCTTCTCCAGCGAAACAAGTAAGGGAGGGGTGTGTTTCAAAAGCAATTTCTTTCACCATGCTACGGCTTGGAAAATCCCTTCCCTCAAACGTGACAAAAAATATATTTGCTACATTTTGACAGCTATTTCCCTCGTAATACCATATATGTAATACGCGGCATGGTTTGAGGCAGTATTTGAATGAAAAACAAATACCCACTTTTCACCTATTTCGCTGCACATGATGGAATGACGAGAAACTTCTTGTCTTCTTCTCTACTTTCTCACTACCAGCTCGAATACGGGTGTAAAACAGCGTTTTTTCTATTTTATTTTTTGTCTGTGTTGCAAAATCCAGGCTTATTAAGCCTGTTTATTTTGTGTTTATTTTTACCTTTATTTTAATTTATAATTACGTGACAGTCCATGGGCTGCAGATCAAAAAGTTCACCATATACCACAGCAAAATACGTACATCTATGCAATGGATTGTATGTGTATATCGAAAAATTAGACAGCTCGCGATCCTGAGACTGTGAAGCAGGTGCCTAAATGCCGCATCACAGCCTTTACATCTGCTGCCTGTTCGTGGATGGGTACCGAAACTAATTAAGTACAATAATAACTTTTTAGTCTCCTCTTAGATGTATTTTTTTTATATTTTCTTAGTTTATTGTTTTGATTTTTGTTAATAGAGAATTATTGAAATACAGCCAGGCTATAATTATGCCAGGCATCCTTCAAAATTGAAATACCAAACTCGAATTTAAAACTTTTGTCGTTTATTTTCAATTAATAAAAGAAGGCACTATTTATTCCGGTTCATATAGTAAACAAGGCCGTGTGTTAAAAGATCACAGCTGATATTACAATGTGAAGTGTCAAAATTGTGCCTGGCACTATAATAGCCTGGCTTTATCTCAATAATTCTCTATTAAGTCACCAGCGAATCTAAAGCCCCTTCCAGAAAATAATAATTACTCACCACCATGTATGATAGGCACAAAGAAAGAGTTACTTTGTAATGATAAGTTGCAAAGGAGCCAACTAGGCAATACCTAATTGAAGAACTGCGGGTTTTCAACTGAAATAGCATGGGCGCACTAAGGGGGGGGCGGCCCCCCAAGCCTTAGATTTTTTTACATATTTTCGACATGTTTTAGAAAAAACACAAAAAATAGCTTAATATTCGACATCATGATGCTTCGGGCCCCCCCCCCCCCCCAAGAGGCCCCCCCCAAGACATATTTCTGAGTGCGCCACTGGAAATAGCAAGAAGTGTCTTTAGTTCAACAATTGCACCTATAACTTTTAGTGATATGGGTTTAGCATTATATACTCAGACGGAAAGACAAGGCATTTTTTATTGACCCTATCCAATTTGGTTTCTAGGGGCGGGTATTTCTTTTACAATAAAAACAGAGATAGACACTATTGAACATATGAAACGGACAAAGATAGGCTGATTTTGCATGCTAATAATACCCTAGATAATATATGGGTACTGTTATCTCTTTCACACTGACGGCATAAGTGCGACAGAAAAGCAGCTGTCTACTTTTAATCCACCTGCCGTATTTTGAGTGATTCAACCTGCTAGTCGGTTTATACAGGGAAAACTGATAGACAATGTTGTCTAAGTACGGAAATGAATTTTTTTGAATTTTGTGCGGGAATATTACAAAAAGAAATATTAAAAACGTTTAAAGACAAGTTTAGAAGTAACTATTTCAGTTCAAACATGGTCCGAAATTGTTTTTTGTGCAAAAGAAGAAAAAAATCGATAAAAAAAACAACATTTCATGGGTAAGTCGTCTTGGCGGATAGTTTTTGCTAAAATACGAGAAAGTTCAGTAGCGTCACGATAGATAGTTTTTTCTGCGAAGTGTCACTTCTCCGCACTTATAAGATTATTTTTTAATAACAGATTGTCCTGAAATGTGTTGCAGTCTAGGACAACTGGGCGCCGCCAACTCGGCGCGACCAACTGGGCGGCGGGCCAACTGGACGCCGGGCCAACTGGGCGCCGGATTAAAATATGTTTTCTTGATAAAATGTGTAGATGAAAAACAAAATAGATATATTATTATTAAACATCTTTAAAAAATCCTTTACGTAATATTCTTGAAATTTGGTTTTGTTAGGGTTAACTCCATTAGGTCTAGTGTTGAAATTTTGGTAGGTCTAGAGTTCTGGTAACCTGATAACATAAAATTTACGTTTTTGATTACAAGAATGGCAAATCCAAAATAGCGGATTTCTTTTTTAAACCGATTTGTCTCAAACTTGAAAGTTTGAAGTGTTTGGGATCAGTTAATACAGTTTTACCCTCAAACTTAAAAAAATTAAAATGGCGGATCCAAAATGTCGGACTTTCTTATTTATGCATTGATATGTATCGAATATGGAACTTGGCGGTGTTTCAAGTCGCTGATTATAATTTTTGACTCAAACTGATAAAAAATTCAAAATGGCGGATCCAAAATGGTGGATTTCTTTATTTTTAAACGGATTTGTCTCCAACTTGAAAGCTTGCAGTGCTTGAGATCACTTAATACAGTTTTATACTCAAACTTAAAAAAATTAAAATGGCGGATCCAAAATGGTGGGTTTCTTTATTTTTCAACGGATTTGTCTCAAAAGTCTCAAACTTGGAAGTTTGCACTGCTTAAGGTCACTTAATACAATTTGTGACTCACACTTGCAAATGGCAGACTTTTATAGCTTAATTCAAAATATGACTCAAGTTTAAAGAAAGAAATGTAATATTTTAAGCTTAAGACAAATCGGTTAAAGTCTGTCATGTTGGATTCGCCATTTTGATTTTTCTATGAGTTTAAGGCAAAAATGATAATCAGCAAAGTCCACCATTTTGGATCCGCCATTTTAAATTATTTATGAGTTTGATATTTGATACATATCGGTGCATAAATAAAAAAATCCGCCATTTTCCATCCGTCATTTAAAACTTTCACGTTTGAGACAAATCTGTTTAAAAATAAAGAAATCCGCCATTTTGAGTTTGAGTCAAAAATCATATTCAGCGAGTTGAAACACTGCCAAGATCTATATTTGGATCCGCCATTTTGGATTCGCCCTTAGAGTATTCTGAGGATCCGCCATTTTAATTTTTTTAAGTTTGAGGATAAAACGGTATTAAGTGATCTCAAACACTGCAAACTTTCAAGTTTGAGACAAATCGGTTTAAAAATAAAGAAATCCACCAGGTTACCAGAACTCTACGCCGAGCTCTACACCTACCAAATTTCAACACTCGACTTAATAGATGTTGAAATTTTTGTATAAATAACATATTTATTTTGTTTTTTATCTGCACATTTTATCGAAAAAAAAATAGTCCGGCGCTGAGTTGGCCCAGCGTGGCACCCTGTTGGCGGCGCCGAGTTGGCCTGGCGCCCAGTTGTCCCATTCCGAATTGAAATTTTTAGTTCCGAAATTTCATCTGACTCGAGCATAACTTGTAGTCCACCCAAGAACAGAAGGGTTGAGAAAATATTTTACCTGGAAGGTACAACATTTGTAAATTTCTAAGATGAAAACAATAATTTTAATACATCCACTGCACTTAGTATGCTAACAAAGTCTTTTTACTCTTTTTTTGACTGAAGAGAATTTTGTAAACACAGTATACACAAGTAAGTATTCATGAATTATTTATTATTCAAACAGAAAATTGTTGATAGAAAAATGCTAGTGGAATTCACAATTTTTATTTTGCGCCGCCACTGCCCTTTTTTATCCAAGACAAGCAAATAGAATATTTTTGCGATGTTGCATGTGTCCGGACTTACCAAACCGAAATTCTATTTTCATCCCTGTCTTGCTCATTAAATTCTTACTTGTATTTGGTCAATTGCGATAAAAGCTTGATATATATGCCTTTTGTCCAACTGCTTCAGTACCCTTAAACTAGAAACCGATTTGAAGTTATGTCATGCACTCGATTGTCTATATAACTTGGAGCGCATTGATGATAAACCTTGTTTTCTGTTTTGAGGACATTTAATTGTGTGTCTCTTCAATGAAAACCATAATTACTTGTCCGAAATAGCGGCCAATACACAAGTGATTCCAACCAGATAATTGACGTATCTTTCACTAAATACACATAAACTTCAATGCTTCCAAAAATGACCATGTAAGAACTGACTTAAGAAATAAGCTTATTTTTCTAGTTTCACGAAATATGAGAAGAAGGATGATATAATATTTGAGAAAGTGATTTGGATGTATGAATATAATCATTTGAAGTTGCTGTGCTTAAAATTATTTATGCGTGGTGGTTTTCTAGGTTGTAAGAAATTAATTGTTTTTATCCATATACGTAATATTCCAATACTCCCTGTCAACCATTTACACAATGACTGGCGTTTGATGCAAACAGTCAGAAATACAGATACGAAAAATACATAGTTACCAAATTGGGCGCTGATGATTTAACGATGATTTGATGATTAATAAATAAAATAATATGCATGTGTAAATGTATAACCAATCAGGACATTTTATCTTAAGGACCGCAAAAAGTATAACCATATGTCCATTGATATTGTTACTTGAAATATGTTTGCATCATACATCGTAAGGTACGGTGGGTATTGGAATAATAATACGTAATAGTATGTATATATGGAAACAATATGCATATATGTGTTTGAAAGCAACCAATTAGGACATTTTTCTTAAGGACTTATGTTTGTATCATGCATTGGCAATTAGCGTGTGTATTGGAATATTATGTACAGTGAAACCTCTCCTTGCGGACACCTCTAATAAGCGGACACTCCCTTTAAGCGGACAAATTTGTTGGAACCAAGCTTTTCCCTATTTCATTACCTGTAAATTTCACTCCTATAACCGGACACTCTAACAACCGGACGCGGACAATTTTTTTTGGTTAAAAAATTCTGAAACCTCCCTTAACCGGACGCAAACCTCTGACAACGGTACGGGGCGCACCTCATGGGCATTAATATTATGTAGTATGTTGGCAACAACGCACTCTGCAGCCAGGGAATTACCTCTTTCCGTTTTAATGCGGAGACTAAATACTTCTCTCGTATTTACAACATATTTTATTCGGTCGGGACTGTGTGTTTTATTTTTATTGTTCAGTTGGGTAGATCTCTATGAAGTGGCGCCAAGTAAAAAACTTCTTAGTTTACGTGAAAAAATGGAAGTTGTTAACGTTTCGGAGAAGGAACATCTACCAGCACGAAAGATCGCTGAAAAATTTAATAGAAAAACTCAAGCAACGGAAATTGTTAATATATATATATATATATATATATATATATATATATATATATATATATATATATATATATATATATATATATTAAAATTTCGCAGTTCCCTCTCATAAGCGGACAAAATCGACGGAACCGTGAGTGTCCGCTTATGGGCGGTTTCACTGTATATGTTTTTACCCTTGTCAGACTTTATAATTATACGGTGATGGTCTTATCTCGGCTTTTCTCTTCATATAAAGAACGATCCCATACCGTGGCCTTTTTTTGCATAGAAACAAAAGGAAGGAAAGGAATATACTTAAGCCTTTTCATGATAAGTTGAATTGGGAGAGTGATTTGTTTAGGTAGTAGAAAGTAGCTGGGTGTTTCTTTATTCTTCCTAAAATGATAACTCTGTTGGCACATTTACTCAAATTTAACAAATTTATATCAAGGTTCATTCAGCATTATATTTTTAACAATATCCCCAACCAGTGGCGTATATAGAAAAAAGTTTCGCCCCCCCCCCCCCGAACCGAACCGAGCCCCCCCCCCCCGGGGCCGAGAACTCATGAGGCCGTATTTTATTTTATTTTTTGTTTGTATTCATGAAATATGAAGAAAATCTTTTAAAAAATCTTAGTTTCGGGGGGGGGGGGGCAGGCTTATACGCCACTGTCCCCAACATTGCTAGAATGTTTGATGTAAAAGGATAATTTTGCCTAAATGGGCTGGATTTTTTATGACTTTCATATTAGCTGTTTCTCTCTTTGCTAATAACTGTTTTGATGTCTTACTTAGCATTTTACTTACTACTGTTTTTTTAACTTTAACAACCGAACCAAATTAAATTGTAGCTCCTTTATTAAATGTTTAAAGCTACATTTACATTCAATTTCCGACGTGCTTAATTTACTTTTAAATTGACAGTCCTGTAACTTCCTATACATTAGACCAATTTTAGAGGATATGTTTAAACAAATTTAAACATTTGAGACAAAATTAAAGGTATTTCTTCGTTTTTATTTTAAAATTCAAAATCAATCTTTCTTTCTGCTTGCATTTGCTAAGCTTCATGACGAAAATCTATTTTTGCTTTAGCTTAAGCAATAATACCGTTTAGGGAAAAGGGGGGCAAAATAAGATACTTTTTTTATAGGCTTGTTTGTCCCATTAAATGAGATATTTTATCTTTAAGTTTTATTTATCAGTTTAAATGATTTAGAACTCGATCATACTTTAATTCTTATTTTTGTAAAAAGTTGACTTTGGCTCATTATGCCCCGCATAACTATATGTTGCGAAACGGACAGGGCGATTGTGTAATTTATTATCAATATTTTTATAAGACAAGTGTTATTTATTAAAACACTAACCAAGATGAAAATACTTATTAAAAAAAAATTGTAAAAAATATAAACTAAAAAATATAGTAATTAAATTTAGTATTTACAAAATTAAAGAATTACATCGACATAGTCATCACTGTCGACTCTCCTGCAAGAATTTTGCGTCCATTTTTTGCAAAGACAACATAAAATACAACATTCAGTGTACCAAAAAAATTAAGAAAATATTTTTGGGACAAAATGGGGTATAGGTTACTAGGTATTATAGGTTATAGGTATAACAAAGTACTCCGTTTTCTGTCCAAATTCAAACAAAAATCATACACAGTAAAGGGCTAATGTTATGGGCAACACGTTAACCCACTAATTGTTCAATGTAAACAAAATGCGAAAACTATTCTTACAATAAACAGCGCACAACATCACATGTTGAGCAAAACTCAACTTACGCTCAGCCGACCGGCACCAATCATATTGCAGAGGGTTGAACCAGTCATGGGGATAAAACATCTGATATTAAGAGGTTTTATTCTTACGCATATTACGTAAAACTGCGATATCCCGTTTTATCCCTGTATTTCATTTTTAGACTGGACGTTCCAATCACGAGTGCCTAAACGCGTGTGTGAATGCTCATAAGACACAAATTTATAGAACGCGTGGTGCACCGGTCAAACTAGTCGTGTGGTGCAAGTTCAGCTGAAATTTTTTATCAGAGAAGCTTGTACAGCACCACAAAAATTTTAAGCTTGTCTAAAAATCCAAATTCCACACCAATTATGCGAGGAACAAAACACTTTTGGTGTTTAAATGCACGGTTCACACGCACGAAATTTAACCGTCCAGTTTTACAAGAATAAAACTGTGAATGATCCTGGTGCGACTCGCTCCACTACCAAAGAAGATATATGAACAAGAAGCGAAAAACTGTCACTCAAAGCATTGTTTATACGGGAAACAAAATGTGACTGCACACTTGGACCAAATGACACTCATTAACTTCGAGTCGATATCAATGGTAACACTGCTTGATGGTTTAATTATTTTAAACAGAAAAAATTATGTACTATAAATTAAGGGGGCATTGTACTCGTATATAGCTATACTGTGGTCATAGAAAATCATCCATTTAGGTTTTGTCGCTTCTTGTTAATATATCTTCTTTGCCACTACTCTCTCTAGTACTCGCGATTGGAGTGTATTCTCTAAAACTGCGTGAGTTGAGTCTATTTGTGAACGCCGCTTATCTTTAAATGTTTTAGTAAATGGTCCAATGTATATGCATATTATCAGGAATAAGGGGAGCCAAGGGGTTGGTTTTTGGTATTGGCAGGTCTTTAATTACCTATCACTACTTTATAACCCCAAGTCTTATTCGTTACTTAACAATCTATTTGATACCGTTCCGGTCGAATCGGTCTAACGGAGTTATATCGATTCGAGTCGTCAAGGATCTTTGCTTAAAGTTAAGAGATGCAGATAAAATAATAGCTGGGACTAAAACCTGTATTCTGGAATCAAATCAAGTAACTCGGCTTACAAAGGCTTGGTTCGTTGGCTCAGGTGGACAAAAATCCAAACTTACCTGAATCTGCAGTTTTCGCTACCAACTTGCACCAAACCACGGTTAACGCCCAAAAATTGTCACCCGCCCGTATAGCTGTTAAGTTTACGCAAGCATCCGATCTGATACTTGTTATAGGAAAAGAACCCGAAACCTCACCGTACTGTGGTCTCGCGAGTCCATGTCAAAAAGTCCTGGGTAACCTACTTCGATTCTGGTTACAAACTTTTATAGCTGAATTGCATTTATTTCTATTGATGTCAATTGATTTACAGGTTCTCCCAATAATTAAAATCATGCTACCTAAAAATATTAAGAATAACTTGCAAATATTGTATTGCCTTTAAGGGCGGGTTGCACCTTAGTGACAATATGTCAATGTAAATGTAGCTTAAGTCTGAGACATAATGATATTAAGCTTGCCAGCAAAATGCCTCATCGATAGACTGACGGACGGACATGCAGATGACCACGTGGGCCTTTAATCTCGGCACGTTATTGCATAGCATCAAGGACCGTGTACGAAAAGCCACATTAATGCTTAAAAGCCTCAGATTGAAAGGTCACCATCAAAGAACTTACAGACGAGGTTCAGAAGCAGTAATCTTCTTCCTCTTCAAATGACACTAAAACCCCTGGCTGCTGATTCTGGGCTCCGGAATGAAATAGCAATGTTCAAAATAGCGGGAATCAAAATAGCGGTATCGAAATAGCGACTATCAAAATAGCAATGAAATGAAAGAGCGACTATTAAAATAGCGATGTAACAAAACAGCGACTATCAAAATAGGGATGTATCAAAATAGCGCAGACAAAATCGCGCAGGCCAAAATAGCATGTAACCAGAACAGGTCGTGCGAAAAAATATCGATACACAAAATATCCCTATTTCTACTATGCCCTATTTTTCCCGGGATCCTAGAGGGTGTAAATCCGAACCGAACCGAACCGAGCCGAAAAGAACCGAATCGAACCAGCATATTTTATCAAAAACGAAAACTTCCCTGACCTTTTTCCTCGGATCCTAGAGGATGTGAAGGCGAACCGAACCGAATCAAACCGAACCGAAGTATTATGCAAAAAACACCTCTATCATGCGAACGGCCCGCGGAATGTTAGAGTGCTTCGGGGTTCTTATTTATTCGTGTGCTTCGAGGTGGGAGAAAAGATTTTGCTGCAAATACGTAAAAATGGTCCAAATTTATTCTATTTCAACAGCCCGCGACTTTTCTGTGTGCATTCGTCGTTATTTTGATTCAGTCGAATGCACTTAAGAGGGTTAATCTTTGCTTCCTTAAGGCATCAACTTAAGGCCCTTGTCGATCTAAAACAACTTGCTAATTAGCGGTAAACTAAACCTAATTAAAAAATAAATTAATAAGCCGCAATCGCGCAAAACTTAACAGTGCCTTAAAAAAATTAAATTGTCGTTAAAACATAAAACTAAAATTGTGATAAAAAGTAGCTAGGACCGCCAAAAAAAAAACAAACCACAACAGAATTACTCCATTTCTATGGTACCCTTCTTTTGTAGCTTTAGCTCCTTTTCTTTCATTTTAATATCCATTAAGGGCCATTCCCCCACCTCATTGCGTCAGCTGCTTTCATGCTCAATATTGTTTACAGCAGTTGCCCGATTGAGTGGTAGCTTTAGAGCTCCTTAGTGAAAAAGCTATTTCGCACTCGGCCACGTTTCTCCAGTAACCCTACCAGTCTTTTATTGCACGAGGTATTATGCCTCTGCGTGCGCCGCGTAATTTCAAGGAAACCCGAAAAATATTCAAAGCATCTATTTAGATGACATCAATGTTGCCGCGAGACGAGACCTTCTCTTGCCTCCTCTCGTCATGCAAGATAAAAACAAATATTCGTCTCGATGAGAGAACGCATTTCTCGTTGGAGGGAACTCTCTCTCTAATGAAACATGAGACAAAACGAGATAAAAATACTCTCTTATTGAGAAATTCTTGTCTTAAACTCCCGCGAGCGGTAACACTAGATGGCGCATATAAGCAATCCGGATAATCTTTTAGAAGCAGTTGATTTTAAGTATTAAGTTCAGTCAGGAGAAACAACACAGTTTCCGCAGCCGCTTTTTATTACTTAATGAGCATTATTTACTAAAAAAAGCAAAAAAAAAAAGGTTGCCAAGGTAAGTATTATAGTAATATATAGTATAGCAACAAGTAACCTACTCCGTTGAACCACATTCGCTTCGCACTTTGAAGTTTACCGCCCTTTAAGACGCCTATTCTGGGTACCGTAGGATATTATTACTTATAAGATCCGCGATTAAACCTGTAAGTTTAAAGTAAAGAGCCTTCTATGATTGGGTAAATATTTCGACGGTCAGTCATAGTGATCTAAAATAAACGACATGGTTGAGGTTTCCCGTCCAAAGGTGTAATTATGCGACGGTGTGCATAAAGGCGCAATTCTATATGTTTGCCAACGAAGAAGTTAAAGCATATCAGAACCATCTTCGGTACAATTTATTTAAAGCGAAACCTAACAATTATGGAAACGGCCGTCTTACCGACGTCCGATTCGCCGAAGGTTTTACCGCTTAAGTTTAAACCTAACCCAACCCATATAGTTCGACTAATGAGCTCTGACTTAACTCATGTTATCTTATCTTTTCGACTTTAAGTGTAAAAGTCAAGACTATACTAACTTAAGGAGAGGAGGAAGGGTTTCTGTATATACCAACCCTACACATGAGATCCAAAGTACCTATATGGACCAACAGTCATACAGGAGAGAGCAGCATGGACAAAACAACCCACTGCCAAAGTAAAGATTGATCTGGTATACAGGCGTATCAAAGACGGATGAAGGTAGTGGGGCAGGATTATTCGGGGACAGGCCTAGGAGAGAATATTTGCATTTTCCACTGGGACATTACCCGACAGTCTTTCAAACAGAAATCTTTGCCATCCTAGAATACGCAAGAGGGAATAATAGAAAGAAATACTTCAGTGAGACCACATCTATATACTTAGATAGCCAGGTGGCCCACAGGGCGCTCATAAGGTTACCACAAAGCTAGTGTGGCAATGCCATGCTAAACTAGTGAAACTGGCAGAACGCCATATAATAAAACTAATATGGGTGCTACGACACACAGGTATTCAAGGAAACGAAAAAGCTGACGAACTAGCAAGACAAGAATCGTCAGAAAAATATATTGGACCAGAGCCAGACCTGGGGGTAAGTTCAAACTCTGGGTAAGGGAAAAATATAAAACTCCCTGGTTAGAAAGACAGGGGCTAAGACACAGCAGAGCCTTTATTGAAGGCATGATGCCAAACTCACTAAAGACCTGCTCAGTTACAGTAGGATGTAAGTGAGAACCATAATAGGAATCATGACCGGCCATTTGGCGGTCAAAGTTGACATAAACAGGATGGGCCTTTATTAAGGAGACCTAAGTTGCAGACTATGCAATCAGAAAAAGGCACCTAATATTTGGGGAAGTTGAACTAGACCCAATGGCGACTGGGGACTACTCCATTAAAGACCTGTACAAACTTGTCCAGGGAACGAAATTAATGGAGTGGTTAGCCTAGGAATCAGGAACTAATAATATCAGCTCTTACAGCTTTTAAAGAAACTCTCTCTTGTTTTCATATCTATTTTGCGTGTTATTTTATTGATTAATGGAAATCAAAAAGAAGAAAGATAATTTTACTGAAAAACCCATCTCCATCTCAAATAAATACTTCTCTTCTCACACCTTATTTTCCCTCCTGGCACAGTGTAAAGTGTATATAATTACTAATTTCTCTTCCCTATTCACATTTTGCGGTTTATGGGAGTAGACGAATGCTCCTGAGGTATGCAGTATAATTTGAGCAGTCGCCAGTTTATTCTTTTTTCCACTAATCAGCACTCGGCAGGGTTTAGGACCAATAAATATTTGCTTAGATCTCTTGCCAGTTATTAGCTTTGTCGTTTCTAGAAATCACTATGTGACCTGGAATCCATGGGCGCGAGACTTCTCTTAATAAATAATTTTCATATGAACAAAAAAAAGAGAGAATATAGTATTTAGCTTAGAAAATTGTTTCCTAGTTTCCTATAGAAGAATGTCGGAGTTCTCTAATCACATGCACCTATTAAATCCGTCACTAAAATGATTACTCTTACCAAACCGCCACACATATATATTGGGCCATTTACTAGTGGCTATTCGTAATATTTAACATAACATTTTTGCAAGAAAAAATACTTACCTTATTTCAAAAATGTTGTAATCACTTTGTCATTAAAAATCGTTTTTTTTAGATTTACTTTTTTATTAAATAGCATGAAAAGAGCTGTTAAACGGTCATTGCATTTCAAAAAATTGTTTTAATTCATTTTAGTGTAAAAAACATCGTTTGGCCTTGAATGTTGTCATGGAAGTTGTTACCACAATTTCCAATAATAGGGTAAAAAACCATCTCTCTTTATTTGCCGATATCAGTATCAGTGTCAAACTGCGATGTACAGAATCGTTACGGAACTTCCAATACCCTACGTGGTATGGATAGCTACGGCACCCGTAGGATATTGCTGGCCCCAACGCATCCAAGCCAATTTCTGTGTCCTTTAGTTTTCGGAGGTCCAGTTCTGCCGTCGATAACAAAACTGAGAGAATCGCCTTTAAAGTAAAAATTGAGTAGATATGGATTATTTCCAGTTGTTTGGGACTATTTTTTCTTTGGATATTTTATTCAGAATACAAAGGGGAGCTTTATCACTATGCTTTGCTTATTTCAGGTTTTAGTTCTGAATTTATGTTCTTTATTTTTGTTTGGAGTTTATTCATTATTTCTCGTGATGGTTCCCTTTGTTTTTAATACAGTTCTGTAAAGAATCGTTGTGTGATATTTCTAATATCTTCTTTAACGTTAGTTTCTATACCGTCAATATTCTTTATTTTCATTATTTCATATCTATCTAGAATCGCTCTTAGACATTTTATATTTCTGTTATTTTCTTTAACTGTCTCAATTCTTTTTTTTTATTGTTTTCTAAATTATTTTTCTTATAGTTTATTTATTTCCGTGTATTCGATCGATGTCCTTTTTACTTTTTTCTTCAGGTTCCGCCTTTTTTTCATCGATATTTTAATTTCTTCTGATATACAATTTCCCCTCTTTTTATCTTTTTGTGCGACATCTTTTCCTACTTTGGTCATAGCTCTTTTCAGCGAATCATTTATTTCATCTAGATTTTCATTTTCGTATCTTAAGTTTTGCATTAGCTGATCCATTAGCGTTTCTTTGTATATAGTTTTATTTTGTGTAAGTTTATTCATGTCATGTTGTTCATCGTTGTTATTAATTTTTCTTTGCATTTCAACATTGCTATCAACGCAGATTTTCGTTTTGACCATCCTGTAATCACTGCCTGTTGTAAAGCTATTTAGGACTGTTACATCTGTCACGATGTTTTTTTCAGTAGTTAGTATGTAATCAATTTCGTTTTTGTTATTCTTTTAGAGCTGAGCAATGGCCATTTTCGTTGCGGTTTCTTTCTATAGAATTCATTGCAAAAAGGCGTCTTTCCTATAGATAATTCATTTCCATAACCAATTTGTGAACTTTTATATTTGCAATAGAAAATATTTTAATTAGATTATGTAAAAAAGTTTATTATTTTTTGGAAGCCATGTGGCACTACATCGCTTACGTACCAGTCGCTGTTGCTCTCTATTATTTCAAAATTTCCTTGATCGCCTATATATTACAAACGAGACGACAGAGATAAATTTCCAGTGCTGAAACATAGAAAATAGCGAGAAAGTTAGACTCTGTCCGTCGTCGTTGAAAACCATTAAAGAGGTTCTGATGGTCGTCTATAAATTATAAGACAAGAAGATCGAGTTTTAGTGTCCAGAATAAATTAATACTAAGCCCAAGTTAAAGACCCTATTTGTATACCAAAGGTAAAAATAAATGTAGAGTAATATTTTACAAATAATTAATGGAAGTAGCCAGCAATACATTTTCGGAAGATATAAAAGCTGTAATATTTAGGCAAAATTAGATTCTGTCAGTCTCACAATTTACGATAAGACACTTGCAGAGATTATGGGACCTTATGCTAGATTACATTGTATTTGCAACACTACTTTTTACCTAATTTTTCTGTTCGATTAAATGTAGCTAGTATTTTTCTTTGGGTATTAGAAAACTATTCGTATCAACAAACAGGTTGTTTTTTAACCTAAAAATGCTTTTTTGGATATCATTCGTACGTTTTTGGAAAAGCCATTAAACACGTCGATTTCGTTTGCAAGAAGAACATTTTCTGGCTTCATTAAAATTTTTGTAGCACGCATCTTATTCGAGTGGTAAACTTTACTCCCTATATTTTGAATAGGGAAAGTAAGACTAGTAAAAACTAGTTTAAAGGTCTCTTAAATATATTTACGACTGGAAACAAAATTTCGGATTTCCATTATCAACACGACGTTTTGGTTAGTATCTTTAACCGTTTTCAAGTGTAAACTAAACAATTTACTTATACTACTTAATGTGCAGTGAGGCATGACAGCTCGCTCTCTTTTTAATTCTACGGCGCTTGTTTCCCCTAAGAATTGGTTTCCATATCATCACCTTTCTCAAGAAGGGACCTAACTAACCAAATTACGAAAATTTAAATATTTTGCGGTCTGACTGTTCTCATGCAACTCTTTGGTCTCACGAAGTGGCATATCTTTAATACAAATAGTTTAGCTTTGGGTAATAAAATCACTTTTGGACTAACTGCAGAAACATACCTACCCCTTTTTCGTTTTTTAGGTCTCCGGACGAATTTACCAAATGCTGTTTAGGTCCGTTCGTGAGAAAGATGACGAAGTGTTTGATATGTCAGTGCTAGGTTGACTGAAAACTTCTTTACTTTGAATTATAAACGCAGCTTTTTGGATGTTCTTGTCAAACGATGTTTTTGTCAAACAATTAGACAGAAACATTCAAACCACTGTATATAGAAAACGTACACACACAGGACATACCTAAATTTTAAGTCTAATAATTCTGTTGCTACATAACGTTTAGCGGAGAAGAACATTGCAAATATCAAACGCTAGAAGACCGCTTTGAATTTCTTCCCTTTACTGTAGAGACTTTTGTTCCTTGGGTGGATGAAACACTTTAATTTTTTGCTAAGATTTCAGTCGCCTTATTTCCTCATTAAAGAATCAAAATTTCTTAACACAAAAAAATCCTAGGTATTTAGCGAGGCCATGCAGCTTCAGTGCTGGTTCCTCACAAACCAGATCAGAAATAATTATTTTATGCTCTATAATGGTTTTATTTTATTTTTATTATTATTTTTGTTTACTATTTAAATTATCTTTTACAAAGAAGTTATAAGAAGTTTGTGTTTAGACACTTGCGTTGAAATTTGAATTTCAAAATTCAGGATTCAGTATGGCTATCATTTGAACATTTCGAAAGGTTTTAAGCGACAATCTCGGTTATATTATTATGACTAAATCTTTGCCTTCATTTTGTATTTTACGATAAGTTTTGTTAAAAAAAAATAGTTACAAGATTATATATTATGTTATATGATTTTTTTAAAGATTTTTTCTTGTGTAGTAGTAGTAGTGGTGGGGAGACCATTTTTGGTCTAGCGACTCGGCACAATGCCTTCACAAATCCCGATTTGTCCGTACATCATATACCAAAGCACGTACTCCTTAGGATGCAAATTTTCTTTCTCTAAGAGGACCTAATTTTCCCTGGCACCTGTTTGTCGAGGGCAGGGATGTTTATACTGCGTAGCAGGTATACACAGTGGACCCACGCTTTTGTACCCCTTCCGAAAGGTGATTCTGCTACATGTTAGACTTGCATATATCTAATATCGCTGTCGTCCTAGAAGAACTTGGTTAATGGCAACTTCCAGGGCCTGGTCACTCGAGCTTCACTTACCAGTCGATGGCAGCGCCACCGTAGACCACCGCTCTTCCTCACCCAACCCGCTACCGCCCACCTTTTCGGTAGAAACCAGCTGATCGGTCTCGAATTTTCTGGAATTCCATTTTTTCGTTTTTTACTGCAATTTTTACGGCTTTTACCAACATTTTTGGTATATAGGAAACCAAATTTTACCAGCCAGCCAAAAATTCAACAATTTGTTACTAATCTCAAGTAAGTATATAACATAACCTATAAAATAAATTTGCAAGGTTTGTTTTAACAAAAAGCCCAATTTCATCGGCGTAGTTAGCCTGAAGGGGGCTGCGGCCTACGTCTATGCTTTCTGTGATACACATATATTGTATCTGTATTTTTTTATTAGTAGTGATCGAGGGGACCCCTGCAATACATAAGGGCAGCCTGAGATCCAACAGAGGGGGCCAGGGCCCCTTTAGCTTCGCTGATGTCTATCCACTGGTTGTGAGTTATAAATTTTAAACCTTGTTGGGCTGACAAACGTGGAATTTCGTACCCGTGAATTTAAAACTCAAACAAGTTTCGTGGCTAATCGGGCAAAAAGGAGTTTTTTATTTCCCTTATATTTTTCCGTGGGTAGCCTGAAAGCTTAACCTCACGGGGGTCCAAGATCTAATGGACACCTAATAAGTGTTGACAGTTAACCGTTTCGTCCTTATGGGACTCCTCAGAACACTGCTGGTCAATGTGACAAATCTTGCGAAGTTAATCAGACGGTTTTGTATCTAATTAAATGTAATTAGTGAGCGAACTATAGCAAGAGGCGCCATCTACCGAGATACGAGAGAAACAAAAAACCAAATGCAGGCAAAAACACTGCTATACAATATCGATCAATGAAAAGATCGAATGCAAATAAAAGAAAACAACTATAGTCCGTGACCTACGACAGCTCTTTGTCTTTCAGGCCGGATCAACACAGATTGCATTTTTACCCGTCTTCAAGACAGTGAGGGTCAATCAACGGAATTTTTAAGCCAAATAATACTAACAAACGTGGAATTTCGTACCCGTGAATTTAAAAATCAAACAAGTTTCGTGGCTAATCGGGCAAAAAGGAGTTTTTTGTTTCCCTTATATTTTTCCGTGGGTAGCCTGAAAGCTTAACCTCACGGGGGTCCAAGATCTAATGGACACCTAATAAGTGTTGACAGTTAACCGTTTCGTCCTTATGGGACTCCTCAGAACACTGCTGGTCAATGTGACAAATCTTGCGAAGTTAATCAGACGGTTTTTTTATCCAATTAAATGTAATTAGTGAGCGAACTATAGCAAGAGGCGCCATCTACCGAGATACGAGAGAAACAAAAAACCAAAAGCAGGCAAAAACACTGCTATACAATATCGATCAATGAAAAGATCGAATGCAAATAAAAGAAAACAACTATAGTCCGTGACCTACGACAGCTCTTTGTCTTTCAGGCCGGATCAACACAGATTGCATTTTTATCCGTCTTCAAGACAGTGAGCGTCAATCAACGGAATTTTTAAGCCAAATAATACTAACAAACGTGGAATTTCGTACCCGTGAATTTAAAAATCAAACAAGTTTCGTGGCTAATCGGGCAAAAAGGAGTTTTTTGTTTCTCTTATATTTTTCCGTGGGTAGCCTGAAAGCTTAACCTCACGGGGGTCCAAGATCTAATGGACACCTAATAAGTGTTGACAGTTAACCGTTTCGTCCTTATGGGACTCCTCAGAACACTGCTGGTCAATGTGACAAATCTTGCGAAGTTAATCAGACGGTTTTGTATCTAATTAAATGTAATTAGTGAGCGAACTATAGCAAGAGGCGCCATCTACCGAGATACGAGAGAAACAAGAAACCAAAAGCAGGCAAAAACACTGCTAAACAATATCGATCAATGAAAAGATCGAATGCAAATAAAAGAAAACAACTATAGTCCGTTTAATATATGTAAGAAACACACATGTTTATTATTAAGAGAGATTAATTATAATACTGGTATTACATATTTAGTGTGTTGAATTATATAATAAAAATATAATTAATTTTCTTTTAATAAAGTTTTAAAAGGGTTATTTATAATAAATACCTACCCACATACATAATGTAGTTTTATTTTTTGAATTTACTGCCAAAATATTTGCATTGTTTCATTTTTGATATGAAACAATGCAAACATTTTGGTGCAATGAAAATTTAATTTTTAAAATTGCTAGCTGGGCGATTGCAGCGCCGCTCTCGATAAGTCAGGAACGAAAAAAAGAGGCATAGAATGAGTGTCCCATCTTTTTTACGAATCTTATTTAACCTAATCTGTGTAGACTTCTTTCCCTTTCAGTGCAACAGTCGTGGTCGTCGTAAGTTGACTGTAGGAGATTTATGCTGGCGCCATCCTGGTACCAACTATTTAGCACTTATATCAGGCTCCTGGATTATTATTCCTAGTTCCTCGGCTGGCTGCGTGTCGGCTCCTGGACTATACCTAAGCATATTCTCGATATTCAAGGTCAACTTATATTTTGCGTGCATCGCATCGCACGCTAATTCGATGACGACTGTTGAACGCTGAAAAGGAAGTGAGCGGTAGGGCGACGAGACTTTTTTTCTTGTTTTTGCATCGTTCTTAGAGACGCGAACCTGACACTTTCTGCATGTGAAGCCAACGACCATACCACGCACATGATTTATTTAAAGGTCTTTTCTTGCATAACTAATCATTACATTTCATTATTTTGGTCAAGTATTTGTATGTTCAAGGAACTTTCTAAATTAAACAAATATTTTATTGTATTTTAGAGTCTAGGAGGTACTACAAAAAAGAGGGAAAATGGGAAAACTACATGACCTCTGAAAAAATATATCTTTATGATTTCGTAGTAATATATGGTTAGCTTAATGATAAATACCCTGTAGCCAAGCGCGGATTTGAGGGCGGGGGAGGGCGTAACGTGGTAATTACTCCTTCTCAGTGGCGGTGCGTGGTAAAAAGCTTTGGGGGTACAAACCCAAAAAAAAGGGGCGCAGGCGATATTTTTTTTTGAGTGTCACGCCTAACTTTTTAGGCCATCGAGTGGGCCGTCATATCATATAATTTTGAGATAATTAAAAAATAAGTTAGTTAGTTAGATATTACTTACCTGTTATTATTGTTTTTATAAATAAATAATAAATGTATCATACCTAGTTTCTACCTTTCACAAACACGTCTTGTATTGAAAATGAAGGCGTCTGTCCTTTTTTGAATCAAATTCTTCTATAACCAATTCATTGAACTTTGGAATTTCTTGAGTCATTTTTTTCTCAATAGATAACATTGCTAGGGCAGTTAATCTATTCTCACCCATTGTGCTCCTAAGGAAAGTTTTAATTCTCTTTAGGGTAGAGAAACAACCTTCTGCTTCTGCGGTTGTCATAGGCATCGTAACCACTGCCTCTAGCAATTGTCTTTAAATTTTGCACGCTAATGCTATCATAATTAGAAACTTCCATCATTGTCGTAGACTAAATCGTCGAAATCAAAACAAATCGCCCACCCCGCGCCCGACCGACAATTTCAAGTTGTCCAAGCGCACTAATTACAGGTGCGCGGGAGCTGCTGTACCTCTGCAATGGTAACCGGGGCCACAGTGGACATCACCAGGGTGCGGGCGGCATCGAGGCTAATTTATGTAGAAGAGCACGGCCGAAGGAAGGCTCAGATTCATGTACTGTAAAATTCTATTGGGACATAACTTCCACAGTGCAGGAAATTTGGTTCCAGTAACTAAAAGTAAAGAATGTAACCACGAGAATATCCATTCATCGCAGGCAGGTTGAACACGAATACAAACACATATGTACCGAGTATTAATTGTAGTTAATATTCCAGTCTTTAGTGAATTCCTTTTGGGGTAATTATTAATTAAATTAAAGAATGATCAAATTTTAATATTTTTTAAAGTAAAATTTAGGAGTGCACGTGCACATGTGAGAAACCGCCACTGCTCCTTCTAGACAAAAAAAGTATGCACAGGATTACCCCCCTAGAAAAAAAATATATTACAAATAACTTTTTATTTGACTATTACTGCTCTGCGTCTGCGCAGAGTTATAAAGTTCAATTGGAACAACTTTAAACTGAAAATGACCTCGTCCGAGGACCAGTATCGTATATAGAAAAAAGTTTCGGGGTGGGCCCGAGCCAGTTTTGGGGGGCCCGAGACCCCATGTATTATATGCTATTTTATATTTGTATTAATGAAAATGAAATGAAAATATCTAAAACAATCTTAGCTACGGTCGGGCCCACTGCCGAGGACAGTAAATTCAGTTTTTTGTTTGTTTCCCTTATCCAGAGGAATTTGCCAATAAGCTTTACGAAAATCTATAGAAGATATTATGTAAGAAGCATCTAGAAGATTATAAAGAATTCTATCAATGCGTTGAAGCGAATCTGGATCTTTTTGAAGGCATTCGTTTAAATGGCGACGTCGTGAAAAAAACAATGTTCATTGTTCTTCATCTTTACCAAAAGAACAGTAGATGACCAAGGACTCGGTGGTTCTTCAATGACATCCCTTTCCAACACAGAATCTAATTCATCATAAAGATTTTTTTGCATACACGGGGACATAAAGTAAGGTTGCTGACGAAAAGGCTTGGCATTGCCAGTATCTAATGCCAATTTAATCTGGTCAGTTATAGATCCGTGCTTGCCTGTAGCTTAATTAAGAATGCCAGTTTATATTAAATAGTTAGAAATTCAAAGAGTATTTATAAAAAACTGCACGTTGATGTCCGATTAAGCGCTCTACGTTTTTCACAAAATTTTAGTTGGAAATATTGTAAGTTGATATTTACATATACGTGACATGAAATCGTTACAGAGAGCAAAGAATATAGAATGTGTCACTGGGTTTTTTTTTATACAACTTCTAGAGAATACTATGCTAGTTCGAAGACTAAAAAGAGTAAAGCCGTTTGAGCTAGTAAACTAAGTGAATTACGTAAAACAAAATAATGCTATAAACACAACACAATTGTGAGTTACAGACTAAACAAAGCGGGGAGAACTGTTGAGTGAACCCTAAGTTTAAATCTGACTTTTCTAGTAAATTAAGTTAAAACAAAATTGCTAATTAGTCTTACTGACTTGATTGTAATATAATAAACACAGTGTGTTTGACAAATAAAAAAATAAAAAAAACTGGGTTTTTTTTGATGTACCAAGGTATGCTGTTCTCCACTGATGACGCGAAACACACAGAACGTACGTCTGCTGATGCTACCTTGTGTAAGTTGAGAACTAACCAAAACCAACTCTTCCTTCTCACACAGACCTTTGTGTGACGCATAAAATTATTTAAAAAAAATAATAACTGTTTAACATAACGTAACTAGGTTTCAATTAAGTTATTTATAGTAGAATAGGTACAGGGTTTTCCCGTATGTTTTTACACCATATCCAAAACGTTTATTTAAATAGATATCAAAATACGATAAATACAAAAGTTTCAGCATTTTTAACAAAGTTTTAGAATATTTAAGTGAGAATGTCAAAAAAAAAATTCTAAATGTCAAAAATTCGATGGTTTTTTAAATGAAACATTCTGTATGTTATTACAGAATTTTATAAATCTTTTTTTGGTGTCTATTTAGAAATTATAAATACAGTACAGTCCCGATTATCCGAAATAATGTTCATGTTCATCCGATTTTGTTTTGGAAAATAGGAGTATAGGATGCGTATATCATTTTGTAACACTCTGTCGGCTAACTAAAACAATTCGCATTTTAGACCGTCGTATTGCCGTGAAACCCCGAGGGGAACCACCTAGCAGTATAGGTGAATCCCAGACGCATTTCGTATAATGCGAATTTTTTCGGTTATTCGGAACTTTTGTTTTTAAATAGTTTGTTTCGGATAAACCGGATTTCGAAAAATCGCGATTCGGATAATCGGGATTGTACTGTACTTATAATTTAAGACCAAATTGGTGCAATATAGGAGCTTTGTAATCTAGATATTAACCAAGGACAACCACTTTTCTTAGATTTTCTAAACATTTTTTTAGAACCAACCTAAAAAACAAAACCTTAAGTTTTATACGTTTCCATTATTCCGAGGCCCCTCCCTTAGTGCGCCCATGTTTTTACCCTATATGTTATAAACCATCCGTTTTCAAATAAGTATATAAAAAATTCAGCATGTTGGCCAACTTTTTTAAACATTTTTTTCTGTATGAGCGCAAATAGTGTTTTCCAGATGGTTAACTTTTTCATTTAGTTTAATATTATTTTGTTGTATTTAATTTTAAAGTTAAATAAAGTCGTCATAGTTTACACCCTTACTCTACAAAATTTGAATAGTTAAATATTCAAAGTTTTAATGAAATTTCTTAAAACCAACATATCCAAAGTTTTTGATTATACTAACGCTAGAAGTTGCACGTTTGCACATATTTTGTTAAATAGTTTTGTTTGCTGAATTTGTTAGAAAAAATTTTATGAAGAGAACTGACTAAACGTTTTTTATTTTTATAATACAATTTATGCCGTGCTTCGTGTTTGTACGTAATCGTGAGATTAGTTAGAGATGCGCAAGCGCACTTGAACAAGTTCCCGTAAGCAGCATACGTATAGTCCGACCAGAATAAAAAGAGGCGCAAAGGAGATGGCTCAACTCAATCTATCTCCCTCTGTTTACAGCTCTTGCATCTTACTGGGTAGTCTTCATTTTTAGCAAATTTACCATGAACAAAATTAAAATTACAAGAAAGACGGTACTCGTCTGGTACGTTTAACGAAATGGACTCCAGCTCGTTGATTATTCACACTCTTTTATTGGGTTTCAATTGTTACCGGTGGGCTGAAAGCGACCCCGGCCCGTTCACAATTTACACCCTTTTATTGGGTTTCTATTGTTATCATACACATTCTGCACCAATAAAAAGAAACAGTGGCGTCTCATTTACTTTTTTAACTAAAACTGTGTGGAGTTCCAATTTTAAAGATATAACGAATGGTTTCGGATTTTTGCTATTATTAGAAAGTCAATTGGTATTTTTTTAGGTTTCTTGATTTGTACGCACCTACCTAATGAAATAGGTGAATCTCTATATAATATAATAAGTATGACAGTTTTGAAAAAATATTTCTTTCTAAGAGAAATAAGGCATGGAGCAGGAAAAAAAGAGTTAGGAGGAGTAAAATATAAAATTATTAACTAATAATGATGAATTAAAAAATTATAGCACGCCACTGGACAGAGAAGGATAGCCATCTCTTTTGTGCCTCATTTTATTCAGGCCAGAATATATCTAAGTTATCTTACGGTAGTCTGCGAGCTCCTTATTAGACTGATTTTGGTCAGGTTTTTTGCCAGTCTGGTCCTCTTACCTTTATTCTACGCGCGCGCAGCAGCGCTTTTCCCATGGGCGTACACAGGGAGAAGCATTTGCACCCCTCTAAATGTTGAAAATAACTTCCTTATTTCCAAACAAAATAATCAATCAATCAAGTCATAACTTTAAACTTATTCCTATCTACATAATATAATACAATAGATACACTTATTCTTAACGATATATACTGTAAAGGATATAATTCGTTTTTTCCGTGAATTAGTATTACGAAGAAAGTATGGTACAAATATTTCTCTTCTTTGTTTAACAAGATGGCCTTAAAAAGACAAAAGTATTGCTGTATTTAAAGACAAATTTATGGGCATATTTGATGCATTTAAAAACTATTAGACGGCAATTTTGCAACTATTTATGCCGGTTTGCGCTTTTGGAACCTGTGGACAATATCAGCAATATTTACTAAGACCTTAAAACCTAGCATTTTAGACCTGGTTTTTAAGTATCAAGTCTATAGACTATCAAGTCTATAGACTTGATACCAACCGCTTTAAGTGTATTTTTTTAATACTCATAGGCCACACAGAGAAAAATCTCCATGCAAAAATTTTCAATACGCTGTGCAACTTAAATTGTGCAAAAATATAAAACAATTGTTGAAAAAAAATGAATACATCTGTGTTAGTTTTACCAATTGGATTGTGTAATTTACTTTGTGTAAAAATATGTAATATAGTAAAATTAATCTCAACAGCGTTGTGGAGAAACCGATTGGGTAATAAATTTACACAGATAAAATGTAATTTTTTTAATAAAAATTTGTGCCAATATAATTTAAATTGTAGAAATAGGTTGTCGGATTGATTCGGTAAAAGTCGTTTTAAGTGATCGCATCGGGCTTCCTTCAGTTTAAATTTGGGTTTTGCCTGGTCAGTGAGGTGATCCGTATAAGGTTATATTATTATTATTTGATAAATTCTTCCGTCAAATTTAAGCGTGTAACTGAACCGAACTGAATTCAGTTTGGTTGGGTTCGGTTTCGATTCACACCTTCTAGGGTCCCGGAAAAAAAGTCAAGCATGTTTGATGATTTTGACAATCATTATTTTGTTACATCGCTAATTTGATTGTCGCTATTTTGATACCACTATTTTAATACCCGCTATTTTGTACATCGCTATTTCGTTCCGGAGCCCTAAATAAAAATAATAACATGGCAGAACGCTGCTGTGCTTGCGCTGAATAAGGGCAAGGGTAACAGACTGACAAAAAACCTGACCAAAAGCACTCTTTTGTTACCAGACAATCGCGATTCGTTGAGGACTCAGTCTAGAGTTGAGCACAAAATATTTTTTACTAATATGTGCCCACTGCAGTTAAAAAAGTTTAAAAAAATGTACATTGGTAGACCAAAACCAACTCCTATATGTGAATTACTCGCATCCGTGAGATACAAGCAAACTTAAAGGTGTGGCGCCATCTAGCGATCTGGCTCGAGTACTCGAAAGTTAAAGCACACTGGCATCCTCTTGTCTGGGACGCAGCTGCGCCGTCTATAGGCAAGTTTCGTCCATTGAATATGGTTTTAAAATCACTTGTTTACATAGCAACTAACAGGCCGTGCTGCTCAAAGCATATGCAAAGAAAAAAGGTGAAAGATGTGCTGTGTCTGTATCGATAAAAATCAAAAAGAATTTTATACTTCACTCAAAGGTGTGTGTGCTTAACTCGCGAGTGTCAGAAAGAGATGGAAGAGTTGGTTGTGGTTAGTTTCTAACTTACACAAGGTAGCATCTCCAGACGTACGTTTCTGTGTGTTTCACGTCATCAGTGGAGAACAGCATTTGAACCACACAAAATTTGAATAAAATTCTTTTTGATTTTTATCCATACACACACAGCACATCTTTCATCTTTTTTCGTTGCATATGCTTTGGGCAGTACAGCCCTTTAGCTGTTACGTAATTACGTGGTTTTAAAACCACATTCAATGGACAAAACTTGTCTATAGATGGCGCAGCTGCGTCTCAGAGAAGACCAGACCAGTGGGCTTCAACTTTCGAGTGCTCGAGCCAGATCGCTAGATGGCCACACCTTTAAGTTTGCTCGTATCTCACGGATGCGAGTATGTCATATTTAGGAATTGGTTTTGGTTCAAATTGGCTTAGCTACGTATGCTGTTCTCCACTGATGACGTGAAACACACAGAAACATACGTCTGGAGATGCTATTTTGTGTAAGTTGGAAACTAACCAAAACCAACTCTTTCTGACACTCGCGAGCAAAGCACACACACCTTTGTGTGAAGTATAAAATTCTCTTTGATTTTTATCGACACACACAGGACATCTTTCATATTTTTTCTTTCCATAAGTTATTATTTTTTTAAACAACAAGTGAAATTAAAGAAAGAAAAATAAGAAAAAAGTTTTCTGCTTCGACCGGGGATCGAACCCGGAATCTCTTGCTATCTAGGCAAACATTCTACACCTGAACTACTCTTTCTTTAATTTCACTTGTTGTTTATAGTTTTAGGTCCTTGCATTATTTGCAATTCGCTATTTGATAATTAAATTGGCAAAATTGCCCATTTGCGATCAGAAATTTTAACACACGAAAAGGTGATCTCATGCTTTCAGACGTTGATTCTTCACGTCTAATTTGAGTTATCATACCTTCGACAGTGGGAAAGAAGAATTTAGAAAGATCAGTTGGATGACTTGGTCGAGTTAATACCCTGAGGGTTTCTCGTTCTTGTATTGAGACACCGCGGCCTGCAAAGATGTAAGATTTCCGAAAAATGTATGTATGGCTTCGGTAGTTCAGTGGTAGAGTGTTTGCTTAGATAGCAAGAGATCCCGGGTTCGATCCCCGGCCGATGCGGATAACCTTTTCTTATTTTTTTTTATTTAATTTCACTTGTTGTTTATAGTTTTAGGTCCTTGCATTATTTGCAATTTGGTATTTGGTTATTATTTTTACTACATACTAAATGAAAATATTCCAACTCATATTTCTAAAATAAACAAAATATAATCCTATCCTATTTTAATTTAGAATAAGAACAATAAACAAGCGTTATTTTTGTTTCCAAAGTGCAATTGTTCTGAGAGGTGAAACTTAATTTTAACATTTAAATAGGAAACACGGGTCAAACGACATGTACTGTAAAGTTTTCTGTATTCACTTCCGTTCTATTTTGAACCCGAAGATTGCAATGCCATTCCGCACTAATTGAACTGAAACTTTGTTAATAATTAAGGTAATTTTCAAAACTTTGTTATTTTCTCTTTGAATCACAAATAGAAACAAAGGCAGGAATACGTAATGTCTTTTCCAGAATAGAAATTAAGCCTAAAGCTTTTGAAAATATTATAAGCTTATAAACATGAATTATATACGACGTAACTGGTATACATTACGTATATAGGATACTGAGGCAAAGATTTAAAAAGTTTTTTAGAGTGACATGCAAGAATTGTAAAATATGCCTTTTTCATTCAAGTGCTATATCCATCAAGTATGTTCTGTGTAATTTATATTTTAATAATATTAAAAATGATGACTTTTTATGTATATACAGATATGGTGATCACATTTTAATTGGCAGTAAAATGCTTATTGTCAGTGATATGTGTAATTTTTTAGTTTGTTTTTTTTCGTAAAAATAGAAGCTAAAACTAGCTTTCCTGCAAGCCAAAGTGCTTTGGGTAGTCCCAACTAACATTTAAAGTTTTTGCGACGACACCTTCACCAGACAGCCTGTAAAATTAAGCCGATTCCTCGTAGCTGATGGATTTTTTTTTGTTGTGCTATTTAACGTTATGTTTTCATAATTGACAGTTAACTCCACAAAATGGTGTTTAATATGGACATTTAATTTTAGAAAAAGAAAGAGATCGACACTAAAAAAAAATTTAAGTAGTTATGGCTTTAAAGTTGTTGCAAAAAGTTATTTTCTCTACATTATTACATCAAATGTTACTTCGATGTCACACACTTTTGTGGTAAAAAATAAAGTTATAATGTATTCGTCGGATACAATTTTGTGCGACTTCAATGAATCTTAGTCTTGTAGTGGTAATTAAGTAACATATAAAAATCAAGGCGACTAGGAAATAACGACTAAAAAAAAGTAAAACTTTGACTACGACCCATCGTGGTAGAGAAGATTATAGAAATGGGCTATAAAGAAATCAAGTAGTTTAGAGGGTCGTTTTTACCAAAGCTCTACTTTTTCGTGATACTAGATAGTAAACAAAACTAAAAAGTTTTAGCCGAATTTGGGTTGGGATCACCACATTTCTACTATAAGATAGTCGCAAACTCTTTGGAGTGTGTAGCCGCTACTATAAATGTTAGTTGGGGTTTAGATTATTTAACAAACTTTGAACGTCATAAATAGTCAAACATCTGCGAATTTTTAAATCCTTATAATTTACTGGGTGGATATAGAATCAGAAAAAGCAATTTTAGTGCAGCGTGCTCTCTCTACAAAAATATCCAATATTTTTATTATTTCTTCAAATACAAAATTTCCATTTTTGCATTTGAAAAAACGTGCACGCAACCAACCCCTCCTTTGCAATATTTTTGCCTAACTTTGTTTTATGTAAAATTTCTATCTAATTTAGTATTTGGAGATCACTGACTTATAATGAGAAACAAAATAAGTGAAATCATTATGACTTCTAAAACTAGCACAAAATGCGTAGGCACGCGGCTTTAATAAAAACATTTAATACCTTTTTAGATAATGCTAATTAAAATGGTGGGTGCTTAAGCTTGATGAGTTCTAACGAGATGAAATGTTGACTTTTTGGCAACACCTGAAAAATACTTTTAAGGACCAAAATTTGAGAGTTATAGGTTTTTATTCTTTTGGTTCAACAGACAAGCACATACAGTTTTTAGGGTAAACCAAGCTAAAGTTGTTAATATTGCACGGAAGTTAAACAACATAGTTCCGTATAATATTGTAACTTAATTGTTAAAACATAATTGAAATAAAATCAAATAAGTTAACTAAAGTCAGGCTAAACACTTTTCGACTAGGTATAAAAGTACCTTCCTCCAGTGGCGGCTCTTGCTCATACAATGAATGATGAATTTTGATAGACAAACACAATTCGGGGTGTTGCGTCAATTTTTTATTGAAAATTCGTTAAAAACATGCCTTGATCAATTTTTTTAGTGGTGCAAAACCAAGGGTGCATACTTTTTTATTATGTTTACTATTTTTAGGATTTTTAACCCTAGTTTTTTAAAGAAACTAACCCAGATCTGCCTAAATTAAACCATGAAATGACTCAAAATTTATCGAAATTTCTGCTGAATTAATTTACCCGCAGGTATAGTTTGTCATAGATTCATGGGGAGTCTTTAGGTATAGGTATTTACAAAACAGTTTATTTGTTTCCTCGCAACCACACAACCAATTATTTTTATCATAAACAGTTTTATTAAATTTACGACAACGCGATTTTTGTCCACTTGCACTTTGTTTTTCAATTTTTAAATCAGGTGGTGGCCGGCCTCGTTCTTTAATTTTTTATTTTTCCTCTAGTGAAAAACCACAAAAAAATTGTTTTACACCCTTATTTTATTCGTATTTACTTAAAAAGTAGAAAAATATGCAGAGTATACCTGTGTCTTCTTTGTTGCGTAATTTATAGGGCGTAAATTAAAGCTACAGGCTCCACGCGCAAGAACAAGACGACTAACTGGCTCAACTGGCTGGCCAAAGAAGAGCAGCATAGAGAAAGAAGCTGGCAGGCTGCTGGCGTGCCCGGCACATATTCGTTGATTTCTTTCAATAAAGTAATGTAAAAATTACTCAACTCTGTCGCTCATACAGGCCACTGGTAAAAATCTCTCTCTGTTCGACGGCGCCAGCAGACAAGCGGCACACATTCCACCTCCACACATTCTGAGTTTTAATGGCAGCCAGCGGGCCCGGCCAGACATTCGTGGTGCATTATGGATTCGGAGTGTGATCTACTGGATTGCACAGGCACCATATTTTATCTAAAAAAGAAATGTATAAAATAACAAGCATAATAGAAAACTAAGCCAGTGCCATGGCACTACCCCACGAGCCGTTACTGCCTTCCTCTTTATACCGTTGACTTATAATACACTATTTATTTAGAGAAATATTTTATTTAGAACTGTACCGAAACCTGCGAAAATTTTAAATAACCTTCCTCTTGAAATTACAGTCATAACATAAAAGAGCAAAAACAACCTTCCTCTTTTAAAGCACACCTCGTGTCATTTCGTCGGTAAAAAAACATCAGCACTTACGTAAAGATGTCACATTCTTAGGTAAATTTAACGGCTCAGGGAGTAACGTAAAACGCACATAAATGTTGCATGCAGGCGATGTTCATACCTGCAGAAAATCGTAAAAGTTTGTCTACCCCGCAATTTTGTTTAATCTTATGCATATTATGTAATAAAGAAAAAAATTTCAAAATATATATATCACAACAAAAACGTTTAATATAAAAGAAGCCAAGTACGCGAAAATGGTGTTCCGTAAAAAGAATTGAGATAAAAGTAAAGCCAAGTTCGCCAATACAAATTTCAAAATGAAAGGTTTTTGCTAGTTTAAAAATGTTGGCAAGCGCGAATCTTGATCAAAAATTAGGGAGGGGGGTCATGGTCGATGAAAAAATTATTTGTGAGTTTTTTTAAGCTCATACGTATACTATAACTATAGAATTGTGAGCTATGGTGATCGTGTCAAAAATAAGAAAATAAAGCTGCTCCGATTTAAAAAACTTCTATATAACTTTGGGTTTCAGGAGATTTCGAAACTATTTTGTCGCGCCGTCTGTCTGTCTGTAATGACCAATGCGCATAACTAACTAAAAGTACTAGCCCGATTTTAATTAAATTTAGTATAAATGAATAAAATCTACCGGACATAGGCCAAAAAACAAGGTTAGGCGTATGATTGCGTGAGTTTAGGTGCCCATTAATTGGCAGAGTGTTCTTTTCTAGAGGGAAGGAGTAATTATCAGGTGACCCCTCTATTTATGAACTAAAAGTTCATATATTATTTGCTTGGGGGGGGGGGGGGGGGGGTAATTTTCCATTGAAGTGACCGTTTGATCCAGACTGTAGCTATGGAGCATGGGCATGGTAACGCACTTTTCAGCTAGTGTTTTTGTGTGCCCTGTTTCTTTGAGAGCCGATTGGCTGCATAATATGCCTTCCTTAAGCATCAAAGCGGCCATGTCTAGAGTAGAGTCCGGTATGTTGACATATTTGGATACAATAGAGTCAGGACAAGCCCATCAATGTCTTTTAAAATAAAAGGACCAAACATCGGATCGCTATACTCTAACAATGTTTGGAAAGAAAAAGTATAGGCGCTCTTATCTTACAACGAACGGTGGTAATTTAATTGATAAGAAAATTCGAAAACCAATCAAAATCATGGCGGTAAATAAGCGACCTTAAATGAACTGTCAAAGCATGTCATGTTTGATTTCATTTGTCAAAAATTCCCAAATAAAAGTCAGGGAAATGTTTACACATCAAAAGTCAAGTTTTATTTTCAAATTCATAAATTTTTATTAAAATAAATATGTCCCAATTTCTGTTTCCTAACTAGCTGTTTTATTAGTACAGCGTGTCCCATTTTCGATGGGATTAAATGGGAAACTCGGTTATTACTAAAGATATCGATTTTCTGATTGCACCTTAGCGTGCTCTTTTTTTGAGCCCTTAAAAATGGTGTAATCAGATTTTTGCCTAACCTCGTGGTTTCGCTAATACAGGGAGTTTTTGAAAAAATTGTGTTTTTGGTAATCTCTTATATCTCGCTTATATATCGCAAGATACTTTTATTCTGTAAAAACTTTTTTACGGCAACTTTTTTAGAAGAAATTAGTGACGTTGTCAGTTTTTTTAAATATTGTTTAGTTTTTGAGATATGGTATTTATCATAAAAAAATTAAATACGGACCTGGATTTTTTTTATTACTGTTTTGATTGGTTTCATACTATTATTATCTTAAAATGATAAAACTTTTATATTTTTTTTGATTTAAGGTTCAAAAAAATATATTTACTCTTTAAAAAAAAATATTTCGAACCTGGAAATTTCCAACGTAAATATAAATTAAAAATTGCAAGTTGAACGATTTTAGTTTATCTGTTTTACAACGTTAATTCAAAGATTTATACATAAAGTAAAAAACATTAAAAAGTTACAAAAATAATATGATAGTAATTATTTGATGGTAGCACAGCAACTCATGAAATTTACTTCAACATGGAAAAACAAAAGCGTGGAATTAACATTTTTATTTTACTTGTCATGTTTGTGAATGGCTCACTCAAAATTATTCTAAAATGGCTAGAAATCGACCATATCCAGATTTTGAAAAATGTGATATGTTCAAGCAACAAAATCTTAATATTCAAACGGCAAAAATATTTTTATGCAAAATGCGTTAAGAAAAATTACTCAAATAAACCAACAATGTCTTACACATAATGGCAATCAGTTTGAACATTTATATCATTAAAGAAAAATGATTTATTATTTTTTATATTTCGTTATTTTTTTTTGTATTTGTCGTAGACTTTGTTTCAAATAAATCTTTTAATTAACGTAAAACCATTTTAATTTGCTATAAGTATTCAAACAGTTAAACTAAAAACCGTTGAACTAGCAATTTTTATTTTATATTTATGTTGAAAATTTCCAGGTTCGGATTAATTTTTTTTTTAAATATTAAATATTTTTTTTACCTTAAAACAAGAAAAATTTTAATTTTTACTATTTTGTGATAATAATAGCACAAAACCAATCAAAATAGTAATAAAAAAATCCAGGTCCGTATTTAATTTTTTTATTATAAATACCATATCTCAAAAACTAAACAATATTTTAAAAACCCGACAAAATCATTATTTTCTTCTAAAAAAGTTGCAATAAAAAGGTTTTTACTGAATAAATATATCTTGCAAAATAAGCGAGATATAAGAGATTATTACAAATGCAATTTTTTAAAAAACTACCTGTATTAGCAAAACTACGGGGTATAGCAAAAATCTGATTATATCATTTTTAAGGGCTCAAAAAAAGAGCACGGTAAGGTGCAATCAGAAAATCAATATCTTTAATAACAACCGAGTTACCCATTTAATCCCATTGAAAATGGGACACGCTGGACATTAGATTTTATTTTTTCAGCAATCTTGAGTCTCAAACATTATAAAAAAAAGTTAATGCGGTCACCATCAAAAGTCTATCTAACACCTATATTTGTGAGGTAAGTGTAGCTCTTCACTATTAACAAAGGATTTGAAAGGAAAGGAACACTTTGGCACCGTCACACCGATTTAAAATTTATTAGGTTTAGTTCATACGCATAAGTAATATTAATGGATTAGTAAAATAAGTCTTGTTTGCTAAAACTTAACCTCTGGAAGTTGTTTAACAGTAATCTGTGTCTCTACAAAAGGGCAATATACCTTTTTTTATCAGTTTTTGTTATGGTCTCTCGGTTCTCGAAAACAAGTCTTTTGTCTGCTTAGTCTTGGGTCAATCCTGTCGGTGGTCTTTTTTTGTTTGTTTAATACACAAGCCAGGAAAAGATCTTTTCTTCACAAGATTAATAATGAAATATGCATGAATACAGGGTTTTTCAACACAATTCATTAATCAAAAAATCACGAGTGCGTGAGACAAGATATATGATCTAAGTGTACAAGGCAGAGAAAGAAAACAGCGTGCATACATTATAAATTCTCCTAGCGAAAGCGTTGAATGGATGTAGGAAAATTGCTATCTTTTTCATGTACTTTTGAATTATATACACACATCCGGTTCGAAGGACCAATGTGCAAGCTGTGCTTAATAATTACGCTTGATTAACTCGGCTTGGTTAAGTAGCGGGACAATAAGAATTAAAGTAACGAGTTTACTACCAGGGAGCAGCCTCACACCTTGCAATGATCAATAAGGCTCATGGTACAGTAAACTTAAGTAGATAAAGTGAGAACAACTATCAAATGTTGAATCTGGTTTATTAAGATAAATCTTGTCTATTTACATAACAAAATTGTTATCGTTCGTGACAAATGATAAAATATAAAATTTAATATTTTGTGCTGTTTTATAATTATTTAGATAACTAAAATAGATAAACTTGTGAAGGCTAGTTTGTGTTTTTAAAACCTAATTTCTCAAGATAACCTGATTGTTTAAATTATAACTAAAAAAGGTAGATTTATTTTAACATTATATCTCGCACTTACGACTTCTCGTAGAAAGAATTGGAATGGAACAGGCTGTATACACTAAACTGTGTGGTAAATATAGCTTTTCTTCTAGAGCGCTTTAAAAATGCTAAAGCTGATGTGTTCGCCCGACACTTTGCTTATGGGAAAATTCTTGTGCTTAATGACATAGACCAACACATAACCGCAAAATATCTGATGTAGCCATTGATCTCTACATACTAAACTAGATAGGTCTAAACATAAAAGCAAAGTAAATAAAAAATAAATGAATCCATGACTTAGGTGTTACCTTCCTAGCTAGCATATTAGCACTAAATCAGATATTTCTTAAAATAAATTGTTTCTATCTTTTACCAAAATGCTGATGACGCACTGATCTAGTACCTCACAAAAGTCATTGAATGAACTTTGCTTCGATGTGTCAGCAATTTTGGCGTTGGCAACGGGCAATCGCCAATAAATGTGGACGCGGGAAGAAAGTTGTAATTCCGAGGTAATGGTCAATTAGCGGTATCAGTAGGTGTGTGAAAGTTGAACAGTAGAGCGCCCAGAAAAATGTGTCCTGACCGGTTCCTGTTTGTAATATTGCAAGAACATTTGTATTCACATTATAAATCATTTAAAAATAAAACGAAATTTTAACATTACAAGTCTTAATAGTTCGGGGCCTAAGACGAACATTTAGGGGCTTTTCTGCATTTTTTCGTACCGTGACGAAATTTGGCACAAAGGTAACATACACCTAGAAATGCCATTTTAGAAGTGGTGCTCCGATGGAACCCAGTGCACGGCAAGATACAGCATACTTGAGGTGGGACAGAAAAAGTTTGGTAAATTGAATATAAAATTAGTTTTCGAGTACAAGTTTTCTTTCTTTTAGCTAGGTGGCTTTTAAATTCAAAAAAATCTATAAAAATTAAAGGTTGGAACTAAGGTTTTTTTTTGAGGGGGAGAGGGAGCAAAAGGTAGGAGGATAAATTGTTAAAATCTTATTTCGTCTAAAGTAGTCGTGTAGCTTCTAGGTAATTTAGTATTCTAAACCAAAATAAATATTAATTAAGTCAATACGTCAAACTGTTTACACGATATGTCAAAAACTGACACTTTAATCTGTTTCTACGCCAGGGGTTATTAAAAATACCCGACCAAGCTAAAGAAGATATATCAATAATAAAATTTAAGAACTCAAGTAAAAGTGGATTCAAGTTTCTAGAATTTTTAATTTTTAAAATAATCTGCCAATTCTTGGGCAACGGAGCATACACTTTTAATAAAATTACATAATTGCACCCTGTCTGAGATTGGTTGTCAGAAGTGATAATTAAATAAATATTTGAAAAATAATGATAATGCACATTATGTAAAAAATATTTTTTATAAAATTAAAATTAAAATAACTAACTAACTTTTTACCTAATTACATAAGACAGCTTTTATTTATATATAAATTTTTTATGGATTGTTGATACTACTTTTAAAAATTATTTTTTTACTATAACTCACCTACGCGTCGTTTAGTTTTATTCTTGTTCCACAAATTTAGTTAGCGGAAAAAATATTAACACCAAAAATTTATCAAAAAAAAATGAATTGTTTTTTATTTCTTGAAAGAAAATAAAGCAATATAATTTTTTTATCAAATAAAAGTGGATTATAGTCTAAATTATACGCATTTGTAATGACGTCACCAGGTGAGAAAAAAACGTATGGCGTAGATATTTTTTATATTTACTATCGTTGTTGGGCTCAATTTTGTTGCATCTGCGGCTCGCTATATCACATTCTCAAATTGAAGTGCGATTCCATGTCGAACTTGTTCCTTTTCCAGTTGAAAAAAAGGCAATATATTTAAAATTATCAGCTGCGATTGTTCATTGTACCTATTATGTTTGTTTTTCGGCATTTTACAACTTTTTAAAATAATTTCCGACAAGTTGATAATAATTATATAATTTCCGACAAACTCATGTTTTTGATTAACAGTGACGGATACTTCACATAACCAATTACCTACCTATTTAAAAAATGAATTAATCATAGACAGTACTTTTTTTTAAAGTTTATTGTTGCCGCTGTTTATAATATACTAAACAAAGATAAACAAAAATGACGTCATTACAATGCCTATAATTTGGACTGTATACAAGTTTCATTGCTCTAACTTTACATTTGCATTTTATACAGAATTTTAATCAGATAGATGCAATATAAAATAAAACACCCTGTATCTTTACTCTACACTGAGTTCGGGATGAGCACCACTTCGTAAAATAATACTATTGTGTTGTACTATAATCGTGCTAAGTTTCATTACGGTACGTAAAAATGCAGACAAAAGTGGCTTAGGCTCCTGACTATAAACTATAAATGAATATTGATAAGGTTGTTTGAAGACTGGCGATCCCCAAAAGCACAAAATCGTTTTTCGACAATAGGTCAAAATACACCCAAATAAAACCTAACACAAATTTGGTCAAAAATAATACCTTCTCTAGTCATTCCTACGCGGGCTAGGATACTTTTTGCATCGAACACTGTCAAAGATTGACATATTTACACAAATAATAAAAAAATTATGAAGTGGAAATAGTTTGAAAGTAATTTGTAAAATACGTTTGCTGAAAAGCAAATGGCTGACAAAACAATTACAACTTCAAGTGAAGCCATGATATTATATTAGCCTTGAAAACAGTTCCAGGCTATCTCAGAAACTAAAGCTCTTACGAAGTTTTTAGGTACAACACAAATTATTGAGCAAATTGTAGTTGTAGTCTACTTTTTTCCGAAAACAACAAATCTAATCAGCTCGTTACAGTGTCGAACACTATTTTACCTGAAACTTTTATGAAAATCGGTTCTGCGGTTTAGGAGCTATCGTGTTATGGACAGAAATAATATACACACACACAGACAGATATTACGACGATATTGCTAAAATAGGTCAAAATACAGCCAAGTAACACATTTTGGGCGTTATCTCAAAAAAAATGTTTTCGTTGAAAATAATACCTTCTCAAGCCATTGCTACGCGAGCTAGGAAGGTAAAAATATCAGCCTTTGACAATATTGCAATTTATTACAGGATCCGGCCGTGCTGTAGTCTAGGGAAATAACACAGCTAAACAGAGAAATATAAATAGGTGTTAAATGTAAAAATGGATTAGGCTTAAAAGAGAGGGCGGTATGGGTCACTCTGTACAAAGGGCTTCTAAATCGTAAATAATAATTTAATCTCTTGGACTATCAGCAGACCAGAATATAAAAGTGGCCAAGCTTCGCATTAGCGATTCCACTCTACATCAACTCTTTTACGTTCCTGAGATGACACACGTTAAGGAAAGTACTTGCATTTTTAATGGAAAATGGAGTGCATACTCTTCGCGTTCTCCATTGTAAACAAAATTTAATAGTGGAGTTAAGATTGAGTTGCTCTTTTCTTTCTTTTTTCCTTCTAGTTTATGGGTTTATCATGTCCTTGTAGTAAATGGGTGGCGGTTAAGAGTATTTGTAAAAAGTGCTTGGTCGCTATTTACCTGCTACTTTTTAACTAAATCAGATCTTGTATATTCTCAATTGACTGTACCAAGGTGATAGAATCCGAATCTAACTAACGCCGTTATTTTAATTCGGATCGTCGGAATCTTTTCCGACTAATGAGTTGAAAACAGGGGTTTATTTGGATTATAATCTAGTGGGTCTTTAAAGAGCCCATTTATCCATTTATAACTTGTGTTCTCCATTGCGATAGCAATTGTGTAGGTATTATGTGCTTCATCTATATGTTTTGAAAAACTGGACCGCTTTAACAATTATTACTACAAGAGGGCAAGATACAGATAGATTTGAAATTTTTATCTAGAATTTAGTGCCTCTTTCAACCAAGCCTTCAGCAATTTTAGGTGCGCTGGGCACCTTCAGAGTGACATGGCTGTCAAATCATATATATTGATCTTCCTTGCCATTCCTGGCCTGCTCTAGAGTTTATTATCACTTATACTTCTGCTTGAAAAACAATAACCTGCTCTCGGATCAAGTAGCTTTGCTGATCTCCTAGTTGTTCTCTCTCTCTCTCTTGCTTTTATAGATTTTCTCATTGATAGTTTGGATTTATCCTAGTAGCAAATAAGGTGCTATTCTCATACATTATATATGCTCTCTACCACACTTTTTTATCTGGGATATAGACTTTTTATCGCTTCTCGAGCTTCAATGTGTGTAGGCTCTGCTGACTGTCATTGATGCGAGAAGGATGTCTCTAATTATCAGCTTTTCTATAGCTAGATCCTCTCTAATCACCTAGGTTCCTTAGACGTAGGTAGGTCGCCATGCTTTAGTACTAAATCTTTTTTGGTCTTGTTTGGTTGGTGTGTACAAATGTAAAGGATGTGAACAGCATTGGTATATGAGCTCAATATCTGCAAGTTTTCTACGGCTGTTCTAAATCTTAAGGCATTCATACATCAACCTTTGTAAACACCTAATATGCATATAATTGAAATTGCCAAGCTTTATTCATCTTGAATAAACTAACTCATAAATATTGACGTCCTCGCAGACTGAATTTCTTTGACCCCAATTTTAGTATTTATTCCAAGTATTGGACGTTAAAAATTGTAAAAAAGCAGTTAAATTATTAACTACGTTCTCGTTGCTTCGTACTCCTGTATTCCCCGGAATCTAAACCAAGGTCACCCGTTTGCCATCATCTAGGGTTTTTAGTGCCTCTGCGTATTCTTTCCACCAAGCCGCCAGCAATTTCAGGTGCGCTGTGCGCCTTCAGAGTGACATGGGCTGGCTGTCAACTCATATATATAATTGCTCTTCTTTACCATTCCTGACCTATTCTGGAGTTTATTATCACCTACACTTCTGCTTGAAGAACAATAACCTGCTCTCTGAGCAAGTAGCGTTGCTGAACTCCTAGTTGTTACATGGAAAAACTCTTGCTCTTATAGTTTTCCTCGCTGATGGTTTGGATTTATCCTTCTGGCAAATAAACCGATTTTTTCATCCATTATATCTGGGCTTTGCCACGATTTTCCATCTGGGATGTAGACGATGTATCTCTTTTTGAGCCTCCAACGTGTCTGGGCTCTGCTGACCGTCATTGATGCGAGGGGGATTTCTCTAATTGTCAGCTCTTCTATGGCTATATGCCCAGTTGTTTCCCATCTTCTTTTCTATTGACTTATGTCCCTAGACGTAGGTAGATCGCCATGCTTTGGTAAATCTTTTTCGGTCTGGTTTGGTTGGTATGTACAAGAGTAAAGGACGTGAACACCATTAATATATGAGCTCAATGTCTTTGCAAGTTCTCTACGTCTGTTCCAAATCTCGAGGCATCCATAGATCAACTTTTGTAAACATCAAATATGCATATAATTGAAATGGATTTATACAAAAATAGGAGGCATCGTCTAAGCCAAGCTTTATTCATCTTGAATAAACTAACTCATAAATATTGACGTTCTCGTAGACTGAATTTCTTTGACCTCAATTTTAGTATTCATCTCAAATAATCGACGTTAAAAAACGCAAAAAAGCAGCTAAATTATCGCTGAAATTTCTCTTTTGTGCCTTGGTGCCCTGAAGTTACGTCCAACATAAATTTTAGGAGTAATAAAGCAGAAAATTGAATCCCTGCCGCGGTAGTTTACCCCAAGCGCTTTAACTGCGTGTTGTATACTGTTTTGTCATAACTATTAGGTCGAGTCTACATTTGAAATCCTCGCAAAGGAGAAACATAAAATATCTTCCCTTTCCCCAACTTTTAGTTTATCGCGTGGTTCTTGCGAAGATTGGGGTAAGGGATTTTGCAAGAAATCCCCACCTATTGAAACTCTTTACTTCTGATGTTTGAAGAGTGGATGGATAGTAGAGAAGACTCTGTAGATGATGTATACCACACTTCAAAAAAGTTTTTTTTAATTTTCAGAAAAAGTTTTCAATTTTTCTGTTGCTTGAAACTTTTTGCTTTATTTGACGTCTTTGTGTGTATGTCTGTCCGTAGCATGATACCTCCTAAACCGTTAAACCGATTTTCATGAAATTTTTGAGTAAAATAGTGTACAATACTGTACTACTACTTTATCGGATTAGAACGTTTTTCTATGTTGTCCGACGCCTATTTCCCACCTTCTTCGATCCCGACAATCATCTTTTGTTAGTTTTTTTTCTCTCATTGATTTTTGGATTGACTGCTGCTATTCGAGTTTAGGACGCCCTGTTTTTCTGCGACCTATTGATTGCCATTCTAGGATCTGCTTTGATAATCGTTCGTCGGTCATCCGTTGTATATGGCCGTCGATTCCCATTCTTTCTTTTGTTCTCATTTCCTTATGATCTATACTAGATATTTTCATTGATCTTCTTATTGCATCCATTTCGACACTGTCCATTTTTGTTTTGTATTTTTCTGTTACGCGACAAGTCTATGTTCCATACAACAGAGTGCTTTTCATCACTGTTTCATATATGTTAAGTTTTACATTCGTTTTTATCTCTCTGCTCCATAAAATACTGTTAAGACATTCAGTATCCTTTTCTGCTTTTACTATTCATTTTTCCAGTTTTTTACAGTCTGTTCCTGTCTTATCAAATGTGACACCCAAGCATTCATACTCATTGCATGAAGATATTGTTTGTCGATCGTTTAGTTTTAACCCTCTTGATTCGTTTCCAATACATAAGTACTGTGTTTTCAAGACCAATATAACATGGACTTCTCTTGGGGTGTGCTAATGGGTTAGGAAGGTATCAGGTCCATCAAGGATCCATTTATTTTTATTGGTAATAAAACATTTCATCACTCTGTCGATCATAAGAGCTTAAGCATTTGTTATAAACACCAACGTCAATCAGGTGTGTTATCAAATGTAGACCAAACCCTAAAAATCGCTAAGGAAATTAACGGCTATTTTGTTCTCGACTAATATCCCGAAGTAGAAATAGAGTCAGAGACTCAGGAGCCCTAAAACCACTCGCAAAAAGCGAATAAAGGGGCCTGGGTCCAAAGGTAAAACTATTCAAAAACCACATAAGTAGCATGCGGTTTAGTCATTTAGATACATAGGGAAAATTTATCAATAGTATTCTGAAAATACAACAGCCTGCTCTATTTTAGTACATATAATAAACAAGAGAATAGACCTACGAAAAGATAACAGTTTAGTGCAGAAGGTTACGCCTTCGTATTCAATAGGATAGTTTTAATCAGGCTGTGGGCTTGATTAAAGGTAACAAAAGGCGCTAATTAGCGCCAGATAACCTTGTTTCCGCCAATGCATGCCCACCTTGATTCAAAAAACGCATCACGTGATGGCCCCTGGATTTGCACCGGTTTTAAATGCAGCGTCACCTGATGCGTTTTTTAAATCGGGGTGGGCATGCATATTGGTGGAAACATGGTATTACGTTAACCAGCCAACCAACCAGTTTTGGTTGTGATTCTGTGATAGGCCAACTATGGGTTAAAAAGTTTATGTTGTTTTTTTCATTCATTCCTTTTTCTATCTGTTCGCTTTACATGTAACATTTGTCTTTCCATTGATCTTTGGGCTTTTGTTACCGTATCCATCTTTGGTTTTATACGTGTCCCGGTCTGGGATCCATGTGTGAGTACAAGAAGGATACATTGGTATCAGTGGCGGTTATTCAATAAGGGCTGCGGGGCTCTTATCGGGTGCAAGCCTGCATACGTTCTTTGCTTTTCGGTCTCTTCTCGTGGCGCTTCTCGTGGCGCTGGAGTTTGTCGGGTCTGCTAATCAAACTACCCCGAATAAAGGACGGATAAATACAGATTGTACTATATAATTAAAAGGATAGAACCAATCAACTGACGTCGCAGCTATGCAAAATTTTTGAAATTCGGGGTAGTGTCCCGTTTATATATTTATAGAGAAAATAATACATTGTTTCTGTTTACATTAAAATCAGATGGGAACTGCAAATTTGTACTTGAGTGTTGACTCAATTTACGGTATTACGGTACTTTTTTGAGTGAATATTTATTTGAGTAAGTGCGGTGTGTGGTACAAAAGACTTTAATAAAACATGGAAACTACCGAGGATATAACCATTACTCTCCGGGATTTTAAGAGTTTACCTTTGGACGATAAGTTAAAAGTTAAACAAAAAGGTCGTCCTTTACCAGATTTAAAAATAACGTATGGAGGAAAAAGTCGTGGCAAAAACTATACAAGAAAATTTTCTCGCGATGTTTATACGCGTTTTAAATGGATTTGTGGGTGCAGTGTAAAAAACAAATTATTTTGTTTTCCTTGTTTGTTATTTGGTGGTGACTCAAAGTGGACTATTTCCGGTGTTGACGATTTGAACCATTTACCGGATCGGACAAAATCACATGAGGCTAGTAAACAACATATTTTAAATGTTATTTATTTATTTAATCGACTTTTATTAGAAATAAGGCAAGGTTTAGTCACAGACTATTCTTACACCTAACCTTAATGCATCTAGGACTTTTAGGTAACTATAATATTCAAGCTCAACTTGATAATGCTTACTGGCTCAATATTGATAAGCATAACGAGCAGGTTTCTAAAAATAGACATATTTTGTCGAAAATTATAGATTGCATTAAATTTTGTGGAGCATTTGAGCTAGCTTTACGTGGGCACGACGAAACGAGTGACTCAAAAAATCCTGGCGTCTTTTTGGGGCCTTTAAATTTTACTGCGGAGTTAGACCTGAAGTAGAACCGAACCGAACCGAACTACTGTATTTAAAGGCACATCTAAGGTAATACAAAATGAACTATTACAGTGTATGCTGGAAGTTTATTATCAGGAAATAACAAAAGAACTTATAGATGCTTCATTTTTCGCGGTTATAGCGGACGAGACTACAGACGTTTCAGCGCAGTTTCAAATGTCTGTTATCTTGCGGTATGTCAAAGAAACTAACCCTGTTGAACGTTTCTGGGGATTTATGTGTCCTTCTGATCACGATGCCAAATTCATTTTTTCAATATGTTATGCCTCATGTTGACATCCTTTTTAACCAACTTCAAAAGAGAGACACAGACTCCGTTGAAATTAAAAATTGCATTGATTTCTTTGAAAAAAACATAAACAACATAAAGCAATGTGAAGTTTATAAAATTGAAAAAGAATTAAATACAGCAGTCAGTGAGCCAGTTCCAAAACGCCGACGAACAGAAACGTCAATTGAAAATCTTCGCGCTGCAGCTTTGGAAGTTTGTGACGTGATTATCAATGTGGCCAAAGATAGGTTCGAATTTTCTGGTCATTTGGTGGCAGCCACATTATTTTTTTCAGAAAAATTTTCTTTGTATGAATTTGACTTTCCAGATAAAGTACTGGATATTGCAGCGGAGGCATACAGTATTTTGGACAAAAAACGCTTAAAAACTGAACTGTCAATTATGTACTCTCGCGAGGAATATAGATCTATGACAGGAGCTACTGCCTTTTTAAAGTTTATTGTTAATAACAATTTAGAAGACGCATTTACAGAAGTTCAAAAACTTTTACAGATAATTATTACTACCCCAATGACGACAGCTGAAGCTGAACGCAGCTTTTCAACTCTTAAACATATAAAAACATTTTTGCGTAATACCATGAGTGAAGAACGCCTTACAGTGCTTGCAGTTTTATCCATTGAAAGTGAGTTTATTAATAGAATTGAAAACTTTAAAGAGAAAGTGATTGAATGTTTTGCCAATAAAAAAGACAGACGTATTGAACTTGTATATAAAAATAAAAAGAAGTGACTATAATAAACCTTAAAAATTAAAAGTGTGGTAATAAACAAATTGTTCGACCGGTTTAAAAATAAAACTTAAAATTTGTATTTTACGTTCGATTAATGTGACTTTACAAAATCTAAAAATTGGGTAAGTTTTTATTATTTTTAACACGTATTTAAAAATTTGTCTTTGTTCCCCACTTTGCAGAACCGCCACTTTTAAACCTCACGCGACGCCACTGATTGGTATACTTTTGTTTTGAGGTACTGAAGATATTTTTTATTTTTTAATATGTATTTTCTATTAATCGGTTAGATATCGGTTGTAATTACGATATTTTGATTTTCTTTAGATGAATTATTCCACATTTTAATTTTTTATAATAACAGTTTTAACATTTTCATCGAATAAATTCCAATACTAAAAATGTCACTATATTTCTACACCCTAAATAAATAGAAAATTCAAACTGCTTAAAATGTAAAATCTTGGGTGTGGTTTAATTGTCTTTGAACTTTTGTGTTCGTATTTTCAAATTTTAACAAGTAACCTAAAACAAATCAAACAAAAAAAACTAATTCAATTCAGTAACAATTTTTGTTTAACCCCTATCTATAAACCCAGTTTATATAATTCATCAAAATAAATTAAAACAACTCTCCAGAATCCTTTAGCGGGTTTCACATGCTGGGGCGCTTGTTCTGTAAATTCTCCACTCGGGCGAATTTTTACTTCAATCCACGGTTTCCAGTGCAAAGTTTGATATAACTGCTCTTCTGCTTTGCAATTAAAGTTACTGATATAGTGCTGCATTAGCAGTTATTTTTTTGCAATAGAAGAACTGGGTAGTGCAAAAGCATTCAATAGTTTACTTAGATTTCCTAGGGAAGCATGATTTCTATTGAAAACACTGTCATTTATCAAACTAATAGTAGAAATATTGTTGAATGTTGAGGGTGAAAAGAGTAAGGAAATATCTATCTACACATATTTTCCTTAGTTTATTATATAAAACCATAAAGGGATATATTAATTCGCTTGACAGCGTTTTTTATATCGAGCTAAAAAACTTTATTTTTATTTTAAGATGAGCTATACGTTTCCGTGTTGAAATTAGAGCCATTAAATTTATACGTGGCAAGTTTTAATTTTATATTTCTAGAACATTTTTAGCGGCACTAACGAACTAAGACCCTTGCGAGTTTAAAACGAAAACTTCTCGTTTAGTTATAAAATTAATTTTTAGCAATTTTGGTATCGAAAAGTGCGGATGCTTGTTCCTAATGAACGAAGAAATATAAAACATCTAGAGGAAAGGCACTAATTATAAAACACCTTTTTTCAAGATAAAACGCACATACTAATTTTTGTCATTTTCAGTAAATTAAAAATAGCCCGAGTCTTCAGAAAAGCATCCAATATAATCAAAATTTTATGAATTAAAAGGAATATTGCGACAAAATATCCAAACATCTAATAAAAACAAGTTTGTGGACAGTTTCTTCAGGGGTCAGGGTAACGCATAATGTTGTAGGGGAGGTCATGAATATTTTTTGGAACTTATTTTCTTAGTCTGTGTATATAAATAACTATGTTTTGTTAGTGATAATTATGAACAATTTTTTATTCTGGTGATGATTTTCCAATGGTTTTAAAAGGTCAGTACACATTGTAAGTCGACTTATTTTCTTAGCTCTAAATTTTTTACAAAATTTTTATAAAAAAAGTACTCTGGCTTATCTAAAGTGGTGGAAATATTCGTGGCTGAAAATTTTCGGGTCCCAAAATTGGGCTGATTTGTGCCCTTGTTTTCTTAGTCTTGGAACTAAAAGTATAAATTGATGTTATAATACACTATAACTAAAAATAACTCTGGCTGATTTACAAAGTTGGAAAATGCACGTAGCGGCGTCTTTAAAATTGGAAAATCAGGAACTTATTTTCTTAGTTTTGAAATTTTTTCACATGGTAGATTATACTATAATGTCATGGAGTAAATTATTCTGGCTGTTATTTACAATCACGAAAGCCTCGTCAGAAAAACTCTAAGCGTTAAAAACACCCTGCAGGCCACGTAGCCAAACGACAGGGTAGAAAAGTAACACGTGCGTATTTAGGTAACGGTTACTACAGTATAAAAGTAACATAAAACATACCATATAATATCACAATCATGATGGTTGGTGGGAAAAAGGGGGGAAGACGGCAAGGCTTTATTGAAGTGTAAACTTCTTTAGGTGCATTTAGCACTTTTTGTGGTGCTATGTAACGCTTATTCGGGTGAAGTCGGCTCAAGTCAACTAACTGTGAGAGGAGCAGTCAGCAGAGGGATATGATGATGCAGATGAAGGCCACTCAGAGCAAAATTTACCAGAGTAATTTATACCCAATTATAATAAAATTATGTAAATGTTCTTACTTTGTATATTACTTTCTCAATATACAACGCAAAAAATCTTGTATTTCGTATTATTAATTTCGCCTTGTTGAAGTTTACACTTCTGCCGTTTGTTCTTAAGCACACACATTTTTTTTTAACTTTTGTTTGATACACATTTTAATACATCAAAAAAATACTCTGCTATTATATGGGGCCCCAAGCTCACACTAGGTACTAGTTTAAGTGTACGTGTGAGCTTTTATAACTAAAAACTGAAATATATTTTATTCAACTCCAGACTAAATTATCTTTCGTTTGATACAACACAAGCCATGTTTTGACTTAAACTTAAATTTTTGAAATCTACCCCCACCCTTAAAAAACACAAAAATTAAAATGTATTGCCGTGTGTTCTTAAGCACACACAATTTTTTTAAACTTTTTTTCGATACACATTTTAATACATCAAAAAAATACTCTGCTATTATATGGGGCCCCAAGCTCACACTAGTTACTAGTTTAAGTGTACGTGTGAGCTTATATAACTAAAAACTGAAATATATTTTATTCAACTCCAGACTAAATTATCTTTCGTTTGGTACCACACAAGCCATGTTTTGACTTAAACTTAAATTTTTGAAATCTACCCCCACCCTTAAAAAACACAAAAATTAAAATGTATTTTGTTTCACCCCGAAGTCAATTACCTTTCGTTTGATATCACACACGCCATATTTTTACGTAAACTCTAATTTTTGAAAAAAAATTTTTAAACAAAAATGTATTTTCTTTAACTCCAGACTTAATTACCTTTCGTTTAATATCACACACGCCATATTTTCATACAAACTCTAATTTTTGAAGTCTCTCCCACCCTTTTATTTGGCCTGTGTTTGGTGGATTTTATTTATTTTTAAATGGGACCATCTCGACCCAACACCCAGCCTAGGTACCAAATTTCATTGAAATCTAGCAAGCGGTTTTTGAGTTATGCGCGTTGGTCGTTACAGACAGACAGATATACAGACAGACATCAGACAGACAGACAGACGGCGCGACAAAAAAAGTTTCAAAATAATCTGAAACGCAAAGATATATAAAAAATTTTGAAATCGGAGAAACTTTTTTTTTTCTCGAAAAAATTAGGATCACCATAGCTATAGTATAGTATATGTGTGAGATAAAATAAATATTTGTTGTAACTTATCATATTTGGCCCAAGCTTCTCCTGTACACGGCCATGCCTTTACCAATCCTTACATTTCCTTACCCTATAATTTGGTTAAAAATAAATTTGAAATAGAAAGATTGTGCACGATATAAGAAAATTCTTATTTTTACATTTATTGGAATATCCTCTCTCTATGTACCGGGTGAGCCAAAAAAAACCGGACAATTTTATTTTTATTATAACTTTTGACCTATATCATCAATTTTAATGTGACAAACTGCACTTGACAGAGAATTAATCAGAGTTTTGCCCAAATCTATTTTTTGTCGGCCATCTGAAAATGCAAGATGGCGGACGAAATTAAATTGTACCCTTCAAAGATGCTCGTTTATTCATGTGTTGCGAACATGTTTTAATTATTTATTTAAATCAGTAATAAAGCTGCGTTCTGACCACGCACAACACCGTATGAATCAGCAAAATCGGTTTGATGGTTCTAAAAAAAAATATTTTTGTTTCAACCATTGTTTTGCATATTATACGATTGCCTTGCCAATCATGTCTGCATTTATTTCCTTATTAATTCATTACTACTAAACCGATTTTGATGAAATAAAAAACATCCTGGTCAAAATTGATGGCTTTTTAAAAATCATGATCGAAATTTATCGCCATCTTAAAATTTAGGATGGCGGACAGAATCATACTTAATTCTTAAAAATGGCGTGTTTATTCTTATTTTCTGAAAAATGTTTTAGTTTTTTTTAGTCTGTAGAAAAGCACTACTTTTCTTCTGCTTAGGTGCAAAGTAATAAAATCGGTTAAGTGGTTCTCACAAAATCTGATTTTGCTTTAACCATTATTTTACAAATTATACGATTGCATTGCCAATCCTGTCTCCATTCAGTTCTTTATAAATTCATTATTTTTGAGCCGATTTGAGTGAACTAAAAAACATCATGACGCAAACTGATTGATCTTTTAAATTTGCTCCATGATGGTTTTTATTTCACTAAAATCGGTTCAGTAATAATGAATTTATAAAGAAATGAATGCAAACAAGATTGGCAATGCAATTGTATAATTTGTAAAACAATGGTTAAAACAAAATCCGATTTTGTGAGACAACACCGATTTTATTAATTTGTAACTCTTTATGCGGCAGATAAGTAGTGTTTTCCTATAAATAAAAAATCTAAAACAGTTTCGCAAAATAAGAAAAAACACGCCATTTTGAACGATCAAGTATAATTCTGTGCGACGTCTTAAATTCCAAGATGGCGGAAAATGCCGATAACAATCTTTAAAGAGCAATTAATTCTCACCACGATTTTTTTTATTTTACTAAAATCTAAAATGAATGCAGACAGGATTGACAATGCAATCGTAGAATCAGTAAGACAATGGTTATAACAAAAATAGATTTTTTGAGAACCACAACACCGATTTGACTAATTTCTACATCGTTTGTGAGGGAAAAGTAGTGATTTTTTACAAATTAAAAAAAAACTAAAACATTTTCGGAAAATAAAAATAAACACGTCATTTTGAAGAATCAATTATTATTCTATCCGCCATCTTGAATTTTAAGACGGCGATAAATTTTGGTCATGATCTTTAAGAAGCGTCAATTCTCATTAGGATGTTTTTTATTTCATCAAGATCGGATAAGTAGTAAAGAAGTTATTAGGAAATAAATGCAGACATGATTGGCAAGGCAATCGTATAATATGTAAAACAATGGTTGAAACAAAAACATTTAGTTTTAGAACCACTGAACCGATTTTGCTAGTTCATACTTTGTTGTACGTGGTAAGAATGCGGCTTTTTCACTAATTTAGAAAAATATTTAAAACATGTTCGCAACACAAGAATAAACAAACATCTTTGGAGGGTACATTTTAGTATCGTCCGCCATCGTGGATTTTGAGATGGCGGACAAAAAAATATCTTTAGTCAAAACTCTGATTGATTCTCTATCAAGTGCAGCTTGTCCCATTAAAATCAATTGTATATTTCAAAAGCTATAATGAAAAAAAATTGTCCGGTTTTGGCCACTCGGTATATTTACATGGGCGCATCCAGGGCATCATCCAGCATAAAATACGACATCATGAGGCCCACCCTACAGAGGCCTTGCCACCCCTTAGACTTATTCTTGAGTGCGCCACTGATATTTATCAGTACAGTTTTTTGTTTATTTCTAGAAAAACTGTTAAAAATCCGACAGGCGCTCTGTGCGGCTATGTGATCGTAGTTTGTGGTATCAAGGTGACTTATGGCGTAACAGTGCGTAATGTGGCGAAAATAATGCCGCAAACGTTAATTATTGCAGGTAAATTTTTATTTACTTCCTGCCGCGTTTGTAAATTTTGATCCCTTACAATTGTGTTTCCGTCACTTTCGGTTCAGTATCACTTTCTTCAAGTCACTTTTGGGTCTGAGAGACATTAATATAATTGAATGTGTCAAATTGACGGGCATCAGATAACTCTTGCAAGGCTATGGGGCTTTTAAGTAATAGCCAGATGGTATTTTAATCTTTTGTTATGATACAACCTATCATGTTATAAACTTTCAGAACTAAGAAAATAAGGGCACTCATTTCATATCATTTTTTACTTATCAGAAATATTTGCCATCCTTAGAGATTAGCCAGAATATTTTTTAGTTAAATAAGGTATACCCTTTACTAGTACAACTAGTTTTATTACTAAAAAAATGAGTTCTTCGTATTCATATCTTATTTTGGATTCTGTAATAAACAATTGTATTGATGTTTGCTGACTAAGAAAAAAAATTGGTTCCCAAAATCTTCAGGGCCTCCCCTACAGAAATCGATTTCAAATAAATTCGCGAATATATTCATGGATTTATTCATAAAACCTTTAACCAAAATGTAGATCTGTCAGGATCAAATTTATAGACTTAGGACTTGGCAGTAAGACGAAGAGTCTAGAAACATTATTTAATCTTTCATTTTTGCTGTAATTTCCTTGACTTTATAAAATAATAATCTTCTCTAGAGCGAAACCGATTAAAGACCATTCTGGAATTCTCCGTTACGTTCTACAGATCAAGGAGTCGGAATGAAACAAAAGAACATACCTACTTTTTTTAGATACTTGGCTAGATTTGATCATTTGTTTGCGTTTTTAACAACGTCTCTACAACAGAAATATAATTTATAAGGATAAGATGATGTCTTGTTGTCATTGGTATTGTCATTCATGAAATGTAAAAGAACCCTTGTATCCACAATGACTAATTTCGGACACCAAGTGACCAGTCAGGCTATATTTTATGATAAAAGAAAGAGGAAAAGAAAGGAAAATTTATGGAAATTTTTTTGCTTTTATTCAAGGAAGTATGGCTGTTTATTTTCTAACTTTATTTGAGTTCACTTTTTATCTCTAATTAGCGTTTTGCGGTCGCTTTGCGATCGTAAATTCAGAGAGTGTTTTAAAACCTTACTTCGCTCTCACGTTTGTTTAAAACCGTTATACTTTTTTGTAAAAACAAGTTAGTTTGAAGCAAAAAACTTTTTATAAAAAGCTTGAGCTACAGTTTAACTTTTTAAAAAAGCATTTTTTATTTTTGGGTTTATTTAGTTTTTCTTTTGTTGACGAACCTCAGAGTCAGCAAAAAAAAACATTGTAGTTTTCATTTTTTATATTGCTATTCATCGCAATAATTCATCGATATAAAAAAATTAGAGTAAAAAAAGTTTAATAAATAAGCTAGCACTTTGTTTCGTTAAGGTCTTGTTCAGGTCACACACGGCGATCTGAGCTTATTCAAATATATTTTGATGCAACTGTGCTAAAGCTAGACACTTGCATAGGACTTATCAAACATTCTTTTGATCCCTTACCAGAGAAAATAGATCAGTTATATTTTCGGTACCCCTACACTCTCTGCCGGTTTCTATAATAATCAGAGTCCTGTATATACTGCCGTCCTTAGTAAGACCCACCTATCTACGTTTTCACTTATTTCGAGAAAAGTGAGTTTAAAGTTTAAATGCTTGCTAAGAGTACATAGTAATATTTTTTTTGTTTTTCAAAATAAAATACTTCGGAACAAAAATGTTGGTATTTCTCTTAAAAAACAGATAAAAGTAACCTATTTGAACCCATTTTCGGCCCTAACTGATTTTTAATTTTTTTACAGATAGGTGGGTCTTACTAAGGACGGCAGTATAGGACAACCATTATACTGATTTCCTATCTCGTATCTTCTATAAGTAACAACAAGAAATATGCTCATAATTTTTGGGAACTTGGTTATTAGCCCGAGCTGAACAGAGTGGTCCGGTTCGGTTGGACACTTTTGATAGGAAAATCCTATTTCTAGAGGAGATAGAAAAAAACTAACTTACATGTTACGAGGTCGATTTTCGTAAAAAAATTAATACCGAAAACCGCACATCGATATCTTGAACTACTTAAAAGATATAGCGTGGTTTTTAATTGGCCGCATTTTCGACCCAGCCCCATAACTTGTTTATTTATAAATATTTTTTGTTTCTCTAAAAAAATTGTTTAGGCACTTTTTTATGACCAATCCAACTGTCAAATCAAATTTTATCTTTCATTTTTAGTTTTTGAGATATTAGATAAAGTTTGTATTTTTCTTACTCAATGACCCATTTTTAATTCGATTTTTGAAATCAGCGTAAAAGTTCCTTTAAAATGACATGTCACACTTAATATATATTTTTTTATTGTTTTTAATATTTTTATTCTTTAATTACCTCTTAATTTTTTTTATCTTTTTTTAATTTGTTGAATGGGTTTAAAATATTTTAAAATTATGAAATTTAAAAAAAAATATATAAAAAAAATAAAATATTAAGGGTGATACATCATTTTAAAGAAAATTTTACGCTGATTTCAAAAATCATATAAAAAAGGGTCACTTTATAAGAAAAATACAAACTATATGTAACATGAATATGACAGATAAAATATAATTTATCAGAACAGATTAGATAAAAAATTAATAAACACAGAACACTCATTTGAAGAGATATATACAAACATAATAAAAAGCTTGAAGGAAGCAAGCATCGAAGCTGATGATGAAGATGTGGTGGACGGAAAAAATACAGGAAATGGTCCAAGAGAAAAAACGCACATACTTGAAATGGCTATGTACTAAAGAACAAAGAGACCTAGAAATCTACAGGGAAACCAAAAGACAGCTGAGAAATTTGATACGCACAGAAAAAAATGAACTGTTCGAGCGCAAATGCCACGATATCAATACACACGTAGGAGGTAGGCAGAGTTCTGAAGTATGGAAATTCATTTCTACAGTGAAAAACCCAACAAAAGAAAAAGTAAACATCCAGATCATCAAACCAGAACAATGGACAGAACACTACAAGGGACTGCTGCAGGAAACGAGACCCGAATATCTGGCAGCCTCTCCGAGGAGAGACATAGAAGTACACGGAGAGGAAGTAATCATCGAAAAAGAAATGATAAAAAATAGTATTAAAAAGCTTAAATCCGGAAAAGCTAGCGGACCTGGAGGAATATATGCTGAAATGCTCAAATATGGATCAGAGAAACTAATCGAAAATCTCACATATTTTATCAATCAATGCATAAACGGACATCCAGTACCTGATGATTGGAAAATTGCATTCATATCCTCAATACATAAAAAAGGAAACAAGCTGGATTGCAACAATTACAGAGGAATTTCAGTAACTAGTACTCTCAGTAGATTGTACGGTAGGATTCTTAGAGATCTAATAGAGAAGGATTTTCATGAACAAGAAGAAGAAGAGCAAAGTGGGTTTCGTGCAGGCAGATCTTGTAGTGATAATGTTTTTTGTCTTAAACAAGTAATTGAAAAAAGGAGCGCCAGAAATATAGAGACTCATGTTACCTTTGTGGACCTTGTAAAGGGACCTAGTTCGGGGTTGCCAAACTTCGGTCTTTTACATTTGACACTCAATATTTCACCCTTTCGGACGGAATCTTGGGCGCCACTCTAAGAAATAAGGGAGCTTAGAGCCTCCACCGGCCAGTACGACTAGCTTTTAGACAGTCGAGAAAACGGGTTCATGGAATGGTTGGAAAATTAATGTTTAGGCAATTTAACTAAAATGTACCACTTTTATTTGTCTAACCTTGCTACAAGAATCAAATTTTAATAACTTTCTTACTCTAAACAAATTAAACAGGATTCCCAAAGCACAGGCGGTTTCTTTGTCTTAATTTGACACAATTGAATGCCTTTCAAAGTTCCAGCAAAGAACAATTCGATAATGCTTTCACGAAACGGTATATAACGGATTTACATGTCCGTTGGCTATTCTATAACTCAAATACCACTTTTATTACTCGGTTTGGTCGTAGTTAAAATGTAGATTCTTTAGTCCGGGAATATGCTTAAAATCAACCCTGTATAAGACGCGTGCCTACTTGTATGGCATCCAAGGTAGGGGTCCGGGAAAACAGGGTGATTTGGGGAATTACCAACTTAGAAACCAACCCTAAAGAACGCGTGCCTGCCTGTATGGCATCCAAGACAGGGGTCCGGGATTAGAGTGGTTTGAGTCTAATAAACGGGTTAAAGATGAAATGTGCAGTTTTCCTTCGAATTATCTTGTACCCAGGAGGAAAGTGCACATTGTCTTAACCGGGCAAAATCAGGAAAAAGACGCGTGCCTACCTGTATGGCATCCAAGGTAGGGGTCCGGGAAATATACCAATTTGAAATCAACCCTGGAAGACGCGTGCCTACCTGTATGGCATCCAAGGTAGGGGTCCGGGAAATCAGGATGATTTGGGAAATTATCAATTTTGAAACCAACTCTAAAGAACGCGTGCCTACCTGTATGGTATCCAAGATAGGGGTCCGGGATTAGAGTGGTTTTAGTTCAAGAAAACGGGTCTCAAGAATCTACAGATTACTTCTCCGTTTCATTGTACGGAGCGGTGGTAAATTGCATCGTTTTCCAATCGGGACTTTAACTTTAAATCAACCCTACAAGACGCGTGCCTACCTGTATGGCATCCAAGGTAGGGGTCCGGGAGTAGGGTGATTTGGGAATTTATCAACTTTGGGACCAACCCTAAAGAACGCGTGCCTACCTGTATGGCATCCAAGGTAGGGGTCCGGGAGTTAGGGTGGTTCGGGATTAGCAAAACGGGTCTAACTGGAAACTACAATTTTCCTTTTGCTCAAGCTTATTTACACCAGCTAGGAAATTGCATTTTCTCTGGACCGGAAAATAATTAAAAATCAACAAGACGCGTGCCTACCTGTATGGCATCCAAGGTAGGGGTCCGGGAAATATACCAATTTGAAATCAACCCTGGAAGACGCGTGCCTACCTGTATGGCATCCAAGGTAGGGGTCCGGGAAATCAGGGTGATTTGGGGAAATCTACCAACTTTGGAATCAGCTCTAAAGAACGCGTGCCTGCCTGTATCGCCTCCAAGGTAGGGGTCCGGGATTAGAGAGATTCGAATTTAATAAAAGGGGTTAGAAAAACCGTCTGCAATTTACCCAGCAAAAGAAAAACATTCTTGCATTAAATATAAAGAACAGCGTAAAATAAATACTTAAAAATAGCCTACGCACTTACCTTTTGCCAGTCTCGGTACCGGTGCACTAGAAATATCTCGAGTTTAGTTTTATCACTTAATCTTGCTACGGCGGGCGATGACGGATAAAAAAAAAGGTTGAACACGATGTGTCGATTGCTTAAATAGCCTCTCTTCGGAAGTGCTCGTTTTTCAGAGGTGGGAGGCCAAAGAAAGCCGATCACTTCCGAAACGCTCCGACTAACCCCCACAAAATCAGAGGTGGGAGGCCGAAGTAAACCGATCCTTTCCGAATGGCTCCGACTAACCCCACGACATTAGAGGTGGGAGGCCGAAGTAAACCGATCCTTTCCGAATGGCTCCGACTAACCCCACGACATTAGAGGTGGGGAACCGAAGAAAGCCGATTATTTCCGAATGGCTCCGACTAACCCCACGACATTAGAGGTGGGGAACCGAAGGAAGCCGAGTATTTCCGAATGGTTCCGACTAACTTCTACGACATTAGAGGTGGGGACCAAAGAAAGCCGATCATTTCCGAATGGCTCCGACTAACCCCCACGAAGTCAGAGGTGGGGATCAAAGAAAACCGATCATTTCCGAATGATCCCGACAAACTACGAATATCCCCCACGGCATCTGGACTCAATAACTTATAATTTCTACTCCCGGCCGATGGATTACGACAAATTAGACCTGCCCATGCTTTAGGAGACTTGTAAAACAACTTAACCTAAATTACCCCGACCTAACAAAGATAGAAATTAGTAACTTCGTTACAACCTACAAAAAGCATATGATACCGTTCCAGTAGAAAAACTATGGACAGTGCTAGAGCAGACTAATATCAATCATACATACATAAAAGCGATAAAAGAACTATACAAAGGGTCAAAATCTGAAATTAAAATTGGAAAGCGACTTTCAAAAGACTTCCTGGTAACAAAAGGCTTAAGACAGGGATGTTGTATTTCTCCAACCCTTTTTAAAATATATATCGCAGTAGCTCTAAAAAACTGGAAACGGAAAGTGCACGGCATGGGAATACAACTTAACGACCGATTTACCATATACACACTACAGTTTGCTGACGACCAAGTAATTGTAGCTAATGATAAAGAGGACATGGAGTATATGATGAGAAAGTTAATGGAAGAATACCAAAAGTGGGGACAAACAGTGAACGTGGACAAGACACAGTACTTATGTATTGGAAACGAATCCAGTGAGAACTAGACAATGGACAAGTAATATCTCCATACAATGAGTATGTATACTTGGGTGTCACATTTGATAAGACAGGAACAGACTGTAAAGAACTGGAAAAAAGAATAGTAAAAGCAAAAAAGGTTATTGGATGTCTTAACAGTATTTTATGGAGCAGAGAGATAAAAAAGAATGTAAAATTTAACATATATGAAACAATGGTGAAAAGCACGCTGTTGTATGGAATAGAGACTTGTCGCGTAACAGAAAAATACAAAACAAAAATGGAAAGTGTCGAAATGGATGCAATAAGAAGATCAATGAGAATATCTAGAACAGATCACATAAGAAATGAGATCATAAAAGAAAGAATGGGAATCGAATCGAATCATCGATGAACGACGAAAGATTACCAAAGCAGGTCCTAGAATGGCAACCAATAGGGCGCAGAAAAAGAGGGCGTCCTAAACTAGAATGGCAACAGTCAATCCAAAGATCAATGAGTCAAAAAAATCTGACAGAAGATGATTGTCAGGATCGAAGGTGGTGGAGAATAGGCGTCGGACAACGTAGAAAAATGTTCTAAACCGACTAAATAATAATAAAAAATTTAATTTCACAGTTTAGTTGCTCCTAAAAAGTGCCTAAATAATGTTTTTACAGATATAAAAATTATTCATAAATAAACTACAGTCGAACCTCTATAACTCGAACCCTAAGGGACAACCAAATCAGTTCGAGTTATGGAGAGTTCGAGTTATAGAATTTCCAAATTAAAGAGGTTAAAATACATATAAAAAGTACAGGGACCATTTAAAAGGTTCGAGTTATAGAGAGGTTCGAGTTATAGAGGTTCGAGTTAGAGAGGTTCGACTGTAGTTACAGGGGTGGATCGAAAATGTGCCGAATTGAAAACCACACTATATCTTTTAAGTAGTTCAAGATATCGATGTGCGGTTTTCGGCATTATTTTTATAACAAAAATCGAGCTTGTAACATGTAGGTTAGTTTTTTTCTATCTCCTCTAGAAATGGGCGTTTCCTATCAAAAGTGTCCAATTAGGACCACTCTGTACACCCTAGACACGTGGAAAAAAGCATGAAATTTTGTACATATAGTCAGTGGAAGAATACAACATTTTTGACTTGCAGCGCCCCTATTTTGCTTTACCGTAGAAGAGGTGGGGGAAATTTAAAAAATAATGCCGAAAACAAATTGACAAAAATCAGGTTATACCCATATAGTCAAGAAAATACTCGTTTTTATATAATTTGTATTCAGTGATTTAAAAAAAAATTGTTTCAAGGTCATTTTATTCACACGACCTTGAAATGTTAAGATTTATTCAAAACAACACGATTCGATTGATTAGAAAAATCATCAAAATTCAAGGTTTATCAAAAGGAAAGCAAAAAAACTTTTAGAGTATAGACAAGACCTGTAGAAATTCGCTGTAAAATTTTTATGGCGTTCAATGCTTTTTAACTTGACTTATGAAAAATGCCTCAAAGAAAATTACATATTCCGAGAACCCAACATTGGTGCTTGCTACTCCCATATCAATTGAGTGAAAATTTCTAAATTTAGAAAAAAACTATAAAAAGGTAAGTTCTAATATTGTCGAAAAAGTTTTTTGTCTTACCTGCATTATTTCCAAAGTGGCGGCAAATTTATCAAAATATCAACATATTTTATTTTTTCGTATTTTTCAGAAAACAAATTTTGTCCATTGGTTGATTCTTAATATCCTAAAACAGCAAAATTGAAAAAAATGGGACAGACGTGACCTTGTTTGACCTTGATAAAATCATCTTATATTGAAAAAATTGCATTTTTTCGTGTTTTTTTTTTCATTTTCACTGCGCTTACATCTAAAAACTAAAAAAAAAAAATAATACTTAGTAGGGTTAAGGAAGCCCTGAGGCACACCTCCCCGGTTTTTTTTATATGGATCTATTGGTCCAGAAGCTATGCCCCATTAAAATTGGCTTATATTAAAAAAAAATATTATCATGCAAATTCAGCACTGCGGCATTATTATTTAAAAACGAAGCATCACAGAATAACTTTTGGTTGGCGTAAGAGGGTATTTACCACTGAATCCTTATCATTAACGTCTAGCTTGTTTATTTTATCGCCTTAGGGTAAAAGACTAAGTTTTCTCTTTTGTGTCTCAACATAAACTTTTTACTTTCTGAACTAACTTACGTCTCCAGTTTATCCGCATGCCGAATTAACTTTTTTCCACTGCTGCGTTTTGTTGTTCGGGTCGAGTTTAAATTTAAAGCCAAATGAGATTAAATTAATTGAGTTGCTAAATATAATTCTACAAAAAAACTGTGGAAATTATATTTTTTTCCGCACTAATTAGTCAGAAAATAAAATAAATCAGGGACGGATCTAGGATTTTCATTTCCGGGGAGGGGGGGTGAGAAAATTTTTAGCGTTTTGCATAGTGGTCATGGGGGAAATTTGCCGCTGCTAATTTGCCCCTGGGCCAACTCGTATTTATAAATGGAAAGGTAAACCATTTTTAATCAGCCAATTAGATTTTCCTAAGGTCAATCAGCGACCTTTAACCCTTTAAAATTCCAAATTTATTACATAAGAAACATTATTAAACTAACGTAAAAATTTTGAATTTTTGAACCTCCCGCCCCCTTCGTAATACATTTTTCATAAAAAACACATTCAAAACAAATTTAGTATCGCTCAATAAAAGGAAAATTCCGCCATATTGGATCGCCAATTTTTAATTTAATTTATTTTAAATCAAAACTCATAATTAGGAACTTTATAGAAAAGAAACCGTCATTTTGGAGCAGTCATAAAATTTTAATTTTTGTTTAATTTTTAATTGAAGATATTATTTTAACACACGAAAAAGTGATCTCATGTTTTCAGACGTTGATACTTTACGTCTAATTTTGAGTTTTCATACCTTTGACTGTGGGAAGGAAGAATTATAGAGATCAGTTGGATGGCTTGGTCGAGTAAATACCCTAAGAGTATCTCGTTCTTGTATTGAGATACCGCAGACACGCATAGATGAAAGTTTTCCGAAAATTTATGTATAGTCTTCGGTGGCTTAATGTGGACAGCGTTTGCGTACATTCCGGGTTCGAGTCCCGGCTGAAGACAGAAAACTTTTTTCTTATTTTTCTTTCTTTAATTTCACTTGATGTTTATACTACTCCTATGTTTGGGGTTTCTAATTCTATTTTTTTAAGAAACGAACCATACCCAAATTCCGCCATAAAATGAATTAAAATTTATCAGAAAATTCTGCTGAAATAATTGAAATGTATTGAAAAGGGCGTAAGTTAAAACATCCATGCTCCACGCTCCATGCACATAAACAAAGCGAGTAATACGACTAACTGATGGCCTGTGCTAAGCACAAAATTTCTTTGATTTTTCCTATCTACATAACGCTAAAATGTCCAATTGGCTCTATCTCTGTCGCTAATATAGGCTGCTGATAAAATCTACCTCTATTCGAAGGAGCCAACAAAAAAGTGGCACACACTCATTGGGCAGAGTGTTCTACGCTGCTTTGGGTTTTAGTGGCTCATTCATCGCGTCGCGTTGAGTCAGAGTGTGATACACAGAATTTCACCGGGTTACCATTTAATTAATAAACTAAAAAGAAATGCATAAAATAAAATTTTAAAAATGAAAAAGAACCGTATTTTTACAGCAAAATAGGGTATTGCCCTGGCACCGTGGCACTACCTCCCGAGTCGCCACTGCATTGTTGTACTCAGTGCTTTTTTTGACACGGGCGCAGCGAGCTCATGTTGCGCTGGTACACTATCGTATTCGATTAAAACTGCACTGCAAAGTGCAAACAGTCTTAAAGGAACATGAGTATTGCTTTATTTTTGAAATAGATCTATTGATGTTTGCCCTATATCTAGCAGACCAATTTTGGGGCCATAAGTGCTTTTGAAGATAAGTACATTAGTACAATCCGAATCGCGATTTTCCGAAATCCGGTTTATCCGAAACAAACTTTAAAAACAAAAATCCCGATTAAACGAAAAAATTCGCATTATACGAAACGCGTCTGGGATTCACCTATACTGATAGGTGGTCCCCTTCGGGGTTTCACGGCAATACGACGGTCTAAAATGTTTTAGTTAGCCGACAGAGTCTTACAAATGTTTTTAAGTCAATCTAACGATATAGGCATCCCAAACTCCTTGTTTGAAAAAAACAATCGGATTAACCGAAATTTCGATTATCCGAAATCACTTTGGTCCACATTATTTCGGATAATCGGGACTGTACTTTAGTAAAATTTAACTAAAACCCACAGTTAGGAACCTCATTAAACCGTGTGTTTTTCAATTAAGTTATAAAACCAATTTTCGTTTCTTATCATAAAAATTTAAAAGATAAAAAAAATTAAAATTACCGTTTTTAAATACCGGATGGGCCAAAGAAAACTGGACAAAATGTCTATTTTATTAGTCTCGAACTATATCATCGATTTTTAAGAAAACAACAGTTGTGCAGTTACTGCACTTTACGGAGAATTGGTTAGTGAGTTAGGCTTTAATTATTTTGTCTGCTATTTCGAAATTTAAGATGGCGGTTAGAATGTTTTTTATTTTGCAAAAAAGTCAATCTTTCCCACGCACACAAGGGTACAAATCAATAAAATCGGTTTAGTTGTTTTCGAAATATTAATTTTTGTTTCAACCATTGTTTTACAGATTATACGTTTGCGTTACCGATTTTTACGAAATTGATTTCAATAAAACAAAAAGCGTTGTGGAAAAGATGTATTTTCTTTGAAAGGTTATTATCAAAATTTGCTGTTATATTAAAATCGAAGATGGCGGACAATATTAAATTTGACACTCTGGCTTGTTTATCTTATGTTTTAGGAATTTTTTGACTTTTTTAATTCGTTAAAAAGCCTCGTATCTGCACGATAAAACAAGATAAAAGATATCATAATGGGTGCTGTCAATTTTAAAATTTTAGTTTGTTTTTCAACCTCTGTTTTATAGATTGCTAATTCTGTCTGCAGTCATGTTCTCATAAATTCATTACTACTAAAATGACTTTTTAAAGATTATCTATTATCATGGCGGCTCTTGACTTTCGCAATAGGTGACGCAGGACTTCCGTCCCTCCATTTTTTATACACACATAAAAAAGAAAATTATAATAATATGCTAATAATGTAAATCCTCGTACCTATACACAGCGAACATTGGGCAAAATAATTAAAATAAAAACCAAATCTGAACCGAATGTAAACAATACGTCGGTAACCGGACACTATTTCAATAATGTAAGCAGGTGCAACACCCGACTCTTTGCCCTGCCAAAGCATGCGGCGTTATCATAACAGCCAACGGACTAGAATTGAAAATAATAGAATAGAATTTTATTAACGGTCAAGCCATTCAGACGCCTTCACCCCGTGGCATATCGAGTAGACACAGGCAAACGGAAAATAAAAATCGCTTCAACAATGCTTTTCTGTACGGTAAACCTTTATTTTGTGCACTGTAGAATTCCATATTGATATGTTTTGTTGCCTACTAATAGCAATATAGAGAAAGAGAGGACGACATGTCGCTATAGAATTCGGCAGCACAGAATCCGCGGCGGTGAACGCTCACGGTTTTTTGTTCATTAATAGGTAATAAGGTGACCAACCGCTCGTTCAGTTTTGCTGAAGCGGCGCGACTGTCATTTTTAATTTTTTTGATCTGTC